>CAWUFW010002614.1:1200000-1800000 GCA_963921515.1 Calotriton arnoldi
GGGGTCATATTTACAAGGGAATTATTTACACCTGACAGGGCCAACTGGACCACTGTCAGAACCAGCACAAAGCGAACTTAGTATAGGTAGTACTTATAATAAATGTAGAACACATCATGAACGTACAACCAGTAATCACTGGTAACCACTGTACTTAGCATCAGCCTGTAACATAAACTACATTATGCACAGTATCACATCAGGCGCGAATTACATTCTGCGCCAAACTCATAAGCATAAATAAATTATGCAATCCTCTCATAACTCTAAACCCATTAGACCCTAACCTCCTAAGTATAACTCACATTAGGGGCGTAAAGCACAGTAGAGAATAACTCACAACCTAAACGCATTAGGTACTAAGAAAATCACAAGCATAAAAACATTATGCAGAACCTCATAATCATAACAGTACATTAGAGGTATAATACAGGGTGCGTAAACCATACTACATGATTACATTTCCTAGCACCCAAAATCACATTAGCACCTAACTCAGATTAGGGCCCGGCGCCCTATAAACCTAACTGTCCCCCTGGCCAACTGGCCATCTCTAAAGGGGCTCAAATGCCCTATGTCCAAAAGTCAGGGCGCGCTGCAAGGGCAGCGAAAGTCAAGGGTGCGCAACTGCGCAAACCTAAACGTAGCAGCTGCCCACTACTTGCGGGGCAGCTGGGAAGATATGGGGCAGCGGAGTGTATTTCACTCCTGAGTCACATCAAGAAAATGCCCCCCAAAGAAAGAGTAACCTAAACGGTGCAGCTGCCCACTACTTGCTGGGCAGCTGGAGATATTCAAATGAGGCATGGGCTCTCAATGGCCCCTTAAACAAATTATGCCCCCTTCGTAGGTGCCACGCACAGGCTCTCAAAATAACCATGTCACAGACGTTGCAGCGGCCCGCAACTGCGGCGCCGCTGGGAAGATCAGCCCCATACTGGGGGCACTAAACAAATGCTCACGGGCCCCTCTGGGCCCTTTATCAGAAAAATGCCACTCGTTGGAGCGGCCCGCTGCCAGACGGGGCCGCTCTTGGGATGGGCACTGACACCGTCTCTGTGCCTCACAAGGCCCCACGAGGGCGCCGGGAGCCCCCACCCTGGGGACTCCTACTTCAATCAAAGGCTGCCTCCCAATCGGCCCCCACTCACCGGACTCTGTACAGCGGACGAAGTCTCCTCTCTGTGGACTGCGGGCAGGACTCCGTCTCCGGGGCTCCCCTCACTCATGGGAGCCTCACCACACAATGCCTCTCTTCAGGATGAGGCGTAGCTTCACCCGGTCCCACTCACCAGGGTAGCTGAGAGGCTCCGTTCTCTTCTCTTCGCCGGGAAGGCCCCGGCGGCGCTTCCACTCGGGCGGAGGGGGCAGGCACCGACACTGTGCCTCGCGCCCTCCCTCCGCCTCCATCACCACTGGCTGCGGGCTCCGGACTTCCGCATTGCCTTCTCCCGGCCGGGGGAAGGCGGAAATGGCGTCGGCGAGGTCCCGCCCAGAGTCAGGCGGACGCGCCTGACTTCCGTTTGCGATCGGGCCGGCGGCGGTGATAATTCTCTTTGCGGCAAAGTGGCGGGGTGGGCACCGCGTTAATTAGAAAATAAAACAAAGTCGCAGGGTGAGCACCTGCTGTATTACCAAAAAATACATAACGCGGGGTAGGCTCCCGCGTAGAGCAGGCAAAATGCGGGGTGGGCACCCGCTCTTCCCACGCACTGTGAGGGAATCCCCACGTCGGGATTCCCTTGGAAATGATCGCAGCCCAGCGCTGCAAAGCCCACGCACTCCTGGGGAAATAAAAGTAAAGCGCCCTCAGGGCGCTAAAGATGCAGCGAGGTCCTGGGGGATGCCAAGAACAGCAGAAGGGACCCAAAAGAGAGTCCTTAAGGCATCAAGGGGGCAACGCAGGGCCCAGGGAGGCAAGCCCTCCTGGCAGCCCCCCTGGGCCCCAACAGCAGCACGCCCCGTAGGAACAGCAACCAGGAACTGCACACCAAGAGTGAACATTTACATGGGGTCACAGCCCCTTCTTTTATACACCCTTTTCCTTTGTCTAAAGGTGTAGGGTTTAGGGAAAACCAGATGCAACTGGTTTGGGGGAGCTTTGGAGCACTTTGTTTTGCTCAGCTCCTCTCTCCTTTCACAGGACAGGCTAGGGACATCAGACGCACCACAGGGGTGGAGCCAGCATTGTGGAGGGAAGGCACAGCCCTATTCAGGTCCCAGGTGCAACTCCTCCCTCCCATCTAGATGCAGATCTCCCTATTCACCACTGCGCTGACTCACCCTGCCCCTGTCACTCACAAGCCAGACATGCAATTCACATCAGGCAGGCAGACACAGAGCACACATAAATGCCAACTTCTAGAAGTGGCATTTCTACACCAGTTATAATAAATCTGCGCACACCATTGCGCAGCATTTATTCTCACGAGTTCGCACATACTAAACTCGCCCCTGCACTCCTCTCACCCCAGGAATTACCATGGACACACATATCCCCAATGCATTCCTATGGGAGGGCAGGCCAATCTCACCACACGCGCACACAGCGCGCACGCACTTCACACGGGACCACAGTGCTAAAGTGCCCAGAGACTTAAAACTACTAACATACAAGGCAAAAAGTTTAGGGGTGAACCGGCCAAAAAGGGCCAAGTCCAACAGTTACTTAATGCTTTTTCAGAAGTCACCTAATGTCTGTTCTTGTTGCGGCATCAGTACTACGTAACATGATGTCACTTCCTGTAATGTCATTAAAGGCCAAATGATGTCACTGCTGTTACCCACAACATTTTGTCGAATCGTCAGCCTTGCCGTAATATGAGCTTGTGACCTGCAGTTCACTTTATGTTTCTGTAGTTCACCTCACTGAGGCCTTCTTGCAGTTTAGAATTAAAGCTTAGAATTAAAGGGGTTGAGAAAGAAATAGATGCAGCAATTACGAAACCTGCAACCAGAGACAGAGAGCTGCACTCAGCTTTAACATCTGGGTTTAATTCAGTAGCAACTTTCCTGCATTCTCCACAGATTCACTGATTGTGCTAAATTTGTTTGCATAATTTACCCACAAATCCATATTAGCAAAATGGTTACTATGAACATTTTTCGATAGAAATATCCATAATATATCATTACCACAGCGACTTGTCACCTACGGCTTCTATCCTGGGGGGCTATTTTAAAGTTGCGAGATACTATATAAGAGAAGGCTAGCGAGCAATCATCAGGGAGCATTCTTTACTGAGTGGGCATTAACTAACATTGCCTTATAATGAGGAGGCCAAAGGTTGTTGATGGAACGGGGGTTCTGTGCATTAATCGCGGTGTGATAATGGTTCTGATATATTATGGGTCACAAAAGTGTAGCGAGATTTTTCTTAGAATTCACATTATAAAGACTCTGTTCAAATAGCTTGTGCATTCAGCATGTAGGAGGAAGAGAACAGAGACACAGTACATCAAATGGCGGGTTTTGCCCTCAACACAAAGCTGGCAGCTAGTACAGTACAGTCAAGGTGCAAATAGGCTAGGCTAGCAGACCTGTGCCTGCTGCACACACCTTCACTGTAGACACACAGCTGCTGCCATGATCAGCAGCGGCCTGTGCAGGTAAGAGCAGTGGGGCCAGGTTGGGGGGGAAGGAAAATGAATTGAATAATTTTCCCTCGGTGTCATCTGTCGACATGGGAAACAACCATTACAACACAGTCATTACAACGCACTACATTTACAACGCAGTCATTACAACGCAACTGCCTTTACATTGCATGCCATTACAACGCAGCCATTACAACGCATGCCATTACAACGCATGTCACTACAACGCATGCCATTACCCCAGCACTATCCAACACTTACCCTACTGTTGCACTCACTGGAGTGGGAATAGTAATTTTTACCCCTACACTATCCAACACTTACCCTACTGTTGCCCTAAAAGTATTATGCGTTGTAATGGTATGCATTGTAGTGGTATGCGTTGTAATGGAATGCGGTGTAAATGTAGTTTCTAAAAATGCATTGTGATGGCATGCATTGTAAAATCATGCGTTGTAATGGATGTTGCGATGTAAAAACCGCGTTGTAAAGGCATGCGTTGTAAATGTTTGCGTTGTAACGTGTCCTATTTGTCGACATAACCCCCCCGTCCACCCGGACCCGCCATCCTACCGCTCTTACCTGCTCGGGCTGCTGCTGGCCTTGATAAGGCATTTTACCCCAATACATTTCTGCTGGTTTGACTGACAGTAGGAGTATTTTCAGAAATAACGAACACTTAGGTTGATGCCTTTAGCTTCTTCATTCATTTTAGGATATCATTTTCAGGGTTTGGGCTTTTTACAATGTGCCAAGGAGTTTGCACAGGCTAATGTGCCAGCTGAAGGGTAGTGTCTACACTGCTGGTTGCACATTAATGGTTCCTACTTTTTAATATTGTCCAGGAAGGACAAGTTCTTTTATATGCAGTGAAATATGTAGAGTAGGCATTAGGTAAGGTGTGTTTTGCCCCCACTCTTCTTTTGTAAGTGGATTTAGGCCTCAGGGGTGTTCATGTTGAGGTAGACACATTGCTGCTATAATGCACACACCTATAGTTGTTGGGCAGCAGCAGATATGAGAAGGAAGCCTCTGGCTTCCAGAATGGTTCCCTTTATGAAGTCAAATTAGCCAGTCGAACCCATAATTTACAACTTTTTTAGAAGGATGGAACCAAGCCAATTTAAATCCGTTCCTTGTCATTCCTCTACATCTGTTTAGTCCTTTCAGTAGTATATTGTAATTCCGGCTTCACAGCCTACAGAGGTTCAAGATGATCAGGACCACTTTTTACCATCACTTGGATGAAGAGATTCCCTCTTATGTGTGCCATCACAGTAGAACTAAAGTACTACTATTGTTGTTGAACCAGAGGTTGTTTTGCTCATATATTCGCCTCTATCTCTAGGATTGTGTCAGGCTATGAAACGTATGCAAGTAGGTGTGGATCCGTGATTCGCTGTTTGAGGAGAGGTAGTGCAACGTCATATATCAGAGGATAGGTAACATCTACTGTGAAGTAGGTTACATTAAAATTGTTATTGATGTAAATTACAACAGTTTTGAAGCATTAATCGGGGGGGATGCTGATCACAACAACTATAGTAGCACTTTCTAAATTTGTTTTAGGGTTTTAATGACTTCTTGCTTTTTCCATGGGTTAGAAAGAATTGAAAGATGCTTGTGGGTGGGAGACTGGAATGGTGATGAACGGTAAGTTAGATTGACAATGAGTTGGAGTATAAGGAATGTTTTAGTTGTTTTATAATAAAATAGTTTTGGGAGATCTCTGCGGTGCCTAAATGTTGCGTTAGTGGTTACTATCGAGGGTTTCACAGTTGGGTATTTCTGGAATTGTAGAGTTCTCCTTTGTGCAGTTTGCTAACCTTGTTAATGCTGTTTGAGTGGACCCATTTTGGGTCTTTTGATGTCTTTGCTCTCCTCTGTCTCTTACAGTGTACTTTTTTGTCTTCCGCCATTGGTCTATGAAGACAGTGCTGCAAATTAAAAGCCATTGATTCACCTCTATATTCCACCATGTGCTGTTCATGTGTTTATTGACTTCAGCTTTCTCCTTAAAAGGTGATAACTTGTCCAGTATGCTAGATATGGTACAGTCGAGTTTTACAAGAACAGGCTCTGGGTCTAATTCTGTATTGTTCTCAGGGATTGTTCAAACTACTTTGATCAGCATGTTGAACTCTACGTTGCTTATGTGTTTGAATTGTCTGATTGGGCTGGGGTACCCTGTGTCATGTTTTGGGCAGTACAGCCAATAAACTGTGTGTGATATCTTCAACATGTAAGTCCTACCACCAAAATGTTTGTGTGGAACGCGAGGCATGGAATTTGGTGAGTTGGAGTTCTCACACTGTGTGTAGAGCGTGATCGTACAATCCGACATTTTGAACCATATCTGCAGTTTCGCCAGTATGTAAAACATCCTGTATTTCCCACTCAGAGCAGGAAACGCCCTTAACCAGAAAATCTATCCAATTGCAATGTAGTACAACAAAAACATGTGCTCACATTTACCATGTCAGTCAGGCGCGCAATGTCCACAGGGCTGAAAGGGATTTAGCCCCCTCACCCCTTTTGTGTGTCTCAACCCAGGCTGATGCTGCTTCCAGGGTACACACACCATTCTTGAGCTACTGTGGGCTTGGCTGGGCAGACACCTGACGCTTTATCTCAGCCTCATCTAAGTATTTCACAAGTCTCTAAAAGACAATTTACTGTTTAACAAGGTTTTTTTTTTTTTCCATATACCCGAGGCCCTCACTTGCATATTTCTTCTAACTGTAAATTACTTTTGCTGCCACAAAGGATGTGGGATGGCGCAAGGAGGGAGATTTAGCCTGAGGCTTTGGGGGATGAGCTGGGAGCGAGTGTTAATGCGATACATAAGTGGGAGAAGTGGGAGAATTAATTTTGTGTAAAGTAACGTTAGGTTGAAAGTTTGTTGCAGGGTCAACAAATGATGTATTTCCTCCACAACTGATTGATGCAATAATAGCAGAAGTTGAATCATATCTGAAAACCCACTTGGCAACCATCAACAACATGCTGAGTTACTCAGAGTGTCTGGTAATACATCCTGCATTCAAACAACTCACCCATCATTTTCACCGCTCACCCTTCGCTTTCACGCTCACCCTGCACTCACAGCGATTACACTGCATTATATTGTTCACCCTGAGCTTAGTCTGCACTCACATGAGCACATCGCTCACCCTGCACTCACATGGCGCTCTACACACCTGTCACTCTCACCGCTCACCCTGCACTCAATCATAAACAAGCACATCACTCACCTTGGATTCACTTCTCCCACTCTGCACTGTCACCTGCACCCAAAATGGGCACATCGCTCATCCTGCACTCGCATCACTCAGCCTGCACTCACTCCTCTCACCCTACACTCACAAAGGCACTCCTGTCACTCACATGGGCACACCCTCACTTTGCACTCATGCCTCTGAAACAGGCACATCACTCACCTTGGATTCACTTCTCCCACTCTGCACTGTCACCTGCACCCAAAATGGGCACATCGCTCATCCTGCACTCACACCACTCAACCTGCACCCCCTCCTATCACCCTGCACTCACAAGGGGAACATCAATTAGCTTGCACTCACACAGGCACTCCATTTACCCATCACATTAGCAGCTCACCATGCCTGCACCCAGGCACAATGGTCTTCAATAGCTCACAGGGACAAACCACTCACCCTGCTCCAGCTTCTCTCACCATGCATTCATTCCTGCAGCTCACCGTTCACTCTCACTGCTCACACTGCACTCACACAGGCACACATGTCAGCTAGCCCTCACACTCCTCACCCTGCATTTACACCACTCATACCACTCAACCTGTGCTCACTCCTCTCACTCTGCACACACTCCTCTCACCCAGGACTCTCATGGGCCCTCCTCTCAGAAGTACTTTTTAATCCTGCATCTGGGCCCCGTTGGCCTGGATAGGGGCTTGCTGTTTTCTCGGCTACTGAAGCCACAACATAGATCAGCATTTGGACCCCGTTGGCTTGCATGGTGGTAGTGCTCTGTGGAGGTAGGTACCACAGTGGAGAGCTGTCTGAGGCTGTGGCATGGGCATCAGCATCTGTAGGACATAGAACACTAGGGCTCAAGCCCCAAAAATATTTTGGATAAGAGGCTGGGGCTTGTGAAAGCACACTAAAGCCTGTGCTGTGCATGGGAACAGAGACGCCAACACTGAAGTTTTCTGTTTGAGGTTTTCTGTTCGTCTTCTCAATTAAGACATGTTCAGTTGCTGCTGCTACACAGCGTGAGCAAAGGAGCGGTGAGGGTTGTGGGTGGTGCTATAACATTGGCCCTACAGCCCTTCAGGACTGTCCTTGTGGTAGCCAGTCATGTTTATAGGAAGCTCCAATGTTTTAAAGGAGTGTGAATGTCAGTTATCAGTTGAAGTCTGACATTTGTATATGAACTGCGATTTTCGCCCTTTCACCACTTCACTCATTAATCTTTGTTTGTTTCCAAAAATATAGGCTGAAAATCTCAAACTTGTTTTTAAAGTTTTTGCATAGTTGCCCATTGTCTTGTGTGATGCCATCAGCCAGCCCTGGCTTTCTTTTCACCACAATGCTTCATTCTGGGACATGTATTTTTTTTGTTACATTGTAAATTGGGCCTGAAAATCCCAACATGCAAAGTGTGTAAAAAGCTATGGTTGCCGAAGGAGTCAAGCATTTCATAAGATCAATTGGATACTGTGATATTAAATTTTAGAAAGCGGATTGGTTCATTTTCAATACTGTAACAGCTTGATCCAGATGTGAATCCAAATACAATGTACAGCTATTTTAAGGAAGTGCACTTTATCATTCACATTATAGCAAGTAATAACTTGAAACAAGCATTGAGAAGGCCATATGTTATGATTTTTGAACAGTGTATAGAGAAAATATTTTTTCTAAGCTTCACTAAACGACAAGACAGTTATAGCACGAGCAGCAGTGCAAGCTTTTCTAACACAATGCAAGCACATTTGGCCAATGGGAGTGTGTCTGTCAGTGTGTGTGTGAGACAGAGTACAAAAATATGAGACTGCAAGAAATAGTGAGAATGAGATTGCCTAATCTTAAAATGGACATAATTGCTTGCATTTCAAAAGTGGCTAAGCGTGTCGCTCTCTTCTCCTACGTGTAATTGTTCCTGATTTATAGTCAGAAGTAGGCAATGCAGTCCAGGCTATTCTAATAGCTCTCTGAATCTGGCTCCCATGGCTGAAAGGAGCTGATTGTATGTGGGATGCTGCTGTAAGAGAGCTCGAACTGAGACAGTGGGTTGGTGCAAGAGGAAGGATGGGCATAAGGCTGCTGGGGCTTCAGCAACTGGCCTGGTCGCCCGCACAGTGTGATGAGAAGGCAGAACAAACTGCTTCTTCTGCACAGCGCAAATGCAAATGGGTAAGGAAAAAGAAACATGTACAGATGCCTTTGCTGCATTTCGCTGAAGACCACAACCATTTTGAATGAGGGATCATCCTTACCGAGTAGCTCTTTTCACCAATACGATTAGCCTATCAATAAAAACTCAGTCCACACTGTAATTAATGCACACAGTGATCATATCATGATGCTTAAGCAATATTATTTGCCAATACTATTAAAGCATGGTAGAGGAGCCCTCCCATTGCAAACTGCCACCTAATTACATATTTTTAGGTGGCCAAACTCCCCTCAGGAGGCAACAGGAGTATGACAAGTTCTGTTTCTCCATGGCAGCACCCTCCTTCTGCCAAATAAGATACTGTACTCAAAGTTACCAACATGTGGGAGGAAACAAAGCCCCTCTCTCGTGTGTGCTTCTCAAAGCTCTTTATCTCACTCTTGCAGTTTCTTTTACGTATTTGCTTTCTCCCTTTGTCACCATTTTTCCATTTTTCTTTTCCGCCTTTTGTGTTTTTCTCTCTTTTGTTCTGGAACAAAGTCTAATGAGGAAAAATAAGTGAAGGAAACCCAAAATGATTGCAAGTGGGTTCCACCTGCAACCACCAGCTCATTTTAAGCACTGCCACTAAGCCTAATATTTTGAGACCTATACATAAGGGCAGCTCACCCATGAATATTTTGCAACCTCCCATTAGGTAAACTAAAATTGTACCTTCAGTTGACAATGGGTCAGAGGGGATTTTTGATAAATCGTTCACAAGCAAATTGTCCTGCCCCAAAATGAATCAGTGAATTGGCAAAAGGGGTGTTGTTTGGAGATTACTTTGTGAAAACTTGTCTTATGTGCTTTGGATTTTAATCTGTACAAGCTGTTTTTTTGGTGTCAATGCACTAAATTGGCCTTGGAACAGTGTCCAATCTTCAAAAACATGTTTGTTATAATAGCAGGTTTGTCCAATTTGATTAAATTGTACAGTTACTTATTTTTCTCATATTGGCTATGAAGATACCTCCGGCCCCATTTCTGGAAATGCTTGTCCTGCCCCATTACCGGAAGTATTAGGCCGCCCCCGAAGTTTGGGTCTAGCTGTGCCCCTGATGTCAGTCCAGGGTCATAATGTCCATTTTCTGTATAAGCTCTTTCTCTGAGCAATATCAGACCAATATTAGAATTAATGTCACTTCTGCTCATTCTGTCATCTTCAAGATAGTTTTCAGTCTGAATTTACCAGTAGCGGTCCGTGGTAGGAGTGCCGGCCGGGCGGTGACGTGGGGCGGGGGATCTCACTACACAAACATATAAGGACAATGTATAGTGCATTGGCAATTTGGGGGTAAAACATTGACTGTGATTGGTTCCATCATTTGTGGACCATTTAATTGATTTTTAGACCTTTTGCTTGTGTTTTTTGTTCTTTGTTTACACTATACATTGTCCTGACATGTTTGTGTAGCATAATATGTGGAGCCATAATTGTTTGTTTCTATATTGTGCTGTTAAAAAAATCACTATTTAAAAATTATCTTAACTGCTTTGAAAATCCTGTGTTTGCCACTGTTTCTTAGCTTCATTCTTTTTGTTAAATGTATGCTATATATGAATATTACCTCCTGGAACTATTGTAGCTTCTATATGGTTTAATTACCACAGGTTCTGGGTTAGTAGGGCTGCCTCTGTTGTTGTTACCCATCCATAATATGGCGAGGGCAAAGAGGTAAAGAGAATCTCTCATTTGATGGGGCCATGCAAATGAGGGGAACACCCTTTTGATATACCATTGGTGCAACATGTACGCCAGCGCTATCTGTATTACAGAAGTGGCTGCACAAGCGTCTGTGGCCCATACTGTAATACCAAAGTGCCCCGGGGTGCACACAGTGGGGGCAAGCGCCCGTTGCGCCCTGGGGGCACATCTGTAATATTGGCCAAAGTGTCTAAGTAGGTGCCCCTTTTGAAGTGAACCTCCAATCTGCAGCGCTTGGTGATAAGCCACCCAAAACCCTCTAATGTAAAATCAGTTGAGAGTACACATGCCCAAAGGATTTTGAGAAGCATGTGAAATGCTTGATAGCTTATAAAGTTTCCCTATATCCACAAGACCAAGACAGGGTTTTTGCTCTTTAGATCATGTTAAAACTGTTACTATTTCGGCATTGAATTGTAGTCTGTTCGTTTGGGGCAGTGTTACCCTATTGGCATTACAAATTGCAACACATTTGGAATTTATTTTTATTTCGTACTCTCAGCTTATCATTTTAGGATACCATAGCAAACACAAGCTTAGCTGCTTATCTGAGCTAAAAAAAAAATGATCACAAAGTGATTGTCCTTCTTTGACTCCTGGTGTGGGTGGGAGGCTTTCAGTTCACATTATTGTGCATACCTCAATGTGTCATTCACAATCAGTAAACCAATTCTTGCTATCTAAAGTGTTATGTATGTTTATGCGCTATCTGCCAGATTAGCTAAGTGCAAGTTAGCCTTGAGTTTGTATTCCCATTAAACTGTGGAACAGCACAAGGAGCTAACATTTCCTGTCCATGTGCCTGTATTACGAGCTTAGTATATATATATATATATATATATATATATATACATATATATATATATATATATACTCAATTCGCCATCCAGAGAAGCCTCACACGGACATGAAAGACGAAAGCAGACCCAAAGTTCTTAGTTCAAATCCAGTGCTGTTTAATTAAATGCCAGCAAATCCGCCATTACGTGTTTCGACCCCCACTCGGGTCTTGATCACATATATATATATAAATTTTACCCATGGAAGCATCCTAGCCCCTGGGAATTTTCAGTAATTCTACAAGCGAATCCTTGTGATTTCCTAACTCGGTTGTAGTCAAGAGGCGGACCCAATAAACTAGTAATTTTAATACAGCCACATCTGCGATTCTTTTTAACGACAACTCAAAATACAGTGGGATAAGAGGTGAGCTAGATGGGAGACATACCAGTTTACTAGCAAAGTTGTTTTCAGCTGTGACTAAAGCGTGAACATTGGTAAAATCCCAGATTTCGGCGCCATAGAGTGCAGCACATTGTGCCTTAGCACGGTAAATCTACAAAATTAGCGAGACTATGGGTTGAAACCAATTGTCTACGCATTCTAATAATAGCATTTGATCTATGCTCAATTACAAGGGTGCTCTTGTTTAATTGGCCCAGCAACTTGAAGTTCTCCATAAGTCTCACCCCTAAGTAACCAAAGCTGTCTACCTTTTCTAGAGCCTTGCTACCAACGTGAATTACCATTTTATTACTCGCTTCTTTGCCCAGCACCATGAATTTGGTCTTGTTTATATTTAGTTCCAGGCCACTTGACCTGCAAAAACCTCGAAACCAATCAACTTAAATTTGAAGGCCCATGGTTGTCTTCAAGATGAGGAGAGAGTCATCAGCGAAAAGTAAAATAGGTACCTTCCTGTTGTTCAAGGCAGGAGAGTCGTTTCTACAGTTTTCTAAAACTGTAACAATATCATTCATGTATAATGAAAACAGTGTGGGTGTGAGAACACATCCTTGGCTCACCCCTCGTTTGATTAGGATGCATCAGTCAGCTCTTCATTTGGGCCCCAGCGAACCTGTACAAAATTGTTCTCGTGAAGTTTACTTATAACAAGATTGCCTGGTACCCCCATGTTTAGCAAAATGTGCATAGATATGGGCGTGGATGAGATCAAATGCGAGTCTTAAATCTACAAATGCCACGTAAGGCCAAAATTGAGAATCTAAAAATCTGGTCAATTGTACTGACATTTGGCCTAAAACCAGCTTGGAGAGGGGACATGATTTATTTAGAATCCACACAATAGAGCAGTTTATTTGAAACATGTCTAGCAAACAATTTGCGCGTTATCAATTAGACTGATCGGCCTGTAATTTGTGGGGTTGCTTGCATCACCCTTTTTAAATATAGTTATAATTTCTGCTCCCCTCAAAGATTTTGGTAATTTACCCCCTGCAGCTATTGCATTAGATAGCAAGTTCATGTAAATCGTCCGGATTTGAAGCTCAGTTTTATAGAGGTCTCTTGGAACTTTATCTGGACCTGGTGCCTTGGCGGATTTTAAAGAGCCAATGGCACTACTTGTTTTATCTAGGCTAAAGGAAACAGGGGTAGCAGCTACTTCGGGGTCTGCAGTAGGTGTCTTTATAGGAGATACCTGACAACTGTTTAGCCCACAATAGTTGTAATCTTTTGCAGTGTAAAGGGCAGTAAAATGTGACACCCATTTTTCAGGAGGTATATTATAGTGATGGGTTTTCGCACTTCCTGACTTTGTTTGGGCTACTAATCTCCAAAAAGCTCTGTTATCATTTGTTTTGCTAGCAGTGAGCAAGTCTTGCCAGAGTTTTTCATCTCAGTTCCTTTTTGCATACCTCAATCGGGCTTTATAGGTGCGTACTGATATTGGGCCTGTCACCATCTAAGATAACCGACCTTAATAAGGTCTTGACCAATTTGCATGCTGGGTCAAACCACTCTTGCTCCTTGGCCGGTTTAGATTTTGTGTGAGTCACTTCCTTATAGAGAACCTTTAGTAGCTCCCCGAACAACTGGTTGTGCACAGTTAAAATGGGGATATTAACTGCGTTCAGCCTCTCATATTCCACTAAAAAGGCATCATACAACCCATATAACTGCAAGTATAATTTTTTGTTTGACAAGACTTTGGGCCACTTAAACCGACGATTGTTAGTTACGGAGGGAGCGGAGACATCTGTAGGACAGCAGTTGTTTTATTGCTTCAGAGAAATCTCCGATTAGTGTTACCTCCCGAGAGTTATGGTCACTGTCAGAGCGCTCAAAAACTTTCATATCAGCCAAAAGTGACCATAACCTCATATCAATGAGGACATAATCAATGATACTCTTACACGTTACTCTCTTAGAGGTGGGTGCTCTGTCAGTGTCGGAGGTGGTACGTCCATTACAGGCCCTAAGCCCTCTGTTAATTGTTAATGAGGCTAATTTAAGTGCGGCAGTAGAGAGAATTTCCTTGGGAGTCCTGTCAACAATGGAATACCCCAATATTCTTCCTCTCCGGTAATCTCGCTTATAAATGTGGAGGGTTTGTAGGTAGTATTAAAATCCCCAGCCACTATTATTTTTGTGTCCAAGTGCAGGGTATCTAATACTTCTTCCAGAAGGGATAGAGTGGAGGGTTTATCACTTGCCATTATCGTTCTGACGTAAATGTTTATTAGATCCAAGGAAAGTCCTGTGGTCAAAGTTAATATAATACCCATTAAATTGGGGCAATCTATTTTCAAAGGCGTAAGTGAACTAAAACACCAGTTTCTGACTAAGATTAAAATACCCCAATTGCTCTTCCAAAACCGCTTAGCTGGTTTTGCTTCCACACTAAAGGAGGAAAACCCATCTATGAATGCTCTCTCAGTGGGCCATGTTTCTTGGAACAGACACACATCATGTTCCCCAATATATGATACCCATGCAGGATCAGTCATATTTGAACTTAGTCCAGCTATATTCCAGGATAGTAGATTAAGACTGGATAGCGAGCATTTGCTACTAATAGGCTTGGGTCCTGAATGGTAACATGGACAGGGAACTTCATCTATAGGGGTATTGGAATTCCTATCAACCATGTTATGCAAATTAGGCTTCTGTCCCCTACCTTCTTGGATGCTATCCTTACTATCCCTACCAATCTGAACAAGTACTTTTCCACTAATATAGACACTACAAGGAGTACATCTTGTGTTGGCGTTAGTCACAGTTAGATTGGATTCATCCATATTGAACACTTTAGAATTTACAATAGTTGTTGTACAAGTTTCATTCTCTTGATATATACATGATGTCAGTTGCGATTTTTTTCTTAGTCAGTCAATATCATTCAAGGTTGATATAACAGGGGGTAGGGCTGTAGGGCCGGAACGGACTGGAGCCTAGAGGAACCTCCCATGTGTCTGTGGGCAGGGGGAATGCTTTCAACCTTATTCCCAGCAATTTACTCCCAGAGAAATGACAGGTACGCAGTTCAAAATTTGTTAGATTTTCAGCCAGGGAACTTTTGTTGGGGAGAACATGGTGGTCGGCTAGAAGGTCCGGTCCGGTCGGGAGCTCTCTGCCGTTTAGCGACTTCAGGAGACTACCGCAATCGACTACACGGGAAATGAATGGATAAGGTGTGCGGACGGCTTAGGGAGGTGCCGAATAGAGAAAAAAACCTCACTTACCCTAACTTCCACGATTCGCCCTAGGCGGCATTCATGTGGAGAGCCCAAGAGAAGCAGCGGCAACTAAGAATTGCTGCAGATGGTCGTAGCCCGGAAGGTTCCCTGCTGTGGGCAGAGGCTGCTGCAAGCACGAAGCGTAGCAGGAGGGTCACGGGCAGGATTTGCTTCCGGGGAGCCGTCACCTTCACCGGAGCAGGGCTAATTCAGCACCAGTGCCAGCAAGAGAAGGTAGCTGAAGGTGAAGTTGGAGTCATAGCTGGGGAGTCGTCTGTGTCCCAGGTGAGGCACTGGTCTGAGGGAGAAGCACGCATGACACCGGTAAGTGTCCGGGGCAGCAGGAAAAGTACACAAGCCCCTGTCACTTTGGACAAGGGTAAGGAGGGAGAGGACCGGAGGAATGAGGTGAGGGGGGAAACCTTGCCAGACCTACAGTTGAGAGAAACGAATATGAAGCAGGGGATAAGTTATTGTCTGAGAACCAGGCACTTAGGCATACAACCCCCCCATCGTTACCCCAATCAAAATTTTGGCACCGGATCCAGTTTGTATTTCTCAGAACCTGAAGGGGAAGCACCCCAAAACTCCTGCCCCACCTTTATCAGTGCCATCTAGGGAAAGGGGTACGGGCCCCAAAATTAAAATCACTCCCTCAGTGCCATCCTTTTTTAAGGTTCAAGCTAGATTGCCTTTGCCAGACTCTGCTGTACGTGAAGCTACCACCTCGGAAAAGACCCCTGATATGTTAACGGGGGAGGGTGATGAGAGAATAGCAGGGGAAGGTATTGTGTTGAGCAATAAATTCCAAGTGCTAGCAATGAGGGACCATGAAGCGGCCACGGCCACCGAACTACAAGGGGGGTAAGAATGCGTCCAGAGCCAGTGTCCGAGCCAGAAGCAGAGCAACCCCAGTGATACTATTGGTGCGCAGGCCGAGCCACAAAACCCTAAGGAAACTTTGCCACTCTCTGGAGTGGAAAGGCTGATGGAATCTATGATTTCAGAGATAAGAGAGAAGTTTGCCACCTCTGAGAGGAATCAAGGCAAGATCCAGGAGTCATGCGTGGCCCTTGATGAAACAAAGAACTCCCTGATGAACCAGGTGGCAGTGGTAGAGGCCTCATTGACAGACCTAGGTAAGGAAGTTGAGGAGAATGGAAGTGAGATTAAGGCACAAAAGGCGAGGGAGAAAGACTTTAGGGACAAGATGGAATCTTTAGAGAATAATGCCCAGAGGAATAACCTGAGGTTATTAAACATCCCGGTGGGGAAAGAGGGCGAAGATGTCAAGAGCTTCGTAGTGGACTTACTTATCGAGTTAATACCTGGCCTGGAAACATCAGCACTGGAAAGAGACATTCAGAGGGCTCACAGGGATCCATTTAGAAAAACCGGGGCAAGGAAAATTCTGCGAAAAATTCTAATTAACTTCCAGTCCTACTCTCTAAAAGAGAAGATCCTAATTTAGGTGTGTTATATTCTGTTTTGTATTTATTTATTTATTTGCCTATGTTCATAGGCATTCCTGTTATGCTTTGAATGTGTTTCACTGTTGCTAAGCATTGTTTAGAATGTGGAATGCCCTGTTGTTAGTTTTCCTACTGCAAGGCTTGAAGGCAAGACATGCAATGCTGTGCTGCTCATTAAGGTTATAAATTTTTCTACATCTTGAGTCTGAAGACTGAATTTAATATTTATCCCATCCTCGTCGCCAAATGTTAAATTTAGTTATCAGATAAATTGGCAAAAAAACTGAAGTGGTGGAGTGGAACTCCCAGAGTAATAATCCCCTGGTAAAGGACTCGATAAGATATCTGGGTATAATGATGTCTAAGAATTTAGAGGATGTTGCATGGTTGAATTTTGAGAAGACAGCAAATGAGACTAAGAAATATTAAAATCCTGGGCAGGGCACCCACTCTCATTTTGGGAAGATCAAACATCCTGAAGATGTCCATATTACCAAAATTTACCTTTTTGTTTGCTTCAATACCCTTAGAATTTTGGAAAGTTTGTTTTGACAGACTACAGGGAGTGCTGAGTAGTTTTATTTGGGCCTCCAAGGCTACTAGAATTGCGTGGAGGAAACCCAGCAGGGGGAAACAACAGGGAAGAATTGCTAGCCCAGATGTGCTCCAATATTGTAAAGCGTTCCAGTTTAGAGCAATGAGAATTTTACTTCAAGAACATCAAAAGTACCCTTCGTATTTGCAAGCTATGACCCAGTTAGAAGGGGATTGCTTTTTGTATAAATTCGGGCACCCGAAATTCTTCAAAAAAGTGAATTTGAAGATACTTCTAGCAGCATGTAAACTCTGGTCTCAAATCAGGAGGGTAGTAGGAATCCCGTACTACAGTAGCCACGTCCCAATATGGCCATCTCCGGGGACCCCTGAATGCTTGAAGGATAAACTTTCAGACCCATTAGCAGAAGCAGGAATTACAAGATGGGGCCAGTTACTCGTTGGAAAGACCTTAGTAGACTGGGGACAACTGTCATCAAAGGTGAACGGGGGCATCTCCAGATTCAAATACTGCCAGCTAGCTAGCTGGGTAAACTCGCTGGAGAAGGAAGTGGTGGGAAACAGTGAACTGGAAGAAACTTTTTTATGGAGCCCTCCACAGAAAAAGGAGGTATCGGACTGGTACTGGCTGTTCTTACTTGCTGGAGAATAGGAGTTTACTCTTCCTACAGAGATCTGGAGGAAGGATTTGCCGTCGGGGGATGTACAAAATCTCTGGCAAATATCAATATCTACTCTGTGGTATGTTGTCAGTGCTGCCTCACTCAGGAAAAACCATTTATTCACGATACACAGGGCATATTGGTCACCAAAAAACCTGGCAAGGATGAACAAGCAGTTGGTTAAGAGCTGACCTAAGTGTGGGGAGGAGGAAGCTGATGACCTGCACATGTTTTGCCGTTACTCTCAACAGTGCTGGGCACGAACCTGGAGGTAAGTATAAGCTAAATTATGTTTGGGGTTGTAAATGAGGAGGGGTTAAGGGATATTCTGAGCAGTAAGCGGAGGAATCTGCTGTTTGTGTTGATACTGCTAGCCAGACGCGAGATCTGCATTAAGTGGATATCTCAGCACCCTCCTTTGAGGAGGGAGTGGCTGGGCTCGATACGAAGGGTGCGGATGCTGGATGGGAGTAGAGAGGGCATTAGGAAGCTTAATGTTTGGGATATTTGGGATCAGAATTTTTAGTTTTGGTTTATCCTTACTGGTGTTTTAAGTTTGTTAAACTGGTTCAGAAGTCTGATGATTAAGCAATCTGCAATAACTCCTGGGTATCAGGGATAAGATCTGGTACCCCCAGGTCTTCTCCCGTTTGGCCCCTGTGGAACAGGAGGACTGGGGACTTGCTCTTGGCCATCTCACCGGTCGGAGGTCAGAGTGAGACCCCCTTGCTTGCATCCAGTTTGTTTATTGCACAAATGAGGACAAAAAATGATTTTCAGCCAGGTAATTGGAGCACAAAACAACATGGATATAATCATAGGATGATGAGTTGGCTGTGCGCCTTTTTGCATAAACAATGTCAGATCTAACCGTCGATAAACAATTTCGCTCTGCCCTAATCCAATGAATCACTTTGTTGATTAAGGCTTCGGTATCCTCAAACGTTCCTGGCTTCAATTTTGGAACCTGGACCATATAAATCGACCTATTGGATTTCCGGTTCTCATTTTCAAATTGGATTGATTAGTAGAGGGATAATGATACAGTGGAGGGATAGAGAATGCTCCAGATTTGCCAAGTCGATACAAGAGTCTACTATTTGAATAATTCCTCTCCTCCAATGGAGTGTCTGTAGGCAATGTCATTACAGTTCGAGATTTTGGCCCATGGCTGAAGCAGATACAGGGATAAATGTCAGAATGGGCTGATGGGCCGAAAAGAAAATAAGCCAATTAATGTTCAACTTACGACTGCCAGTTGTCGTCCCGTACAGGAAAGAGAGTAGGCCCTGCCCAGCCTCTCCCAGGCGATGATGGGCGAAGACGGGCCCGGTCTTGGCCTGGTCTTGGCCCGGGCGCACGCCTGGGTGCGTCCTGCGCTGCAGGTCTGCTCTGATGCTTTTAGAGAGAGACAGCCTCTCCTGGCCCCTCCTACTGCCACAGGAATGCTGGGAGACTGAGTCCCACCCCAGCAGGAAGCGATGCAGGCTCAAAAACGGGCCAAAAATGGGAGAGCTGCGAGCAACCTGTGCTGCAGGACTGCTCCGATGCTTTTAGAGAGGGGCAGTCTCTACTGGCCCCTCCTACTGCCACAGGAACACTGGGGGACTGAGTCCCAACCCAGCAAGAAGTGATGCAGGCCCAAGAACGGCCCAAAAATGGGAGAGTTGCGAGCAGCTTAGTATTTTGATTGTATGTCAGAATAATGAGTATACAAAAATATCATGGCCAAAATATCGATATCGAGAGCCAAAATGTTGTGAAGGTAAGTATATATAGGTAAGTAGAGATTTAATAATTGTTGTCAATGTATATCTATCTATATAAGTATCTATCTATATATATAAATAAATACGGTCTTTATTTGCCAGGTTTCTTATTACTAACTGTGAAGTCAAATCCCAAGGTTTAACCGCATCATGGCTTATTTTAAGAAAATTTGAGGAGTAAATCAAATCGAATTGAAATCAGTATTTAAAAGAAAACAGTAGGCCGCCTGACCGACCTTAACCACAGGTACAGTGGTTTTTTATATTTAACACCCAAAAAGAATAGTGGAAAAATCGAATAACCATGGTTTTAAAGTATTGATTTTGGTGAAGGGGATTTTGATATATTATGTAGCACATGCACTTTAAACAAATAGGCCAATGATTTTGAATAGTCGAAATCTGGGGAAGCCCAAGACAAGATATAAACACACTAAAAGGATTTAAGACATTACCACACTATGTAAACCCAGCATTTAAGCTAGGATTTTTGACTGTAAAAATGAAATTGTTTTGAATTATGTCAGGCCCTTTTTACTACAAATTTTAAATGAATATTTATTTTTGTATTTATTTAAAATTGATGTCATGAAATGAATATGTTTTTATGGTATTTTACATTTGATACTATTTATATATTTCATGTACATAAATTAATTTATAGGTTTTTATGATCAAGCTATATTTGTATTTAACAAAGTATTTCACTACCTGAATAAGCAATTTTAAACTATGGAGGTTTTTTTCAGTTTTTACTTGGTGCATTATTGAATGAAATTTATCCTATATAGTATGTTTTTTATGTCTATTCTAATTGTCCTATGGCTAGGCACAAGTCACTTTAAAAGGGTGGAAAAAAAGCATAAGCGTTGTCATGTGATCAAGGTCCGGCTGGACCGAAACGCGTTATGGCCGATGCTGAATAAATAATTGAAGCACTCATCTTGTGGTCCGTGCCTGCTTTTGCCAACGAGGAGTGGAAGGGAAATAAGGCAGTTGTTTTGGATATATATATATATATATATAAATAATATATTTATATATTTTTTTTATATATACTACCTATTGGCAGTCGCCACTAGGTATTTAAAGTTAAGGTGGCTTTTCCTTAGGAAAAGCATTTTTTGTGTTGCTAATAACTTTGGCCCCATTGGACGAATCTTCAAAAAACTTTCCAAAAAGGTGCTACTTTTCAACTAAGTTGTGCATGAAACGTTTTGGGTTGATCGGTCAAGCGAGGGCCGAGAAAAAAGGGGGGGTTCCCAAAATGCAAAATCCTCATGCATTTTCCTTAGACTTATTTAAGACGAGCTACAGCAAAAACTGCTGAACGGAATTACATTGCATTGGACAAGAAGCTAGAAGTTGGTTAACAGATTGTGCTTTTTGTGATTTGTTGTTAATCTATTCAGTAGTTTTTAAGAAATTAATGGTCAATAAGAATTGTATATTTTGGCAGTTGGGCTTGCGAGAGTCTCGCAGGGATGTCCCACGAGAGCGAAAAATCAAAAATGGAGCCTTGTGAATGTTTGAGAGGCCCTTTTTTCCGGTGAGCCTTCACACTCTCATGGGAGTGAGAGACTCCCATGAGTCCTGTGAGTGCTCTGATTGGCTGGCAGTTGGAATTTTAGAAATGAAAAGGCTGCCATTACAGTTTACTGTGAAAAATTGCAGGTGTTGCGGAAATGAAGTAAAAAAGCTTTATAAGGGGGCAGTAGAAAGGTACACTACCCTGCATATTTAGAGAGGAGAGCTCTAAGGGATAACTACTGTGATCAAAAGAAATGTGCATTGTTTTTTAAAAATGTACGATCTGGCTGGACTCTCGAGGGATCGTGAATAGTAAAAGGAACAGGTGAGTTCTCAGTATAGTTTACTAGTAGGAATGCATATTGTGCCTCTTGTTATTGAGAGGAAGTGTGTAAGAGATAAGTGCTGTGATAAGTAGAAGGTTAATTCTTTTTTTTTTAAACTAACTTTTGCTTAATATTGAAAAATAGGAAAGAGTAGGCGATCTTTTCATACACTTTAGTATGTAGACTTGTTATTGTAGGAAGGATTCTTACTGGAGATGATGTTTATCAGTGTCTACTATTTACACCCATCAGCTTGATAAGAGTTCTGAGTAGGGAATTAAGACTCTTCCCACACCCTACTACGCACAGATGTCATACAATAGAGGGGTATCAGTGGAGAGGCAACTTCCTCAGCACACCCTACTACGGACACCCATCATCTTAGAGAGAGATCTCAGAGGAGAGGTTAGCTCATCCACACACCCGACTATGCACACCCGTCCTCTGAGAGACAGGTGTGAAAGGAGAGGCCAGTCCATCTACACACCCTACTATGCACAGCCGCCCTTTGAGAGAGAGGCGTGAAAGGAGAGGCCAGTCCCTCTCCACTCACTATTACCCACACCTGTCATTTGAGAGAGGGGTCTCACAGGAGAGACCAGCCCAGCTCCATACTCTACTATGTATACCAATCATCTGAAAGCGAGGTCTCAAAGGAGAGGCCAGGCTTTCCCCACTCACTACTATGCACACCGGTAATTACAACTTTATTGTAAAAACAGATACAAAGGCTATGAAAAGTATGGTATTAGAAAAGCAATGAATATGTCTCAATATGAGATTTACAAGACCTGAGGAGATCCAGTATTATACTCAGACATCATTTTTTAGAAACATTTTGCAAACTGTGCACCCTTTCCTGTTATATTACAATACAAAAGCCATTCCCTCTCAAAATAATATCCATACACAGGATATATTATTCAGATATTTTACCATAGATACACTCAAAAAATGATTCATTTACTTAAAAATAACATGCAGAAGTTAATGTTAGAGTTAGGTGTAATAAAACAATTTGTTTTTGTTTTAAAAATCCTTAGAAATTCACTGAAAAAAACAAAGGTTAAAGGAATGTTATAGTTAGGCAAATTTTGAAGTTAAAAAAATACAGAAATTCAGCAGTTATAGTTAGCAGTACTAACTATAACTTGCACCCGCTATGCACTGCTTATGTCCTCACATATAACGTCACTTATGACATGTTCTATGGCATCATTTGTGACATCACTGATGACATATCAAATTACATCATTGATGCCATCATTGTCATCAGTGATGTCATCAATGATGTCATTTGAGATGTCATCTGTGATGTCATAAAAAATGGCATAGAAAATGTCATGAGTGATGTCATATGTGAGGTCATAAGCAGTGCATGGCAGGGACGCAAGTTATAGTTAGTGCTGCTAACTATAACAGCTGAATTTATGTGCTTTTTTGCTTCAAAACTTTAATATTGTGACCTAACTATAACTTTACTTTAATCTTTGTTTTTCTCAGTGAATATACATCTATATATATCTAGGATTTGAGGACGACAGCAGTGTGGGAGGCGGTGACCTTGACGCGAGGAAGTCTGCCGACTTTCAGCGCAGGGTCCGTGTTTCTCCCTCTCTTGATATGCCTCACTCAGCAGGCCGACGGACTTCTGGTGACTGGGCACCATGTCAGCGATTGCTGTAGTGGTGAGGACTGTTTTGGCTTATCAATTTTTGTACAAGGATCTCCCCCGACCCCGCATATTTGTTTATTCTGTGCTGCTTCAGTAATGGTGACTTTGTGACTTTGGATGCCTTTAGGGGTTTGACTCAACCTGTGTTATTAGCCCACACGGAGCCTCTGACCCGAGTCAAGTGATTAAACTGTGTAACTTTTAATTGACATTATCTCATCTGAGATCAGACTCCTTTTAATGTCACCGTGAGTGTTATCACAATGTACTAAGCAACGCCTTTGGTGTCAGTCTTTGCGCCATATGAACTATCGGTGCCGTTCATCAGTGCATATAACTATGATGGGGCAATATGGGACTAGCAGTCCCTGCCGATTTGAATGTATACATTTTAGGCCGACAAAACACGCACTAAAACGCATATTATGTGTATGTAACAATTCATTTGTAATGTCAGTCTAGTATTTTACAATGTAAACGCAAAGGGGTGTTTGTTTATTTAGATTCAGCTCGGTTCGTGATTTAGCAGTCCAAAGTTACACAGCAATGCTAATGAGGCCCCATTGATAAAGTTTTGTGGCGTTTTTATGTTCCCTAGGAAAAAAGAGCAGTCTAATCAAGTCTCCCATGTGTGACGTATTTAAGCAGCACTATTTATTCATTTATTCATTTTAGAAGAGCTACCTGAGGGGGTTGGCGCTATGCTTTTTTAAAAGGTTATGGCACAACAATAGCGAGTGTTCCAAACACGATGGAAGAGACAGTGATACATTTCTTGTGTTTAAGCAAATTTTCAATTGTATATATAATCTTTAGCGGATTGCTTATGCATTAGGCATTTATACAGTATATCTCAATGAACTATGCGTTCTCAATACTATTTTTAAATATAGCAATTGCCACTATGTACATATGCATTGACTCTATTGCACTTTTAATGTATTTGTATGCATTTTATGCATTTGATACTTCACAACATGTGACTAGTATTTCTTCTATGTTTACAATTGGGACAGGCTATACATGTTTAAGCAAAATGGCGCTCGCCAGATTGAGAAAGGCTGCTGAGTCAGCCGAAACGCGTCTCTTTTGTCTGCTGGGGAGGCTCTATGAAATAAAAAAGCCTTAATCCAGCAGCCCTCGTGTGCGTGCTCTTTTCCAGTTGGAGTAGGGGTTACTTTGGATATATATATGTATATATATATATATATATATATATATATATATATATGTATATATATATGTATATATATATATATATATATATATATATATATATATATATATATATATGTGTGTGTATATACTCATATATATATACACACATATATATACACATAAAAATGTGGAATCTGTCGAGGTAAGTATAGTAAGCCAGTCCTTTTAGCTATACTTAACTTTGGCTGGTAATATTTAGGTCACTATCTTATTGCAGGTGAATATTTTGCCCAAGACATTCTGGTGTTATACCAATATTTTAACATTTTGTTATATTGCAAGGCCTTGTGACTGACAAACACAAAGCTTAACAAATATATGCTTGAAAACTGGTGCAGCCTATTGCAAGGAGGTTCAGAGCTTTAGTTAGCAGTTAATGTCATGTTTAAATATTTGGAATCCTATCCATTTTATGGAAGTCTAACTACATGTATGCTTAAAATTTCGGGAAGGAATTACTTTTAATTAACACAAAATGGAAGACATTCGTAAGGTGAGCAAACAGAGAGCTCACTCCTGCCTCTGTTTTCTAAGGCTCGGATAAAAACAGAGGGAAAAGCAACCAGTCTGATTTAAAAACTTCAATATGGCCACAGGACGTTCATGCAGCTACAGTGATGTTCAAGGAGAAAAGAAAACCCATGGGCAAGTTTTAGATACTACTAAGGGTTCACAGCTGGAGTAATGTTTTAAAGTGCTGCATTGTGTAGAGGCATTTGACTTGATGACTCCACTTATAGGAGCACTTTTGGATTTAGCTAGCCTTTAAATTTTCCAAATATGGGTTAATTGGAGCATTGTTAACAAGTTGATCACATTCTGAAAAATGGTGTTTCAGAATCTCCAACAGGATCATGAGGAGTCGCAACACGTTAAGTTGCAAAGATGAATAAGGAAAGCTATTGTGGCCAACTATAAATCTGCAACATTAGGTACTGTCTCAGAGCATATTTTGCATTATGTTCGCTGCATGTGTCATCCAGTCACAGAATCTGTTAATTCGATAATCAATGATGCTCATGCCAGCGCAAAAACATTTGTTTGACAGAAAAGTAACTTACACAGATTATCTCATGTAACTGAGACATATCGGTTTTTTTCTAATCCTTGTAAGAAATAGTTTCCTGGCCTACTCCATACTACTGTCAAAATAGACACAAATTGTTTACATGTCCATAATTTGTCTGGAATACAGTTTTATTTTGACAGCGGTATTTCAGTTTGTTGGTAAGAAAAGCTATTGGTGTTATGGGTGGGGGTTCGCGGTAAATTTGACAATTCCTAATGATAACACCATATAATTTACTTGACTCGAGGGTTATTGACTGCACCTAAAGATAACAGCTGTTAACTACCATCCCTCCAAACATGGGCCCTCAGTCACAGGTGGGCGCCCACAATGATGGGACAGTAATTTATAGCCCTATTGCCCTGCAGTTAAGGGCTATAAGGTTATTAGTAACCCCTACTCTCCCACCCGGGCAATTAATTCAGCTCCCCGTGGGTGAGGAGATAAATGCCTTCTGTGCCACTCTAGCACTTTTATCACAGGGTCTTTTCTATGTCGTCCTGTTTTGGGCCCTCTCCTTTCTTCTCTTAAGGGGACAATGTAAGGAAAATGTAAAGCAGGACCAACTTGGAGGCTGTGGGACCCATGTCAGGCCTATAGGTGAGCAGTCAAGGATAGATGCATTTGCAGAGGCTGGTTCATTCTGATTTTGTTCCATTCTTGTGGCTGTAAGTAGACAGATTTAGTTAAGAGAGACAAACCTAACATTTGTCTAAGTAAGGCACTGGGTCATTACCGGAGAGGAGTGAGAGCCCCACTCAAATAATAAACACAGTCTTTATCAGGGTGAACCACAAACCTCACTAAATAAACTTGTGCTTAACCCTCTGGTAGGTTGGCACAAAAGCAGATAGCGTTCACTTAAAGGCAATATGTAAAGTATTTATGCAGAACTCAAAGAGTAATAAAGTGGAAATACAACACAAGAATAATCCCACACTAACTTAGAAGTGCCATCCTGTTTCTGAGAGACAAACCCTGGACTACTCTCAAACTAGTTCTGGCCATGTTCCTTCTTCCCTTGGTTTGCCTTCAACCTGCCTAGGTGGAGAAAGGCAAGGACAGGCCTGGAATCAAGTTTCTGTGTGTGCTGTTGGCAAGTTCCTTTGATGCAGATCAAAATGTTTTAGAAAAAATAATTTCTTGTCCCAAAAAATGAGTGCCGATGGCATCCATCTGCAACCATTGGCTCACATTAAACATTGTTACTACCAGAAGTCCAGCTCAGCCTACTGCAAAGGCATTCTAGGACTTCTTGCATCACTGAAGCAGGATATTCTACAGAGATCGGGGAGTCAGAAATACTGGGAAGGTCTTCAAATTGAAAAGAGTTAAAGGGTAGCACAGCTACTCATTGGCAGATGCCAAGCCAAGTCTAGCTCTTCCCACGGATCTCTTGGCTAATACACTTGATCTCTTTAACCTCCGAGTGGAAGACAAGGCTCAGTTGTATAAACCAATGGGCTTACTCACCAGCATAGAAAGGCAATTTCTGCATTACTTTACTCTGGCAGAAAAGGGCACAGTATTCTTTTTCACATACCTTAAGAACTAAATGAGACTTTTGTGTGTTTCAAACAAGACAATGTTTCAGGCGCCAAAATGTGGATTCTGGGAATATATGATCAATTAATAATTCAGAGAGATGGGAGCATGACAGCTCAGCTTGGGTGTGACATTTATCATGCTAATAGTTTAGGGGTGCAGAAAAGGATACTACTTAGTTTACCCTCTTGTGACTGTTCTGGGTTGGTCCCAGAGGATGTAGTCGAATTATATGTGAATTATTGGTTGTCACTCATTCTCTAGTGCCAGTCTGTAGTTATGGTGTGAGGAATGGCAGCCCCTTCCAACAGTAGCAGAAATGAACTGCAGTTGTAGGGCACATCATTGCAAATAGAATGCATGGGACCGAGGGCAGCTCAGCAGGCATCAACGTAGGGGGTCGAATATCCAAAGGTTTATATTAGACCTATCAGCCCTCGGGTGGTCTTCCACCAAACCTTTTGCATGCTTACCTCCTCTTTTTTGCTGATGATTTTTGTTGGACTTAGGACTTTGAGCACTTCACCACTATTGAACAATGCTAAAGTGCATGTGCTTCACCCCTAAATATGGTTACATTGGTTTATCCACTATTGGGATATTTAATTTATCTGTAAGTCCCTAGTAGAATGCACTACCTTTGTCTAGGGCCTGTAAATTAAATGCAGCTAGTGCACCTGCAGCACTGATTGTGCCACCCACACAAGTAGCCTTTAAACATCTCAGGCCTGCCACTGCAGTGCCTGTGTTTGTAGTTTTACTGCCATGCTGACTTGGCATTTAAATCCCCTTTCCAAGCCCTAAACTCCCCTTTCATTACACCTGAGTCACACCAAAGAAAGGCCCTAGGCAGCCCATAGGCTAGGGTGCTGTGTAAGTAAAAGGTAGGACATGTACTTTTAAGTTTTGCATGTCGTGGTACTGAAAAACACCTACATTCATTTTTCATTACTTTGAGGCCTACCCCTCTCAAAGGTTAATATTGGGAATTCCTTATTTCACTTTTAAGCTGTATTTCCTGACTAAGAATGAGTAGCTCTGTCGTGTCTTATACCATTGGAATGCTAATGATAAATTCTCTTTGCTGGCAAAGTTGGATTTAACGTTACTATTTTAGAAATGCCACTTTTTGATAGATGGCATTTCTCTGCTCTTAAAGCTCTGTGTGCCTGCAGCCTGTCTCCAATACACGTCTGGGGTGGGTGACAGATGGACTTTGTGCATTTCCTCTAGACAGCCACACACAAAGGAAGGGTAGGTGTGATTGAGTGCCCATCTGCATCCTGATGGCTCATCCTGGGCAGGACGGGAGGGAGGAGCTGACACACCTGAATGGGCAGTGTCATGTCCCCACACAAAGGGTTGATTAACCCACTGTAACGAGCCTGGAGCCAGGGCTAGGAAGAACGGACCTCTGTGCACTTCAAAGACACCCACTTCAAAGGCACACCTGGGTATAAGTACTGGGTCACTGCCACACCAAATCGGACACTTCTTGACCTGTAAAGAAACTCTGTCAGGAGGAAGGACTGCTGTGCTGCTACAAGGACTGTCACTCTGCTGGACTGCTGCTCTGGAAGAACAGTTTTTCTGCTGTGCTGCCCTGATGCCTGCTATCCTCTCACCCTGCAGAGGAAGAACTGGGCTCTGCTTGAACCTCGAGTGATCTCAAGGGCTTGTTGGCATTCGTCCTGTTTCTGAGACTCAGGGATATAAAGTTTCACCACCTGCTCCTGTGCTTGCTCCACTGGAAGTGTATCCTGGTGCTTGCTCCAGTCGAACCGACGCATCTCCTGTCTGCGTGTAGCAGAACCAACGCATAGTCGCTGTTGTTGGAGCAGAATCGGCACATCGCACTCGGAACCAGCACATCGCCTTAAGGAAGTGGCGCATCGGAACCAACGCATTCTGGACGTTGCAGTGCAGGAAGATCGATGCATCCCCTCGACTGCGTGGAGAAACCAGGCACATCGTCTATGGAACCAATGCCTCTCAGCTCAGCACATCATATTCAGAACTGGCGCATTGCCACCCCTGCATGAAGAAAATCGACACATCATCTCGACTGCAGGATCGACACTAATGCATCGCCAGCTGCACCCCCACATCTCACTGTTATGAGCAGGATCAAGGTCCAAGGATCAAGGTACTTGTTCAGCGGGCCTTGGGTGGATCCTGTATCTGGCCTGTGCGCCATCACGGTCAGCTGGGACTCTTGACTTTTCCCCGGTCTAGTGCGACTAGAGAACCCCACAGGCGCTAATTGCTTCTAAGCACTATTTTTACATTTAACCTTTAAAAAAATCATATCTCGATGTCTACTCATTGGATGTTTGTCATTTTGGTATTTGTTTGGTTTTTATAAAAAATCATATCTATTTTTCTAACCTGGTGTGGAGTCTTTTGTGGTGTTTTCATTGTGTTACTGTATGTTGTGTTGCACAAATACTTTACACATTGCCTCTAAAATTCAGCCTGCCTGCTCTGTGCCAAACTACCAGAGGGTGAGCACAGATTAATTTATGGTGTGTATCTGACTTACCCTGACTAGGATTGTGGTCCATACTTGGATAGGGTGCATACCTCTGCCAACTGGAGACCCAATTTCTAACATTTCAAATTAAATAAAAACACCTGGACTAAGCAACTTCGGCAGATGGAGTTCCTCACACCATTGTTTTTCTTCTTTGGATGCTCTGTGAGAGACTGGTGTGTCTAAAATGAGTTGTGTGAATTGAATTCCCTTGCTGCACTTGAACTTCTTTGAAAGTCTCCAGTTTGCATCACAGAGACAGGAAGTGGATTCCACATTTGAAAGCTATCTTTCTATAGTTTTTCAAGGAAGTTGTTCAGCGCTCGAGCACATGAAATGGTACTTGCTCAGAAATGTTTTCATTACGCTGATAAACGTGCTCAGTTTGTTTCCTTCCTAGGCGCACATTTTCCGCAGTCTCCGCTGTGTCTCCTCCTCCCTCTGTTTGTGTTCCAAGCCCACCCTCCTGCTTCCACAGTCAATCTCTCATTCCTACCGCAGTCATCGTAAGAAAAGATTAAGAGAGCAGAGCGGAATGACAATTGCAATGAACCAGCTCTTTCTTCATGGCCTAGTTTTATGGTTATTGACAAAACCATAACTCTTTAATATTAGGTCCTCTATATATAAACCTAGTGCAGCACTAAAGCACGCTTTCCCATTTTCCTGGAATCTTTGACCATTTTTTTTAGAGGGTGACACCAGGATTATGCAGCAACTCATGGATCGGCTTCTGAACTGAGCTTCTGTCTGGTATACCATGTCAAAATAAAATCATATTGGACAAATACTGCAGGCATACTTTGCTGATAATAAGTTTAGTTTTAATGAGAATCAATGTCAGGTAAGCTGCATGCATACCTCTGACCCTCACTGCGAAAACAAACATCCTGCTAGCCCATCATTTCAAAAATCTATGTAGATCTTTTAGAAACCTTAACGAATTCAGACATGCTATTTATTATTCGTCCAGTCTTCAGCTGCCTCTCTTCTTCTTCAAATTTAGGGCCTGTTTGAAGATTGTAGGTGGCCGCTGCCTGTCAGAGGACATAATGTCTGCCACCTTGATGGACGACACCTTGCCCCCCTCGCCCCCAAAGGGGCCTTCTGTGCCGTCAGAGGAACCACAATCAAGAAGTTCCTCTGAAGGTATTGCAAGTTTGGGGCGCAGCCAGCATCTTTCAGGGGGCATGTGCTAACCTTTTTTATTTCTCAAATAAACAAACTCCCAAAGTACCCCGTCCACCAAACTCTTAATTGGGCCCTTGAGATTAAGCCTCTCTTTTTGACACTTCCTTATTTCCAGAGCATACCCATTATACGCTCCAATCAGTCTATTTGATATATTTTGAGATAGGTCAATCCATAGAAATTGTAGCATGCAATAAAAAAGACATTAACTTGTTAACACAGTAATCTTCTCGACACTCTATAAAAGATACACCCATTACAGCTGAGCAGCCTTTTAATGAACACCCCAAAACGTCTCCTTTAGCTGATTTTTACCAGAAATTGTAAAAGTCGTTTATGGGCAAAACTTGTGCCAAAACAAGAAAACGGAACAAACCTTAAATTATTGCTGCAATGCATCCAATTAATCTCTGTTGAAAGCGTATTTATTCCCGCTGTGTGATGGTGTGGGCTTTAACTATCACAAGTGCAGCCTAGCAACCTTCTAAAGCAACTGTAGTGGCCGACATTTAGCTTTAAATATGTGTATTTATTTGCACGCCCCCTTTTAAAGCTTAGAAATGCGGCATAGGTTGCAACAAGGATTAACAACCTTCAATGACACCTCATGACTCTGTCAATACAACTTTGATTTGGAATGGGAACATTCCATAACTTTTGTTCTGTTAAGTCAAACACCATGATAATCTGCAGCCATTTTATTTGCCTTTCTGGTATGAACGTCTCCAATTAAAGCTAGTTGAGCAAAATCAAAAGATAATTTCAAGCACCTACCAGATGCAATATTTGTGGATCACCACAGGTCCTTCAAATCTGACCTAAGACGCTACAGATCACTGCACTTGCAGACCACATCGACACCAGCACCAACAGCAGGAAAGAGATCCTCTCCATTGTGAAAGATTTCACCTCACCTGCGGCTGCATCCAGCAGCATGACCCCTCACATGCCTTCAGCAATAAGCTCTCTGAATACTTCTGTAGCAAAATAACCTCCATATAAAGAGCTCATCAAAGAAACAGCCATTACTACTGATGGAGCAAGGTTTCATAAATGAAACTTGCTTGTATTCAATCCTCCTCACAGTATTAATTTATTAAACTTGTATTGTTAATACTAACCTTTGCATTCACGACACAAAAGAAAGGGATGCTTGCCTATGTGTTTTACTAATGAATAACGCTTGTTTGCAATTCAAAATGGCCGCTATGCGCGGGAAAGCTCAATGCGCATGTCGCAACCATATCACATAGTGGGACGTCTTTCTTTGCTTGGTGGGAAACTTCTGCTTCTGTGCAGTGTGCATTAAAATGGCTGCTTGATGTTTTCACATGCTTCAGCTTGCTCTCATGTCATTACTAAATTGTCGTTTCCTAACGATACTAACGCGGGTTAGAATATATAATTAAATGGGAATAGAATAGAAAAAGTGGGTATACAGTGAAACATTTTATTTGTGATTCTAATATTTTCTTCTTGCACTTTTATTAGTTCGTAAACTTGGGCCTGGGTTGGTGTTCTGAAACTCGAGAGGCAACTGATTCTGCGCATGTGTCCTGTGTGCCTGCCAAATGAAGTCAATCTGGACGAAGTCCAAGGCCGTGACCTGATGGCCGAAGATGCTGTATTTTGGCTTTCCTGTTGCATATTGATACAATCTCTATGAAAATTGGTTTACATTTGTCATGAGACGGGTGGGAAATAAAGCGAATGTATTAATTTGAAGGGGTGGGAACGTAAAGACAATAGGCTTTACAATTTAGGCCAAATCAATATGGTACGAGAATCCACCTCCTGTCCCTGTCCAATCAGAAGTAGTGGACCCATATTTTAGCAACATTAAGGGGAGGTACATGGGCGTAGAAGGGTATAATAGAATATAGCATTAGTTAATTAGTCAGAGCAAGTTTCCATGAGAGCATGCGTTCATGAAGAACAGGCGTCCATGCTGCCAGAGCGCGCTTAGCTCCAGACCGCCAAACTGACCGATTGCAGACCGAATTGCTGTCCAGAGAGAGGTCCTGAGGAGGGGGCGGCGGAGTCCATTAGAAGGAAGGCACGGGAGAATCGAGGAGAAGTCGAGTATCAGAGAGGGGAACGACGCAGGCGTTGTTGTAGAGAGGTCACCGGTCCTGTCCTGATCCTGGAGGAGGTCTTTGCTCTTCATCCTTCCTGGGTCTTATTCTTTCAACTCCTTGGCTAAGGGGTTTGGTTCTCGCACTTAGGTAAATATAATGCAACCTTTAGTTGCGCTGCTGTCTCTATTTTCTCCTTTTCTTTAAACACCGTCATTGATTAGCAATAATCATTTCTATGCTTAATCTTGGGTATTGCGATTAAGTACCATGTGGCTCTGTATTTTACTCTGCTAAATCTTTAGATAAACATTTTAAAACTTCCTGACTCAGTGGTTATTTTCATGATTATGTACTATAATGACTGTCACTCATTTTAAACTTCCCAATTAGCAAAGGATTCATTGGTAAGTCATTACTCTTCAATCAGAAGGTAATTGGTAGCAGGGATTTTGATAGAGAGTAACAACTGATAAAACCCAGCGTAAGTATTAGCGTAGTATGAATGTATGGGCCCAAGTGAGTATCTAGTGTATGAATGCTGTTTGCTAATATCGCGCTGGATCACTACGATGCCCACCATCACCTTGGATAACACCACCACTATCATGCAGTCCATCCATTCTGGCACCCCATCAGACCCCTGCTCCCACAACGCCTTCACCAGAGGACGTCACCCCATCAGCAAAGCACTCACACCTAATATGAACATCTTCATCTCATCAGCCACCTTTCCGGACACATGGAAACAAGCCACAGTCCTCTCCTCACTCAAGAAGCCATTTCTGGACAATCATTGCCCTCCAACCAAAGACTGATCTCCCTGTTACTGTAACCGGCCAACGTCCTAGAGAAACTCATCAACAAGCGCCTCTCCAGCCATCTCAGTAACCACCAACTCCTCAACACTGCACAGTCTGGCTTCAGACCCAACCATAGTACAGAAACAGCCCCTATTTGTGCCACAGACAACACTGGGTGATCAAGAACAGAGTATACTCAGTGGCCCTAATCCTTTTGGACCTCTCTGCAGCATCTGACACAGTTTCACATTCTATTCTCATCTGATGTCTAACACAGATAGGAATCCGAGGGCCCAGTATCCGCTGGATTTAGCCCTCCCTGACTCGTAGGAGACAAGCAGTCAGCCTGGGTCCGTCGTCTTCAGCCACCCGCAACCTCATTTGTGGAGTACCTTAGGTATCTTCACTCAGTCCCACCCTCTATAAGGTGTACATGATTGCTCTGGCTAGCATCATCCACACCCACGACATTGACGTTCTCTCCTACACTGACAACAAATAACTCATACTCTCCCTCTCAGTCACGATTCTCAACATCCAGAACCAGTCCACCGCTTTCATGACAGACATTGCCTATTTGATGAAGACCAACTGTCTCAAACTGAACAATGACAAAAAAGAAGTTGTGATCTTGGGAAGACCACCTCACAGTGTCAAACTATCCCCAACTGATAATATGTTTTCTATCTAAAGGTACACTCTTTTCCCGGCTGAAACCTGATAAAACAGCTGACCCGCTGCGAACAGGTATACAGTGCACAGGGCCCCAAGAAACTCTATAGGTGAGCTAGTTACTACAGGCTCTCATAGTGCAGCACATAGAAGTAGTTTCAGGGTGGTAGGATGCTAGGAATATTCTAAACATGTTATAAATTTTCATTTCATTTTCGCTGCTAGCAACCTGCATAATAAGTGCTGATTTCATTATATTCTGTGTGATTATAATTCACGTACTGAGCAACAGAATAAGAATATTCAACTAAACTCTTTTAATATTCAGTGTCATTCTTAGAGCTATGTTTGAATGTGATAATCTAAGAATGTAATTGGGTCTGAATTTCCACTGTGTCCCTGAACCCTTTATGGGACTGTTAGTAACCCAGCAAATGCAAACACCCTCCTCACAGGAATGCTCAGTGGGTTGTGTGGGGCTTCAGTTTAACTGGATATCCTTACACAGTGATGGTTCACTGAACAAAGTCCTTGCACATGATTGTTAGGAACACAAGCCCTGCAGACTTAGGATCTAGATCACAGGATTCCCAAAACAAGGATACTGCAACTCTTCTCACACTATAACCACTAATCAAATGCATGCAATTCTGTATTAGTGTGTGTGTTTGTACAGCGTTCTTAGCATGTAATTCTCTTGATAATAAGTTTCACAGTGGGTTTGTTGTTGTATTTATGAGTTTGTTTCCGTAGTTTGGGGCACAATCAACTCTTGTTGAACCATTTATAATAGGCATGGCACTCTGGTTCTGCCAATAATAATCTAAGGGCTAGTGAGTATATCATCAGAAATTACAGAAAAGTCACACTGTGTCTCCCTTCTGACAGTTTCATTTATTAGCAAGCAAGCATTAGAATATATAGAGAGGAAGATTCACATATATAGTTATTTATATATTTATTTGTGAGTTTTTGTAGAATGCTTGGGGCTACCTTATGATTACTCCAAAACTCTTGGGTGACCATGCTAGAATGAACACATACAGTTTGATGATGGCACAGGGCAGGTGATTTCACTTGCATGGGTAGTTCTCTTGTTGAATATTCTTCAATTGCAACCCCTGAATGTGAGGAGTTCAATGAAAAAGCAAGCAACAATAGTTCAGTCATTAGTAGTTTGCTGAATCAAAATGAATTGGATTCGGTGTAGTTGGTGCTTTCCTTAGTATAAGACCCTTTAATTCCAGGAACATTAACCTATGTTTCATCCCTATGAATGATCATTGATGAATCAGACGAGTGGCCAATGATTAGAGATTTCTGTCTAGATTATAATGTGGAGCAATTTTTCCAACTATTTTTTTTAATATATCTTTATTGGTATTTGAAATAAACAGTGCAAAAACACTATACATAGTCTCATAACCATACATTTAGAAGCATCAAAGTTTGGTGTACAAAGGATTAAGTGGATGAGGTATATTCATGCACAAGCTTTAACCCGTTACTCCAGACTTGAACCCCCATCCTCTAGTCTCTTCTTACTGTACTTCATCCCCCTTGGGGTTTTATATCTTGGTCTATAGCTCAGAGACTTTGAAAACAAACCACTATTGAAAATCCCAACAACCCATCCCCCACCCACAAATAAAACATACCCTCCCCGCCATGTCTGGTGTACGTCACTACACTGTGATTCCGTCCCCCCTCCCGGGTGGTCCACATCGTAGCACTATCTACAGTGTCGTGATTAATGGTCTTCCCCTTCTCCTAGTTATCATCCGGCCGCTACCATTCCTTTTGTTCCCCGTGACCTCCTCTTGCGTTCCACTGCCCGCCCCCTCATTTGTCAACCCTCACAACATCGCTCTCCATGCCCGAAGGTCGTCCTCTAACTTCTCGTCATGTCTGGTTTGTTGCATACGAATCACTTCGGCTGTCGCCCATTCTTTCACGTCTCGGACCCACTGCATCATTTTGAACGGTCTGCGGCTGAGCCACGAGATGGCTATCCGGCGTTTCGCCAGTACCAGTCCCAGTAGAATACATTTCCTACTCAATTTTTTATTCTTAGGTCGAGGCAACAGCCCCAGCAACACCACCCGGATTTCCTGTTGTATCTCCCACCCCGTCACTCCTCGCAACGCGTCCAAGACGCCAGTCCAGTATGTATGAAGTTCTGGACAGAGCCATACCATGTGGATGAATGTAGCCTCCGTTCCTCCGCACCTAGGGCACTGCTCTGAACGCTCCGGATAAATCCGGTGTAGCCTTTTGGGGGTCAGGTATGTCTGATGTACGTAATTAAACTGGATCAACTTAAATCTTGCATTTGCGCTTACCTGCTTGACCCCTTCATGAATTCTAGTCCAATCCATCTCTGTGATGGGGTCGTCCGTCAGCACCTCCCAGTTTGCCTGGATTGGTAGTACCTTGACTGCCCTGTCATCTCGCAACGACCGGTACAGGTGTGAAATTAATCTGCGACCCGTGGCCATCGTGATCAGAGTCTGTAACACATTAGAGATGGGGGGTTCTTCCGGGAACATGGGCCACAGCTCTCTAGCCTCCTGGGCTATTTTGGCATACTGTAGGAAATGTCCAGGGCCTAGTGCAAAGGTTTCCATCCCCTGCTCTCGTGTGACATACTGTTTGTTCCCATATAAGTCCCCCATAGTCAGGCATCCCCCCAACCACCTGCGCACAGACATAGATGCAGAAATTTCTAAAGGGTCGAACCACCCACAGGGGCATATCAGGGGCATAAGGCGCTCTTCTTAGCACTCTCTGGACTACCATTTCCCATATTTCCGCTACATGCCGAACAATATAGGGCCTCTTCAAGGGTACCCGCGCTCCCATCATCAAAAATTCGGGGAGCGCCCTGTCTCCACAGGTACCCGCCAGTAGGGCCTTCTCCCAATTTTTGTCCCCATCTAGCCAATGTACTGCATGTTGCAGCTGTGAAGCTGCATAATACAGTTCCAGACACGGAACCTCCAACCCTCCGTTCTGCCAGGTTCTCTGTAGAGTGACCAGCCTGACCTGTTTGCGTTTGGATCCCCATAATAAATCTGTCAATACTCTATCCAACTCTATAAAGAAGTGTCGGGGATCCTAAAAAGGGAGTGCTGCATTGCATAAAGGCATCTGGGCAGGACCACCATTTTAGTCAGCGCAATCCTCCCCATGAGGGACAGTGGTAGCTCTCACCAAAAGCACACCGACCCCTGTAAACCCTCAATTACTTTCCCGATGTTAAGCGCCAAATATTCCTCGGCCTTACCCGCCAGTCGGATCCCGAGATACCGCGGTGTGGTCCTTACCCATGGGAACCCCACCTCTGGCAATCCCATGTCTGGGAGCTCAGCTAGTCTCCCCATTGGGATTACTTTAGACTTCTCCGAGTTAATTCGCAGCCCAGACACGTGTCCGAATCTCTCCAGGGCGTTCAACAACGTCGGCATCGCCCGGGCAGGATTCCGGATATAGACCAAGGTGTCATCCGCATACATGGACACCACATGATTAGCCTCTCCAAGCGGGATCCCAAAGGGTTCCATCTCTTTCCGTAAACCTGTCGCTAGGGGTTCAATTGCCATAGCAAAAAGGAGCAGCGACACTGGGCATCCTTTTCTCGTGCCACGCTGTAGCCGGAAGGCCCGCAACACCAATCTCCCCGTTCTAATCCTAGCACTGGGCTCCGAGTATAATAACTGCACCCATTTCAAGAATTGCGTCTCAACGCCCATCTTCCGGAGGACCTCCCATAAATACATCCATCCAACCGAGGCGAACGCTTCTTCGATATCTAACAGAGCCAGGGCACAGACTTCCCGAACTGGCACGGGCGAGTGCCACACATGGGCCAGCCGCCTCAGATTGTGGGCCGTGCTGCATTTGGGAATGAATCCCGCTTGATCGGGATGGATTAGATGTTGCATATGCGGTTGTAATCTTGTAGCCATAATGCCGCTAAGAACTTTCATATCGATATTTAGTAAGGAAATGGGCCTGTATGACCCCAGGAGTTGGGTGTCCCTATCCGCCTTGGGGATCATAACCACCGTGGCTTCATTCATGGATGGTGGGAGTGCACAGGTTTGAAATGCCTCGTTGTATACCTCAAGGAGGCGGTCCGCTAGAATAGGTGCAAACCTTTTGTAGAACTCGGCCGGTAGGCCGTCACTACCCGGGCTCTTCGTAGATCTCAGGGACTTAATACTCGTTAGGATTTCTTCTTTCGAGATCGGCTCATCCAGCAATTTGCTGGTCTCGCTATCTAAGCATGGTAAATTCAGCGCGGTAAGGAGCCCCGTCAAATCGTCCGGATCTGGCTAGGGCGTCCAATATACAGTCCAGCCATTTGATCCGCCAGAGTATCCAAAATTCTTTGCTGACTATACACCATGCAGCCTTCCACTGTCTTCATCTGCACGATGGGGGACACTGGTGTCTCATTACGAATCATTCTGGCAAGTAGCGCCCCAGATCGGTCGCCCTCCGCATGCAATCGATGTCGGTACACAGTATAATGAAATTTTTCAAGTCTGCATAGCGCCGCCAGCAGGTCCTCTTGTACGTCCTGCCACTCATTCAATCGGTTGGGAGCCGTGGGTAACACTGCTTCCAGCTCAGTTAACCTCCTCTCTAGGACTCTAATATCCCTCTCAAGCTGCTGTCGGACCCAATAGGTCATCCCGAGACAAAACCCCCGGACCACCACTTTCATTGCCTCCCACTCCACACCTCTTGAGGACGCCGAGCTCCAGTTCATCTCAAAGTAATTAGAGATCTCTTCTTCCAGTTTCCTGGCAAAAGGTGGGTCAGTGAGTGCCTCAGTCAGAAGTCGCCACATGGGGATTGCCGCCCTGGGTCTAGCAGTGCTCAAGGTCATGAGCAGTGGGGAATGGTCCGAGATATGCCTCGGAAGGTACGCTGTCTCCTCAACTCTGGGCATCAGAGATGCCGATAAGAGTAACTGATCTAACCTGCTAAATGTGTTGGTCGCAGGGGTATGGCAAGAGAATGTCCTAGTGATTGGGTGTCTAATCTGCCATGCGTCCCTAAGTCCCATTTCCCTCATCACATCCATCAAGGCCCCAGTCATGCCAGGCTTAATGTTCACCCGAGGGGGTTCGCGGTCCAGCACCCCATCCATTACACAATTAACCTCTCCAATAGGACAATGTCCTCACCCAAAAAGGGGGTCGCTGCCGTCAATACTTCGTAAAAGAAATTGAGGGCATCTGAATTAGGAGCGTACACATTTATAAGACATATCTCCTGCCCATCAAGTCTCCCGTGTAAGATCATGTAACGTCCCTCAGGGTCAAGCACATGGTGCATATGCTGGAAAGGAGTCCCCGGGGCCACCCAGATCAGCACCCCCCACGTGCAAAGCCGGAGAACGAGGTGGCATAAAGCTGCCCTCGCCATCTACGCTTGATATAGGGCAGTGTGTCCCCCCAGACATGTGTCTCCTGCAATCCCGCTATGGCAATTTTATAGCGTCGTAGGAAGGAGTGCACTCGTCGACGTTTTTCAAGCATTGCCATCACCCGGACATTCCAGCTAAGGAACTTCGTCAGGGAGTGGGCCATAAGACCGTGTAGGTGGTGTCACAATTCCGTTCCCATCCCACCATTTCAATGTTAGACGTAGCATATTGTGAGAAATTACCACTCAGACATGGATCCCTGAAACTTCCCCCAAAACCATTCAGAACAGATAAAACAGTTTGAAACCCCAGGCCCCCCCTCCACCCGCTGGGCAGTGCCACAGAACCATCCCTCCCACCGTCGTAGAGAGTGAACAGTTCCATCCCCTGCCCTAAACCACCCCCCTCCAATTTCTTCAACAGCATTTTTATGCCCTGCAACAATTCCCACAATTGCATTACACAGAATAAAACCTTTATGATAAAGCATTGGGCAATACCTTCTGCATATGTGCTATGTGATTGACTGGCCCCCCATCGGGGCGCAAGACCTAAACCTCCAGCTCCCTGACCAGGTCCCAGCCGCTATTGAGGGCGTGTCCCTCCCCGCCAGCGGCATCTGCATACCGTGTGTTCCTCAACCAATATCAAGTGAAAGAGAAAAAAAAAAGAAGGGGGGAAATAGCAGACATTCACATTAGAGTTTCTTGAAGTCACTTATCCGAATATTTACGCCCCCAAACCAGCTCTCCTCTCTGATTCTCATGGATCAGCCAATGTTAGTGTCCGGGATGACCTCCGAGGAGGTCAGGCCAGAGGCCGGTGTTCCCTCCACCATCTGTAAGGTGCCGTCCTAACATACCCTAACTCTCCCAGAGTCACCATTGTCCCCCTGTCGGGATCCTTCGGATACTCGGCGTTGCCTCCCCTGAAACTCCGTTGAGTTCGCAGGTGGCCCTGCCTTTGCCTGTGAGTTCCCCCGAGGCTCCCGGGCTCCTGCATGGTCCATCCAGTCCGATGCCTCCGCCACCGACCCAAAAAACAGAGCTTTACCTTTATGCTCAACTCGGAGCTTGGCAGGATACAGGAGACTGTACTTCATCCCAGCATCCCTCATGTGTCTCTTCACTGCTAAGAAAGTCCGTCGCTGCTCCTGCACTCTTTGCGTATAGTCCGGAAAAATTGCAATATGGTGTCCCTCATAATGCAGGTCAGTCAGTCAGTCAAAATCACTTTATTCGTTATTCAAAATCATAAAAGCTTGTTAAAATACCCAACACGTGCAAAACATATAACACTCAAAATCATCATTAATAAAATACAACTCTAAAAATTCAGCAGTGAAATATAAAATACATAATATAAAAGGGAGATTCCATTATTCAGAGAAATGAGCAATTACGATTTAATTTCTTTTTCTCCTTGCTCTAACTGCTGCAACTATAAAACTAGCGATATTAAAAATTTCCCAAGGGATATTCAACATCTGTAGATATGTTAAGGCTGGTCTAACCTGCACAAAGCCTTTATCTTTTAAAATTGGAAAAATAAAATGCTTCCGAATCCGCAAGTAGTGGTCACAAAACATTACAAAATGCAGAGTATCTTGCCTCGAAAAACTATCACAAGAACAGGGTTCCAGATCCTCTGACTTGTTCCAGCCCAAGGGTTCGGCCAATAAAAAGTGTAAAAGGTTAAACCTAAACCTCGTCAGGAGAAAGCGATGTCGAGGCTTAGTGACTATGTCCAAATAAGGCTCCATCATTAAAGAAGTTTTTAAGATCTGATGGGCACGGACTGTTGGTTTTGATAGCTCGATTGCCTCTCTTTCTGCGGATGCTAAACGCAAAAACGAAGTCTTTGCCCACCCCAGATCTTTTTTACATATTATTTCAGGGTTGTCAAAGACCTCTGGGCGACCCAGCACCCTTGCTATGCTGCTCACATGACTAAACCATGGAATACTGCTAGCCCTGTCCAGTGCGATACAATCACGGATAATCTCTTGGTTCAGCACTAATTCTGGGTTACACCAGATCGAAATCCATTTAAGAAAAGGGGCCATTTTGATTAAGTCAGACACATAACCAACACCCAATTCTTAATGGACTGAAAACGAGGGCGTGGACTGGGGGACTGAGAGCAGACTTCTTAAAAATGTGTTTTCCACCAATTGAAGTTCTATGCAATTTCTATACCCCCAAATATCGGATCCATAATTTGCAATGGCAATACACTTGGATTTGTATATCTGTATCATTGCCTTCATTGGTTTGGCACCCAACCTTCGAGCAAAATCAAGTACCGCACCTGAGGAGCGGGCCATGGCGATTTTCTTTGCCCTCCTCTGCGGGGCCCAAGAACACCTCTCATCAAACAAGACACCTAGGTACGGAAATGAGGAGACCCTGGTTATTTCATTTCCGTCACACCTAAACGTCTTAATTTTACTGGGCCTTTCTCCCATGCTCATGACATGTGACTTGGAACAATTTACATTTAGGTCCAAGGAACCCATAAAATCGGCAAATGAGGATAACAAATTCTGGAGCCCTACCGCAGTACGTGCCAATAGGGCCGCATCGTCTGCATAAAGTAATGCAGGGATCAAACGAATCCCCACACGAGGGATATCCTTGGCAGCGCTACACAAGACCAAATCTAGGTTATTGATATAGAGGGTGAATAACAGAGGAGCCAGGATACAGCCCTGTCTGACTCCTCTAGTTATATCAATCCTCTGTGTTAAATTGCCCATTTGGTCAAACCTTACTGCTGCTGATAAATCCCTATGCAGGTCAGACAGAAAGGACACGATGTTCTTATCCATACCCATTGCTAACAACAGATCCCAAAGCTTTGATATATTTACTCGGTCAAACGCCGAGGATAGATCCATAAACGCGAGGTGGAGGGTCCCTTTTTTAGCTACTGTGTATTTCCCTATTAATAAATATAGGTTAAGGCACTGATCCAGGGTGCTTGTGCCCTTCCTAAATCCGTATTGGAGATTAGACAGAATACCACGTTCATTGATCCAATGCAGGTCAATCTTGGCGCAGGTGGATTGCAGGAGCATGTTCAGGTCCCGATAGTTTAAAAAACTGGTTATGATGGCCCTCGGCCGGGCCCCCGGATGCGGGGGAGGGGCCAGTGCCCTATGTGCCCTCTCAATATTAAAGATTTTGGATGGTTTGCCTGGTGCCACCACTTTTGTTATCCAATCCTCCAAGAATAGCTCCGCGGAGGGCCCCTCCGCTCGTTCCAGGAATCTCACAAATCTTAGATCATTCCTTCGTGAGCGGCCTTCCTGGTTTTCAGCATGTTCATCCAGCTTAATCGTTTTCTTCTGGAGCTCCATGACCATCTCTCGTAGAGCTTTGACTTCCGACTGAAGAGCGTCTACATTTTGTTCTGTTGTGGTAACCCTATCTGAGACCTTACGCAGATCACATCTAAGGAGGTTCACATCAATCGCTACGACATCGATCCTGGTCACCATCTCGTCCCTCGCAGTCCATACAGCCGTCAGGATGTCACTTAGAGAGGGCTCCGGCAGTTCCCCCCCAGCGCCATGTCGGCATTATCTTCACCCCGTGCGTCCCGTTGGTTAGGACCCTGGGGCAGGGGCTGCACATAGTTCGATATTTTGTTGGACTGCGCTCTGTTACCCTTATCCTTCCCCATGTTGAGTAGTGGAGACCTATCCCTTCAGGGCCAATCAGGACGAGCACTTCTCCCGAGCGCCTCTCACAATATCTTCCATTTCTGGCGCTCAGCGTACAGTCTGTCCAATATTCAAACTGGCACTTGGTCCGGTATGCCAATCGTGGCGCACTCTAGATACCAAGCACTTCCAGGTGTCCTCCTAGGTCTACGGACAACCACAGGTCGTTCCCCACATGCCTTCCAACTGACACGTATCCGTCGCCTTCCAGGGCTGGGTGCTGAGCCTGGGAGTGTTTCCAACCGTCTCCCCACTCCAAGGCAAAGCCTTCCGCACTCCAGTATTCCGCTATCACATCCGGCGTTGCGTGTGTGGTTGGCCTAAAGCCTGCAACCAGGCCTGCCTGCCCAGAATCCTTCACCAGTGCGACCCCTCAGTGCGCTGCACCATCACTACAGCCGGGACATCAGGATCTCCCAGCCCCCGGGGCACAACCATTCATCATTTCGCCAGCGGCTCCCCTGGCAGCCCTTCAACAGCGCCCCCTTGGCATTCACCGCTGAGGTAGAGGGCACTCCACTTATCTCAGTCCTCCAGGCGGGGGCTATCTGTCGCCAGAGGCTCAGTAAGTACCGCTACTGGCCTTGTCGTCGTAGGGTCAAGCCTCGAGGGCCGCCGCAACTCAGTGTACTCCACTGTTCACCAGGCCCTCATTCCCAGAATTCACCTCGGAGGTGTCCCCCATACACCAGGGTCAGGATCGCCACCTTCCTGCTTCGCTTGGGGTAGACTTCTCGAGGCCTGATGGATTATTCACTTCTGGGGGCCCTCCTCTCCACGATGTACTCCCTGTGGCAAGAGCGAGTCTCAGCAGCAGCAGCTGCCCTTCACGGTATCCCCCCGCATAAGGGTCTGCCTCCAGGATGCCCCCCCTTTCATCTGGGTCAGGATCCCTACTTCTCCACTTCGCTGGGAGCCAGGCTTCTCAGTCCCCTCCGGCACATGTGCCCCCGGAGACCCACCTCACCTCGGGCTGATCCTATGATCGTGAACGGGTCCCGGGAGCATTGGGTCCACAGCTTCTCCTCCTCTCAGCCGGTCCGGCATACCGCATGTGAACTCTCTGGCCTCACGACCCTGGGATCTCAAGAATCACCGCTGCGGCCGTGGCTCCACCTCTCGGTTCCGCTTTAGCAGGGCCGGGCAGGGCACCGACGGGGCACCAGCATTCGGCGCGAGCGCCGCCGCACCTGGAAAAATGGCGGCCTCGCAGGCAGATATTCCAGTTACGTCATCCCACACAGCAGTCCGGTGAGCAATTCTGGACTCAGGGGATCCCCCTCTGTCGGTCCGACAAATGTGGCATGGTCGGAGCTTAGTAGCACCGCAGTATTTTACAGGATTTCGCCGCGTTGGGACAGAGCCTCACAATGCACGTCCTATTCGGCCATGTTGTCGGCCACGTCCCCGCCATTTTTCCAACTATTTGAGACCTTTGCCTCTTTAAGCTTTGTGAATGATGCAGACAACATTAAATTTTAAACTGTTTTACATAGAGGCCAATGGAGAGCTTTCAGTGAAAGGTTGCTGTGGTCATGCTTTGAAAGTTGAGGCACTGTCTGGCTGCCCGTTTCCATAAACTTTGTACTCTGGAGATACGTTTTTGGGGCAGACCACTATAGATTATACTGCAGTAGTACAATTGTGCAATGACCAGGAATTTTATCAAGTGTACCCAGTGGAAGGTTTGGAGCAGTGGAAATATTTTGAGGAGTAAAGAGAGGTGAAGATTGATACCTTTTACATTCGCAATGCCATGGGGAGAAAAAAAGAGTTGAGAGTGAAAGATGATGCCTAGGTACCTGGGCTTTTTGGCAGTGATGGGGTCGATTTCTAGACCTTGACTCTAGTTGTAGGTTGTTGCAACGTGGTTGGTCCTGCACACATACGATGCCCGATTGGGATGCATTTATGCAGTGAGAGCTCACATTCATCTAATGGAATATATGCTTCAAGCACAAGGTAAACTTTGTGAATTTGTTTAATTAATTCTGTAGCCAGAAATAACTTTGAGTGCCATCAGCATGCATCTGGAAGTAAATTCTGTGTTGACCGAGTAGCTGTGCCACAAAACATATGGAGATATTAAAGAGTACTCAGCAGAGGGATGAACTTTAGGAGATGTCACATGGCAAGTGGAATGTGAACTAATGGACTGAACCAATCCCGGCTTTCCCATGAAAGTGAGGGGAGAGTGGTTAATATGTCAGATAGCATAGTTCCATGAAGCAATTTATATGAAGAGAAGACTTCAATGAAGCAAAACACTTTACAATGCAAGCCTGATGCTACTAGCAGTCCTCTGGTGGTTGACCTGTCAGCAGGTTGTCATTTATGGCGCAGCCGGCAGAGGTCCTGTAGTCAGAAACTAAGCATTTTCTTCACAAAGAACTGGAGCAACCAAGAGAGGGGTGGATGGGGAATCCTATAACTACCACCCTTTAAATGGTCCCCTTTTTAGTTTCTCTGGAGTGCTCTCTTCACCAGTGAAGAGCATCTCAGGACTTTTTCCAGTAAGAAATCCATGATATTAGATGCAATCATGAAATTCCCACAAGGACGGAGAATAACACATTTTATTTTTTATGTGCATCTCAAGAGGAAATGATGGGCACCAGATTTTCATATACAATGGGTATTTCCCATGCTCATATTTCTGATTCTTTAAATTATGGAGCATTTTTAATGTCAGCAGAAAGAGTAAGGCTGTGGATGAGTTTGTCTCTAGGGGAATGCATATGGGTCATAGACAGTGGAAGTGTGCCATTTTCTCGGGAGTGCCAACGAACTGGTATCGTTCCACAACTTGCACTTCAATACAATCTAGTAATATGTCTCAAAAAACATTTTTGCTTTTTTGGTAGCGGTAAGCCAAAATAGCAATTTTTAAAAACAATTCACACAATTTTCAGAAAATGACACAATTTGGCGAAATGCATTTATTGGCATTTGATGTGAAAACTAAATATGAGTCACGTAAGATTTCAACAGGTGACAGTGTTGAGTATATTTTCTGCTGGAGCAAGTGGCCCATTAGAGAAAAATACACAACACGTTGCACTAGTGAAAACTTTCCACATTTTGGGAAATTTGTGTAACATAACATACGCAAATCCACAAGATTTTTTAGACCTAAGGAAAAAGCCACCTAGACCTATTTTTGAGAGTTAATACCTCGTAGACCCTGATTATGAGTTGCTTAGCACTGGTGGGTTGAAAATTTCTTTTATCGTGCAGTAACACTCTACCAGTACTGTACAATTATAAGTTAAACACCTCAGAATGTGGAATAACTGTGTGGACATAAATTAACATGCAGTATTCTGCATAGTATTCCCTTTTCTGAGGGGCTTAATTCACACCTTTACCACGTGCTTCGAGTTGATGGAGGGTGGAGCCAAAATAAAGGATTGATGGGGGTGATTAGTTCTGGCAGGGGAGAGCCCTGAATTCTCCCACCTTGCTAGAGAAAAAAACTGGGAGCGAGTAGGGGACAAAGCTTGGCTGCTAATGCAGCCAAAGCCTCTTATGATTTTACAAGCAGGAATTACTGGGCAGTAACATTAAGTGGTGTGTTCCTGCACAAGGACCAATCATGATCAGGCAGAGGTATCCACCCAGGGATAGAGCTCAGTCTGACTTGTACTCAAGCCCTTAGTGGAGAGTAATATACTTCGCTACATTCATGCAGTGTACAGACCAGAAAATATATTGTTCAACTTTGCTTGTGATGTTGTTCATGGTGACATTGGTGCTCAGTGGGTGCTGTCTCCTTACCTTGTCAATGATTTAAATGTTATTGATACAATGTATTACCCATTTTGAATTCCACTTGTAACCTTACTGATGTTGTCTTGTGGAAGCAGGGCCGGTGCAAGGCTTGGGCAGTGTGGGCAGCTGGCCAGAGGCTCGCACTCAGGCCACCAGCATGGGACCCGCACCAGTGCAAGACACCACCGGTCGTCTTGTACCCTGCCCATCCAATTAAAAGAAAGGTGTCTCTTTGCAATTGGCCCCATAGGAGGGGGCCACCACCCTGGGCCTCTCATGGATGGTCTGAGGATGCCTAGGGGAGGGGACACTTCCTCTTGGCCCAGGTGCAAGAAAACACATTTTGCAGGTTTGTCCTGCAATTAGGCCTCCTGCCCGGCTGCCCATTCAGAGACACTGCTGGACGCCCAAAGTCCAGCACTTTTGAGCCCCCACAGTTTTAACTCTCAGCCCACAAGCATTTCTTAAACCTTTAGCCCAATATGAGATGTAAAGGAGTTGGTTGTAGGTGGCTGAGTGGAGGAGTTGCTGCCCAGTAGGAGTCTGCACAAAGCAGCTTCCGGAGCCCTGAATGTGTCACTTATGTAAATTAGAGGGGCCTTGCACATTCCCTTATGGCCCAGGGCCCCAAAAAACATAGAACCCCCCCTGTGTGGAAATGCTGTAATGGACTAAAAGAGAAATACTACGACAGTGGAAGTTAAACAGGAAGCTCTTTACAGACACAGGGTTTAAGGACTGTGTTTAAAGGCTAGATTGAGGAAGGTTTGTCAAAGAATTCAGTATAATGTCCCAGTGTTTTGAAAATTCTTAGCTCACTTTTACTGAGTTCTCTGGTAACTTGAGATAGTGTTCGGATTGGATGCTGGTGTACACCCCTCCCCCTCCCCCACCCCTCAAACCTTGCTACTTGTCCCCCATTCCGCTTTTTCTTTAGTGTATAGATGTATTTGTGTCATATTTGTATAGCTGGCGCCCAGCCGAAATGTGGTTACCTCAGTTTATGGTGGATGGTAAAGATACACTCAGAGACAGTATGCTGGTAGGGTACTGGTTTCTGAGACAGGAGGCAAGCTATTTACCATGCAGTGATCTTTAAAGAAAAAGTGTGAGTTCAGATCTTTGCTAAATTTAAAAAGGTAGGAGCCTTCGGCATGGATACAGGGATATTTTTCCAGATCCTGAGTGCATAGATGGGGAAAGCATGTTGCCTAGTTTTTCTTTTTGCACTGTTTCCTCTTTTCATTGTTATCCCATGGGCCATCTAACTTTTTCACTTCCTCTTAATATACAATGAAGTGTCAACATTTTGTGAAACACATTTTTTTCTTGATGTTAATACCGTTACTGTCAAACTCAGAAAAGGTGATGTGAGGAAGCTTACAAATTATCCACTGGCAATTACTCTGGCTAGCACTCCCATTCATCATTTTCTGGCCTCTGTGCCACTCTAGGCAGAGGTTCAAAAGTCAGTTCTGACCCTTTGCCTGCTCCCATCAAAAGTGACCACAAACCACAAGCAACCCCAGAGCAGTTTTGGCCAAGTTGGGCCACATCAGTAAGGTACAGCTTGGATGCTGTGTCACAGCGAGCAATGAACCTATGTCTGGGCATACCTTTGGCCACCTAGGGTGCTACATCAAACACACGAAAGGTGGTGTTTCTGTCATTAAGTTTTCTCCAATCAAAACATTTGTATGAAAAAAAAGAACGGAGCTCTGCCAACATTGCTATGTTTGTTTTTATCTGTGAAGAAATAACTCTTTAAAAGAAGTACTGTTAAAAGTGGCAGAACTACCTTATTGGGAACTTCAGTAGATCAAGGTCCAGAAGAGTAGAGAAGAAGAGCAGAGAAACTATAATGTTTTACATTTTGGCATTATCTTGGATTTGGTCACTCCGGTCAAGATCAGTCATTGCTATAGGGAAACGCCCACTGCTCCTTGGTTCTCAGACCGACTAAAATTTCTGAGACAAACTTGTCATAGACAAGAACGAGTATGGCGAAGAAAATATGTACTAGTGGGAAAAAAATATAGAGATCTGCTTAGAGACTACAAGCTTGCCATTGTTGAAGAAAAATCTAAACTTTGCCCTGAGAAAATCACTAATACCTCTAACTCGTCCAGAGAGCTGTTTAAGATTATAAATACAACGTCCTCCCCAAAGAACCTAAACATTTCAGATGGTACTCAGGACTTCTGTGATAATGTGGCTCTATTTTTTGTCAAAAATCCTGACTATACATGCTGAATTTGAGAAAACGAGTGATCGAGGAGATATACAACCCTAGAGAACAAGGTCCACAGGAGACAGTAGATACCTTAGTGAGCGAAGAGAATTTGGTAAATCAACCTATGTTTTCGTATTTTCAACCTATGGGAGAGGAAGAAACTAAAACATATCTCTTATGTACTAAGTCAGTATCCTCCTTTGAACCCGACCCGCAAAAAAGTATCCTTCTCTCCGCACAAACAATTGCAGGGCCGCTGACCTCCATCATAACAAGTCTATCTTGACTGGATGCTTTTCTAAGTCATGGAAAGAGGCAGCAGTTAGGCCTCTCTTAAAAAAATCTTATCTGGACCCTAAGTATATAAAAAAATATCAGGCTGTATCCCTACGTCCCGTTCCTGCAAAAATCCTGGAGAATCATCTGAATGGACAGCTGATAAAATTCATGGAGAACTATGAGCTACTGGACCCTTCACAATTTGGATTTTGTAATTGTCATAGTACAGAAACTGCCTTGGTCTCAGTAGCAGATAACATCAGATCGCTGGTTGATGCGGATCAGGCTGCGGCATTGATCTTGTTTCTCCTGTGGTCCTAAAGTCCTACTCAGCTCAGCTGGGCTTTAAGAGACTGCTTTGAATTTTCTACGGTCATTCTTTTCAGCCGCGGTCTGTGCAGGTAACAGCGGTGGGGCGGTGGGACCGTGTAAGGAGGGATTTCTAGGGACGATGCAGAGGGAAAATTAAATAAATAATTAATTTTCCCTCTGCGTCGTCTCTCGAAATCCCCCCTTACCCGGCCTCACTGCCCCACCGCTGTTACCTGCACGGACCGCAGCTGATTCTTTTAAAGGACAGAACACAGACAGTTGTCTGTGGTTACCTGAAATCTAAACCCTTCTCTCTTCCTTGTGGGGTACTGCAGGGATCCTCACTTAGTCCCACATTGTTCAATTTAAATGTCTCCCCTCTTGCGAAGTTAATCCAATCTTTCAGTGTTCAGGTGTTTTCTTATGCTGATGACACGCAAATCATTGCATGGATTACAGATGATGGGCACACAATAGCCATTCATTTCAACAACTGTATGAAGGCAATCTCTGTCTGCATGAGGAATAATTGCCTTAAGTTAAATGCTGATAAAAACCAAGGTTATTATCTTTGGAGGTCAGTCTTAGGCTTGGAACAGCAGCTGGTGGACAGATGAGTTGGGAAGTTTGCCGTCTCCAGTGAAATCGGCGAAAAATCTTGGGGTCATGGTTTACCATCTGCTTTCCCTTGTTCTACAGGTGAGCCGGACAGTATCATCCTATTTTATTATGGTCAGAATATTGCGGAAAGTTTATCCTTACAGTCCGCATTCAGCGCGCAAAACAGCAGTTTTGGCACTGATCTCTTAGAGGATCGATTACTGCAATGCCCTCTATCTAAACATCAACAAGTATTCGTTGAATAAACATCAAACTTCTCAGAATGCAGTGGAAAGGCTTATTCTAGAAACCCCCAAGTATCAGTCAGTCTCTACGAAGCTTGCTAAGCTGCACTGGCTTCTAGTTAGGAAGCAAATTAATTTTAAAGCCTTATGCATTGCTCATGAAGCCCTGCACAGGTCAGGACCTCAAGTTATGAAAGCCAAGTTGTATTGGTCCTTGCTGTGTATGTCACTCCGCTCTGTCAAGCATAACTTCTTGGCGGTTCCTAAATTCCAGAAGGTAAGGTGGGGAGGAAGATCTTTCTCGGTGGCCACAGCTAAGCTGTGGAACAGCCTTCCACCCACTTAACAAGCCTCAAGAATCATCTGGCCTTTGGAAAGGGCCTTAAAAACTGTTTTTTTCCGCAGAGTGCTTTGATTTCCCCTAGGTCACGTATGGTTGTTTGCGGGTCCCTAGCTCAGGTTGATCTTGTGCTTCTAGTGCCTTGAAGCCATGACGCCATTTGGTTTTTGTGCACTTCATAATTTTTTTCCATTTAATTTTATTCATGGGTTTGAATAAGAGACATTTGCTCTACGTTTATTTAAACTTAAAAAAATTTTAACTGATTTTAGACCATTTGTTTCGAACAGACTGCGAATAGCACAGAAGCATTATCCTATCATTAAATATTGCAAGAGAAAAAGAGCTGTGTTACGAGGTGCTTTTTAAGAGCTGTGAAGAATTCATTGAATTGTCATTTATTTATTTACACATTATGTATGACTTAATACACCTCACTGGGTGTAAAGTCGTGGCATGTTTTACCCATCACATAACATCTCTACAGCACACAAGTCTAAACAGAAGAATGCAGAATAGTACACTCAAAATGACTCAACACATTTACCCTGGAAGCAGCTACGGATCTGCAGGCTCAGAATCAATGGAGCATAGCAAGGAAAATGTACTGTGATCTTACTTAATAATTCCCCGGTTAAATGCATATTTGTATATATGACTGCGTATCAATAGCATGATCTTAGCTTCTAAGCAGCAGTGCACTGAACAGGGGGTGAGAGCCCACAGGTATTATTGAAAATATTTTACAAGAAGCAGGTAAAAGGTAAAATCCTGTTGCATGTGGTAGCAGAACACATTGAACAGATTGCTCTTTAATTTCTTTCTGAACAGCAGGATGTTTGGAGCACTTATGATATTTAGGAATAGCACAACAAACAATGGATACATACATGAAGAAGGCCTGCCTTCTGTTTTTTGTTCTTTTTTTGTGCATTTCTTCATCTCTAGTCTGGAAGTACCCTGGTTTTAGGTGAAGCATTCTCCACCTGAGGTTGCTAGTTTTTTGGTAGAGAGGTTTTTGCTTCTAATGGCTTTTTAAGTGATGTGATGGTCCTGAGCACAAGGCGGGCCTGAAGGGGGCGCCAGTGTGGGTCTTTTAGCATTTGGTCATGTGTTCAAACTTCTCCAAGAGCTTCATGAGACATGTTGCAGCGTGTCCTTTCTGGGGTGCTCGTGAGATGTTAGATAGTCCATTGAACAGAACTTTGCCTCAATGAAGTAGATGACCAATCAATCAATCAATCAATCATGTCACTTATAAAGCGCACTCACATACCCGCGAGGGTCTCAAGGCGCTGGGGGAAGAGGGGGTGGTGCTGCTACTGATCGAAGAGCCAGGTCTTGAGGAGTCTTCTGAAGGCCAGTAGGTCTTGGGTCTGTCGGAGGTTGGTGGGGAGTGTGTTCCAGGTCTTGGCGGCGAGGTGGGAGAAGGATCTGCCGCCGGCAGTCGTTTTCCGGATGCGGGGGACTGTGGCGAGGGCGAGGCTGGTCGAGCGGAGCTGGCGGGTGGGGGTGTAGAAGCTGAGTCGTCTGTTGAGGTAGGCTGGTCTGGAGTTGTGGAGTGCTTTGTGTGCGTGGGTGAGGAGCTTGAAGGTTATCCTCTTGTTGACAGGGAGCCAGTGCAGGTCTCTCAGGTGGGGTGTGATGTGGCTGTGTCGGGGGATGTCGAGGATAAGACGTGCAGAGGCGTTCTGGATGCGTTGCAGCCATCTCCAGGAGCTTAGCCGTCGTTCCTGCGTAGAGGCGTTTCCGTAGTCCAGCCTGCTGGTGACGAGGGCCTGGGTGACTGTTTTTCTTGTTTCGGTGGGGATCCACTTGAAGATCCTGCGGAGCATTCGGAGGATGTTGAAGCAGGATGAGGAAACGGCGTTGACCTGCTTAGTCATGGAGAGGGTGGGGTCGAGGATGACCCCTAGGTTGCGTACGTGGTCGGTGGGTGGCGGGGCTGTTCCCAGTGATGTTGGCCACCAGGAGTCGTCCCAGGCTGAAGGGTTGGAACCAAGGATGAGGACCTCCGTCTTGTCCGAGTTCAGCTTCAGGCGGCTGGTCCTCATCCATTCGGCGACGGCCTTCATTCCTTCGTGGAGGTGGGCTTTGGCGGTGTGAGGGTCTTTGGTGAGGAGAGGATCAGCTGGGTGTCGTCGGCGTAGGAGATGATGTTGAGGTTGTGCTGTCGGGCGACGTGGGCGAGGGTGCCATGTAGATGTTGAACAGTGTTGGGCTGAGGGAGGAGCCTTGGGGTATGCTGCAGATGATCTTGGTGGCCTTGGATCGGAAGGGGCGAGGCGGACGCTTTGTGTTCTGCCGGAAAGGAAGGATGTGGTCCAGTCCAGGGCCTTCTCTTGGATCCCGGCGTCGTGAAGGCGTGTTCGTAGTGTGTGGTGGCAGACCGTGTCGAAGGCGGCTGATAGGTCCAGGAGGATGAGGGCTGCTGTTTCTCCGTTGTCTAGCAGGGTCCTGATGTCATCGGTGGCGGCGATGAGGGCGGTTTCGGTGCTGTGGTTGCTGCGGAAGCCGGACTGGGAAGGATCCAGGATGTTGTTCTCCTCGAGGTAGCGGGTCAATTGTTTGTTGACGATTTTCTCGGTGACCTTCGCGGGGAACGGGAGCAGAGAGATGGGTCGGAAGTTCTTGAGGTCCTTGGGGTCTGCCTTGGGTTTTCTTGAGTAAGGCGGTGATCTCGGCGTGCTTCCAGCTTTCCGGGAAGGCTGCTGTCTCGAAGGAGATGTTGATTATTTTCCGGAGATGGGGCGCGATGGCTGTACTGGCTTTGTTGAAGATGTGGTGAGGGCACGGGTCTAGCGGTGAACCGGAGTGGATGGTGTTCATGATCTCGCTGGTGTCCTCGTCGTTGATGTTGGTCCAGGAGAGCAGGCGGTTGGTGGTTGTGGGGGCAGTGGTCTCGGTGGTTGCCGGGGCGGTCGTGGTGTTGAAGCTGTCGTGGATGTCGGCGATTTTGCGGTGGAAGAAGGTGGCCAGTGAGTCGCACAGGTCTCGCGACGGCTGGATGTCGTTGGTGTTGGAGCTGGGGTTGGAGAGTTCCTTCACGATGTTGAAGAGCTCTTTGCTGTTGTGTGCGTTGTTGTCTAGGCGGTCTTTGAGTGAGGCCCTTTTGGCGGATCTGATGAGGTGATGGTGACTGCGGGTGGCGCTCTTGTGGGTGGCGTAGCTGTCCGCTGTCCGTTCGTGGAGCCAGATCTTCTCCAGTTTTCGGCATGTTCGTTTGGAGGCCTGGAGGTCTTCGGTGAACCAGGTGGCTTTCTTGCTGGTGTGGCTGTTGGGCGGATTCTTGAGCGGGGCGAGGGTGTTGGCGCAGTCGTCGATCCACTGTCTGAGGTTGCGGGCGGCGGTGTCGGGGTCGGAGGGTTCGGCGGGTGGGCTCAGGGCGAGGGTTGTGGTTAGCTGGTCTTCCGTGACTCTGCTCCAGCAGCGGCGAGGCATTTGTTCGGTGCGGTGGTGCGTGGTGGGCTTCCTGTAGGTGAAGTGGATGCAGTGGTGGTCAGTCCAGTGGGGTTCGGAGGTGTGGTTGAAGGAGACGTGTGGGCTTGTGGAAAAGATGGAGTCGAGCGTGTGGCCGGCGGCGTGGGTGGGTGGGTGTAGTCACGAGCTGTCTGAGTCCGAGGGTGGCGAGGTTGTCGATCAGGGTGGTGGAGTTGGTGTCCTTGTTGTTCTCGAGGTGGAAGTTCAGGTCCCCGAGGAGGATGTAGTCCGTGGAGGCGATGGCGTGTGTGCTGACGAAGTCAGCGATGGAATCGCTGAACTGTGGTCGGGGTCCGGGGGTCTGTAGATGAGGGTTCCTCTGAGGGTGGTGTTGGGATCGGTGTGGATCTGGAAGTGCATGTGTTCGGCGGTGCTGAGGGTGTCGTCGGTGTTGGTTGAGACTCTGAGGGTGTTCCTGTGGACGATGGCGATGCCTCCTCCGACTCCGTTTGTGTGGTCCCTGCGGGTGATCTTGTATCCGTCCGGGATGGCAATGGCGATGTCGGGGGCTGAAGCGGGATTCAGCCAGGTCTCCGTCAGGAATGCGACGTCTGGGGAGGTTGAGTCGAGAAGGTCCCAGAGTTCGATGGCGTGTTTGCGGGCGGAGCGGGTGTTGAGGAGGATGCATCTGAGGTAGTTGGGTTCTTTCCTGGGCGGTGGTTTGGCGGGGCGGGTGCTGGCGAAGCTGCAGTTCCGGCAGGTGAAGGGCCCTTGGGTGCGCTTCGGGGTGGCCTGGTAGCAGGCGTGATCTTTTCCGGGGTTGAGTGCATGGAGGGTGCTGGCGTCGTATCGGCGTCTGTTGATGTGGCGGGCGCGGGGGATGCCCGGACCAGGGGGTCTGGCGCTGGGTGCGGTCACGGCGCGGACGGGCGCAGACGGAGCTTGCCTTAGGCGCGCCTTCGGCGCGCCAGCGGCGCGGCCGCGCGGCGGCCTCCATAAATGGGGAGGTGGGAGGGAGGAGCAGGGAATGGGGCAGCGAATGGGCAGTGAGGGGCGGGGCCGCAGGGCGCAGCGGCGGGAAACAGGCACAGAAGGGAAAACGAGCACAATCAGGGCATCAAGGGGGCACAGAAAGGAAAAAACTAGCACAATGAGGGGCAGCAAGGGGGCACAGAAAGGAAAAACGAGCACAATCAGGGGCACAGAAAGGAAAAAACGAGCACAATCAGGGGCAGCAAGGGGGCACAGAAAGGAAAAAACGAGCACAATCAGGGGCAGCAAGGGGGCACAGAAAGGAAAAACGAGCACAATCAGGGGCAGCAAGGGGGCACAGAAAGGAAAAAACTAGCACAATGAGGGGCAGCAAGGGGGCACAGAAAGGAAAAACGAGCACAATCAGGGGCAGCAAGGGGGCACAGAAGGAAAAAACGAGCACAATCAGGAGCAGCAAGGGGCACAGAAAGGAAAAACGAGCACAATCAGGGGCAGCAAGGGGGGCACAGAAAGGAAAACGAGCACAATCAGGGGCAGCAAGGGGGCACAGAAAGGAAAAAACGAGCACAATCAGGGGCAGCAAGGGGGCACAGAAAGGAAAAACGAGCACAATCAGGGGCAGCAAAGGGGCACAGAAAGGAAAAAACTAGCACAATCAGGGGCAGCAAGGGGGCACAGAAAGGAAAAAAACGAGCACAATCAGGGGCAGCAAGGGGGGCACAGAAAGGAAAAACGAGCACAATCAGGGGCAGCAGCAGGGCACACAGACGGAGCTGTGTGGTGGGGGAGCGACCTACCAGTCAAGGTCAGGGGTCGCTCTCTTCACCACGCAGCGGCCGCCATAAATGGGAGGTGGGAGGGAGGAGCAGGGAATGGGGCAGCAAATGGGCAGTGAGGGGCGGGGCCGCAGGGGCGCAGCGACGGGAAACAGGCACAGAAGGGAAAACGAGCACAATCAGGGCATCAAGGGGGCACAGAAAGGAAAAAAAAAAAAACGAGCACAATCAGGGGCAGCAAGGGGGCACAGAAAGGAAAAAACTAGCACAATGAGGGGCAGCAAGGGGGCACAGAAAGGAAAAACGAGCACAATCAGGGGCAGCAAGGGGGGCACAGAAAGGAAAAAACGAGCACAATCAGGGGCAACAAGGGGGCACAGAAAGGAAAAACGAGCACAATCAGGGGCAGCAAGGGGGCACAGAAGGAAAAAACGAGCACAATCAGGGGCAGCAAGGGGGCACAGAAAGGAAAAACGAGCACAATCAGGGGCAGCAAGGGGGCACAGAAAGGAAAAAACGAGCACAATCAGGGGCAGCAAGGGGGCACAGAAAGGAAAAACGAGCACAATCAGGGGCAGCAAGGGGGGCACAGAAGGAAAAAACGAGCACAATCAGGGGCAGCAGCAGGGCACACAGACGGAGCTGTGTGGTGGGGGAGCGACCTACCAGTCAAGGTCAGGGGTCGCTCCCCCACCAGGGCTTGTACCTGTGCCTGAAATAATAATTTGCAAGGAAGAGGGACAGCTTTTTAAGTGGGCGGGGCTGGTAAACTGGATTTCCTGTGCATATGTTCATTGAAGGCAAGGACGGTGTTGAGGATTAATCTCAATGGTTTGACATTGGCTGTCGGGTGTCAATACATTTAGTTTCATTATGAATAATCATGTTTTAATCTGTGGAGAGGTGGTGTTTGGGAAACAGGAGGAATTCAGTTTTCATAGTCTTGTGCTTAATGTAGGTGTCTAACATTCATTTATGGATTAGATCAAGGCATGTTTTGAGTCATTCAATGGCTTTAGTTTAGTTAAGAAGATGTTGAGATATATTTGAGTGTTTGATTTCAGGATATTAATGGTTATTGAGGTTATAGACTGTGAGTATGGATCCAAGGGGCTCCATGTACATGTTGCAGATTATCAGGGACAGAATCATTTCCTGGGTGCTAAACAGGAGACAGAGGATTGCCATATGTATGAGATGTTGGCAGCTGGTGGCAAAGCAGTGGATGTCAGGGAGACCAAATTGTAAGTGACTTTTGAAGGTCTGGATCAGTGCTTGATGGTTGAGTGAGTCGAAGGCTGTGGAGTTCTAGCAAGATGTGGGGGCTGATTTCTTTTTGTTGCTATTGAAGAGGGTTTTGTCGACTACTTGGAGAATTGAATTCTCTGTGCTGCTGTGTGGTTTGAAGGCAGGTTGGTGGTCTTAAAGAAGAAAAATATTTTAGATATGCTCCTATCATTGGTTGGAGACTGCTTTCTCAAGCATTTTTGTTTATGAAAGGTAGGTTGGTCATAGGGCAATATTTGGCAAAATACTTTGGTTCTAGAGTAGAGTTTTTGCAGTTACAGGGAGCATCTGTCATGTTTTGAGGGACAACCTTATGGTTTTTTGTATGGAGGGAGGAGATGAGGTTCCCCCACGTACAATTACCCTAATAATTTCTCTAGCTGAGCCAAATGTGGTGAAGATGTATTGAGGGAGCCTAATGAAAGATCGGGTTGTGGGAAGGCTGAATTAAACCCAACAAGGAAGAAGCAGTGGACATCAGATGTGAACATGCATGATGCCAGCCAGTGGAAGGAGGACAGGAACTTGATAGTTGATGCCCATTTTGCCACTGCCCCGATGAGATACCACAGGCCACATGCCCAACATAAGGTCAATGTGCAGATTGTGAACAAACTGACTGTACACACACATACCGGGTCCTCCCCACTTAGGTACGTGATGTACATCACACCTCCATTTTCTAATTAAAATCTACAGTATGTTATTATCAGGTTAAAGATTTTACCTGTGAAAAGCAGTACTAGGAATGCAGTGAGATCTTTATGCCAAGGTGAAACAAGGAGATGGGGTTACAGCAACATGCTTTTGCTTTTACAGGCATGTGCTGCCCTAGCAGCTTCTTCACCCCAACCCAGTAGTCTACTCTCAGGGGTGGTACATGGCATATTCCGCAGCCTAGTTCATTTGAAAGCCTTTATTAAGAATGGAGTCTGATGGTCTTTTTCTTTCTTTTTTTAAACTATTTAATTGGTAACAGGTAAATCTAGCTTTGACTGTTTTTTAGTGACATTGCCTTATATCTTCTAAGCTATTCTTTGTGATTGGTTACTAGATGAGTCTATATCAGTGGGTGTCCCTGAAGTGAAATTATTGGTTAACGTTATCCATCTGTAATTCCTTGGCATTTAAGCCATTAAGACCAGTTTATGTTCAGTATGTTAAGACCTACTTCTCAATCTCAGGCCACACTCTGCCTACCCACTCACTCCTTCCCACCAAAGTCATATTCATTGAGAATCATGCTGTGTTACCGGGTGCAAAAGCACTTCAGCTGTAGTATTACATTTGCCAGGACACAGCTGCATTTTTAGACCTGATTTAAATCTTTATGCTAATTGGTGAATAACATTTACAAGCAGTAATTACACCTTCTTCACACACATCAGTCCTTCGAGGGCAGAAGTATGCATGGAATATTACCACCAGATAGAACCTGGTGGTAACCGTTCATGCCAATACAAAGGTAGCACCGTGTGAGCTCAACTCCTAATCTGAGTTACATCTAGGGGGCTCAAATACACTTGGAGTATTACAACTGGGTGTGTCATAAGTTACTTTCAATCTATCTAATACCAATGTGAATTGTAACCTCTGCCAGGCCCGCCATCTCATAAAAAAACTATTTATAGCTATCTGCCACTAAGCAAAAACTCTAGTCACTGCAGATGGAAATATTTTACAACAAGCACACATGTATGCCTCAACTTGCATTCACATCACAACAGCTTCCCTGACATAAACCCTGGGCATTGTTGTTTTTAATTTTGTCAAACTATGCACTTTTATCTATATCCTTAGATAACAGAAAGTATTCATCTGTTTTGTGATTTTTGTAGTTTCTTACATGTAAACTCACAAAGTGCAGTGCTGTGATTCCATTCTGTGCACACGTGAAGCAGAGTGCATGTAGGAAAGTGGATTATTAGTAGGTGGGAGAATTCACCTTCAGCTAGTAATAATACCACAATCATTAAAAGGTCTAGTCAAGTCTCAGTATATAAATCCTTGCTCAACCCTTGGTAGCTTAGCAAACGGGCAGTCAGGCTTAATTTAGGAGACAGGTATGTGTAAAGCATTTAATATCACCAAAACAGTAAATAAGTAAAAGACACAACTTCAATAAAATTCCAACACCAATTTATGAAAATAGAGAATAGTTTTATCTTTAAAACAACACCAAAATGACATAAGTCCAATGTAGGGAACAAGAGATATGAATTTTTAAATTTTAAATCAAATATTGTGCATTCTTGCACCAAAAAGCTTACAGCTTCACTCCCGGCTATCTGGTTTCGCTGGATCATGCAAAGTCAAAGCTTTAGGCCAACCACACTGGAGCGTGGGTCAAATAGTTTGAGTGCTAGGACCCAGTCAAAAGTTCACCTTCGCACTTAGGGCCTGATTTAGATTTTGGCAGCCGGGTTGCTCCATCACAATAAACGGTGATGGATATCCCGTCCGCCGAAATATAAATCCCATTATATCCTATGGGATTTATATTTCGCTGAACAGGATATCAGTCACCATTGTGTTTGAATAACCCGGCCGCCGAGATCTAAATCAGGCCCTTCGTTTTTTTCTTGGAGCTTTTCTCTCGTTGACCGGCTCGTCGGTGGGTCCTCGGGCTTCTCGGATCCAGGTCGATGGCGGAGGCCTGCTGCAGCACGGCTACTCTGTGAAAAGAAAGGCATTGGATCCTTCAGCTTCAACGGTGAGGAGGGTCTCAAAGCGGACGCCGATGGCTTCCTTCTCGTCTCTAGTTGAGTTCTGCATGGAGCTTTTCAGTAGGATGAACCAGCAAGGTCGATCCAATCGGCGAGTTGCATTCGAAGGCTTGACTCTCTATGTCGAGCCGGTCTCCTTCTGGAGCTTTTTTGCAAAACGTTGCAGAAAGTTTTCAAACTTTGAGATCTGGTTGTTTCTGAGTTCCTTTGGGCACAATAAGGGTCCAACATCTCCAGCCAAGGGTTCAGAGACTCTGGATTGCCTCGTGGTGGCTAGGACTCACTTTCCCACAATGCACCTCCACAGTCCAGGAAACATCCTGTTGCTGATCAGGGAGTCTACTCCTTTTTCTTTAAGAGAGGCATAGTCCTTTCTTTGTGGAGCCTTGTGAGTGCAGCAGGTGCAGTCTTTCTGAGTACAAGCCATCTGTGCTGCAGTTCAAGAGTTCAGTAGGGCAGTAATTTTTCTTCTGATGTTCCAGGCAGTGTTCTGAGGAGCTCCTGTAGCTCCTACATATTTATCCACCATTCTGGGCTGGCAAGAGGGGGTGCACCCTAACCAATAGGGGTAAAGTTACCTCCCCTTAATATGACCACTTCCTGTAAAGTGTGGCATATTTCTGACCCAGAATGCACAGTTATCACACAAATCAAAATGGAGAAAATCTCTCCTTGGTGGGTGTGTCTGTGTACCCCAACCCAAAGGTGTGGCTAACAACTGACTACACTCCACTTCCAGCCCCTCTCCTAATCTAATTAGGGGGGCTCCTATCTGGCTGGAGATGGAGGAAGTGGGGGCTGGCTTGGGGCCTATGACATCTGGGGCCAGATGTACGACCATTCAGTTTAGCGAGTCGAGCATTGCGCAGAATTGCAACTCGCAATTTGAGACTCGCTAAACTGAATGTACAACAGTGTCTCAGACGCTGTTTGCGATTCCCAATGGGGTTGCAAATTGCATGCCTCATCAAAATTCATGAGGCAAGCACAATTTGCGACCCCACTGGGAATGGCTAGCACTCACAGGTTTGGTGGCCTGCTGGGGTCAGCAGACCACCATGTCTGGGACTGCTTTATACATAAAGCAGTTTTTGAGCAGTTTTAAAAAAAATGCAGCTTGTTTTCCTTAAAGGAAAAAGGGCTGCATTTAAAAAAGAAAAATGAAACTTTCAGTTTCATTTTTTAAGGGCAGGCAGTGGTCCCTGGGACCACTGCCTGCTCTTAAAAAATATTTTCGCACCCATTCACAAAGGGGATGGGGTCCCCTGGGGCCCCCTTCCTGTTTGCGAGTGGTTTACCACCTATTTGAAGTAGGTGGTAAACTGCATCTGTTTTGCGACCACAAATGCGGTCGCAAAACAATAGTAAATGGCATGGAGTCTCGCCATTCGGAAGGGAAGCCCCTTCCTAATAGCGTGAGTCGCAAATGCTATTTTGCGAGTCAGTGACTCGCAAAATAGCATTTGTACATGCCATGACACTTTTTCCGTTCGCAAACGGGCCGATCTCCCGTTTGCAAACGCAAAAAAGGGACTTACATCTGGCCCCTGGTTTCTTGCCTTTGAAGTCCAGCTTATCTCCCCAGCCCCCTTCCTTTCCCTGGCTTTTCCAGGAAGCAAAACTCCTCTCACAAAATGGCTGTATTGTTTCAGCCCCAGGCCTCTTTACACCTACTCAAGGAGCAGCTTGGCTCAGGCTGTCAAAGGCTGGCCAATCAGAAGAGGCTGCTACAGGGCTGCTTTAGGTAAATTCAGTATAGTAATTTCTAAACCTACTTTCCTGTAATAGTTATATTAAATCTAACCTTGGCAAGTTGTTGGATTTAATGTGACCATTAATTTGATACTTTGAATGAAATTGCCATCCAAAGCAAAAATAGACTTTATTAAGTTTAATAAAGCCTTCGACATGTTAGTCTAAGGGGTTATCAGCACTACAATAGGGAAAAACAACATTGGTCGTTTTTCCTTACCAGGGCATGTAAAACATATTTTATATCGTTCCTGCATTTTATAACAAGGCACCCTCAACTTGGGGCACCTAGGGCAGACCTTTGGGGTGACTTATAAGTAATCAAAAGGTAGTTTTGGACTTTTAATTCCAAAGTCGAATCGGGACATAGTTTCATTCTACAACCAGCCCGCAAAGCAGACCTGGCTTAAAAATGACACCAGGCACCACAGCAGTGCACACTTAAGTGCATTAAGTCCAGTGGGGTCTCTAAACCTACATGCCCTACCATATATTAGGGGCTTACAGGTAGGTTGTCTTTGGCAAAGAGAATTATACCAATTGCCATATACCTGTACAGGACAGAGCACGGGCCCTGATTAGCAGAGCCCAGCGCACTTTCAGAGGCAGTAATCACCAGCATCAGTCCAAAAAAAGTAGGGGTCCTCAAGGCAAAAATGATAAGTTTCCTACAGGGCCATACTCACGTTTTCACCAACTTGTTAACACAGAGCATGCGTTGCCCTCTGTGTTTCTGAGCTCTGCTGTCTGCAGTTCATTCACTTTAAACAGTTTCCGAGTTAGTGTATGCGTTGTAGGCAGCACAATTCTGTTGAAAACAGTCCAATTTCCCCCTTCTCACCTGTAAGTGAGGTCAAAATGACACAATGTACAATGTAGCTATTATAGTCACCTATCGATTAGCCATAATCATTGGCTATCAGCTTGATTTTCAGGATCGGTCTGGTCAATTGGGCAATCCGGCAATGCCAGAAGGGCTGGCCTCACAGGTCAATGTGTGGCCTAGTAAGCAGGTTTTCACTGTTGATTTCCCTGATAGTAAAACTGCAGCAAGCTCAAATCCATGCAGTTTTACATACCTTGCAAAACACAGTGTGTCTTTACAAGTTCCAACATGGTCTGCTTTTTTAGCTATCTTATTCACTAATGGGGCCAACTTCTATTTTGGTGCAGGGGCCTATTTGCTATCCCAGTTCAACTCTGCCCTTTGTTATAATGGATTGAGGCACCTCTGCCCATCTGTGAACAGAGCACACTTCACATAACTTAGCAAACGTATTTAATGCAAATGTTTCGCTTTAGCTTCCTGTCTTCCACTTCTTGACTTCAATGATACTCATAACGCAGGCAACCATATCATTTAGCAAGTTGTACCGGAAATGGAAACAGCTTCTTGCTAGAGTGAAGATTTTCACGAGGTACTTCATGTACTCAGGCATTTCAAAGTGCATGCATTATGCACCTAAATCATAAAAAGACACCGGGATGCAGTGACGCCATGAAGAACGAAGATGCAAAGCACACTTCTAGATTACCTTGATGTAAACATAACCATCAGCTCCCTCAGTTGTCACCGACCAGAGCCCCATACCGTACCTTTTCCTTTCCAGTGAGCTTGAGAGGCGAAGCCAATGTGGCCCCCATACTTCCGGTTGAACTCCGCCATCAGGGCTTTGTATGGGTTCCGAATCAGCAGAACGGCCGAGTCAAAAGCTTCGATTTCCTTCCTGCCACTCTCGTGGGTTTTTATGCAAATCGTCCTTCCGCTTCTCCAGTGGTCTCGCTCCCCTTTGAAGCCTGAAAAGAAGAAGGAATGGAAATGTCACCTTTTGCAAGTTGAGTACTTCCCCACTCACTCCAACCTGCTTTAAGTGTGTATGCTTTGTGACTCTATCTCGTTCTTGTGATAGACATATCCTTATATCTGTATATCTTTGGCTATAATAGAGTATTAAATGAATATCAAATATGTTTTCTTTGGCTTAATGTTCACTACTTAACCATTACTGTTCTATATTCTGCCAACCATTCTGTGGTGAAAGTTTTGAGTGAAAATATTATGCCTGCTAAATAAATCAATCAATAAAATAAGGGAAGGACAGCAACTTAGGGCCTTAATGAGTATTTGGCAGAAGGGATACTGCGTCACAAATGTGGTGGATGTCCCGTCCACCATATTACAAGTGCATTATAGCCTATTGCAGTTGTAGTACAGTGGACAAGATATCCGTCATGCTTTGACAGAATATCCCATAGCCCAAACTCTAGATAAGGCCCTGTTAGATCTGGCATCCTTGGTGCGGTTTCCCACTAAACCTTTTGCCTTCAACCCTCCTGTTTTGCTGATTTTGTTTTTGCTGGCCTTAGGACTCTGCGTACTTTACCACTGCTAACCAGTGCTAAAGGGCTTGTGCTCTCTTCTCTAAACATGGTAGAGTTGGCTCACACCAAATTGGCATATTTACTTGTAATTTACTTGTAAGTCCCCAGTAATGTGGTACTTCATGTACCCAGGGCCTGCAAATCAAATGCTAATAGTAGGCCTGTAGCATTGGTTGTGCCACCCACTTGAGAAGTCCACTGCAGCCTGCGTGTGCAGTTTTAAATGCCATTTTGACTTGGCCTGGCCCAAACATTCCTTATTGATGAATATAAATCACCCCCCTGTGTAGGCCCTGGACAGCCCAGAGGGTGTGTGCAGTGTACTTATAATGTAGGAAATGTACTTACAAGTTATACATGCCCTGGTAGTGAAAAACTCTTAAATTCGTTTTTCACTACTGCAAGGCCTGTCTCTCCGTAGGATAACGTTGGAGTTGCCTTCTTTCACTTAATAAGCTGTAACTTCCAAATGGGAACAGATACCCAATTCATGTTTGGTGTCTTTGGAATTTAATGAAAAATCCTCTCTTATAGCATGGATTTTAAATTACAGTTTTGAAAATGCCACTTTTAGAATTTGGCATTTTCCCCCCTTGACCATTTAGTGCCTGCAGCCTGTCTCTCGGTCACATGACCGGGTGTAATTAACAGTTGAGCATTGTCAATTCCTCCTAGACAGCGACACACAATAGAGAGCTTAGGTGTGCCTGGATAGGCCATCACTGACAAGATGGGAGCTGGAAGTTGTGCACAGCCCTATTTACACTAGAATAGGCTGTGTCCTGCCTCCACACAAAGGGCTGCATACCCCTGTAGTTAGTCCGGGACAGGAGAGGCAGAAAACCTATGCACATCATAGGGAAACCTCTAGAGGCTTCTCCCTCTTCAGTACACTTCTGGACCTGTGGAGATTCTGCCAGGAAGAAGGGTTGCTGTGTTGCTAACGGTTCTCTCAATATGCTGGACTGTTGCCCTGCTGGATGACTGCCTTGCTGGACTACTACCTTGTTGCATTGCTGCTTTGGTGCCCAGCTGCCCTCCTGATGGAGTCAGAGGGGTAGGACTTGTATCTGACTCAGGACTCCCAGAGTGACCACCAAGAGCTAGTATGCTGGCCTCCTCTTCAGAGCCACAGGGACATAACAGGCTCACAGCCACCTGAACCAGCACCCAGATCCAGCTGGAGCAAGCCCCTGACCCCCAAATGGTGCCCCTCAGGTCCTGGACCATTGGTGTGGACTCAATTGAGCTAAATTTAAGCTTTTCGGCTCTTCCCTCAGGTCCTAGACCATTGGTGTGGGCTCAGTTGAACTAAATTTAAGTTTTTCGGCACTTCCCGACCATGAACAGGCCTGTTGGTGCCAAAGCTTTGTCGTTCGCACTGCCCGCCAACACAAAGTTTCCTCACCCTCCGCGCTACAGCATCGACCGCCTTGCGAGGAGCACCTCCGTGTGTCTCCAGCCCAACCATTTACGACAACAACAGGATCTTCATGCTACAGCATCGATAGCCCGCTGTGCCTGGCCTGCTCTTCATGCTACATCGACGACCATCCGGACGCTTCCCTGCTCTTCACGGCCCTCTCCATCCTCATGGGATTTTTTGCTCTGGGCTGAGACAGTAACTTTTCAGCTGGATTAACTGGTCCCTGTATCAGACCTGCACTCCATTGCGTTCGGCCTGAACTTGTGACTTTCTCATGATCTCAAATGACCAGATAGCCACGGGTAGTGCTTGGGCTTTTGGCACTATTTTAATTTCAATCTTTAAAATTGCATATCTCCAGTTTTACAAATTAAATTTTTGTCGTTTTGGTTTTGATTTATTTATTAAATGTTTCTCTATTCTTCTAAATTGGGGTTGGATTTTTCTTGTGTTGTGTTTACACTCTATTACCATTTGAAGCGCTGCATAAATACTTTACAAATTGCCTTTAAATTAAGCCTGACTGCTCTGTGCCAAGCTACCACAGAGTCGAGCACAGGTTAATTTGGAGTTTGCTTGTGCCTCATCCTGACAAGGATTGTGGATGCTGCTTGAGTATTTCTCACAGGTCCCAAATGAAGAAATTGTGCATGGACATTGGTTAGGGATAGTGGCTTTCCATTTGGGAAGGGTTACCATATGACTCCATTAAACCTATTAAAAGTGGCGAATCATGCGAAAAAACAATAAAATCCAGAAGCATCAATCTTGTCTGATTATAACAAATCAAGCCATTGTTACTTTAAGAATCTGTGATGTGATCAGAGTCAAAAATATATATTGATATTCTGTTAAAATGTGAAACTTTTATGGCGTGGTTTGCAAATTGTGATTGTCTATTTTGTTGCTAGTGATTTCTTGTGTCTTTTTGAGTTGTATCTTATATGTTCATTTGTTCTACAAATGACCTTCCACGTGTTGATGTCTGCCACTGACTCAGTGATCCAGCGCTTCATTCAGGAATTTCACGCCGCCTCCCAGAAATAAATGTTATTAATCATTCAAGCCATGGAAGAGATAATGTGCTGGTAAATGTATTACATCAATTATAAATGCATAATTTATTTTCTTCTGCTTTGTAACACAACATGGCTACATGGTGGCTAATCAAGTAGTTGCTTGGTTACAACCTTGCCCAGTCAGATGAGTCAAAAGCTCGGAATAAACATGAAATACTGTTTGGCATTTAGCAAGCAGAACACACTGTTTTGGATAATTAACTCATTTTATTTTACGCAGCAGAAACCCGGAGGTGAAGTACATTGCTCCAATAAACCAGTGCAAGCAGGCATGGCGGTCTGGGAGGTGGAGGAAAGGGGATTACGCAGCCGGATGGTAACTAGGCACGTTTTTGCTTGGATTGCTCTCATATTGACTTTATTGTCTACGCATTGCCCGGTCTTGTGACATGTACATAGTACATCATATTATCTGTAGAGACAGAGGGAGAGTTCCTAACATTTATAGTGAGCTTGAGTAAAAAATACATAAACATTGATCAAGAATCGGCACCTTTGCAATGGGTGCGTCAAACAGAGCAAGTAATTCTTTTCTTTCTATTTTTTTGGAGCTTTCGTGCCCCAATGAGTTAGTGGCTGACTGTATTTATATAACACTCGTTGCTGGCAAGGGCCTTTAGAGCTGAGAGGTGGAGGAGTGTGTGGGGGGATTTGGTTCTGTACAAAATATTTATTTGACTGTTTTTGCAAATGATTCGTCTTAATTAGTCTATGAGCTCAGCCTACCCCCAGTTCTTACCACAGGTTACACCGCTCAAAGTATCCAAATCACCCCAGGAGAATTGAGGCAACATTATAGGTTCCTAGTAACTTCACGGACCACACAGTCCCCGATGAGGTATATTACTGGCTCTATATGGAATTACGGATCTCTACAAAAAAGAAGTCCGAAGGCTTGTTTTACGGATGGCCCCAAACACTGCTGTCTAGCGCTTAAAGAGGCTTGGGGGCACTAAAAATGATTGTAGCACAGGACGCCACCAGCGCCTAAAGCCGGCACTGGTCACAATCATTCCAAGACTCTAATGATAAGAGAGATGGACCATACTTGCCTTGAAAGCGAGTCAACAAATAAGAACATTTGCTTCTCCTCGGCTATTCTGACAAAGGTTCTTGACCAAGCAGAAGATCTTCTTCTGATAAGGGGGCTTGAGTATTCTAAAAGATGGATAAAATAAGTAGCTAAAGGCTGATGCTACACTGCGGTTTGTTCAGCAAATGGCTCCTCGAGTATCCAAAGGCAATTTCATTGGAATGGGCTGCCCTCCCATAACGTGCACCTCGCTTCCATTGAAAAGATCTATTTCCAATCACTGTCTGCAACATATGGCTTCAATTTAGCCTGTGAATGTGTTTTGCCATTAATTCCTTTTTATTTTCTAGAAACAAAGGCTGTTGATAGAGGTGAATCAGGTATCCATGAAGATAGTAACCCACACAGCATCCTTGAAGCCAACAAATTCTTCCGATGGGATAGGCTTCACTGTCACAAAAACCCTCACCCTCAGCATACAACAGGATTAATGCATGCTAACAAAGCATGCTGCACTCTTGAGAATGGGGGGTGGGGAGTGGCAGGCCAAGCTTTATTTAAAACTTTTGAAAAAAGCATATAGCATTTCAGAGTTGTCTTACAATTCCTATCCGTGCACCAACTTTGAAACTGGTTTATTGATGCCATGATCACTTTTATGATATTAAACGAAATTTCAGTAGTAGTTTCACTAGTGCTTAAATTGTAAAATAATGAGTGTAGGTGCCCAAAACGCTGCCAGGAAGCCCGGCCGGTGCTATTATATTTCAGCACACTGAATACCAAGGCTGCGTTGTCCTAAATACACTTCAGGCCACTTTAATCCACTTCCAGACACTGCCTATCCCTTTATTTCACTTTGCAGCTTCCAGCTTTCTCCTTAGGGAATGGTTTTTCTGTCTTCCCCATTCTTCTATTGAATTAGAGGCACAGGTAGGGATTATTAGTGGAGGTGTCCTTGTTCTCAATAAGGGGAGGTGATCATCAATGTGACTTGGTTGTCCTTTGATGGACATGCCACCGAGTCAGAGGCTTATGCTGAATCAGTCAGCAGATGCTCGCCTGTCTACACACAGCTGTCTGCCTGACTCTGACTAGAGAGGGGGAACCACAAGTCTGCAGGGAAGGAGAAAGGCACAATTTCAGCAATGCTGTAACACTTGCTAAACTGGGACTATTGGAGAGAATCAGTGAGTCCTGTGCTGAGAAGAGATTCGCTGGGGTGGTGTCCCTGTAAGCGAAAAGAGATATAGCCCTATGCTGGAGACGCCTGAATGGCCCCCACCCTGGTGGTGTGGTGGAGGGGTGTCGACTGGTGTGTGCGCCAAGAGCAACCCATCTAGGAGGCCAATGGTTGCCCTCAAAAACATGAAAAGATATGGGGAAAATGTTGTGCTTATTACAGGCTGCTTTTGTAAAGTTATATTGTGGTTGTGGAACTGCCGGCACCCCTGGATTGGATCCAGTGGAAAGTTATTTCATGATTGTACTTCTATGTGGATGCAGTTGTGTAATACACAAATTGTATAAAATTTGGTTATTAAAAACAAAGTTTGCTAAACTACAAATAAGGCCCTATTTCTTATTGAACATTAGTTTATTACATCGCAAATCTAGGGCAGATGACAATGTGGGTGCTACCAATCCGTAATACCCCCTTTAACAGAATATTTTTTCAAAACTAAGCTCTTTTCATGATTACTACCACTAAGTAGTGGTTCACCTGCAAATGTCTCCTTCTCTGTGATTTTAATAGTTGAATATGTTTGTTTCCACATTTGATCCCTGTATCATCTTAAGTCACAACTTCATGCCATGGAATGCCAGTGTCTTTGCAAATCTACCCTTGGAAAGCCCGAGAACAATAGCGGATTCTCAGGATTTCCCATATTTTGGTTTTCAGATCAAAGTGCTCTTCTGATCTGGGGGCCTATTTGCTAACAAAATATGTTTATGTATAACATGTAGGGCCAGATGTACGACGCGCAAAATAGCGCCTCGCAAATTGCGAGTATTTTGCGACTCGCAATTTGCGAGGCGCTATTTTGGATGTACAACAGTGTGTATCACATTGTTTGCGATTCCCAATGGGGTCGTAAATTGAGAGGCTCATGAATATTAATGAGCCTCTCGCAATTTGCGACCCCATTGGGAATCGCAGGCCCTCCCAGGTATGGTGGCCTGCTGGGCTCAGCAGACCACCATGTCTGGGACTGCTTTTAAATAAAGCAGTTTTTTTTTTTTTAAAGGAAAACGTGATGCATTTAAAAAAGAAAAAAATGAAACGTTTTCGTTTCATTTTTTGAGGGCAGGTAGTGGTCCCTGGTACCACTGCCTGCCCTTAAAAAATATTTTCCCCTGCATTTTGACCCCTTCCCCTTTGCGAGTGCATTACCACCCTCTTGAAGAGGGTGGTAATTTGCGAGTGTTTTGCGACCGCAATTGCGGTCGCAAAACATTCATACATGGGCTTGCGCTCTTCCCTTCCTAATAGCGAGTCGCAAAAACCTATTTAGCAAATCGCAAATAAATTGCGACTTGCTAATTAGGCTTTGTACATGGCCTATGCTGTATTTGCATGTGCAAACGGGTTCGCAAACCCATTTGCGCATGCAAAAACGGTCATACATCTGGCCCGTAGTCCTTTGTAACAATGAACTGTTCATCCTGAACAATATAGCAGCCAGTTTGAAAGGAAATATTGCCTTTTTGCTCTCTCAGTACGACTACGTGGGTTCGTTCAGTTTTAGTAAAATCAAGAAGTAGCTGAGACAGTTATGTGGCTAGTGGCTTAGATGTGTGACTCAATCTGTAGGGTACTAGAATATTGTGGCCTAAATATCAAATATAGATAGAGTCCTAAATATTATTTACAAAAATATCGCCTCATTGTAGTTAATAATTGAAACTCTACAACCAATGGAGCGATATTTTTGTAAACAATATGTAGGCCACTATATTTATGTCAGACAATATTTGTGTTATTGATATTCTTAAATAAAACTCTCAAGCTTTTTTCTTGACATATTTACACCCTAGAGCCATGCCTTCCTTCTCATCTGTGCTATGAAGAGATTTTATTTGCAACTCACTGCCCGAATCTCAGCGTAGTCTGTTGATTACCAATATTTCTATGGGAAATCATCAACATTTCACAGGTAAACTTTAGAGTAGTTTCAGCAACAGTTCACAGGTAAACTCATTAGCGTCCGGTCTCATGAGGAGACTGGAGTGGAGCGGGGGTAGTGGCGGGGCTAGTGTTGGAAAGGAAAGAACAAAAAAAAGAATAAGAAGGATAAAAAAAGAATTTACTGCAGCCCGCTGCATCGCTGATCTTCTGCTCTTCCCGTGGCGCCACTGCAGGCCAATCCTGAAGCTGCTCCCATGCGTGAGAGCAGCTTCAGGATTGGTCTGAGCGCTGATTATTTGCGCTCCCAGGGAGAGTAGGAGACTGTGCTTTTCTGTCTTCAACCCAGAAAGGCAGCTGGGTTGGAGACAGTTTCAGTGTGAATGACAGTTTCGCTGGCTTGAAATGACCGGCCAAACCGTCATGCTCACTGATAGCAGTGCGCACCACTCCCCATTGGTGCCCGTCATCCCCCTAGCCCTGCCCCCAAGATTCACCAGGAAACAAAATAACACGTTAAATAACCTGGGCTTCTCATTGTTTTATTTTTTACACTGCTGGCAGGGAGGGGACGCTCCTTCGCCATAGTGGAGGAGCCGCCGCTGGGTAAACTTTAGAGACGTTTACACAGGCCATTCCCTGACATGGTTAATCCAGCCCTCTACAAACCTGCACCAAAACTCTGGTTAAAAAAGACTAGACCGTGCAGTATTTGGTTAAGTTCAAAATTAGTGATCTTAATAGGAGGCACAGAAGAGTAGAACCCACCAACGGCACCAATCCCAAAACCTGTCCTGAAAACTTACAATAAACAAACTGACAATAATTTACAACATGGTGAGGGAGCTGTAAAACAATTGTTAGCAAGCAGAAGTAGGAGCATCTGCACCACTTGTCTTTTAAGGACTCATACAGTATTAGACACAGATTTGTGTAGGTTATAGCTGGTAAAGAGTGTCCCCTATTTGGAATCAATTAAACAAGTTAATTGTTAATTTGAATATGTAATAGACACTGGAGAAAGCAAATATAAAATCTTTCCTTGGAGCAACGTAATGTGAATGAGGATACACCATATAAATCTGACAAAGGCTGTCACCTTTATTGTAAAGAGATCCATCAAAGTAGTAGCTCCCAGTGTAGAAGCCAGTCCCCAGCTCAATGAGATGACGGGCCCAAGTGTTCCCAGCCCCTGGAAAACTTGCCAGGGCTATGACGTTTTTAGATCGCAATGGTAAAAATCTTCTGTCCATACATCGATTATCTAGAGAGTGAAGAAAAAAAAAGCACCAATTAGAATCGGTTCAAAATATTTTAACTATGAAAACAGCAGTAAGAGTGCTTTAAGAGATACATAATCCCACCTGAAACTCTGAGCATTTCATTAATGTATCTTATACTGCAAACAGAGTTGATACAATATACATTCCTATTCAAAGACTGGTCCCATTAAACTAGGGATGTCCTATGTAGGTGGCTAGGTGCCGGAACAATGTCAGAATTTCCGAATAGCAGCTAACTAGATAAATGACTCTCATTTAGATTAATTGCATGCAAATGTAATTCATGTGGATCTCCTGAATCTTGCACAGAATGGCCCATGGGGTATTTGCTGCGCTGTCCTACACCAAAGTGAAAGAGCAGGAATGCAACATATTTATGCAATAAAGTGCATTCCTGTGCTTTTCCCCTGCATTGGTGCAGTTTCGGCAGCCTAGTGCCAACGCAGGTGCCCTGGCGCAAGGATGCCTGTGTTGTCAGCAGGATTGTTTTTGTGCAGGAAGGGGATCCTCCCTGCATAGAAACAATCCTAAGAGGCGTTTTCTTTTTCTATGTGTGCTGCTCAATGCAGCACACATAGAAGGAGGAAAAAACGAGGAGAAATACAGATATTTCTCCTCGTTATGCCTCACCTTGGGAGGAGTAAGGTTTTGGCACTTCCCCAGGTTTACATACTCTTGTAAATCTGGGGAAGTGCCAAAATCCATGGGTTTTGCATGAGAAAACCCGTCACAACACCCATGGAATGCCTCCTGAGCGCAGAGTACGGCAACACAGCAATTTGCGCTGCTGAGCTATGACACAAAGTAAATATGCCCCAGAATATATACTGAAAAGTGGTATAAATACAGTTGTGGCATAATTCTACCAATGTAAATGTATGGTGGTAGTCAATCAATCAATCAATCAATCACGGCATTTATAGAGCGCGCTACTCACCCGGGAGGGTCTCAAGGCGCTGGGGGAGGGGGTAAGTTATTGCTCGAACATCCAGGTCTTGAGCTGCTTCCTGAAGGAGAGATGGTCCTGGGTTCGCCGAAGGTGAGTGGGGAGGGAGTTCCAGGTCTTGGCTGCCAGGTAGGAGAAGGATCTTCCTCCGGCGGTGGTTCTGCGGATGCGTGGTACGGTGGCGAGGGCGTGGCTGGTTGATCGTAGCTGGCGGGTGGGCATGTAGAAGGTCATGCGGTCGTTGAGGTACTTTGGGCCCAGGTCGTGGAGGGCCTTGTGTGCGTGGGTGAGGAGTCTGAACGTGATTCTCTTGCTGACGGGGAGCCAGTGCAGGTCTTTCAGGTGTCCGGTGATGTGGCTGTGTCGGGGGATGTCCAGGATGAGTCGTGCGGAGGCGTTCTGGATGCGCTGGAGTCTTTTTGAAGTTTGGCTGTGGTTCCGGCATAGAGGGTGTTCCCATAGTCCAGTCGGCTGGTGACGAGTGCCTGGGTGACGGTCTTCCTGGTTTCAGTGGGGATCCATCTGAAGATCTTGCGGAGCATGCGCAGGGTGTTGAAGCACGAAGATGAGACGGCGTTGACTTGTCTGGTCATTGACAGGGAGGAGTCCAGGATGAAGCCCAGGTTGTGTGCGTGGTCCGTTGGCTTGGGCGCGGTGCCCAGGGCCGGGGGCCACCAGGAGTCGTCCCAGGCGGAGGGTGATGAGCCCAGGATGAGGACTTCCGTCTTGTCTGAGTTCAGTTTAAGGCGGCTGTTCCTCATCCAGTCGGCGACGTCTCTCATCCCGTCGTGTAGGTTGGCTTTGGCGGTGGTGGGGTCGTTGGTGAGGGAGAGGATCAGCTGGGTGTCGTCGGCGTAGGAGATGATGTTGAGGTTGTGTTGGCGTGCGATGGCTGCGAGGGGGCTCATGTAGACGTTGAAGAGGGTTGGACTGAGTGAAGATCCTTGTGGAACGCCGCAGATGACTTCGGTGGCCTCGGATCTGAACGGGGGAGGCGGACTCTCTGGGTTCTTCCGGCGAGGAACGAGATGATCCATTCCAGTGCTTTCTCTCGGATTCCGATGTTGCTGAGGCGCTTCACTAGGGTGCGGTGGCAGACAGTGTCGAACGCCGCGGAGAGGTCCAAGAGGATGAGGGCTGCTGTTTCCCCGTTGTCGGTTAGGGTTCTGATGTCGTCGGTGGCTGCGATAAGGGCGGTCTCGGTGCTGTGGTTGGCCCGAAACCCGGACTGCGAGGGGTTGAGGGATCCGTTCGTCTCGAGGAAGGCGGCAAGCTGTCTGTTGACGGTCTTCTCGATGACTTTGGCCGGAAACGGAAGGAGCAAGATGGGACGGTAGTTCTTGAGGTCGGTGGGGTCCGCCGTTGGTTTCTTCAGGAGGGCGGTAAGCTCGGCGTGCTTCCAGCTCTCCGGGAAGGTGGCGGTGTGGAAGGAGGAGTTGATGATGTCCCGGAGATGGGGTGCGATGGTGGCGTCGGCTTTGTTGAAGACGTGGTGTGGGCAGGGGTCGGTTGGTGATCCGGAGTGGATGGAGTTCATCGTGCGGGTGGTGTCTTCGGTGCTGATCGGGGTCCAGTTGCAGAGGGTGGTGGTGGCGGGCGTTGGTTCGGCGGTAGGGTGCGTGGTTTGTGCGTCGAAGCTGTTATGTATGTCGGTGATCTTGCGGTGGAAGAACGCGGCGAGTGAGTTGCAGAGGTCTTGCGAGGGGTGATGTCGTTGTTTCCGGCGCCGGGGTTGGAGAACTCTTTGACGATGCTGAAAAGTTCCTTGCTGTCGTGGGCGTTGTTGTCCAGTCGTTCTTTAAGTGCCGACTTCTTGGTGGCACGGATCATCTGGTGGTGTTTACGGGTGGCGTGCTTGAGGGCGGTCCTGTTGTCTGTGGTCTGGTCGAGTCGCCAGGTTTTCTCGAGAGTGCGGCAGTTCTTCTTGGATTCCTTGAGTTCGTTGGTGAACCAAGGGGTTTTCTTGCTTCCGGGTCTGCTGGGAGGGTTTTTAGTGGTGCGAGGTCGTCGGCGCAGGCGGTCAGCCACTTGGCGAGGTTGCTGGCTCCTTCGTTTGGGTCCGTTGTGTTGGTGGGTGTGTTCTGGCTGAGGGAGGCAGTGAGCTGCTCGGCGGTGATCTTGCTCCAGCTCCGGCGGGGAGCCTGTTGCGGGTGGTGGTGCGTCGCAGTCTTTCTGAAGCTGAAGTGGACGCAGCTGTGGTCGGTCCAGTGGAGTCCGGTGGCTTGGCTGAAGGAGATGTGCTTGCTGGAAGAGAAGACGGGGTCAAGCGTGTGGCCGGCGTAGTGGGTGGGCGTGTTCACCAGTTGCTTGAGTCCGAGGTTGGCGAGGTTGTCCAGCAGGGCGGTGGTGTTTCTGTCGTTGTTGTTCTCCAGGTGGAAGTTGAGGTCCCCTAGGAGGATGTAGTCGGCGGAGGGCATGGCGTGCGGGCTGATGAAGTCTGCGATGTCTTCGCTGAATAGTGTGCGTGGTCCCGGGGGTCTGTAGATGAGGGTGCCTCGGAGGGTGGTCTTGGGGTCAGTGTGTATCTGGAAGTGTAGGTGTTCGGCGGCGGTGAAGGTCTCGTCGGAGTTAGTCGAGATGCGGATGGTGTTCTTGTGTACGATGGCGATGCCTCCTCCCGTCTGGTTGACGCGGTCCCTCCGGGTGATCTTGTATCCGTCCGGGATGGCTATGGCGATGTCGGGCGCTGAGGAGGCGTTCATCCAGGTTTCGGTGAGGAAGGCGATGTCCGGTGCTGTTGCGTCGAGCAGGTCCCAGAGTTCCACGGCGTGCCTGTGGACGGAGCGGGTGTTCAACAGGATGCATTTCAGGTGGTTGCTGCTGGTGCTCGACTTGGCGGAGGTGGTGCACGTCCGGGGGCAGGTGAATCTGCAGGTTTGGCAGGTGAAGGGTCCGTGGGTGCGTCTCGGTAGCAGGCAGGGTTCCGGCCGGCATTGAGTGCGGTGAGGGTGGCGGCGTCGTAGGTCCGTCGAGTGGTGTTGCATCGGTGGGATCCAGGGGTTCTGGCGCTGGGCGCGGTCCAGTCGCGGACGGGCGCAGACGGGCTTGCCTTAGGCGCGCCTTCGGCCGCCATTAATGGGGAGGTGGGAGGAGGAGCAGCTGGGAGGCGGGAGGCAGGGGCAGCGAATGGGCAGTCAGGGGGCGGGGCCGCAGGGACGCAGCGGCGGGAATGGCGAGAGGCAGCGGGGGCACAAAGTACAAGGGGAGAGAAAACAGACAAAAATACGGGCACAACGCAAATGGGGCAGCGAGGGGCACAGAAAGGAAAATGGGGGAGAAAACAGAGAAAATTACAAGCACAACGCAAATGGGGCAGCGAGGGGCACAGAAAGGAAAATGGGGGAGAAAACAGAGAAAATTACAAGCACAATGCAAATGGGGCAGCGAGGGGCACAGAAAGGAAAATGGGGGAGAAAACAGACAAAATTACAAGCACAATGCAAATGGGGCAGCGAGGGGCACAGAAAGGAAAATGGGGGAGAAAACAGACAAAATTACAAGCACAACGCAAATGGGGCAGCGAGGGGCACAGAAAGGAAAATGGGGGAGAAAACAGAGAAAATTACAAGCACAATGCAAATGGGGCAGCGAGGGGCACAGAAAGGAAAATGGGGGAGAAAACAGAGAAAATTACAAGCACAACGCAAATGGGGCAGCGAGGGGCACAGAAAGGAAAATGGGGGAGAAAACAGAGAAAATTACAAGCACAATGCAAATGGGGCAGCGAGGGCACAGAAAGGAAAATGGGGGAGAAAACAGACAAAATTACAAGCACAATGCAAATGGGGCAGCGAGGGGCACAGAAAGGAAAATAGGGGGAGAAAACAGACAAAATTACAAGCACAACGCAAATGGGGCAGCGAGGGGCACAGAAAGGAAAATGGGGGAGAAAACAGACAAAATTACAAGCACAACGCAAATGGGGCAGCGAGGGGCACAGAAAGGAAAATGGGGAGACAAGCAAGAAATACGGGCACCGGGGCCACAAGCGGAGGGCGATCTTACCTGCAGAAGCAGCGGGCAGACAACACAGGCGGAGCTGTGTGGTGGGGGAGCGACCTACCTATCAGTAGCCAAGATAACACAATTAATATATCTGAATAGTTGACTTTGCATAAAGGGCTACAATCCTTAAATCTACAAATCGTTCATCTTTATCTTTATTTTCATTGATTGACACATGTTGGTGATTTATTAAAGATAATAGGAAAATTCATTAAAATCTATGGAAATCAAAGATCTACAGATCTCTGTTCAAAAGTAAACTTCAGAGGATTGTCCTCGTTGTGGACATTATTTCAATCAATTGAGGTACACATGGCAGAAATGTAGGAATTCACATTTTTTATTATGCTTATTTTCTTCCCAAAAAAACGTTTTTTTCTCACATAGAAATATTTTCCCCTGGAACCCGGGTAAAAGTAAACATAAACTTACTTTCTTTAGAGTAACATTTTGTATGCCAGCCTCATCAGGACAACCTAGTTCTATACTTACAATTTTCACTGTGGACCATCTGCTACAGTACTGTTCGCATTTATAAATTCAACATACTCAAGCAAATATCCACTATACAGATTCTGTGAATGAGGACCAGGCAATTTTCACGAATTACCATTTCCCCAGTAATTACTTGTTAGAAATGGGGTTTCTGGTTGGCCAGGGCGTACACCTAAGCCAGGCAGAACCCACCACTCTAGTCAGGGTAAGGGAGTTACACACCCAAGATAACCCCTGCTCACCCCGTTGGTAGCTTGGCAGAGCAGTCAGGCTCATCCCAGAGGCAATGTGTAAAGTGTTTGAGCAACACACACACTCCAGTGACCCCCTAGGCACACCACAAAAGAGACTGAACACAAGGTTATATAAAAAATATCCTTTGTATTATTTACACATAACACACATTAGACCGTAACTCACTTTGTAGCATGAAAAGTATATTTAGACCTCATAACATAAATCACTGCGCCACTGGGCGCTTGTCATAAAGGTGCATATATGCCACATAGGATCATAGTTACCTAAAACACATGCTACTAGGCACTGGTCAAGACGTCACCTAGATTATAAAATCACTTTACCATTAGGCAATAGGTATAATATCAGTTGGGTAGTTTCATCGAGTAATGACTGGTAGGTTGTACATATAATGGAAGCAGTAGGCATAACTTTATAAACACACATCACAACAGCTTTAGGCAGAGGTCATAAAACACCCTCCAATGACATTGTTACTTGGCCATGATATCACTTAGAATGATCATAGATCGCTTTGCCACTGGCACAGCATTACCGTGCACTAAAGTAAAACATTGTAGGGTGCCCACGTCATGAGAAAATTTTCACTTAGAACACTATCATCATGCATATCCTACCCTCCAAACATCATGACCTGACATGTAGCAGTTACGTAGGGAGGGAAACAATTGAATCGTCAGGTATGTTTCCCAGCAGGAGCCCCGTCAAGGTCTCACCCTGCAATGTCCCTCAGGAAGACAAGTACTCCCAAAGTAAGGAGGGAACCACCCCGGCTTATGTTGGGGTGGCCGTCACCGCTCCGGTGCAATGCTATATATCAGAAAGGTAGCCGGGCCCGCTGCTATATGCCACTGTGTGGCCAAATGCCAAATCCGACCAGGCATGCCCCATCCCTACTCTGCGCAAGCCTGTAGGGCAGCAGCCCGCGAACTCACAATGCCGCTGTGACGCAGGGAACCTCAGCCCCCACTCACCAGTCACTGGGGGCTGAGCGGATCCGGTTGTGGCTGGGGCCGTAGAGGGTGACACTGCGCCGGTGCTGCTCCTCTGCTCACTGTCCCGTTGGTGACAACTTCGGCTGACCCCGATTCCTTGCAGGGCTTAGGTCTCACTGTTAGGTGTGCGGAGGAGCAGAGGCACTTCTCCGACCTCCCGCTCTGCTTAGGCATACCACGTTGGCCGCACCTCTAGCAGCCCGCTACCCCGGACCTTCAGGCGGTGCTTTTCAGGAGAATTTGCGGCTGCTGTCTCTCCCGGCAGCCGCCTCTCTACAGAATTTAAAGCACTGGGGAGCTCCGCGATCAAAAACACAGGGAGCTCCCCACTGGAAGTAAGCGCGCTGAGGGAAAACACACGCACCAGCTGCCAGGAGGGGGGGGGGAGAAAGCACTTCCTCAACAAGCTCTCCCCTCCTGCTTCTCCACATACAAAGGGTTCTTCCACCAGGGCTCTCAGCGCGCTGGGTTTGGGATGAAGCGCTCCCTGGCACCTTTGTAGGAGATAAAGGGGTGAAGGTCAAAGTGCTGTAGTTAAGCAAAACACACAGCGCTTTTGCCAAAGTGAAGCTAACAGAGCACTGGCAGAGCAAACCACACACAGCTCTGCAAAAAGTAAAAGCACAAGGAAATTCCAAATAAGTAAAGTACAGTGCCTGGAAGACTTTGATGTCCCTGAGTCTTCCACAACAGGAGGCCAGCACACACAGGCCCTTGGAGACTCCTCTCAAGCAGGGGGACACAGCACACAGCAAAGTCCTTGTCCTTTCCTTGGCAGAATCAGCTACTGTAGGCCAACCCCAGACAGCACACAGCAAAGGGGCAGTACTCCTCCAGTTTCTACAGCTCTTCTCCTTGGCAAAAGTTCCTCTTGTTTCCCGAAGCAGTCTAATTTACTGGGGTTTTAGGTCACATATTTATACCCCAAAATGTCTTTGATGTCTTTTTAGCAAGGGTCTCTGAACCCAGTCCAAACCAGTTCTGCATTCACTGGTGCAGCATGACCACAGGGGGCGGAGACAGCATTGTGAAAAAGGAGACCCAGCCTATTCAGGTGTAAGTAACTCTCCTCCCACCACTCTAAATGCAGACCAGGACTATTCAGCCCCATGCTGAGTCACCCAGGCAGGGCAGGGCACACCTCAACACCCCCTTCGGGGCTGTCTAGAGTGAATGCACATCTCAGCTCCTGTCTCCCACACACCAGACGCTGAATTCACAAACAGCCAGAGGTACACAGAATGGTGAAGTAAGAAAATGCTCACTTTCTAAAAGTTGTTACAAAAGGGAGGCTTAGGTCCTTGCGCAAACTAGATTGGACCACTTCTATTGTGTATACTAACCAAGTTTCTAGTTGCCTTTTTTCTCAATTGTTCAAAAATAAAAGAACCAATGTTATTAATTCATTAGCCCTTGTGATTTATTTCACTTTTCTTTTTCAAAAAAATATTTTTTACATTTAGAGCATGCCTTCATGTAGGGCAACACTCAATTGTGAAAACACTTAATACAAACATACATTGAACCACAGTTGTGTATACATAAATAGCATGTACAAATTTACTGACATATTCATATACATAAACAACATAAAGTATTTGACCAGTCCTTCACTAACACATTTAACACTCGGCGGATAGTTCACTTTTAGAATATATAATGTATCCTGCCATTGTGTATTGCCCTGGGGACGCTAGCTTTAAATGTTGTCGTGTGGAGAGTGGTTACAATTCTAGATCTCTCCCTGACACCAATGCTGCGAATGTTCTTTCCCAGGGATACATTTACAGGGCTATTCCTGTGTGTGGCACAACCAGTGCTGCAAGCCCACTAGTAGCATTTAAGGGCCCTGGCACACACTGTGCACTTTACTAAGGGCATACCAGTAAATCAAATATGCCAATCATGGATAGCCAATCATATCATAATTTACACATAGAGCATATGCACTTTAGCACTGATCAGCAGTGGTAAAGTGCCCAGAATCCTATAAGCAACAAAAACAGGGTCAGAAAAATAGGAGGCAAAGGCAAAAATTTTGGGGATCAACCTGTCAAAAGGGCCAGGTCTAACATTCCTCATTCCTCAGAGGAATCTCAGATTTTCTATTAATTCTGCACACCTAGAGTTAATAGGACCACTGGTTCCGATGAGCCTGGAAGTGGCATTATCCCTCCCACATCCGGGGACCTCGTAATGAGGCCCAGAATGTGTTATGAGATAACCAGGGGAAAGGTATCCATATGTTGAAAACATATCATCATTGTAGAGATAGAATGAGGGAAAGAACAATAAGAGGAAAAAAAACAACCACAACGAACTCCTAAAGCCACTATAAAATCTGTGAGCTGAAGTATCTTGAAAAAATATGTCAGCTGCTACCCACATTTGTGTTTTAGGTACCAAGAGTAGAAATGATGATTATGGATTATTCTCATTTACCTCACAAAACTATTCATTTAAAAAGGCAGGTTTGATTTGAGTGTTCATAATTAACAAAAAGTATCTAAGCGATGCCTTTGTGTAGGAAGATCTGGCATCTCCCTAGTTCCCAACATTAAATGTTATTCATTGGTATACTGAAAACAACCTTCTACATAAATATCTAAAGAACAATTAAAAATACGCGCAGGCTTAATATGTGGTACAAAATAAAAACAAATCGACTAAAATTATGGCCAATGCTTTGCCACCCCAAATCATTGAAACATCAGGCAAAAAGTAATGTCCAAAACTGAAGTCGCCACAGGCCTCTGGCCATTGAATAGATTTAGGTAATTTATCACACCAGTCCTTAAAGGAAAAATGGAGTGACTAACATTTGAAAAGAGAGTTATGAGCTAAACCTATCTTGAAAAATGAAATACTTGCCCTCAAGACAGTGTAGGATTGGAATTCAGGCATGGAAAAATACTCAATAGGCTATTGCAACTTTTTTTACCGCTCATTTTTCAAACAATACTATATATAATATATAACTCTTACATTAATGTAAGGAAGACCCTAAGGATATGGCATTTTCATGTGGTACTAGATGAATCAGATAAGCTGTTGTTCCCAAAAGAAGAGAAATACACCCAACTAATGTGGACATATAGGATCTAGTACAAAGGATAAAATGCCAAACAAAATGTTTATCATACTTATATCACAAATTGCATGATTTTTAATGAAGTGGGATCACATTGATAAATCACGCTTACTGACCAATCTGCTTAAATTTCTTTTAAATGAGCACTTTAGATGTCTGAAAGATGAGGCAGATGCAGGAGAAATTGTCAATTGTTATATGACCTTATGTGAATTTATTAGGAATTTTCAAACAGTTTGTTCAGGACAGCATAGGCCCAAGCCAACTAGATTGTTCGACTCACACTGTTCTAAGACTCACAGGGACCTGCTATTTGCTCAGTGCCAAGGGACAAGGAAGTCCTCTGCTCACACAGAAGGGATTATAACAGGCCATTGTAAATAGACATGAGACTATAAGAGAGGGTGCTTGTGATTCATTATTAGCAGTCAGTACCCAAAAAATAAGTCTGCACTTTTTGGCTGGTTGTGAATCTACCCTATTTTAGAAATGATGCTGTACCTAGGACTGATGCTGTTATACCCCTTGAAAAGTGGGTGAGTCATTTTACTGTGGTCTATCACAACCCATTGGCCAACAACTAACAACTTATAGTGACTGGGGGGCATAACATGGCACATCCTGCAGGTGTAAACATAGAACTTGTAGAAGTGGTGGCAGCAATTTACAGGTGCCCTAAGGGTAAGGCCCTTGGCCCTGATGGAGTGCCAACAGGCGTATTCAAAGATAATATAAATATATGAGCTCCTCTATCGACCAATGTTTTGAAGAGCTTCCACATGTGTGGATCTCATTCCTAGTCCCACGCTGTTATAGTACCAATTTTCAAGAAAAGCAGAAAAAGTGACCAGAAATGTTATTGCCCAATATCTTTTATTAATACCACAGCAAAAATAATAGGCAGGGTAAGCTTTGATCGTTTAGGGGTGTAGGCCAAGGATAATCACATCCTTTGAGATATTCAATTTAGATTGCAGGCAGGTCTTGGCACCCTAGATCAAAGATTTAACCTCTGCCTACTGATAAATAATTATACTGTGGCCAAGCAGAGCAATATATACTTGCCATTTATGGACTTAAATGCCACTTGCGATGTTGTAAATCCTTTAAAACTGTGTAACATTATTATGGGGGTCAAGGACAATGTCATCTGTTTTTTAAAGCAGCTATACAGCGAAGTGACAGCCAGCATAAGATATAGCCAAGAGGTGAAACCACTGATTAATTTAAAATAGCAAGGGTAATGAGGCAGGGCTGAGTGTTGGCCCTGTTGCTTGTTTTGCTATATATTAACGGGCTTGAAAAACATCTAGTCAGTTTGAACGTGGATCTTCCCCAAGTTGGCACCTGTGCTATACCAGTGTTGCTTTACACTGAGGACTCAGTGCTTATAGCTAAAACTCCACTTGGCCTCCAGCAACTGTTGGACCAGTTTTTGTGGCTTATGGGTGACCTAGATCTGTCCATAAACCGGTCAAAAACCCACATTAAGGTATATGACCCAAAAAGGATGAAACTCAGGACATTCACTGAGATTGATTCCAGGGTTGAACCTGTACCCACTTGCCCTTATTTGGGGGTTTTAGTAGAAATTGCGTTTAGTTGGAGACCGCTGGAATGTGCAAGGTCCTCTGTATTCACTAGGAGTGTTGAGGCATTGTACAGCTTTACATTCAAACTGGGGATAACACCACACAAGGAATTGGTGGCAGTATATAAATTGAAAAGTCAATAAATTGCCACCTATGAAGCAGTGCTTTGCGGGATAGAGGACTATCCTGGCATGCAGAATATTGAAAACGGATTTCCGAGGAGACTGCTCACAGTGCTGCACCGTACCTTGACATATGTGTGTCATGCAGAAGTGGGGGTAAGTTATATCTCGGATTATATTAGGTTGTGCCCCCTCATGAATATTAAGGTGGGTCAAACAGGCCCACTACTTTTAATCATTCAGCCTTGGCCAAAGATAACTTAGATCACTTGACTTTGCTATATATAATGGATTTGTTCCAGTTTGGATATGCCTGAGGTGTATAGCAAACTAAAGGCTCTTATTTTCTCTTGACAATCCATTGAGTAGAAACACCAGTCCATTGTGTAAAAACACCAGTCAACAGAAACAGAACGAAAATGCAAAACACACGGTGAGTAAGCATATGTTGAGTAAAACTACATTGAATAAACTGGGTAACAAATATGCAACACAGATAATCAGGCACAAAACTATAAATTATTCAGTTACCTTCCCTGAACCTGTTCAGCATTTTGTCAACTTACCTACTTGTCCTTGTGACTTTCGCTCTTCCTGGAGAACTATGCATTTCATCTTCTTTTTCGAAATGTTATATCTCTCTTAGGGAACAACATCTGATAACTCTCCTTAAGCAAGCTCATTTTAAACAATACTGGCCTCCTCTGCTATTTATTTAATCATTATCTCCCGTCCCTATATGTCTGGCAGTGGTTCAGTTCTTACAGTGTGCGATCAAATTGAGGAAAACACTTCGGTATTGATGCCATAGAATATGTCTGTATTTTTATGAAATATGCAATTTGCACTAACCTGATCCATTGGATTTATGTATTATCAGAGGTAATGCGTGAATAGTTTTCTGGGAGCTCTTATGGGTGCCCTACTGATTGCCTTTCCTGTGAACATTCCATGAATTATGCAACTTGCACTACATCACATAATTGCACTTTTGACCATTAGAGATAGTACTTAGAACGGTCTTATTTGAGTTTTTTATGGATGTTATATAGATCTGAATATTTTGTGATGGAATTTAGTACTGTATTATGTTCTTTATTGAATCTTTTATAATGAATCTTAATCGAATAAAGATAAAAAAGAACTATTTCAAAGAATAAAATACCAAACAAAATGTTTTACATACTGATATCATAACTTAGTTATCATTCCCTTTGAGGCTAAGTATACAGCACCCAAGGCAAACATATTTAGTATCTATACTGGGAGGAATAAAACAGTCTATTAAACCAAAAGGTTTATAGGCGATTTGGCAACTTTATTTGAAAAGTGCAGTTTTTTGACCATTGTTAGGGCTTTCACTGATATAGAACAATTTTGGAAAATGACTGAAGTTGGCCCTTTCCATGAATTATGCAACTTGCACTACATCGCATAATTGCACTTTTGACCATTACCGGTAATACTTAGAACGGTCTTATTTGAGTTTTTTATGGATGTTATATAGATCTGAATATTTTGTGATGGAATTTAGTACTGTATTATGTTCTTTATTAAATCTTTTATAATGAATCTTAATCGAATAAAGATAGAAAAGAACTATTTCAAAGAATAAAATACCAAACAAAATGTTTTACATACTGATATAACTTAGTTATCATTCCCTTTGAGGCTAAGTATACAGCACCCAAGGCAGACATATTTACTATCTGCATTGGGAGGAATAAAACAGTCTTTTAAACCAAAAGGTTTATGGGCGATTTGGCAACTTTATTTGAAAAGTGCAGTTTTTGGACCATTCTTAGAGCTTTCACTTACATAGAAAAATTTTGGAAAATTATTGATGTTTGCACCTCATATATTTTAATACGGATTCCTGCTATTAAAATCCTAATTACAAAGACAATATCCAGTGGATAGTTCAACCTATCAAATTTTAGTTGCATTTGATAAGCAGCATTCCGGCTATTTTTGATTTAATTATGGAGTTGATTTGTAGAGCTAACAAGTTAATTATTTGGATGAAAGAATGAACTTTCAGGCAACTATAGTTTGCTGGTGCGCAACAAGAAATAACTGCATGTCGGTGAAACCACCCAGATTTGATTTGAGGACCTCTTCATAAATATCTGTTCTAAGAATCACACATGAGTGTAGAGATATTCTGCTGATTTAGAGGCAAAGCCCATGATGGCGTCAAAGATTACAATTAAGTAGCTTTCCTTTTTCTATAACTCTGGTTTTAAAAGTAGTTTGTTCCAGGCATGGTTTGCGTCTTGGCCTTTCACAGTCAGTTAGAGCTTTGAAAATGCTGAAAATAGAGCAAATCTTCTGAGTCTATAGATTCTTTTGTCTTTGATGGACCCTCCAAGTGCTCACCACTAGTCCTCTGATGTCTTTATTCATGTGTCTTGTCTTGTAGTTGTACAAAGTGGAGACTGGGGTTGGGAGCAAACACATGCAGGGCAGCACATCAGCAGGTTGTGCAAAAGGTGCACAGTATTAGAATCTGAACAGACTATGGATGTAGTTAGATGAAAACTTAATGTTACAATTTATCAGATACTGCTTAAATGTGTTGATTATCTTGGAATTATTCAGAACAGGCAGACCAAGGGCACTTTCAGACAAGAGGAAAATTAGTCACATGTAGTTCAAATATTGTGCCAAAGAGCTGAGGATCATATTACTGCCTGGTTTCAAACAATAAGGATGGCAGAAGAATAAAGGATGAATTAGAAGTAATGCAGCGCAAGGAAAAGAATAAGAATTGGTGTACAGAAATATGAAAAACGCAGGACATCACTGTAGCAAGCATTTTGAAGTCACTTTTGACATATTATTTCTCTTTAGCAGGATCCATTTCCACATCCCCCTTCAGGCAAGCAATGTTAGAGTCTACCACAATCCCTTTACAGCTTCTTCATTACAATATTAGAACCTGCCAATGGTCTCACCCTATTGCAGGATTTCTTTTGCTGGTTTCAATTCCAATCAGACATTCCCATCATACCTATGTTTCTCTAATATTCACCAAGATTCAGGCCTATTTCACTTTAGGGACCCCTCCTTTGGAAGATCAGCCCAATTGTCCCGCTAGCTTCCTTTCCCTTAAGCATCTTCTCAAATATCACTATTTAACCTTAATGGCCCATATTGCATGTGGGCCAGATTGGGGTGAGTTATTTACTTCACCAAGTAAATACCATTACCCCATGGTGAGGTATTAACTAGGTGTGGTAATCACCTCCTATTTCAAGTTTTGTACTTGGAAATGAGGCAGATCATGTGAAATCACTATGTAAAAAACTGAATAATTTCTGTAGGTTTTGCCTTTTTTCCAGGCTTTTTCCTTTGATACATTTTTGTAGGCGTGGCATGCCCAAACCTGTCAGAGGAAAACTTTGGGGGTCTGATAATTCACACACTGCCCGCTACTCCAATCCCTTTGAAAACTCCTCTTTGCACAAAAATTAGAACGTAACCCTCAAATTGTAATTGGGGCAGACCAAGTCTGTTTATCTTCATAATTCTGACAGTCAGTGATTTTGCATATTAAATTATGGATTTTATGTCAGGACACAGAGGATAACATGCAATCTCCTTTTATTGCCCACTCACAGCAGCAACAATTGAATTAATTTAGAACTTTTAAACATTCTAGTAAGGTATAAAGTACAGCAACTCACAGTCATCATCTTCCTTCTTTTGTTGTTGCTGTTCACAAGATAAGCACTGTTCGTTTTACCAACTAACATTAAAGGTCTGATAGTATCAACCTGGGTACTTAAGGGCATGCCCCCTCCCCTCGTAAGGAGGCCATTTAATTACTGTTGTCTAGTTTTTACCTTTCTTGTTTATGGTTTTATTAGTGTTTAGCTTTTATTGCATATTCAGACGTTTCCGATCTCACGTATGCCTGCGTGTTACTGGGGTGTGGCGGCCTTGTTTTTTATTTGTTAGCATATGTGGGTTTAGCAGTTATGCTGTTTGAATGCCACTGGCACACAACGTGGCTCTCTCGCTGCAGGCCATGTTGAGTGACCCGCTGAGTGCTTACTTGTAATCGAGATTGGCTGGGACGTGCCACGGCAGGCGCTCGCTCTGGTGACTTTAGTCTCCTGTCCTGCATTGCTGTGTGGTGCAGGAAAGGAAAGGACCTTAGCGCCCGACAACGCATGCGCTGTGCGCGCCAGCCACCATTTTCTGTGATTGGGCTAATTCAGTTTATAGTAATGGCGACTGCCATTTGGAACACTTGGTAACGAGTATCGTTCCCATGACAACCCCTGAAGGTTTTGACATTTCTGGGGTAATGTTTAACCTGGTCATTATTTGAACTTTGGTATAAGATCTAACCTTATTTATTCTCTGAACCCTTATTTATTTGCAGAATCCTTATATTCCCTGGGGGTGATAAAATATTTGAGGAACAGCTAGAGCAGAGAATGCAGGATAAGGTAGAGGATATGGTTAATAGGGCTCTTGGGGGATTGATGAGGTAGCTAGATGACGCCATCAATAAGAAGTTAGAGATACTTTCTAAATAGAGTAAGGTCTTAAAGGACACAGATCAGCCTGGAAGCTCTGGATGGGTGGGAAAGACCCAAAGAGAGAGGGGTTCAAGTAACAGTTTACTTAGAAAAGCAAAGAAATCAAAAAGTACTGGGGAGGATTTGACACTGGAGAGTGTCCGTTACAGGACCAGTGCTTATGGCACTACAGATGGGCAGGTAAAAGTCCTGGATGTCCCTATATTCGTTGATAGCGATGATGCTTTAGAGCCTGAGATCGATCTCTCCTATTCATCTGGTTTCGACTCCAATCCCGAAGACATCAAGGTCATGAGGAAAAGGACATCAGAAGAGGCATTCAGGCCTTGGGATCGAATAAGGGTATTGTGGATCCCTTGGGGGATGACATGATTGACCCCCTTCTTATAAAGCAACCCTTATCCCCCCAGTGGGCACCATCTCAACATGATGCTGACTACTTTGGCTGAGAGGGGAAATTCCCAAAGAAGTAAGATCTCGACTGACATCTGAGTGTCCCATGCCCTTCCCTCCCTGATAAGGTCGCAATGACCCCTGATTTGGATGCCAAAATTGTGGCATTTATTTTAAAAAGTCTCAAGGACCCAAGAAATAGGCTTGATAAAGGTTTGAAGTCATATCAGGACCCCTTACTGGATGTGATTGGTATTTTGACCAAGATATTTGAAATGGTCGAGGTCGCCTATATGAATGAGACATTAGTAGATTCCAAAGAGTTGCGCCAGTGGGCCGAGAGGGCCGTCTGCCTCTTGGGGGATGCTAATACTGCCCTCTCTAATGAGAGAAGAAAGAGCATTCTTCTTAAGATTGATCCCAAGTTAGTGGAGCTGGTTAGCAAGGAAGGGGGTCCTTCCTCTCAGGGACACCTCTTTGGAGAGGAGTTCATTAAGGATATGGCCAAGTATATAGGAGTTTTTTAAGCTCCATACCAAAATCAAAAAGGTCTTCCAGGGTAAGGTTCCTGTTAGGGACGGGAGACTGAGGGGTCGGTTCCTCTGCAGAGGTCAGGCATCATCCAGATGTGGCAACAGGCTTGCCCAGTCAGGCTTTGGGCCTCAGCAGGGCTTCTGTCCTCAAAGGCAAAGGTGCTGTGGCAGGTCCGTCAAAGGAGATTGGAGGCAATGAGGATTCTCCGCAAGTAAGAGTTTGGAAAGACCTTTCAGATACCCCTATAAAGGTGGGGGGCAAGTTGGCCAAATTCTGTAGGAATTGGAGACTGGTGACACAGGACCCATGGATCTTGGACACTGTCAAGGGATACAAACTGGAGTTTATAAGTCCACCAGTTCAGGTGAAGATGCCTCTAGAAAATACATTTTCGGAGGAAGATTCAAGGTTGGAAACACGAGAAGTAGAGGACTTGGTAGCAAAGAGGGATATTAGAAATAAAAGACAAGGGTATGAGACCAGTAATAAACCTAAAAGAACTGAACGAGTGGGTGGTCTATCCTGACTTCAAAATGGAGAGGATTTACCTGTTGAGGGACTTCCTGAGGAAGGGAGACTGGCTAACAAGGCTGGCTCTCAAAGATGCATATTTGACTATTCTAATTTTGCCTCCTTACCAGATATTTCTCCAGTTCACCTGGAAGTGCAAGCTTTAGCAGTTCTGCAGTCTCACATTCGGCCTCTCCTCAGCACCCTGGTGCTTTACCAAAGTTCTTCGCCCGGTAACGGCTTGGCTCCCACAAGGGAAGTGAGATTAATTATTTACCTGGACAATATCCTGATAATGGGTCAGTGCAGGAAGGTTGTATCGAAGCATACAGAAATCACCATACAATTATTCGAACAGCTGGGTCTTGTGATAAACCAAAAGAAGCCCTGCCTGGTGCCAAATCAGGAGACTCAAGTTATAGGTTTTATTGTAGACACGGTTCAGGCTGAGCTGAAATGTTTAAGGGAAAAGCAAAAAAACTATGCAGGGAATCAAAGAAAGTGTTTAGGAGAGAAGAAATACCTTTGAGGATTTTAGCAAGGATCCGGGGCCTGTTATGCTCAACGATACAGGCAATATTTCCAGGCTCGTTGTGTTATCAGGCCCTCCAGAGGCTCAAGGCAAGACGTTTACGGACCAGTCAGTCATACTCTCAGATGGCATCCCTAGATCAGGATTCAAGGGAGGAGCTGTTGTGGTGGCTCCAGAATGTAGAATCATGAAACGGAAGGGGCAATTTTTGGAGAGGAACCGGAAGTAGTGATAGAGTCCGATGCAAGGTTTGAAGGTTGGGGAGCGAGATGATCGAACTCGTCCCCAGGTGGACTTTGGAATTTTCAAGAGAGGAGATTACACATCAATTGCTTAGAATTGTTAGACGGTTCGTTTGCAATATGCTGCTTTACCCACGGAATGATGAAATGTTGAGTGATGCTCCTCATGGGCAATGTGTCAGCCGTGAGGTACGTCAACAAGATGGTGAACCACATTCAAACGGCCTTATAGATTTATTGAAGGATTTTTGGGGGTACTGTTTGAGCAAGGGAATTTATTTTATGGTGGGTTAGGCAATGGTGTGGCCAACTGGTTTTCTCAGAATTTCAAGGATTCCAGCAACTGGAGGTTGAACAGGGAGGTGTTCCTGAGTATTCAGGAGAGATTGGGTCCCTTCGGGGTGGACCTCTTTGCAGACAAACTGAACACGAAGCTGGAGAAGTTCTTCAGCTGGAGACCAGATCCTCAGGCTTGGGTAGTATGCACCTTTTTGCAGGATTGGAGGGGCTTAGCGCCTTATGCTTTGAAGCTTAGGGTTGCATCAGCATCGAAAGCTTTTGTCTTGGGGGGTGATTTGCAAGACATTCTTAGAGCTGCGGATTAGTCCAATGAGAATTTGTGTAAAAGTTGTTACTTTAGACCTGCTGTGAATGCAATTGATAAGGTGTTAACAGCACTTTAAACTTGCATAATGTTAGCCTCCGTGTCCTGACATAAAATGCAGATTTTTCACAGCCTGGTGTTCAGAAAATCTGGATTATATTAATGACAATTAATAAGATTATCTCACCTGAGAAACTCACCCTGATGTTGAAATGGTATGTTATTTAAATTTCTTTCAGATTGAGAAGTCTTTGAGAAATAGAATTTGGATTAGCGTTTGGAGAACTTTCGTCCTTGAAGTTTACTTTGGTGTTGGATTTATCAGCAGCGCTGGAAGAAGGAAGATGGCTGTGCATTGCTGTACACTCTATACCTTATTAAAATGTTTAAAAGTTTTAAATTCTTTCAATTGTTGCTCCTGTGAGTGGGCAATAAAATGAGATTGCATAATCTTAGACCCCATGGCATTGATAAAATCCAGATTTTCTGCCCACCAAGCTATGAAAAATCTATATTGTCTCTCAATTGGCATGTAGAAAGTTTGATATTTTTGTTGTCATACCATTGACACTGAGCTCCATGTCTTCATGCTGCTGTGGAGACACCCTTGGGATTGTTTGTTACAGGCCCTTTTCTTGTGTATGTTGCTCCAATTAATTCAATGAAGGAAAATGAAAACTACAGCATTTGGTATGCATTTGGTCTGACTAATGAAAGCCAGTGACAGCAATCATGGTGTGCTTACAACATTGAGAAAGGAGGCAAAAATATTCTTTATAACTTTCTATTTTAATATCTCACTTACCATTTGGTTTCCTAAATACTGGTTCTCTTTTTTTCATCAATTTATAGGTTCCAATGTGTCATTATATGTAGTGCCAGCTTAGTACTTCTGTTTGGGACGATCAGAAACTAAGTATTGCCAAATACAAACATGTCTAAAGCAATGTCAGATAATGCTGCCTACAACAAGTTGTCCCCGGAGATTGGGAAAGGTCACTTATTGATTAAAAATTATCACTAGGGAGATGATCTAAATTAAAATGTGAATCATCTTTCAGTGTGCTTTTCCCTCTACATGCCTGTTTAAATGAGTTTGCAGTTCGAGAACGGCAAAGTGTAATTCACTATTTCAGTTAAATCTAAAATATGCTGCATCTCCTGGATTATGGCAAGTTCAGTCATTTAGGGCACTTTCTGACATCTGGTTTTCAACACCTGTAAATTCAGTCTGTCAAAATAAACCCTTTTTGGCAGGCCTCAAAACTCCTTTTAAATAATAATAATAAGTCATTCCTAAGTAGGACTTGCAGCCCATTATGTCAAAGTGCAAGATATTTAAGAGTAGGACATGTAAAATATTAATGTTAAACATCCTTGCAGTGAAAAGGCCCAAAAGGCTTTCTTTGCGGTAGCAGGGTTAGCTGTTCATAGTAATGCATGGGGATACAGTATTAAATTCAAGATGGCTATCTCTTCATAGGAAAGAGCTACAGAGTTAGTGCTTGGACATTTTAAAATATTCATTACAAGTCCATTTTTTAGTAAAGTCCGATTTGAAAATATTTTGGACCAGGTACTTTTAAAAAGTTGCCTTATACCTGCCTAAAGCCTCTAAAAGCCCATTTGTATGAGCTTCCTAGCTGTCACCTAGGAGCTGAAAAGCCCCCTTGATGAGGTGCGAACTTGCTCCCAGAGGTGAGACAAAGACTTTGGGTGTGGGTAGGTGTTCTGTTTCTTTGGCCGGTTGATCATCTGGGCCACACCCTGGAACTTAGTTAACTTCAAAGGGGCCTGCCTGCCATGTCAAAGGTGGATGTAACTAACACCTGAGTCAGCCACCTACCTTCGTCCCCCTACCCAGTCAGGCAGCAGATCCAGTGAGGAAGGACCTGCCTCCAGAACCTGTTTTGAGTGGCCAAAGAAGACGGGGGTGTTCATTTCCCTTGTAACAACTCTAAGGTGGGCACAGAAACTCAGCACAGAGGAAGAAAAGTTCTGTCATGCTTGTTTTGTCAGAGGGGGGCTCTATGAGATTGTTTTCTGTAAAACACACAGGAAGTGCTGGTCCAGAGTCACCCATGGGATCTTTTACCCCATTGGTTAGGGAGCAGCCAGGAATTTTCCCCAACCACAGGTTGGCACTGAGCATAACTGTGGCATCCACAGTAACTTCCTGAGATAGATTCTGGACCTTTGGAAGAACAGAAGAGTAATGGAACCGTTGTCTGTGACCTAAGAATAGCACTGACTACTGGACCTGTTCTCCCTCTTGTACCCAGGACAAAGACGTTGACACCAAGTGCTCAAAAGGCAGACCTTGGACTACAGGGACAAAACAAGCTTGAAGAGGACTTTTCCTGCATCTCCAGCTGACCAGTTCCAACTGAACCTGCTGTGGACCCTGATGTTATGTTATGATATGCTATGTATTGATATGTTATGTTATGTGTATTTCTACCTATGGTACCCTGGTGCTAGGTAGGTGTGTGTGCCTAGCCCTGCCTATGGTATATGGTTAATTGAAAAGCCAGTCTACGGTTTCTTGCGGAATTCAACATGACAGGAGGAGGCTCTGATGTGGAGTAGTAGGTCGTTCCACACTTTAGGAGAAATGTAAGAGAGCGCTTGTCTTCTCGATATGGTTCTCTTTATGCGTGGGATGTGTGTGAGTAGGAGTCCTGCTGAGCGGAGATGTCTGGGTGGTTGGTGCTGGATGGTTGGTGGAAGGAAGGAGATACAACTGTCCAGGTAGGCGCCTGAGTTGTGTAGTGTTTGGAATGTGTGTATGAGGAGTTTGAATTGAGAGCAATTGTGTATCGGAGCCAGTGTAGTTCCCTGAGGTGTTGTGTGATGTAAGTTCTGTGTAGGATGTTGAGGATTAATCTGACTGCCAAGTTCTGGATGGTTTGTAGAGAGTAGATTGGTGATCCTGGTGTAGAGGGTGTTCCCATTTTTCAACTTTCTGGTGACTAGGATATGAGTGACAGTTTTTCTAATTTGCTTGGGAGCCATTTGAAAATCTTCCTCAGCATCTTCAGGGTGTAGAAGCAGGATGCACTGACAACGTTAACTTGTTCGATGCAGTGAGTCTTGATCTGCAAGTGCTGTCCCACAGTTTTTGAACCCTTGGCTGGTGTCAAAGTGTACTCCTCAAAAATCCTGAAACCTGAGATTTAAATACGTTTTGCTGATTTTTTGCTCTGAGTACCGACAGGGGACCTGGACCAATGTGCCAAGCTGATTCAACAAAGGTGTGTTGCAGCTGGACTAAAGATTCAGGTTGCTCCTTGTTAGACCGGATGTCTTTGGAGTGATATTCCCCAAAATGTTTTGTCTTCACCACTCCTGTATGCTGAATGTGTTGAGTGAGTCCTGACCCTCAAGAGGATCCCCCAAGTCCTGGACCCTGGCTGACATTAGAGTATACAACTCCTGCAAGAAAAGGTGAAAATCCTGATGTTTGGGCTCCCCGCGACCACCAAGAATCTGCTGCCTGCAACGACAGTCAAAGCGAAGTTCTGGTGAAACCAGCTTTTTGTGCCAACAACGACTGTCCACGGCGACCGGCAGCACAAGACCTGCACTTCACTCCACAGCAATGACAGCCCATGATGACCCCCAACATGAAGCTCTTCACGCTACAGAAACCACCGTCAGTGACAGCTCACCTGTTCTTCTCACCACAGCTATGGGATTGCACAATGCTCAGCCTCCTTCAAAGAGAACAAAACTCTTCACGCTGAACTTAGAAGGTAACTCTTCAGCAGGACTAACCTGATCCCTGTGTCTGACCCGCACTTCATTACAGCAGGTCTGAACTTCTGATTTTCCCCCAGTCTAGCGTGACCAGATGACCCGGAGTGGCACTGCATGCTTTTAGACACAATTTCACCTAAAACTTTAAAATTGCATATCTCCGGGTTCTGTCATTACATTTATTAAAATTTATTTGAGTATTCTAAATTGGTTTAGGGTGTTTCTTGAGTTATGTTTTCATTCAAGTATTGTTTGAATACTTCATAAATATTTTACATATTACCTCTAGGTTAAACCTGACTGCTTTTGTGCCAAGATACCAGAAGGTTAAGCACAGGTTAATTTAGTGAATGTTGTGGTTCACCCTGACAAGGACTGTGGTTGCTGACTGGCTGGGCTTTTACCCCTCTCAACCAATAACCCAATTTCTTATACTGCTGTTATGTTCTATTCCACAACAGCAAATCTGATTCTGCGGGACCTTGGGGAGAAGGTATACAGCCTTGTGGAGCCCTCTTTTGCTATACCTGCAGCCTTGCCCAGCTGCAAGAATCCAGCTCTATAAATACAATAAATATTTAACAAAATCTTTAACGATACATTTAAAAAGAAAAACAATCATTATAACAATTGTCAAACCCTGTCACGCCCTGTCTGTAACATTCACACAAAGGGATTACATACTTAAATAAAAAACTAAGAAGAAAAAACCTCAGCTTAAGGTAAGGGTCTGCTATGCAATCCTACCAGACTACTTATTAATTTAGTTCATTCTTCTATACAGCTTTGTAGCAGCAATTGTGAGAATTTCTAAATAATACATTGTAATATACTTAACAGTTTAGTTATATAATGTTACACAGAGCTAATCAAAGGGCAGTGGGGTTTTCTTTCTAGCATAGAAAGCAGCCCACAAGAAGCTTGACAATACACAGCAAATCTCAACAGAAGGCAATGATTGTAAAAAGAGATAAGCAGGGCGGCATTGCATGCACTGTTGTGTTTTTAAAAAAGGTCAAATGTAATGGTTTTTCCACTTACAATAAAATTTACAAAATAGTATGACATGCATTGTGCTCTGTGCCATCGTGTTATCACAAGGACAATTTCCTAAATTTGATGACCAGTTGTTGATTTCAGGAAAGCTAGTTAAACAATGGAAAGTGTCCATTCTAAAGCGAGTCAGGACAAATCTATGTTTAGAGTTAGATATGACCTTCAGGTATGGTTGCATTTTATAAGTAGTTAAAATGAGTTGATTATTTGAAATGGAGGCTTTTGATATTTCAACAGTTAATCTTAAATTCTCTAGATGTATGATGCATTCATTCTTCAGTGTTGTTCTAGCAATAGCTTTGAGGGATTCTGGATTCTCTAAGTAATCTGGGTGGCCCAAGTCACTACAAAAACACTGGATATACATCAACTACGGCATACATGTTAACAGACTCAATTTAAGACAGTCCCTGATAATTAAACTATTTAGGGCGGTATATTCTGATGACCAGACTTTGTGCCACAATAATATGGGTTGCATCATTATTTGGTCTGTAAGGAACGAAACCCCCAACTCAGCATGGCAGACATACGTAGACGCGCCCTTGGGGACAGCAAGCAAATACCTCAGAAACTCATTTTCTACCATTTGTAAGCTGTGCATTTAGTGTGCCACTAGATCCCTGCCCTTTATAGTGCCACACTAATGCATTTGGCTTTATACATTGTTATCATCTCTGAAGGGAGATTCGTGCCCAGCTGCCTAGCGAAGTCCCGTAGAGCCATGCATGCTTTTTTAAATAGTAGGGCCCTGGTGGAAATAGCCTGATTCCATATACCTTCTCTATCGAACAGGATGCATAGGTATGAAAAAGTGTTTGTAAAATCTATGTTAGTATCCTTGATTTTTATATCTCTGCAAGTGGCTGTTCTCCTGCCACACTTCATTATGAATGTTTTTGTTTGATTAACTAACAGGTCTAGGCCTTGCATGTGGTGGACAAACTTTTTTGACTAGAGACTGTAGAGCGAGGGGTGTGCGGGCCATAAGAGCTGCAACATCGGCGTAGAGGAGGGCTGGAATAGGGCGGTGTCCCTCCTGTGGAAGATCTTTAGAGTATGAGGTCAGCACTGTCCCTACATTATTTATATATAATGAAAAAAGGAATGGTTCTAGGACACAACCCTGTCTTACCCCTCTCTCCACTCTAAAAGGTTGTGTACATTCTCCCTGAATGCCGTATCTCAGCCAAGCTAAGTCCAAAGGTAAACATCTTCACTGGGCAAAGGTGCAAGAAGTATTGGGCCAGCGAGGGATCTTCTCTGGGTGCAAAATTAAAGGTTTTCCTGCTCGGCGCTTCCCCGACAAAAGTCAATGGCTTTACCGAGACTTTGTCCAGCGGGTATCTGATGATATGCAGCCCTCTTTTGCCCCAGCTGCCTTTCCCCACTGAAGATTTTTGACTTCCATTCCAGAGATTACAGGTCCCTCTATCTGACCCATGCTTCATCGTGTTTACCCTCAAACATTACCCTTTCCCACTCAATGGCAAGCAAATGACCTTGGTTGGTTCTTATTGCTTTGTTGTGCTTTTGTGAACCCTAAACTTTAAAAATTAATAACTATGGTTCTGCTTATTGGATTTTTGTGATTTTGGTGTAATTTTGTTTATTAAAATTTGTTCTATTTTTCTAAATAGGTTGGGAATGTTTCTTGTGTTGTTTCTTGACTTCATTACTGTTTGGGTGCAGCATAAATACTTTACACATTGCCTCTAAGTTAAGCCTTATAAACCAGGGGGTTGAGCGCTGGTCAATTTTATGACTTTAGCGGTTCACCTTGAGAACGAATGTAGTTATTATCTGAGGTGAGTACTCAGTCCCCTTAACTAACACACCAATGTCCTACACACACCATGAACAAATACCCTTAATACATACTAGCAATACTTATCATTGCAAATAGGAGGTGGACATCTCTTTCATACCCTCTTTTTTGTAATTGGAAAAAAGATCACAAAAGCCCTTTTATGATTATTAAATACTTTGTGATCGTATAAAACTTAATACATTCTATAAAGTCCTTTTGTGGTTGTACCTCCCTGTGATTTTGCAAGTCACACGGTTTTCCCGACTGGAAAAGGACTTTGTGCATGAGGCCCACATTGCCTGGTGAACTGGTCACAATGGGCCTGATCTGTAGCTTGACAGGTGAAATCAGTGCCGGATTACCAAATAGGCAAAGTAGGCACCAGACTTCAGGCCCCACTCCTTTTAGGGGTCCCTTGACAACGGATCAAAATAATATTGATTTGATCTTGAAAGAAAATACAATCAAGCATTATATTGTTTCCAAAAGAAAGAAAGAAATTAATCAACTCAAAGAAATAAAACCTTTACATTAAAACCTCCGTAGAGAAAATACTGTATGAATGTAGTGTACCCATTAACAACTTAAAGTACATAAACCAGAAACATCAGACTCACATAAAAGTTTGTCTCTTAAGAGCTCATCTTTTGGCATCTGTCAGTTTGCAACACAATGTGGTGCATTGGGTATTAGGAGATATTTTGCGAGGGGGGCCCGAAATTTCGACTGCCTAGGGACCACCACAAAGTTTAATCGGGCACTGGATGAAATACTCCACAAACTTGGCGGGTATCCCATTCTGCCTTATTACAAGTGCCATCGAATATAATGCACTTGCAATAGGGCAGACAAAACTATTGTTTTTGACTCACTAACAAAGGGTGTGGGGTGTGTAATTATACTGCTCCCTCCATGTATGCGGATAGGTTGATTGTATGTGAGAGTGTTGTAGAAGAGGACCCAAAGTTAATAGCACTTTAATAGCAATCTTTCCAAAGGAAACACGTTCTGTTAACAAGACATGATATCCGCCATGTTTGCTACAGAGTAGCCTGTTCTCCAAACTCCAAATCAAGCCCTATATTTTGCTAATAGCGAAAGGCCTATTGTCCCTATCTGATAACGTCCCATCACTCTACCTGGCAGCAGCAAACAGAAAAGTGATGTGCTTATGGCCAGACGACAGAATCATATCCTACGAACAGCAAGGAGATTGAAAAGCATGACAATGCAGCCAGCTACAGACAAAAGGAACACACAGAGGAAATGAAAAAGGTATACTGATGAAGCAATATTGGGATGACAAGTCGACAAGTCAGCGGCAAAGTACAAAATGGAACACAAAAACCATTAACGTGTCGACAGTTCAGGTCATTTCAATTTCCAGTGTACTGCGAAAGGAACAATGAAGGAGAAGCTATAAGCATATGTATTCCATATATTTACAATAGTAAACCTATCTGGCGTGTATTAAGGTTAATCAGTGATTACCCCATGAGCATGTCTTCATTGTGTAAAATAAAAGACGTAATTTTCACTCAAAAATGACAAAGTATGAAGTAAACTGTTTTCTAATTGAATGAGTTCACAGAACAGCCATGTCAATATATTCAAAGGCATGTTTCAGACTTTATTCATAATGATAGTGCATAGTTAGCACTATTAGTGTTGTGAAGGTAAGTTTCGAACATTTCTAATTTCAAATACTTTAATGTATACATTGCAAACTTGTCTTTGAACTTGCATAACTTTTAACTATTCATCATGCACTGCTTTGCAGTGCAAGGTACACTTTGTTAATCCTGCGGTATCACAATTGTGTGCATTTAAAATGGTGTATAAGGACTTACAATTCACTTTGTGAACACTTAGGTATTCAGCAGCACTGTGCACCACTGGCCGATGGTCTTCTATGTTGAGCCTCAGCGTTAATTTAGTTTAACTGATTTTGAACACTATGTATACATTGGGTAAAACCCTAGATCCTAATGAGCAAGCCCAGTAATTTCCTGAGAAGTGCATCTTTTCAGAGAAATAGCTACGCCTTAATACAGCATTACAATGGAGGTTGCTCTTGCCTGCTTACTAGGCCAGTTTTCTGTTGGTTTCCATGCCCTTCCCCTCTCTCCCTTTTATCTAGTTACCCTTCTGCATTGTATGCTCTAGTTCCCATCTTCTCCCATTCCACCTTAGTTGCACTGTATCCTTCCTCACTACTGCACCACAGTCTGTTGCTTTGTAGCGAGGGTTGTCACCTGGCCGGTGTTTTACTGGACTGACTAGTATTTCAATATCCCAGCCGGTGCAAATATTAGGTGAGTCACCCAAAGTCGGTATTCCCCCCCCATCTGTACATACTTAAAATAGTAATTTTAAGTGTGTTCTATAGCTACCCTAATGACCCCTAACTGAAAATTAACGTAAACAAAGATATAAGGGCAATGGTAAAAATTAAAACAGATGATTTTATTTAGAGCTCTATTGTGTCTCATGCCAAGAACTTTGCAGAAACTTAAATCGTGAACCAATGTCCAGTACTTTTCTCTTGGAAAGGTGGCAACCCTATTTGCAGCAAGGTTCCACAATCAAACATAGATTCAACACTTGAGTAAACCAATCATTTTGCTTGAAGGTGAAATGTGTGGACTCACAGGTATTTCCCTTGGGCATGCCACCGATTCATGCCTTTTTTGGCATTTCGAGGGTCAGAGGGAAGTGTTTATCCTGGGAGTGGAGTGCTCAAGAGGATGAAATTATTCCCAGTGCTCCTTCTGTGGAAGGGCCCTCTAGCGCCCAATGCTACATTTTACAGCACCCTGCCTATTCATGAGGGTAAGAATTCATCAGGGGCCTAGCCTCAGGTGGGGTGTTTAGGGTGTTACACCCCCCTAATAAATGTATTCTGTAGTAAGTAGTTGAGCACACATGCTTTGAGACGGGTATGGTGAGGTGTTTGTCGGATTTCACTTGGGATGTTTGCAACACATGCAGGCAAACACACACACACACTCTATCTCTCATCTCTGTTTTATGGTTTAAATCTTTTATTAATTTTCAAGCAGGAGAAAGAACAAGACCCCCAGCTCCATGGAAACAGTGCAACATAGACAACAAGTGTCGCAAATAGTAGCATTACCAAGGTAATATAAGCGGAGCGGGCCTGTGGGAGTAAGCAATAAGAGGGGAGCGGGGAAAACAAACAAACAACTAAGATCCAACATTACCTCCCCCCACCCCCCACCCCCCCCTCGTCCACTAGAAAAAGGGGGAAAAAAAGGGGGAAATACTCTGAGATTCAACGTGGTCTCGTGCGGTGTCGCGAGGAACCATCTTGTGGGAGCTGTGTGTCTGAAAGGCGAAGAAGTCTAAGGTATCGAGGGCATGTCAACTCTCGGAATTCGGTTATAAGTAAGGTCAGGAAGGGTCGCCACAACTCTGGGAAATCAGACCCCTTGCCAGCTAGTGTGAGGGTTAACTTTTCCATCCCCAGTACCAGCCAGAGTCTCTGTAGCCATCTGGAGTGTGTTGGAAGCTGGGCGGAGTGCCAATGTACCAGGATATTCTGTGCGGCTGCGCCTAGTGCGATGGCAATCAATCGGCCCCTCCGGGATTTTAGCGGATATGTGATGGGGTTGGGTAAGCCCAGAAGAATGTATGCAGGAAATCTCGGGAGCTGCGTCTCGAAGTGGGTGTCTATCTCATCAAGCACTTGGGACCAGTAGGATTGGATACGGTCACAACCCCAGAGGAGATGCACCAGGGTGCCCAGCTCCCCACAACCCCTCCAACAAAGGGCACTCTGTCGGGAGTCAAAGCGGTGTAGGCGCTCTGGCGTATAATACCAGTAAGTGGCTATCTTAGTTAGTGTCTCAGTGAGTCCTGTGTGGTATGCGGAGTGTCGGGCCATATGATATATGCCATCCCATTCCTTGTGACTAAGCGTCCTTCCCAGATCCCGTTCCCATCGTGCTCGACCAGCGTTATATATATATGTAGAGGATGTTAATAACTGTTTATATAGATCGGAGATGATTTTTTTATCGGATGTACGGGTGATGAGCCATTTCTCATAGGGGGTCAAGAGGTGCTGGGCTCCAGGTTTAATGCTCGGTTGAAGTGCCCAGTGCCTGAGCTGTAAGTAGGACAGGCGCTCTGATTCAGGGATGCCGTAGTGTGTCTTGAGTTGTGGAAATGGAATGATCCCGTCTAAGTCGAAGAGGTGGCCCAGGGACCGACATGAAGTGGAGCGCCAGGCGGGGAAGCCCTAGTGTCCGTGCCGGGTGGGAATTCCGGATTATCGAATAGGGGTGTGAGGGGGAGGGATAGGAAGTCAGAGCATGGGCGGTGTTAGTGCGGTCCCAGGACTCCATAATCGTGCTTGTGATGTATGATGCATAGAGATTGGGTGGCCTATGTGGCTTGTGGAGGAATGGAATTCCTTGCAAGGGCATGGCTGCCACTGCCTGGTCTTGGAACAACCAGTTCTTCTCCGATTCTAGGCGATGCCAATCCACTAAATATCGAAGCTGTGAGGCATAAAAATAGAGCTGTAGATCGGGGACCCCCACCCCTCCCCTCTCCGGTGGAAGGATCGCTATCGCATGTTTAAACCGGGGCTTGCGACCCTGCCAAATAAAATGTGCTAAGTCTGATTGAGTTTGTTGAATCCAGCCTGAGGGAGGGCGAAGGGGAAGGGTCTGAAAGAGATACAAAATCTGAGGAAGGATAGTCATCTTGGTGGCCGCTATCCTGCCTAGCCAGGAGAGATTATAGTGTTTCCATTGTCCTAGTTCCTTACGGATGTGTGCGCGGAGTATGGAGTAGTTGGTTTCGGTTGTGGCTTGTATAGTAGGGCCTAATTGGATTCCCAGGTACGGGATCGAGGATGTTGACCATTGTATGGGGTGTTCTTCTTGTAAATGAGCTAAAGTGGGCTGGGAGAGAGAGATGTTGAGAGCGATTGACTTATCCATGTTGATCTTAAATCCCGAGGCCTGCGCAAAGCAGTGCATTTCAATAAAGAGGGCTCGCAATGCAGGGATCGGGCTGGAGAGGGAGAACAGGATATCATCCGCATACAAACTTATAGTATGTACATCTCCTCCAAACTTGATCCCCGAGATAAGAGGATGGCGTCTAATCCGTGATACTAACGGCTCCATATAAAGTGCGAATAGAAGAGGGGAGAGAGGACACCCCTGTCTGGTGCCTCATCCAATGGGAAAGCGAGAGGACGTGTGACCATTCACTCGAACTGTTGCCTTGGGCGAGCGGTAGCAATTGAGGATCCGAGTGCGTAGTTTCTCCCCGAGGCCGACACGCTGCAAGACCTGCTCCAGGTAGGGCCAGTGCACCCTATCGAAAGCCTTTTCCGCGTCAATGGCCAGTAGCATGTACTCTCCCTGAGTGCGGGACGCCTTCTCGATTAGGTGCAATACTCGCTTGGTATTGTCGCTTGTCTGCCGCTGCGGGATAAAGCCTGTTTGATCCGGCTCAACTAGTTGGGGCATATAGGGAGCTAGACGGGTCGCTAATATGCTGGTGTAAAGTTTAATGTCTATGTTCAGGAGGGAGATCGGCCTGTATGCGCCGCAGGATGTTTTGTCCTTCCCGGGTTTCGGGATAACCACTATCGACGCTTCGAGCATCTCTTCTGGAAGGGCCCCAGTTTGTGCAAAGGTGTTGAATAAGTCCCTTAAGAGAGGGGCCACCTGGGTACAGAATGTTTTATAAAAGGCCGCTGAGTAGCCATCTGGCCAGGGTGACTTGCCAACTTTGAGGCGGGAGATTGCTGCTATAACTTCTTCTGTTCCAATGTCCCTATCTAAGTAGTCGGCCTGCGCTTGGCTAAGGGAGGGTACATGTGCTGCCGTTAGATAGTCGGCGCTATGGTGAGCATCTAGGGGGTCGCTCGAATAGAGCTCTGCGTAGAACTCTCGAAAGACTTCCGCTAATGCCGCATCGTCCGTAGTAAGTTCGTCTCCAGAAGAGCGGATGGCCTGGACACCCTGTCTCTGCCTGGCCTCTCTTAATTTGTAAGCTAAGAGGCGACCGCACCTATCGCCCCCGTGTAGTACGAGTGGCGGAGGTGGAGTGCTGCATATTCGGCCCTATCCTGGTCTAATGATGCGAGTTGCTTCCGCTCTATACACAATTGGCGCCATGCCCTGGAGGCGCCGGTCCGCTGGTGCATCTGCTCCAGCTCCGCGACCCGTTGGGTGAGCTCAGCCCATTTACGACTACGTTCCTGGTTGCTGGCTGTGGATATGGCTATAAATTCCCCCCGTATGACTGCCTTAAGTGCCGCCCACTGTGTCGCTAAAGAGGTGTCTGGGTTGGCATTGAGGGCAAGGTAGTTTGTGATGGCGGTCTTAATTTGTTCAACTGTGGAGGCTTGATGGAGCAAAGTATTGCGCAAGCGCCAGTGTCTCAGAGGCTGTCGTGTTGGCGGGAACTTAAAGGTGGCAACGACTGGGGAGTGGTCTGACAAGGAAGCTGTCAGGATCTCGGTATCAGTCGCAATCGCATGCAGAGGGGCAGAGCTAAGAAGATAGTCCAGCCTAGCGTATGTTTTCTGCGCTCCTGAGTAAAAGGTGTAGGCTCGACTGCGGGGGTGAAAGTGGCGCCAGAGATCTATAAGCCCCAGGTCCTGGAGACGGGCCCGTCCAGCTGGGGAAAGAGCGCCGGTCTGGCCTGTCCGCTGGCACGAGCGGTCGTTAAGATTATCAAACACTAAATTCAGGTCGCCCCCCCAGTAGTAGGCGTCATTCTGTGTTGGCTGTCGCCTCAGTGAGTGCGTCGTGAAAAAACTTGTCTTGCCCCTCGTTGGGTGCGTACACAGATCCCACTATAAAGGAGACCCCTCCCGCCAGAAACTGGTATGTGAGCAGTCGACCCCTGATCTCGGCTGCTTTCTGTAGCACTCTACCCTGAAAGGATCGGGAAACTAGGATAGCAACCCCAGCCGACTTGGTGGGATTAGAGGAAAACATCTTTGTAGGGAAAGCGCGGGATTTCATCCTATGATGATCTTTGGGGATGAGATGGGTCTCCTGTAGGAGGCAAATGTCGGCTTTGGAGTGTTCCAAGTAGTGAAGGACAGCTCTACGCTTAACCGGGTTATTCAAACCTCGCACATTTAGAGTCAGGATTCTAAGAGAGTTGTGGGGCATCTAGGCTTAAGAGACGTTGAAGGCCATGACGTGAGTTGCATTGCTTATTAAGGGATGGGGAACAGGGAGAAAAGGATCCTGACCTGGTGTCGAGCAACCCTCGCAGCGTAAGAAGGGGGGGTGGACGAGGGGACCCGAACCCAAAAAAAAAAAATAATAATAATAATATCAAAACGAGAACAGTTCGAGCAAGTAGGGTTAGGAAAAATAGTCCGTCATCCCAAGATGACCAGTCAATCAGCAAAGTGGGGTCCATAGTGTGACCAAGAGGAGGGTCGCAGCCCCACCCGCTGCCCGCCCAGTATCAAAGGAAGGACATTCAGAAAGGCCGATGACCCCGGGTCGTTTACTTGTTGCCGGAGCCCTCTCCAGCAAGGGCCTCTGACACAGATGTGAGGGCAGTCTGTTGACTTCTGGCTATTTCTGTCTTGTTTGGTTTCCGGGCGCGCCTCCGTCGGCTCTGTCGCTGCCACCCGGATGGGGAGTCTCAGGCCCCGAGCTGGTGCTGCGTTGGTCATCTTCATCGCTCGGTACAGCGAGGCCCAATAGTCGGCAAGAGTCTGTGAGTGATCGGAGCTGGTGGAGTTTGCCATTATAGCGAAAGATAAGTCGGAAGGGATGCCCCCAGGAATATGGAATCCCTTGCTGACGGAGGTGTTCAGTTACAGGGCGAAACTGCCGGCGACGATGGAGCGTGATTAGGGCCAAGTCCTGAAATAGCAACAGGGAGTGTCCCTGGAAAGAAATGGGGTGGAGAGATCTCGCTCTGGTGATGATGGCCTCTTTGGTTCTAAAATCTTGAACACATACAAGGATGTCTGCTGGAGGAGCATTAGTCGCACGGGGTGGGCCGACTCTGTGCGCTCTGTCCAGGATGATCTCAGCATCGTGGGAGTCGCCTAGTATATGGTGGAAGAGGCCCTTGGCAAATGCAAATAGATCGCTAGTGTCCTCTGATGTCTTTACTCCTCGGATCCGGATATTGTGCCTGCGAGACCTGTTTTCCAAATCTTCTAGGTGCGTTTGAATGTCCACATGCTGATCTTGTAGCCGGATTACCTCCTGCTGGAGCATGGCTGACTCGGTCGCTGCGGTGTCGCTCTTCTCCTCTTGGGCGGCCACCCAGTCCCCGACATCATCCACATCCCTGCGGATCTCCTTGATCTCAGCTGTGAGATCATTCTTCACAGATTGCAGGTCTTCCCTGAGGGTGAGGAACAGCGACTCCAGGAATGCTTTCGTTATAGGCTCATCCCCGGGGTTGGCAGAGTGCTTCGGGGATAGATTGCGAGCGACCAAAGATGTCCTTCAAAGGTTTCACTTTCTTTGTCCTGGAAGTGGACATGCTCTTCCGACACTCCCAGGCGCGTTGTGGGGTGGGGTCAAAGCGTCAGGAAGACCACAACTGAGCCAGGGAGGTGATGGTCTGGTAGCTCGGCCTGGGCACCAGGTGTGTTGCGTGGGCTGTGCTTTTCCGCTGTGAACCAGTGTGGAGCCTCGGCATCGGCCACTGAATAGGCGTCCCGGGAGCGAGGGCAGGCACATATTACTGATCCCGTTGGCCCCACAAGGTTCCAGCACTGTGTTTAGCCATCGCTGCAATATATTGCCACTGCGAGGTGCTATGAAGTGAGGGCCGAGACACCCCCCGGCAGGCTGGGCCTCTAAGCAGGGAAGTCACAAGTCAAGGTAGGCCAAGCAGGTCCTGTATCACCAATCCCTTTCCCGGTGCCCAGGATGCACGGCGCCCCCCCCGCAGCACGCCCAGCGATCACCAAAATGCAGGGGCAGCTTATGCTAGTCCGAGGAAGCCCTCTCCCAGCGCAGCTGCAGGGGAGGCGTACATACCAGGTGTCTGCAGGGAAAGCGGCCTTCAGCAGCAAGGCCCACCTCCACGTCGGCCACGAGTCGTAGGCGGCACCGGAGAGTTGGGTCGGCGGTAGGCACAGTGCTGGGGCGGATGAGCAAGCAGCGCTCGGTGCCCGGGATCGGGACCAGCCACACAGTGCCGCGGAAAGGAGCCACACCCCAGGGGATCCAAGAGTCTGCCCAGGCCGCCCCCGCAGTCCTCTGCCCTCCGGCGGGCAATCTCAAAATCTAGGCCGGGGATCCTCGCGGCCTGGTTCGCTACCGGGCCCACTCAGTGCGCGGGCAGCTCCCGCTTCCGGGTATAAAGATGACTTGAAGCGGTCCTTGGAAGCTGTCTGGTTAGGGCAGGAGGCGTCTGATCCGTCTCCCGGAGGTCCGAGCGCCCCCGTAGGCAGCCCAAGAAGTAGGGCCAAGGCCGCATTCGCGTCACCAGCGCCCTCCGTAGTGGATCAGTCTCAGCGGCCACGGGCAGCCGATTGCGGCAGTGGGTAGCCCGCGGGTCTTCCGGTCTACCTTTGTTCCGGCTGGGCTCAGAGCAGCTAGCCTCGATGGCCGGGGCTCCGGACCACCGCGTTGTTGAAGCCGCCTCTCGGCTCCGGCGAGGGGAGGTCGAGTCTGCTACTTCGCAGTCCCCGCAAATCAGGCGTGTGCGCCTCCTGCGCTGGGGTCTCAGAGCAGCCTCCATCGGGGGGATATCCCAAGGTCGCCTTGAGCTAATTCAGGCCCCGTAGGGACCTGTATGTGCTGAATTGGGCAAGCGACGGGCAGGAGCTAAGAACGATGCATCCTACCTCGCCGCCATCTTGGCCACGCCCCCTCATCTCTGTTTTAAAGGTAATAAAAAAATGGTTATTTGACTAAAATATTGATGGGCATATGTACAAGCCCCTATCGCCACCACAACGTCACCTGTAGTGAAGTTGTGGTGGTGATAGGGGCTGCGCCTTATGTACAAGGCAGCGTTAAGCCACGTGCCTTATGTACAAGGCAGCGTTAAGGCACTTAATGTGGCTTAACGCCACCTTGTACATAAGGCCCCCTTTCACGCTATGGTTAGCATGGAAGGGGTGGGCAGTGGGTGTTGCGGTGGGCGTTCCACCGCAACACCCATTCATTTTGACACTGCCCCCTATGTACAAGGGCAGCATACATAGGAAGCAGCACCAAAATTAGGACAGGTAAAAACTGGTCTTAAGATGGCGAAACGATGAGAAATGCATTATTTCTCCAGGTTTTGCTTTTTCCATGTGTGCTGCCTTGTGCAGCACACATGGAAAAAGCAAAATGCCATTGTTTGTTTATGTACCAGAAGGTGTCCCTTCCTGTACATAAACAAACTTTTTTTTAAAATGCCATTTTGTCACTTCCATGTGTGCTGCATGAAGCAGCACACATGAAAGTGACAGAATGGCATTTCTAGGATTGTTTATGTGCAGGAAGGGACACAATCCTCCCCTGCAAGCAGATACCCTTGCACTATGGTGCAAGGGTGCCTGCCTTGGCGCTAAGTTGCTAAACTTAGCGCCATCGCAGGGGGAAACGCAAGGCTGCACCACATTCTTGTAAATATGGTGCAGCCTTGCGTTTCAGAAGTGGAGGAGAGAGGTGTTAAGCCAGGAAGGCTAACGTCTCTCTCCTCCACTTACTTGTACATATCCCCCTGAGTTATAAATACCCCCCACAATCCACACTCTTCACTCTTCCTACTGCTCCTTAAGCCACCCTCAAGCCCTGCTTCTCATATAATGTATTTTAACCAGATTGATTGTTAGGAAATATGAAGATTCCCTCCCACACCCCCTGCTCTCCCCCATCTTACTCACCAAGCTACGCTCCTGGAATTCATACAGCCCTCACCCTACTGCAAAGCAAAATGTCTACTAAAACTGTTGAATTTTATTGTTTCCCAAACTGATTCCTCCACAAATCAAAAATAGCTGGATCATCCTACACTAAACTTTAAAATGCGTAAATAGTCACCAAAGTCATGGGCTCCAGCTTTCATGGAAATCTATTACTTTTAGGACACTGTTAGCAGCGGAAATGGTGTCAATAGTACACGTGTCAGGGTAACCTTACCTCTGTAGCCAACTGTGGGTATAAACATGCCATGCATGGAACCTCACACAACTATATGTACGTGACCATTTCAGTTTCACCATGTGCAACATGCGTGAGTAGGTGCTGTCACATGTAAGAGGGATCATTTGCCACTTTACTGTGGCCTGCTATTCAGTTGAAACAGATAAAATGAGCTACACAGGGGCAGAATTACATTTTGTGTGTCTGTGTACTGTAAAGTTAAAGAACAATGTTTCCAGAATGTTAAAATATCTCCTTTGATCTTCTTATAGTCTTATAGTTTTACTATTTTTGTCTTTCTGACTTGAATCACCTTCCTCCACAAAACAGGATATTTTCGGTGCATCGCTGGACATGACCTACTTATCTTCAGTGAGGACTGAAAGATGGAAGGGACTCTGAGCAGGTAATTACATTTTGTTCTCGACTGTGCTTTTTTGTGTGAAGAACAAAGCGTAGGAGAAACAGAATGTATTCAGTTTTCCCTATTGAAGCAGGCTGAGAATTAGTAAACCAGGCTGCAGAATATGGTAAGTATAGTCTGTTTGAATGACTTTGCAACCCTGTTCACCAAGAAGAAGAATCCAATCAGAAAATTGAGATCAGATTTGCTCTCCGTGCTACACGCACTCACAGTGCGGCCTGTCACCACTCACAGCTGGGTTTCTTAAAGTTTTCTTCTGCACCTGGGCCTTTCATCCTGACTTTTCAATACATCTATGATATTGGAGACTTTCTTACTCAGCTTGTAGGAAATATTACTTTGGAACGGACACCTCTGCACATAAAACAGCTTTTTTCGGAGCACAAAAGTGATACTATCTATGCAGTGGCGGCTGCTAAGGAACAGGGTGGCGGAGCCGGGGTGGGGGTAGTGTTGAAAATAACAACACAGCCGGGTGGAGAAATGCTAAGTGCGTATGAAGGTATGGCCGGCCCAAGTTGGCTGCCAAACCGTCTTGTGCACTTATTAGTGCCCATACCACTCCTCCTCCTGTGAACCAGACCAGCCCCGCCCGCCCCAACCTAGCTGCATGCAGAAAAATAAAATGATAATAACAGTGTGTTATTATCATTTTATTTGTCCTTGTTGCACTGACCTGAGAGCAGTGGGGCAACGCTCCTCTTCCACCTTAGTGGCGGAGCCGGCGCTGTATCTATGGGCAATTACTGGTGGCCCTCAGATTTTGAAGGAACCTATGTAAGTGGCTTTCTCTTACATGTATCTTTGTCCAGAGTATTGCTCATAGTTGGACATGTAAAAAATATAGGCCCGAAATGGGCCTGAAAAAGATAAAACACAAACAGAACAAGGAGAGCACCAAATGTCACAAGAGGGAATGCATTTGCGCACAAAATAACAAATCCCAAAATAAAGAAAATCCTGAGTGGTGTGCTTATCTTAAAACAAAACAGTGACATGATGCTAGAATGTACCTATAATAAAGTGCAGATATTGCTTCTTAATCCTTGTGTATTAACAAAGAAAAAGGACGATATGAGGCAAATGTTGTCATCTAAATCCTTGTGTCTTAAAAAAGATAGTAATGATTCGAGGAATTGTAGCTAACATAATCACACTGTGGAACCGTGTTTTTTAAGATAAAAAATAGTGCATTAAAAAACATATGTGAGAAGAAAAAATATCCAAGATTACTAAAACGTACCTTATTAAAAGAGAGGATATTGCCTCATGGCGTTGGCGAGGACCTATGGGTCTGTTCACATCGGAATTGTAAAAAAAGGGGATAGGCAAGAATTCATTACCAAGAAAAAACGAGAGCTGGATAATCAAGGAAGAACAAGGTGCTTCCATTAAGGATCGTGGGCATGGCAAGGAAAAACGAGGTGCTTATCTTAAAGCTGGTGGACATGGTACTTACTTTGAAATCGGCCGTGTACATGAGTGTCCTGGCCTCTGCCATCCCAGATGGGTAGTGAGAACGGAAGAGTGGGCGCTATATAGCTCTCGGAGACTGAATAATCAAGAGAGGATCGAGTTCATCTGCGAGAAACGCAGGCTGCCTTAACTGCATAGAAAAGGGGCTAAATGTTTTAAACAATGCCGATAGTTCCCAGGGCATTCATCTATGAGGCAACAGACATTAAATATTAAAAAAGGCCCTAATGTGCAGAATGACGCCAATGGTGCGATAATCATAAAGATTCAGATGGATGGAAAGTGAAAAAAGGCTCTAACCTGTCAGAACCAGGTTGAGAAAAGAGTTAGAAAAATGAGAGGGCTAATTTCTAAACTGAGAGTTTTGATGTAATAAAACTAAGAAGTGGTATGTGGAAGAATAATGTGCAAAAGTAATATAGATCATGAATCATCAAGGATTCAATTTGTTGCATATTATGGCAAAAGAAATTCAGGGAAAAGGTTAAAAAAATGTTCCTCTTATGACCCGTTTGTGGCATACTGCGTAAAACGACCAGACTGATTGCAAAGGGTAATCCTTATATCAGTATTGCGTGTAAAAGTACCTACTTTGAAAAGAGGCTGGTATTGAGAATCATAAATAGAAGTGTTGGATGGTCTACTGTGTGGTATGCTTAGAGGTATATCATAGGTCTGTCAAAGTAAGGAAAGGATGGCAGTGATAGAGCAACATTACCATAAAACAATCACATGGTATTCAGTTGAAAGTTATCTGAAAGGTGATCGAAGTCATAGGTACAGAGAGTCAATTTGCGTTCTTATTGTCAAGATATATTTAGAGGTATATACTAAGTTTTGCTAAAGCACAAAAGTTACAGTAAAGAAGAGTGGTACTTCGGACATATTGTATTTAATTGATAACTGAAAGCCACAAGATGTTGTCATTAGGTTCTTCATCAAAGGTTCTTAGGCGGTACACTCATTGTTGTTCTTTTTGAAAAAGCACTCATTCTGCTTCTATTTTGTCATCCATTGTCTCCAGGACAGTCCATTGAAGATCATTTTCTGTGTGGTTGGCAGTTAGGTAGTGGTTGCTCATTTTCGTTGTTATCCTTTGACATCTAATATTGCTCCAGTGTTCATCTATGCGTATGTTTATTTTCTGCATGTCATGGTGGCATGGACATATAATCATATAGATCATCTGTGTTCAGTTACAGTTTGTATATCTCCTCAAAGTCCTATGTAGCTGGTCATTCAGTTGTAGATCTTTTGTCGCCTTTGTTAGATGGCATACAGTGCATGATCCGCATGGGTAGTGGCCTGCAACCGGTTGTAAACCCCAGGTAGATAGCAAGGTAGGGGCCTGGTTTGTTACTGTACATGGGCAGGTATGGACAAGCAGGGCCGGACTGGGAACAGAAACCGGCCCTGGCAAACTGCTCACCCGGCCCCCTTGAGGTGAGGGGGAGTGTAGCCGAGCAGTTTGTGAGGGCCGGTTTCGGCCGATTTTGTTACAGGGGGCCGATATTTCCGACCCCCGGTAACAAAAACGGCCCCCCAGGGGCCCAAAACCGGCCCCCACCCTAGCGGCCTACCGGGGAAACGCCCGGTGCCCGCTATGGCCAGTCCGGCCCTGTGGACAAGGTGATCCAGTAAATTCTTGTTCCTTTTATTGGCCTGTCCAAATTATTTGATGTTAGGATATTCCAACATTTATTGATTGCTTTTTTGATGTAATTCGAGGCAGAGCAATAAGTTGTAATGCAAGTGAGGACATTCTCATCTTGAATTCATTTAGATGGTTGTAGGAGACTTTCCTCATTTTGGTTTCTTGCTTGTTTTTGACATTTGTCAATGATATGTTTTGGGTATCGTCTCTCTGTAAGTTTATTCGTAAGATCTGACGCCTGTGTTTTGTAGTCTTTTATGTTGCTGCAGTTCCGGTGTAATCTGAGAAATTGGCTGTATGGAAGATTCTCTCTTAGTGGTCATGGATGGAAACTATTGAATAGGAGTAATCTGTTCTTTGCTGTGGGTTTGTAGTAAGTTTTCGTTTTGAGTGTCCTGTCTTCTGCAGAGATAGTGACGTCTAGGAAGTCCAAAGTTGTTTAATGTGAGGTACATGTGAACTTTTGGTGATTATCATGGGTATTGAGCCATTCAATAAATTCAGCTTCATCGGAATCGACGCCGGACCATGCGAAGTGTTGCAAAGCAACACAGAGCAGGCAGCACATCAACGTCATAAGGTTCCATTTTCAGCGAGATTAACTTGGTCCCGATATTCAGCCCGCACTCCACCATGGTTGGCCTAAATCTGTGACTTTGTACCGGTCGACATGACCAGATAAGCACAGTTGGCACTTTGTGCTTTTAAGCACTAATTTTACCTAAACCTTTAATATTGTATATCTCCATTTCTACTGATAGGATTTTTGTTGTGTGGGTATCAAAATATGACTCTATATTTCTAATCTGGAATGGGATTTTTCTTGTGTTGTGTTTTCACTTCTTTAATATTTGAAGTGCTGCATAAATACTTTACACATTGCCTCTATGTTAAGCCTGACTGTTTTTGTGCCAAGCTTTCAGAGGGTTAAGCACAGGTTATTTTGGGGTTTGCTTGTGTTTCACCCTGACAAGAATTGTGGCTGGTGCTTGAGTAGGGTTTCACCCCGTCAACCAGTAACCTAATTTCCTACATATATGTAATAGGATGGGCAGTTAAATGGACATACAGGATACCTCTTTTTATCTACATCTTCTGACAGCTTTTGTTCTTCTATGGAAATCCTTCTAAATATCATAATTTCTACTTTGAGCCCACTATTTTATTATTTATTTTCTAATCGCAGACACCATGTGTTCATAGTTCAACTTATAAATATGATCACAACTGTTCCCTTCTCATTTATTTGCACTTCAAAGTGACATCATGCAACATTTAGAAAAATGGTTAGTGACAAATCATTCTTCAGTGAAAGTGTGAGTCCGAAAAGCCAAGTAAATGTGTTTCCCTTTTATTCAGCTGGTGATATTCAACCCATAGTGAGGTGTCATTCGTTGCAGATAAATCATATTTTAGTAACTAAGATATCTACTGTTAGACCTGGTACCATTGGCGTGGGTCTCCCTTCCATTTTTTGCGCTTTGCCTCCTCTGTTACTGACCTGTTTTTGCTGGATTAGATGCTTTGGGCACTTTGCCACTGCTGATCAGTGCCAAAGTGCAAGTGCTCCCTATGATAAATTGATGTATGGATTAGTGACTCCATGTTTGGCCTATTTGATTCACTGTCAGACCCTAGTACAGTGCACTGGTTGTGCCCAGGGCTTGTGACTCAAATGCTGCTGGTGGGCTTGCAGCACTGGTTGTGCCACCCACAGGAGCAGCTTGTAAAGTGTGTCTCAGGCCATTGCAGAGCCTGTGTGCAGTCTGGTACTGCCATGTCGACTTGGTAAGTGCACCAACTTACCAATCCCCAAACCTTCCCTTTCCTGCATATTAGTCACCCCTAAGGTAGGCCCTAGGGCAGGGTGCATTGTATGTGTAAGGTAGGACATGCCCTGGTGCGTGTGGCATGTCCTGATAGTGAATTACAGCCAATTTCGTTTTTCACTATTGCAAGGCTACCTGTCCCCATAGGCCAGAATGGGCAGTTTGATTATAACATCTTATAATCCTAACTGACCCAGGGAACATGGTAGAATAACGAATTTAGTATGCCTGAACTCAGAATGATAAAATACATATTTTAGTGAAGTTGGTTTTAACATTCTGTGTTTGAAAATACCACTTTTAGAAAGTAGGTATTTTCTTGCCTAAACCATCCAGCCTGCCTCTGCTAGCTTGTGTATTGTGTGTCTGGTTTTGTGAGTGACAGGGGCTGGGGGACTCCAGGAGACAGGGTGAGTCAGCACTGGGCTGAATAGACCTATCTACATGTAGAGTGGTGGGAGGAGTGGCACCTGGGTCTGAATAGGGCTGTGCCTGCCTTCCACAATGCTGGCTCCACCTCCTGTGGTGTGTCTGATGACCCTGGCCCACACTGACAAAGAGAGAAGGTGTGCCCTGGCAGAATGCACCCAGAACTGGTTTAGACTAGGTAAAGGACCCTCTGCCTTCAGAGGACAAAGGATTTATGGGTATAAATACTGAGGCCCTGACCCCAAGACATTAGATCACTTCTGGAACAAGCAAGACGAACCTTTGCTGAGGAGAGGAACCAGAGAAGCTGAAGGAGGAGACTATCCCTATGCTGTGTGCTGTTTGAGGGATTGGCCTGCAGTGGTTGCCTGATTGCCAAAGAAAGGAGAAAGGACTTTGTGCTACTTTCATCATCTTGCAGAACATCTCCAAGGGCTTGAAGATTGAGCTTGCCTCCTGCTGAAGTCTCAGGGACACAAGACTTCACCAACCAGCTCCCCTGAATTCCCTTGCTGGGAATTTGAAGTGCCTGCTGTGGTGTTGGGCCTTCTGAGAGACTGCGTGTCGCTGGGAGCTGGAAGCGCGACTCAAGAGGGAGAAGCGTGTCGCCGCCGCAGCCGCTGTCGTTGCATCGCCGAGAAAGCGTGCCGCCGCTGCCGCTGTTGCCATCGCATCGCCGAAGCGTCTCGCATCACCGGAGAAGAGTGTCGCCGTCTCATCAGACACCGTTGCATCATCGGAGAAGCGTGTCGCAGGGCCTGTCGCGGCTCAGAAGATTCACCGAGTCGCCGCACGGCCATCGGGCGTGCACGCATCGCCCCCTGAGTGTCGCATCGAGAGGAAGACGCCATTTTGTTTCATTGCACCGGGTCGTCATTGCGGCGCTGCGGGTTGCATCGCCACAGAAGCGCAGTAAGAAACTGACGCATCACCTCCCCACACAGTGAAGAACCGACGCATCACCTCCTCTCCGGTAAGGAACCGGCAGCAGTAGAGAACCGACGCATCACCTCCCCCGGAGCAAGGAACCGACGCATCACCATTCTTGCGTTAAAGGAACCGACGCATCACCTTCCCTGCAACTCTTTTGTTTGTATTGCGTTACGCATCCAAAGGGACATTGAACATTGAGTGTCGCATTTACCATCTTTATTGAACTGAACTATTTTCTACCATTGACAGTCATATTTTTCATAGTGTATTGTGGATTTTTGTCGTTTTGGGTCTTGTGTTAAGTCTATATAAAAATACTTATTTTTATAATACAACCTGTGTGGTGTCCATCTGTAGTGTTGTCACTGTGTTACTGTATATGTTCACAAATGCTTTACACACTGCCTCTGAGATAAGCCTGCCTGCTCGTGCCAAGCTACCAAGGGGGTGAGCAGGGGTTATTTTAGTAGAGTATCCCCCTTACCCTGACTAGAAGCAAGGGTCCCTATTTGGACAAAGGTACCTACCTCTGCCAACTAGAGACCCCCAGTTCTAACATTGGTGGTCAGCGGTGAGGTTTCTGGACTTACATTTGTGACTCATATACAGTGATTGGTGTACACTACTAGTGAGTGCAGAACAAACTCAACCACGTACATTTTGGTGGATTGTTTTTTCCTGGGATTTCTATATTTGCCAAGAACTGCCAAGTTTCACCTTGAGCAAAACAGCGTCCATCGCATCTGTTGATTTTGATTTTGAGGAAGAGAAACTAGAAAGTTACACTGTGAAACAGCTGAAGCACTTCTGCAGGAAATTTAAAGTTGCTATGACCGGTCTCTCCAAGAAGGATGAGTTCCAAACGGCGCTGAGGGCCTGGGTGGAAGCAAGGAGCACCCCTGAGCATGTGGAAGAGCAGGAGGAGGGGGCTGAGAATGCAGAAGGGCAGCTAGATGGGCTACTGGGTCCAGGGGGGAGGAAAGCACCTTCCCCAGCGGGTAGCAGTGTTTCTTCCAAGGGCCTGTCCCCAGGAGAGCTGGAGGACAGGGAGAGAAGTAGGATGCATGAAATGGAGCTGACCAAGCTTAAGATGGGTGGGCAGTTAGAATTGGAAATTAAGAAATTGGCCCTAGAGGAAAAGAGGATGCAAAAGGAGCATGAGAGAAGTTTGAGGGAGTTGGAGTTGAAAGCTAGGAGCTTAGAGATTACTCCCTCTGGTGGCAGCACACCGTCCATGCCTGTTGAAGCAAGAGTGTATATACCTAAAGATGTGGTGAAAGAGTTTTATAAGAATGATGATATTGGGCAATGGTTTAAAGCCTATGAGGTAGCTATGACCTCACACCGGGTCCCTGAGAAGGATTGGGGAGCAGGGTTGTGGGGGCGGTTCCTTAGTGAGGGGTGGGATACCTTATTAGACTTGCCCTCTGATGTCCACAATTCTTATTTTCATATGAAAGAAGCATTGATGTCCAGGTATGGGTTGACTCCTGAACTGTATAGGCAGAGGTTCAGGAGTTGCAAAAAGTTGGAGGGCAGTACCTGGGTAGAATATGTGACTTTTTTTTGCAGAGCATTGGATGGTTGGGTGAAGGGTAGCAAAGTGAATGATTTTGAAGCGCTCTTTGATTTGATTGCATGGGAGCACTTGTCAGGAAATTGTTTTCCAGAGTTATGCCAGCACCTTATTGATAGTAGGCTGACTAACCCTAGGAAGCTTGCTGAGGAGGCGGACCGCTGGGTGAGCACCCGGGTCCACAAGGGTCACGTGGGAGACTCCGCCAAAGGTGGGCAGGGTCCCCAGCAGAGGAGTGGGGGGACAAGGGTAAACAGAGGAGTTCCAGAAAGGGCCCCAAAGTAATCCCCAAGGGAACCAAGGGAAGGGTTCCCAGCCTCCCCCTGAAAAGAAGCCAGGGGCCCGACAGATAAACCTGTTCACAGGGGGCCCAAGACTTGCTTTAAGTGTGGTCAAGTGGGCCACTGCTCCTGGGAGACTAGATGTCCCTTGTATGGAAAATCAGCACCCACTGGTGCACCGCCCCGGCAGGTAGCTAGTGTAGCCCTGGGGGAGGATATGGGTGCCCAAGGTGGGTGGGGTCCCGTAGCAATGTCCTTGGTCTCTTTAGGAGACAGTGAGATGGTCCCCAGGACCCAACTGCCTGATAACACTAAGAAATACAGGCAGTGGGTGACCATCAATGGCCAAAGGGTGGAGGCTCTGAGAGACACCGGAGCCAGTGTGACAGCTGTCAGTTGTCGGCTGGTGTCTGAAGAGCAGGTGATCCCCAATGCATTCTGCCCAGTAGTTGCCGCGGACAACTCAGAGAGCCACTGCAGAGTGGCTCAGGTTCCCTTTGAGTGGGGGGGTCTCAGGTACCTTTCAAGTAGCTGTGAGGCCAGCCATGCCTGTAGACTGTCTGTTGGGCAACGATTTGGAGAGTTCACCTTGGGCAGAGGTGGAGAGAAGGTCTCATTTAGAGATGTTGGGTCTGCCTGAGTGGGCGTGTGCGACCACTCGGTCTATGGCAGCCAGTAAAGGTGTTCAAGAGGACCTGGAGCCTGAGAGGGGGGCCCAGGTGCCTGCCTTGAAGAGAAGAGGCAGGGGGCGCGAGAAACCCGCCCCGTAGTTTCCACGGTCCAGGAGGAAGCAGAACCTGAGGGGGATACTCTGGAACCTACAGGGGAGCAAGAGGCCGAACTGGGGGACCTACCTGCTGACCCATTGGCAGCAGGAGGGAGGCCCCTCCAGGGAGGAGTTCTGTGAGGAGCAGAACAAGTGCCCTTCTCTTGTGGGTTTGCGGCAACAGGCCACAAACCAGGCAGCAGGTGATCAGTCTGGATCACATTGGATCTACTGGGAGAATGGTCACCTGTATAGCGAGCCTAAGGTTGCTGAGCCTGGGTCAGCCCGTGTGCTAGTGGTACCCCAGCACTTCAGAGCCTTCCTACTGGGTTTGGCTCATGATGTGCCTTTAGCAGGACATCTGGGGCAGAGCAAGACCTTTGAAAGGCTTGTCACCCACTTTTATTGGCCCCAGATGCGCAGGAGTTCAGACACTCACTGCAGGACATGTCAGACTTGCCAGGCAAGTAGAAAAAGTGGGAGGAAGCACAAGGCTCCCCTCCAGCCATTCCCTGTGGTCAGCACCCCCTTTGAACGGGTGGGTATTGACATTGTGGGGCTACTGGACCCCAAGACAGCCATGGGCAACAGGTTCATCCTGGTCTTGGTGGACCATGCCACCCGGTACCCGGAAGCCATCCCTCTTCGGACAGGGACGGCCCCCGTGGTGGGACGTGCACTGATGGGGATATTCTCCCGTGTGGGGTTCCCCAAGGAGGTGGTGAGTGACCGTGGTACAAACTTCATATCCAAGTATATGAAGTCCCTGTGGCAGGAGTGCGGTGTTACCTATAAGTTCACCACTCCTTACCACCCCCAAGGAAATGGGCCGGTTGAGAGATTCAACCGGACCCTAAAGGGCATGATTATGGGTCTGGAAGAACCCATGAAGCGTAAGAGGGACGTCCTCTTGCCATGCCTTCTCTTTGCTTACCGTGAGGTGCCACAGAAGTCCTTAGGGTTCAGTCCCTTTGAACTGCTCTATGGTCACCCTGTAAGAGGACCTCTGAGTTTGGTGAAAGAAGGCTGGGAGAAAGCTCCCAGTAAACCTCCCCAGGATGTATTTAGCTACATGCTGGCCTTTAGAAACCAAACTAGGCGATTCAGACAACTCGCTGAGGCGAATCTGGAAGCCAGCCAGGAGGAGATGAAACGATGGTATGATCAGAATGCCACTCTGATCGGAGTTTCAGCCTGGGCAGAAAGTGTGGGTCATGGCCCCCGTGGAGCCTGCGCGCTCCAGGATAAGTGGACCGGACCATTTGAGGTGGTGGAGCGCAAGAGTAACGTCACCTACCTGGTGAACTTGCGATCTCCCAGGAACCCTTTGCGGGTCCTACATCTCAACCGCCTGAAGCCCCATTTTGAGAGGTCTGAAGTGGGCATTGTTGGACTTGGCCCTTTTTGGCAGGTTCACCCCTGAACTTTTTGCCTTGTCTGTAACCTGGTGTTGGTGATTTTAGGCCTCTGAGCACTTTCGCACTGTGGTCCAGTGGAAAGTGCGTGCGCTCTCTGTGTACTTGTGGTGAGATTGGCCTGCACTCCCATAGGAATGCATGGGGGATAAGTGTGTCCATGGTAATTCCTGGTATGAGATTTGCAGCATGGTCAAGTCTGGTATGTATGAAATTGTGTGAATAAATGCTGCGCAATGGTGTGCGCAGATTTATTATGACTGGTGTAGAAATGCCACTTTTAGAAGTTGGCATTTATGTGTGCTCTGTGTCTGCCTGCCTGATGTGAATTGCATGTCTGGCTTGTGAGTGGCAGGGGCTGGGAGGTGTATGTGGCTCGAGGAGGGGCAGGGTGAGTCTGCCCAGTGGTGAATAGAGAGATCTGCATGCAGATGGGAGGGAGGAGTTGCACCTGGGACCTGAATAGGGCTGTGCCTTCCCTCCACAATGCTGGCTCCGCCCCCTGTGGTGCGTCTAATCCCTGAGCCCCCACCTGACAAAGGAGAGAGGAGCTGAGCAAAACAAAGTGCTCCAAAGCTCCCCTAAACCAGTTCTGACTGGTATCCCCAAGCCCTGTTCTGTGACACAAAGGAAAAGGGCATATAAATATAGGGGCTGTGACCCCATGAGAGTTGTTCAGTTCCTGTTCCAGAATCCTGCCGGGGCGTGCTGCTGCTGGGGCCCAGGGGGGGCTGCCATGAGGGCTTGCCTCCCTGGGCCCTGCATTGCCCCTTCATCTCCAGAACCTTTGCTGCATGCTTCTAGCGCCTGCAAGCGCTATATTTTAATTTTTCCCCAGGGAAGGGGAGCGTGTTACTTTTATTTTTGGAAGGACTCAGGCTTCTAGCGCCTTGAGAGCGCTGTATTTTCCTCATCCTAAAGAAGAGCACATGGGATTTTGCAGCGCTGAGCTGCCGCTCTTTGTGAGGAATCCCGATGTAGGGATTCCCCCAGTGACGATTAGCTGGCGGGTGCCCACCCCGCTTATTTTCATACTTAAACCATGGGTGCCCACCCCACATGGCCGCTTTATAGTTATATTTACATGCAGGTGCCCACCCCGCGTTCTATGTTTGGAAATCACTGCCGCAGCCCGAGAAGCACCGAAACCGGAAGTCAGGCATGCGGGAAGGAGGACGAGAGCCTACCCCGCCTCCGTGAGCTCCAGGCAGAGTCCGGAAGTCAGCGCGGCCTCAGAGGGGCTCCCGTGAGCTGGTGGGAGCCCTTAGGATTGTAGAAGCCAGGCGGGAGCCCACCCCGCACTGGCGTACCAAAGAAGAGAGTCCGGGTCCCATGAGGGGGCCCGGGTGAAGTACAGAGAGGCGGTGTTGTGCTGGCGGCACCGGGGGCACGAGGCACATTGTCGGTGCCTTCCCCCGTTGCCTGGAAGCCGTGCAGAGTCGCGGGCGGTGCAGTGAGTCCCGGGTACCAGGAGGGGGCCCGGGTGAAGAGTGGCAGCCGGCAAGTCTTCGCGGGGCTCTCGTAAGCTGAGAGAGCCCCGCCCGCCGTCCAGGCCCTGCAAGGGAGAGGAGTCCAGAGGGGACTTTGCCCCGCCACAGAAGAGCCCCGGTGAGTGGGGCTACACTTTGGTTGGTCTCGGTGCCAGTGGCACCGGAGGAGCCCGGTGAATGGGGGCTGCGGAGGGCACACAAGGGGGACAGAGTATCTTGTGCCCAGGAGGAGCTCGTTGAACGGGGCCCCTCAGGCACACTTGGTGCCATTGCCTATTTCTCGAGCGGCCCCGCCTGGTAGAGGGCCGCTCCAACGGTGGGCATGATCTTTGAGTAGGGTCCCAGTGGTGGCCCAGAGGCACAGTGGTGCCGTGGTGGGATGGCTGATCCCAGCTGTCCTGCGAGAGCGCAGGCAGCTGCAACGTTTAGGCCACAGTTCTTTGGGGGACATGTCTTTTAAGTTAGGAGTGAGATGCACCCCTTTGCCCCATATCTTCACAGCTGCGCAGCACTTAGTGCCAGCTGCAACGTTTAGGTTTGCGCAATTGCGCACCCTTGACTTCTGCTGCATTGGCAGCGCGCCCTGACTCTTGGACATAGGGCATTTGAGCCCCTTTTGAGATGGCCAGTTGGCCAGGGGGACTGTTAGGTTAATAGGGCGCCAGGCCCTAATGTGATTTATGTGCTGATGTGATTTTGGGTGCTAGGAAATGTAATTCATGTACTATGTTTTATGCACCCTGTGTAATACCTCTAAATGTGTTTTTTATAATTATGAGTTTGGTTTGCATATTATGGTTTATGCTAGTGAGATTATGTTCCACTGTGATTTATGCCCCTAATGTGAGTTATACTTAGGAGGTTAGAGTCTAATGCGTTTAGACTTATGAGATAATTGCATAATGTGTTTATGATGGTGAGGTTGGCGCATAATGTAATTCGCGCCTAATGTGATACTGTGCATAATGTGGTTTATGTTACAGGATGATGCTGAGTACAGTGGTTACCAGTGATTACTGGTTGTACGTTTATGATATGTCTTACTTTTACTAAGTTCGCTTTGTGCTGGTTCTGACAGTGGTCCAGTTGGCCCTGTCAGGTGTAAATAATCCCTTGTAAATATGACCCCATGCCAGGTGGCACGATGTATATTATGTGATTACTATTCTAATGTGTTATGAGAATACAAAGGCTATTTTTGATATAACCTTGTGTGGAGTTCCTTTTGTAGTGTGCCTGGTATGTTGTTGCTGTGTGCGTGCGCAAACGCTTTACACATTGCCTCCGGGATAAGCCTGACTGCTCGTGCCAAGCTACCAAGGGGTGAGCAGGGGTTATCTTTGGCGTGTAACTCCCTCGCCCTGACTAGAGTGGTGGTCTCTGCCTGGCTTTGGCGCAAGCCTTAGCCAACCAGAGATCCCATTTCTAACATTGGTTGTCAGCGGTGGGGATTAGGACTTGCGTTTGCGCAGTACCACAGCGACAACTGGCTGCATTACAAAACTCTGCATTTTAGATAGTCACATGGAAAGGGATTATTGTTTCTGAGTTTGTTTTAAGAGTCATTTTTTTGAAATGTGTTTTATTGCACTATGAGTTGGGTGTCCTGCCAAGGACAGAAACCAGAGAATCTGGAGGAGTGACTGCCCTTGTGCAGACTGCTATCTTGGGTTGGCCTAAAGCTGAAGGAGGGACTGCCCCTGTGCTGTCTGCAGGTTCTAGGGTTGGCCTACAGTGGTGACTTAATTGGCATGGAGTAACTGGCTCGGGAGGGTAGATTATCCTCTAAGTGCAGTGAGAGTTTTCTAGAATCCCCAGTAAGGGTGGGATCCAGTGGTGGCAGCAATATGAAGTCCAGTGCAGGAAGTCCCATTCCCAGTTCCCAGAGTTCCCAGTAAGAGGGGGATAGGTTGAGATTCAGGGGCAGTAAGATACTGTCTCACCAGTCTGGGGGGGGTGTATGTGGATGAGTGGTGTGTTGCACTGGACGATTGGGTGTGAGTTCTCTGAAATAAGGAGCTTGCATGGGGGAGTGACCCTAGAGGAATGGTGCAGGTATCTCCCAACCCGCGTGGCGGAGATGGTTCAGAGGAACCCAACTAGGTACCGTTATAGTGAGGAGGTTGCAAGGCCTCACATCATGTCCTGCGAGGAAGGTGTGAGACTGGGCCGTATTCCGAGCCTCAACCTCAGTCTCCAGTACTGGATGGCTCTTAGATGGAACACCAGGAAAGGAACCTAGTCTGTCCTGTTGGACTGTTCTGTGTGGGGGATCTCCCCATGTTAGAGGATCTGAAGAGGCATTGGGGAGTGATTCCAACAAGAGTGGCTCGGGTATCTTCCGGTCCTGTGTGGTGGAAGAGGTTCAGTGTAACCCAGCTAGGTCCCAGTGTAGCGGGAGGAGTGTAGGGGCTCACGTCCTGTCTCAGAGGAGAAGGAGTGAGTGTGGGCTGTGTCCAAAGGTGCCCGAAACCCAGTCCCAGGGCCTGGATGGTTTCTTCAGGGAACACCAGGTCGGGGGCCTAGGCTGTACTTGTAGGCCATTTGAGGAGGATCTCCCAGTGTCTAGAGGACGTGGAGTGTCTGTAACCAGAGCTCCAGCGATCCTGGTGTCTGGCAGTACCGCTCCCGTTGGGAGGGTGCAGAAGTCCAGAGTGAGGGGTGAGAGGGGGAAAGAGTCCCCAGTGGAAGAGCCAGTGGGTCAGGGGCCAGCCAGAAGGGCTGAGTCGCCAATGATTGACCAAGGTGGCGCCACTTCTGTCCTGGGGGATCTTCGCGCACTGTCAGATGGACAGGGGTCGTGAGATCTGCGCCAGGCGGACTGTCACACGACACATTAGTTATGTGTCACCCTCAAGGGGGGGCATGCGTGCTCCCCGTGAAGTCCTGGTTCGCTGGCATTTGACCAAAGGGTACCGTCCCTGCATTGGGGAGCCAGGAGCAGGTGTTTCCTGACCTGGACAGCAGGGTGGCTGTAATCAGAGTCCTGGCCGGTTTGCCTTCTAGGGGGTACCACTCCAGTTGGGAGGGTATCGGACTCTGGAAGGGGGTGCAGAGGGAGGGAGTACCTGCCTCTGACCCCGGTGCATCCGGTGAATGTAGATCCCAGGTGGTAGACCAGTTGATGGAGAGAGGTCCTGAACTGGCGGGAGAGTTGTGTTCTGGAGAGTGCGCAACCCCAGAAGTAGATGTAGGGTGAGGAGACGCTTCGCCCGTGACCTCTGGTCAGCCTGAGGGTGCGGACCCTAGGTTGAAGGATCAGTGGTAGTTTGGAACTACACTGAGAAGGGAGAGTGGAGAATGGCTATTGGATGGAAGGGGTTACTGCCCCCCACTCTGTGGATTGGCAAGGACCAGTGACGTCTGGGTGGCCTAGGGCCTGGTCCTGGCCGTGGGCAACTAAGGAGTACCAGTGGGGTAGCCTAGTTGGTCCTGAGAGGTTTTTTTTCAGAGGGGACCACATGGGTTCAGAGTGGCGTAGAACCGGAGGGTGTCCCTGCAGTGCGGGCCCACGTCCGTGTTCTATCGCCCCAAGCAGGAAGCCCATCACAGTGGTGATTGGTCTGCCCTGCGTTTTGGCTGGAAGGGGTTGTGTTGGACTTGGCCCTTTTTGGCAGGTTCACCCCTGAACTTTTGCCTTGTCTGTAACCTGGTGTTGGTGATTTTAGGCCTCTGAGCACTTTTGCACTGTGGTCCAGTGGAAAGTGCGTGCGCTCTCTGTGTACTTGTGGTGAGATTGGCCTGCCCTCCCATAGGAATGCATGGGGGATAAGTGTGTCCATGGTAATTCCTGGTATGAGAGGTGCAGCATGGTCAAGTCTGGTATGTATGAAATTGTGTGAATAAATGCTGCGCAATGGTGTGCGCAGATTTATTATGACTGGTGTAGAAATGCCACTTTTAGAAGTTGGCATTTATGTGTGCTCTATGTCTGCCTGCCTGATGTGAATTGCATGTCTGGCTTGTGAGTGACAGGGGCTAGGAGGTGAATGTGGCTCCAGGAGGGGCAGGGTGAGTCTGCCCAGTGGTGAATAGAGAGATCTGCATGCAGATGGGAGGGAGGAGTTGCACCTGGGACCTGAATAGGGCTGTGCCTTCCCTCCACAATGCTGGCTCCGCCCCCTGTGGTGCGTCTAATCCCTGAGCCCCCACCTGACAAAGGAGAGAGGAGCTGAGCAAAACAAAGTGCTCCAAAGCTCCCCTAAACCAGTTCTGACTGGTATCCCCAAGCCCTGTGCTGTGACACAAAGGAAAAGGGCATATAAATATAGGGGCTGTGACCCCATGAGAGTTGTTCAGTTCCTGTTCCAGAATCCTGCCGGGGCCTGCTGCTGCTGGGGCCCAGGGGGGGCTGCCATGAGGGCTTGCCTCCCTGGGCCCTGCATTGCCCCTTCATCTCCAGGACCTTTGCTGCATGCTTCTAGCGCCTGCGAGCGCTATATTTTAATTATTCCCCAGGGAAGGGGAGCGTGTTACTTTTATTTTTGGAAGGACTCAGGCTTCTAGCGCCTTGAGAGCGCTGTATTTTCCTCATCCTAAAGAAGAGCGCGTGGGATTTTGCAGCGCTGAGCTGCCGCTCTTTGTGAGGAATCCCGATGTAGGGATTCCCCCAGTGACGATTAGCTGGCGGGTGCCCACCCTGCTTATTTTCATACTTAAACCGTGGGTGCCCACCCCACATGGCCGCTTTATAGTTATATTTACATGCGGGTGCCCACCCCGCGTTCTACGTTTGGAAATCACCGCCGCAGCCCGAGAAGCACCGAAACCGGAAGTCAGGCATGCGGGAAGGAGGACGGGAGCCTACCCCGCCTCCGTGAGCTCCAGGCAGAGTCTGGAAGTCAGCGCGGCCTCAGAGGGGCTCCCATGAGCTGGTGGGAGCCCTGAGGATTGTAGAAGCCAGGCGGGAGCCCACCCCGCACTGGCGTACCAAAGAAGAGAGTCCGGGTCCCATGAGGGGGCCCGGGTGAAGTACAGAAAGGCGGTGTTGTGCTGGCGGCGCCTGGGGCATGAGGCACATTGTCGGTTCCTGCCCCCACTGCCTGGAAGCCGTGCAGAGTCGCGGGCGGTGCAGTGAGTCCCGGGTCCCAGGAGGGGGCCCGGGTGAAGAGTGGCAGCCGGCAAGTCTTCGCGGGGCTCTCGTAAGCTGAGAGAGCCCCGCCCGCCGTCCAGGAGCACGCCGGCCCCGCAATGGAGAGGAGTCCAGAGGAGACTTCGCCCCGCCACAGAAGAGCCCCGGTGACGGGGGCCACACTTTGGTTGGTCTCGGTGCCAGTGGCACCGGAGGAGCCCAGTGAGTGGGGGCTGCGGAGGGCACACAAGGGGGACAGAGTATCTTGTGCCCAGGAGGAGCCCGTTGAACGGGGCCCCTCAGGCACACTTGGTGCCGTTGCCTATTTCTCGAGCGGCCCGCCTGGTAGAGGGCCGCTCCAACAGTGGGCATGATCTTTGAGTAGGGCCCCAGTGGGGGCCCAGAGGCACAGTGATGCCGTGGTGGGATGGCTGATCCCAGCTGTCCTGCGAGAGCGCAGGCTGCTGCAACGTTTAGGCCACAGTTCTTTGGGGGACATGTCTTTTAAGTTAGGAGTGAGATGCACTCCTTTGCCCCATATCTTCACAGCTGCGCAGCACTTAGTGCCAGCTGCAACATTTAGGTTTGCGCAATTGCGCACCCTTGACTTCTGCTGCATTGGCAGCGCGCCCTGACTCTTGGACATAGGGCATTTGAGCCCCTTTTGAGATGGCCAGTTGGCCAGGGGGACTGTTAGGTTAATAGGGCGCCAGGCCCTAATGTGATTTATGTGCTGATGTGATTTTGGGTGCTAGGAAATGTAATTCATGTACTATGTTTTATGAACCCTGTGTTATACCTCTAAATGTGTTTTTTATAATTATGAGGTTGGTTTGCATATTATGGTTTATGCTAGTGAGATTATGTTCCACTGTGATTTATGCCCCTAATGTGAGTTATACTTAGGAGGTTAGGGTATAATGCGTTTAGACTTATGAGATAATTGCATAATGTGTTTATGCTGGTGAGGTTGGCGCAGAATGTAATTCGCGCCTAATGTGATACTTTGCATAATGTGGTTTATGTTACAGGATGATGCTGAGTACAGTGGTTACCAGTGATTACTGGTTGTACGTTTATGATATGTCTTACTTTTACTAAGTTCGCTTTGTGCTGGTTCTGACAGTGGTCCAGTTGGCCCTGTCAGGTGTAAATAATCCCTTGTAAATATGACCTAGTGCCAGGTGGTACGATGTACATTATGTGAGTACTATTCTAATGTGTTTTATGAGAATACAAAGGCTATTTTTCATATAACCTTGTGTGGAGTTCCTTTTGTAGTGTGCCTGGTATGTTGTTGCTGTGTGCGTGCGCAAACGCTTTACACATTGCCTCCGGGATAAGCCTGACTGCTCGTGCCAAGCTACCAAGGGGGTGAGCAGGGGTTATCTTTGGCGTGTAACTCCCTCGCCCTCACTAGAGTGGTGGTCTCTGCCTGGCTTTGGCGCGAGCCTTAGCCAACCAGAGATCCCATTTCTAACAGGCATGCTCCTAGCAACGGATGATGGAATGGAAGAGGAGACAGAACCTCTTCCTGACCTCCTGTCTGCAACAGAGCAAGATGGGTCAGTGGAGGGTGTGAACCTCTCTAAGTCCCTGACACCTGAGCAGCAGGAAGACTGTCGCCAACTGTTGGGACAGTTTCCTGACCTGTTTTCCCTGGTTCCTAATGTCACTGATTGGTGCGTCCATGATGTGGACACTGGGGACAGTCCTCCTGTCAAGCACAAGGCTTACAGAGTGACTGACAGGGTGAGAGCTTGCATCAAGGAGGAGGTCTCCAAGATGTTTGCATTGGGGGTGATCGAGTCCTCTCACAGCTCTTGGGCCAGCCCAGTGGTCTTGGTCCCAAAGGCTGCCGCGCCTGGTGCCACACCCGAACTTCGGTTCTGTGTGGACTACCGAGGACTCAATTCAGTCACCAGGACTTACGCGCACTCCATGCCCAGAGCTGATGAGCTCATCGATCGGTTAGGGGCTGCCCGGTACCTCAGCACGTTTGACTTAACGTCTGGGCACTGGCAGATCGCCTTGACTGATGGGGCCAAAGAGAGGTCAGCATTCTCCACACCAGATGGGCACTACCAATTCCGGGTTATGCCCTTTGGGATGAAGAATGCCCCTGCCACCTTTCAGAGGTTGGTCAACCAGGTGTTGGTTGGACTGGAAGATTTCAGTGCTGCCTACCTGGATGACATCACAGTGTTCAGCGCCAGTTGGGAAGAACACCTGCGCCACCTCTGGAAAGTGTTGATGGCGCTGTGGAGGTCAGGCCTCACGATCAAGGCGAGTAAGTGCCAGATCGGGCAGGGTTCCGTGGTGTACTTGGGACACCAGGTTGGGAGCGGCCAGGTGGTGCCCCTACAGCCCAAGATTGATACCATTCTGGCTTGGGAGCCCCCCAAGACCCAGACAGAGGTGAGAGCCTTTTTAGGACTCACCGGGTATTACAGTAGATTTGTCAAGGGGTATGGCAGCATTGTTGCACCCTTGACAGAGCTGACTTCCAGGAAGCAGCCCAAGAAAGTGATTTGGACTGACACCTGTCAGAGAGCTTTTGACGCCTTGAAGACTGCCATGTGCATGGCCACCGTGCTTCAGGCGCCCAACTTCTCAAAAGAATTTGTTGTTCAAACAGACGCTTCAGAGCATGGTGTAGGGGCTGTTCTGGCACAGTTAAATGAGGAGGGCCTAGACCAACCTGTAGCCTTCATCAGTAGGAGGTTACTTCCACGGGCACAGAGGTTGAGTGCTATCGAGCGTGAGGCATTTGCTGTGGTCTGGGCACTGAAGAAGTTGAGACCATACCTGTTTGGGAGTCACTTCCGGGTTCAGACAGACCATAGGCCCCTCAGATGGTTGATGCAGATGAGGGGTGAGAATCCAAAGCTGTTAAGGTGGTCCATTTCCATACAGGGGATGGACTTCATGGTGGAACACCGCCCTGGTACAGAACACGCCAATGCTGATGGTCTGTCCAGAATTTTCCGCCTTAGCGATGAGAACTCCCAAGGGGATGGGTAGTTCTCCCCACATTTCAGCTGGAGGGGACACGTGTTAGACCTGGTAGCATTGGCGTGTGTCTCCTTCCATTTTTTGCGCTATGCCTCCTCTGTTACTGACCTGTTTTTGCTGGATTAGATGCTCTCTATGATAAATTGATGTATGGATTAGTGACTCCATGTTTGGCCTATTTGATTCACTGTCAGACCCTAGTACAGTGCACTGGTTGTGCCCAGGGCTTGTGACTCAAATGCTGCTGGTGGGCTTGCAGCACTGGTTGTGCCACCCACAGGAGCAGCTTGTAAGTGTGTCTCAGGCCTGCCATTGCAGAGCCTGTGTGCAGTCTGGTACTGCCATGTCGACTTGGTAAGTGCACCCACTTACCAGTCCCCAAACCTTCCCTTTCCTGCATATTAGTCACCCCTAAGGTAGGCCCTAGGGCAGGGTGCATTGTATGTGTAAGGTAGGACATGCCCTGGTGTGTGTGGCATGTCCTGATAGTGAATTACAGCCAATTTCGTTTTTCACTATTGCAAGGCTACCTGTCCCCATAGGCCAGAATGGGCAGTTTGATTATAACATCTTATAATCCTAACTGACCCAGGGAACATGGTGGAAAAACGAATTTAGTATGCCTGAACTCAGAATGATAAAAAACATCTTTTAGTGAAGTTGGTTTTAACATTCTGTGTTTGAAAATACCACTTTTAGAAAGTAGGTATTTTCTTGCCTAAACCATCCAGCCTGCCTCTGCTAGCTTGTGTATTGTGCGTCTGGGATTGTGAGTGACAGGGGCTGGGGACTCCAGGAGACAGTGTGAGTCAGCACAGGGCTGAATAGACCTATCTACATGTAGAGTGGTGGGAGGAGTGGCACCTGGGTCTGAATAGGGCTGAATAGGCTGAAATGCTGGCTCCACCTCCTGTGATGTGTCTGATGACCCTGGCCCACACTGATAAAGAGAGAAGGTGTGCCCTGGCAGAATGCACCCAGAACTGGTTTGGACTAGGTACAGGACCCTCTGCCTTCAGAGGACAACGGATTTATGGGTATAAATACTGGGGCCCTGACCCCAAGACTTTAGATCACTTCTAGAACAAACAAGATGAACCTTTGCTGAGGAGAGGAACCAGAGAAGCTGAAGGAGGAGACTATCCCTATGCTGTGTGCTGTTTGAGGGATTGGCCTGCAGTGGTTGCCTGATTGCCAAAGAAAGGAGAAAGGACTTTGTGCTACTTTCATCATCTTGCAGAACATCTCCAAGGGCTTGAAGATTGAGCTTGCCTCCTGCTGAAGTCTCAGGGACACAAGACTTCACCAACCAGCTCCCCTGAATTTCCTTGCTGGGAATTTGAAGTGCCTGCTGTGGTGTTGGGCCTTCTGAGAGACTGCGTGTCGCTGGGAGCTGGAAGCGCAACTCAAGAGGGAGAAGCGTGTCGCAGCCACTGTTGTCGCATCGCCGAGAAAGCGTGCCGCCGCTGCCGCTGTTGCCATCGCATCGCCGAAGCGCCTCGCATCACCGGAGAAGAGTGTCGCTGTTGCATCCGACGCCGTCGCATCATCGGAGAAGCGTGTCGCAGGGCCTGTCGCGGCTCAGAAGATTCACCGAGTCACCGCACGGCCGTCGGGCGTGCACGCATCGCCCCCTGAGTGTCGCATCGAGAGGAAGATGCCATTTTGTTTCATTGCACCGGGTCGTCATCGCATCGCGGCGCTGCGGGTCGCATCACCACAGAAGCGCAGTAAGAAACCAACGCATCACCTCCCCATGCGGTGAAGAACCGACGCATCACCTCCTCTCCGGTAAGGAACCGACACATCAATCAATCAATCACAGAATTTGTAAAGCGCACTACTTACCCGCGAGGGTCTCAAGGCGCTAGGGAAAAAAGAAAAGGGGGGGGGTGCTGCTACTGGTCGAACAACCAGGTCTTGAGTAGCCTCCTGAAGGTCAGCAGGTCTTGGGTCTGTCGTAGGCTTAGTGGAAGGGTGTTCCAGGTCTTGGCGGCGAGGTGGGAGAAGGATCTGCCGCCGGTGGTAGTTCTTCGAATGCGAGGGACGGTGGCGAGGGAGAGGTCGGCGGAGCGGAGTTGGCGGTTGGGGACGTAGAAGAGGAGTCGTCTGTTGAGGTAGGCTGGGCCAGTGTTGTGGAGTGCCTTGTGTGCGTGGATGAGGAGTTTGAAGGAGATTCTCCTGTCGACGGGGAGCCAGTGCAGGTTCCTCAGGTGGGGGTGATGTGGCTTTGGCATGGTACATCGAGGATCAGGCGTGCGGAGGCGTTTTGTATGCGTTGCAGTCGCTTGATGAGCTTGGCCGGGGCTCCCACGTAGAGGGCGTTCCCATAGTCAAGTCTGCTACTGACGAGGGCCTGGGTGACTGTTCTTCTTGTGTCTGTCAGGATCCACCTGTAGATCTTGCGAAGCATGCGGAGGGTGTTGAAGCAGGAGGATGAGACTGCGTTGACTTGCTTGGCCATGGAGAGCGTTGAGTCGAGGATGACTCCCAGGTTGCGTGCGTGGTCGGTGGGTGTCGGGGCTGCTCCCAGCGTCGTTGGCCACCAGGAGTCGTCCCAGGCTGAGGGGTTGGAGCCGAGGATGAGGACCTCTGTCTTCTCCGTGTTCAGTTTTAGTCGGCTGATCTTCATCCAATCGGCGACGGCCTTCATTCCTTCATGGAGGTTGGATTTGGCAGCGAGGGGTCCTTGGTGAGGGAGAGGATCAGTTGAGTGTCGTCGGCGTAGGAGATTATGTTGAGGTCGTGCTGTCTGGCGATGCGTGCGAGCGGGGCCATGTAGATGTTGAACAGTGTTGGGCTGAGGGACGATCCCTGGGGTACGCCGCAGATGATCTCGGAGGCTTCGGATCGGAATGGTGGGAGGCGGATTCTCTGGGTTCTGCCGGCGAGGAAGGAGGTGGCCCATTCCAGGGCCTTGTCTCGGATCCCTGCATCGTGGAGGCGTGCGCGTAAAGTGCGGTGGCAGACAGTGTCGAAGGCGGCGGAGAGGTCCAGCAGGAAGAGGGCTGCGGTCTCACCGTTGTCCAGCAGGATCCTGATGTCGTCGGTGGCGGCGATGAGGGCAGTCTCAGTGCTGTGGTTGCTGCGGAACCCCGATTGGGATGGGTCCAGGATGCTGTTTTCTTCGAGGTATCGGGTTAGCTGTTTGTTGACGATCTTCTCGATGACCTTGGCTGGGAACGGAAGCAGGGAGATGGGCCGGAAGTTCTTGAGGTCTCTCGGGTCCGCCTTGGGTTTTTTGAGTAGGGCGTTGATCTCTGCGTGTTTCCAGCTCTCTGGGAAGGTCGCGGTCTCGAAGGAGAGATTGATGACGTTGCACAGGTGGGGTGCGATGGAGCTGCTGGCTTTGTTGAAGATGTGGTGCGGGAAAGGGTCTGACAGGGAGCCGGAGTGTATTGTGCTCATGGTCTTGATGGTGTCCTCGATGTTCACGCTGGCCCAGGCTGGCAGGGGGTCGTGGTTGATGGTGTGCGGCGGGTCTGGTGCATCGATCTTAGTTGGGGCTGTCTGGGTGTTGAAGCTGTCGTGGATGTCGGCGATCTTGCGGTGGAAGAAGGTGGCGAGGGAATCGCACAGGGGACACATCACCGTCCCCTACGCAGCAGTAGGGAACCGACGCATCACCTCCCCCGGAGCATGTAACCGAGGCATCACCGTTCTTGCGTGTAAGGAACCGACGCATCACCTTCCCTGCAACTCTTTTGTTTGTATCGCGTTACGCATCCAATGGTACATTGAACATTGAGTGTCGCATTTACCATCTTTATTGAACTGAACTATTTTCTACCATTGACAGTCATATTTTTCATAGTGTATTGTGGATTTTTGTCGTTTTGGGTCTTGTGTTAAGTCTATATAAAAATACTTATTTTTATAATACAACCTGTGTGGTGTCCATCTGGAGTGTTGTCACTGTGTTACTGTATGTGTTCACAAATGCTTTACACACTGCCTCTGAGATAAGCCTGCCTGCTCGTGCCAAGCTACCAAGGGGGTGAGCAGGGGTTATTTTAGTAGTGTATCCCCTTACCCTGACTAGAAGCAAGGGTCCCTATTTGGACAAAGGTATCTACCTCTGCCAACTAGAGACCCCCAGTTCTAACATCTACGGATACCAATGTAGATAATTACCAGACAGCATCTGTCAATAATGTTCTTTATTCTTACGATCTGGTATTAATATATACACTTCCCGCTAATAAGCAAATATGTGTTTGCATGGTTCACAAAAAATACAGACTTCGGGCCATATTCTTTCTTGTCTACAGTGGAGGAGTTTCTTTTTTGTTCTATTGAACATGGTACATCCAAAAAGGGGTGTCAGAGAGACGTAACAGCACTTCTTTATTGTTGTGGCATGTCTGAATGCAAAGTATTTCATACCGGCAAGGAGCTTGCTGCCAATTGCTGCTGGACACCTCTGTTTGGGCCGCAGGAGACGCCCGGTTGCCGCCATTACTTGCCGCCACCTGCCGCAAAAGGGAAACTACATCTCCCACCACTCCTAGCGGCGCGCATGCCGCGCACCGCATCGATGAGCGCCAGGAGGCGCTGAAAAGGGGGCCAGGGCTCCCGCAGCGCGGGACGCATGCGGGCGTGCCCGGGCGGCGCCCGGGCCAAGGGCGGGCCCGTCTGCGCCCGTCATAGCCCGGAAGAGGCTGGGCTGGGCAAATTCCCTAACATCTTTCCACTGGGAACAACGGATCGGACGTCTGCTGACGCAGGAAGGTACTGTGCATTGGGAATCCCCTAGATACTGTTGCCCTGTTCCCTGTTGTTTCTTGTTGTATACATAAATAACTGAGTTAAAATAAGGGAATGGAGAAGCGCAAGGGAGCAGTGGGGACACTGGATGCCTTCTTGGTAAGGGCAGAGTCATTACTGATCCATGAGATTGAATTAACTGAGCGACGATTATCTTTGGACCCATTAACGCAAAGAGATACTCATATAGCTGGCATAGGTATAAGTGTAAATGATGGTCTGCCTACTAATTCCTCCATTGTTTCCTCATCTCCGTTATGCTCTCCTTCCATTGTTTCATCCCGGGAACTGACGCCAGAAGTGGCGGTGGGTAGAGCTACCAGGACTAAGGCACAGAAAAATGTGGTAGTAAGAAAAAATGAAGCCTTGCCTGCAAAAAGGAAACGGGGGGCATTTGTAAGAAAACCTAAATCTGTGATGGTCTCTGAAGTAACGGACAGGTCTGATATAGAATATGACCCAAATAGATGCCAAATTAAAACCACTTCCGTTGGCACACAGACAGATACTGTCCCTGTGTTTCTCGATTCTGGCTGGGGCAACACCAAGGAAGCTGCGACAGAAACTGACGCCACTGTTTGTGTTGGAACGGTAGATTTAATGGTTAATGATGTACAAGGTTTTTTTTAACAAGGGCTTCACACAGCTTTGGGACAAACTGAATAATTTAGAAATAGCAATAAAAAATTTAGGAAACAATAAAGAGGGCAGAATGGTTGAGGAGCATAATGGGGGAAACAATGAGAGGGTGGACAGAACTATACATAGAACTACACAACAAATCATGGAAGCAAATGGTGGTAACACTATTCAGACTATGCAGACTAGCACGGGTGATAGGCCTCAGGAGGCATTAATTGGTCCTAGACTTTTAGACACACAGAGAAATTGTATAGCACGCCCTAATGTAGATAGGAAGCATAATGCACGGAGTCCTACGGTGATCCACAATTCTAGAAGAACTGCCAATTCGGACATCCTAAACCTGCCCCCTGCTTCGTGCCCATATACGCTAATACTAGCTGGTGTCTCTGCCCTTAGAATGACTGAGAGAGAAAGTTGGGAAGACCTACGGAATAAAACCATAGATTGGATAGCTAAACATAAAAGCTTTCAACTAGCTGACACTAAGGAAATATTAATGGTCCGTAGGGTAGGTTGGATAGGTCATTCTACTAAAAATATAGAAGGAGATTGTATAGTGGTCAATTTTCGTCGGCCCCAGTTGGTGCGCCACATTTTGAATAAAAATGACGTAACACACTTGACGAATGCCAACATTCGTACACTTCCGTTGGGTTTTTTTTAAAGACCACAGCCATGGCATCTAATTGTTAGACAGTACACAGTGCCATTGACAAATAGATACCATGCATTGTCAGACTTGGATGCTCAAGACTGACAATTATTTACATCTCAGGCATTGGAATCATCGGCAGCTGAGCTGCAACCTCAAGAGGAAGGGTTTGCCATGGCTGTTGTTACTAATTTAAACATTGATCCAGTAGATACAGCTAATAATAACAAAAGGGACATTAGAACCAATTGTGCTAAGTATATTTCTAGTACAAAAAATGAGTGCATGGAACAAAGTGAGGTGGGAAGTGTAGGAGAGATAACATTGATCTCTTGGAACGTTGCAGGTCTTAGAAGGAATTTAGAAGATGTTGTATGGCAGGAATATATTGGGCAGAAAGATATAATTATGCTACAAGAAACTTGGGCCGTAGAACCTTTATATAAAGTAGGCTATAAAACTTTTGGCAAAGACGCTATCCCCTCCGTTAGAGGGAGGCCCTCAGAGTAAAGGTGACTCTTGGTGTTGACGTTAAACTAGTTGAAACATGCTCGCAGGACATCTTGGGAGTAAAGTTTTATACACCAGACAAAAAGGAAGTCTATATAATAAATATATACTCCAGACCATATCCAACAAGCAAACAATCAATGGTTATTGAGCATTTAGACAATTTTTTAAGCTCGATTGAATCAAGGGCACTGAAAATTGTGGGAGGCGATTTTAATCGTAAATATGAACCTACGGTGGGAGTAGAAAATATCTTTGAGGAAGAAGATTTGGCTAATAATATTCCGCTCCTGGAAAGTTATCCAGTAGTGCCTTGCACAATAGCAGTTGCGCAGTTATTAAGACTTGTCTCGGGACACTGCTTGAGAGCCTGTAACGGCCGTCTGCCCTCTGACAGTCCAAAAGCCCCCACATTTACTAGAAATAACATAAAGAGCCACATAGACTATATAATAATTTCAATTGAGCTCTGGTCGATGGCCCTTGACTTAAAAGTTGAAAATAGAACAGAGAGTGACCACTACCCATTATGCCTGACACTGGCAGCTCACCTTTTTCATCTTGTCACCCCAAGACCAAGAGAACTTGATAGTGATAATATAGATCCACTTTTAAGTAATAATCGGAGAGCTCTAAAATGGCACTCGATAGGGAAAAATCCAGCGGCAATTAAGCAGATCTATGACACTTTTGCAGACGGGGTCACTTTGTATGTAGATTTACCTGCCTCAGATATTCCAATTATGGATATCCATTGTAAATTAGTCAAAGATCTAGTACCTATACTGAGTAAAATCCCGAAGAAAGCTAACAATGGGATTATAGTGGCTGCTGAGTTGAAAAGCCCATGGTACAATAAAGCATGCTGCACTGTAAAAAATGAGCTCATTTTGGCCTCAAAAACCAAAAATATAGTGGCCTTAAGGGAAAAAAGGGCAGAATATAAGCAACTATTAACCTCCACAAGGAAAGAATGGGAGGCGAATATTTGGGAAGAACTACTTGTAGCAGCTAAAGCAAAAGATCAAATCGGTTTTTGGCGGCTAATTTCAAAGGGCAATAAAAACGGAAGTTGTAGTAAGGACCTTTTCTTAGATGCAAATACCTGGGTAAAACACTTTTCTAGTCTTTACTCTTCTTCCCCTAATGATATTGATTATTGCCCGACAAATTATGCAACTATATTAAATGCTGCACCGTTATCGTTTAGCTTAAAGGAAACACTAATAGCCATAGACACATTGAAATTAGGAAAGGCTCCCGGTCCTGACAAAATACCTGGAGTCTTATGGAAGCATGATAAAGGCGTGTGGGGCCCCTACATCAATTTGTTGTGTAATTCTCTTGCTTCAGGTGCACCATTACCTGAAACTTGGAAAGGGGCAGAGATCACGACTATTTTTAAGAAGGGTGATCGTCATAACCCATCACACTATCGACCAATTAGTCTTATTGATGTTCTACAGAAGGTATACACTAGGCAAATTTTAAATAGATTGATCGATTGGATTGAGGAATATAACATTTTATCGCAATATCAGGCAGGTTTTAGAGTAAAGACTGGCACGATTGACCAGGTTTTTAGATTTCTTTGTATAGCCTGGAAATATATAACATTTAGAAAGGGACATTTGTATATCGCCTTTGTGGACCTAAAAGCAGCGTTCGATCTTGTCCCCAGAAATCTCCTGTGGAAGTCCCTAAAAGACCAAGGGGTCCCGGGGAAATTCTTCTACAGATAATAAGATTACATGAAGATAACTGGGCAAAGGTCAGATGGGGCCCACAAGGTGAATTAACTGAACAAATTAGGGTTAATAGGGGTGTAAGACAGGGGTGCGTTTTAGCTCCGACTTTATTTTCATTGTATGTTAACGACATCCCTGATCACCTTTTGGGTTGTGATCATGACTCCCCTAGGCTAGGGGGGGTGCCTGTACCGGCACTCCTCTTTGCTGACGACACAATTTTAATTTCCCAAACACCGAAAGGTTTGCAAAACTTAATAAATTCATTTGGGATATACTGCAAAGTTAAGGGGCTAGAAATAAACCCCAGTAAAACTAAATACATGGCAGTTAACCCACATAAAACCTTTAAGAAAAATGTAACTGTGGACAACCAGAAGATCGAGTATGTGCATGATTTTAATTATTTAGGTATTACTTTGGATTCAAAAATGACCTGGAGACCCCAGCTAGAAAAAAGCAAAACCATACTACTCCAGAATACCTTTCCATTAATAAGGAAAATTGAAAGTAGTATATCCAAAGTAGTTTCACCCGCTCTTGAAGTATATAAATATAAGGCTCAATCGGCTTCATTGTACGGGGCAGAGCTGTGGGGCCCCGTGACGAATGAAACATTCAAGGTGGGCGAAAATAAGTTTCTTAGGAAAATATTAAGTCTACCCACACGAACACCACTGACTCCTGTATTGATGGATTTAAACTTTCATCGTGTGGATGATCAGGCTAACCTAAAACCATTGTTGTTTTGGGTTCGCCTGTGGTGCACAGATGAGCTTATCCACTATAGAGAGGGTCTTGAAGAAATCCTAGGATTAAATAAAGGTGTGGGTTTGACCTGGTTAAAGCACATTCATGACTGGTTTTTTAAATTGGGATTAAGGCATTATTGGGATGAGCCGCTTGGCTTGACAATGGCCTCAAAAAAGCTTTTAAAGGAAACCTATTGGTCCTTTATACACGATTCTATGTCCCATTCTCCAAGGGTGGGATCATTGACAACACGGTTCCTCCAAATGAAAATAGTTTGGAACTTTGAGCCCTTCCTAGATGAAATACAGCCACAACTAGCTAAATCTTTATACCTTAAATATCGCTACGGTATCCTACAAATAAAGTCAAATACTGTGAAATGGGCGCCAGGCGAGGTGGAGGAGGGCAGATGTGTTTTATGTGATCTAGGTGCAATAGAGAATGAAGCACATCTGCTGTTCTTCTGTTCAGCCTATGTGCGATGTAGGAATAAATGGATAAAACCTATTTGCCGCTTGCTCGGTACTAGATCCTGCCTTGAAGCAGAAAGATTGTTACGATCTGATACCACGCAGACAGTGGTTTTTAGTGTTAGTCGTTATTTGTTTGGTGTAAGCTTGATAAGGAAAAGGGAAGGTCTGAAACTCTAGGCTGAGAAAACGAATGGGAAATTATAATGAGCTTGGCACGTGCACTTTATGAGTATAATATGAAATATACATTGATTTATATATCATGTACAAAATTCTCTTATTTTATTGGAATAAGTTTTTAAAGACTATTTTAGAGGTATTTATTTGACCTTATTGGTGTATTATTAAATGACCTGATATGTTTATTCCTCAAATCTGCTTTTTAATTTTTTTTAAAATTATGATGTAATACTGAGAAATTTGAAATATCTTTAGACATCACTAAATTGGTCAGCCAAATCCATGTAGAATCCAGATGAATTAGTAGTATTGTATTTTATGTTCAATACGATGTATTGTGGAAATGTTTGTATTGTTTTTGTTGAAAACCTTTTATGGTTATTTTTACCGAAATAAAGATTAAATGAAATGAAATGAAATGAATGCAAAGTCTGACTGGTTCTGGATTAAATAGTATTCTCCACATTTAAGCCCAGTACTACTAGCTTGATTATTGGAAGCTCTGTGAAACAGAAGGAGAAAAGACTTTCAAATAAACAAGGTACCATTTTAAATTGGTATTTAATAAATGTGTCAAAGAAAACCCTATTGGTCGAGAAATACGCTGAGTTTCCTGGTGAAGACCAGGCTCTTTCCCACATTCTTTTGTAATAATGTTTAGGGATGCCAATACTTTCAGCATTTTTTCCTCCAGGTACAGCCTAGTTAAGATGGAACTCCATCAAATGAGGTGGTGTCCGGTGCGACAATCTTTTTTGCCCTCCCCCCAATGATCTCCTCCTCAGATTGCCCCCTGCCACCCGACAAAAGTGCCCCTCATTTCTCCATTGCCCCTCTCTCACATACATTTCATTTTTTTTTAAAGTGCTGGTAAAGGCTGGCTTTACTAATCCACACAGCTATCCACATAAAATACCGATCTGTTCTTTGCAGCAGGCATATTAACCCTCCACACTACTTTATGGCAAGGCAAAACTGCCCTTAAACAAAACTCTGATCTCTCTCTCTCTCTAGCAGCAACATTAATCTCAAGAGTTATCTTGACATTTTTATTACTGCCTGAAAGCTAGACACACAAGGAACTCTGCAGCAGGTGCTTTTAAATCTTAAGTTATTGCTAAACACAGCCCTCCTTGAAGTCACTGCTCCTTCCAAGTCAGCGACCTCTGCAGCCGCACCGGTCGCACCACCCTAAAGCTGGACCTGACAAGCACTAGGAAAGTTAGGGGGGCAGAGTTGCTTACATTTCACGCAATGCAGGGCAGCAAGCAAAGTTGCTGCGCTGTGGTGCGTGAAAGGGACACAGCAGAAATGCGCCATAGCAACTATGATATGGCACATTTCTGCTAACTCCTAGCGCTGGTGCACTGTGTGAAAAGTGGCTTTGCGTGGCTTAGTAAATAACAAAATAACAAAGGTGACGAAACCCTGATGCAAAATCTTAGTAAATCTGCGCCTCGGCCACTATTTGGAAATCTTTGAGTGGTAGGACCCTGAAATATAAAGTACAGCATCAAAACTGCTGAATACTTAATGTAAACTTAAATAATCAAGTCAGTCTCATCATCACAGCAGCCTTCTTCCCAAGGGGAGTGTCACTTTTCTATTAAATATACATTTTTGTGTTTAATGTTTACAGACCTTTAAGGTTAATCACTTCACAGGGATAAAAATAAATCCAAGCATCATCCGACATTTCCTCTTTCCTCTACAGCAATGTAATTCTGACAACCACTAGGTCACATCGTAGGGTACGAGGGTGCAGGACTCATGTCCAACATACTGAGAAATCCTCACCTATCTAGCGTGGATATCTTTTCCGAAAGTTCACCCACCTGTTGAGCAGGAGCGCTTTATGCATTTTCAGCAAATATAAATGTCAAAGTAGGGCTTTGTTTCTGAAAAAGAAACAATCGCTCTGACATGCTGGGAGTTTTCTCGCTGTATTTAGGCGTCATTGTTTGTTTTCCATGCGTGGGTCTGTCATGCCTCATGTGATGGACACAAGCAGGGATAATATGCAGTGGGAGGATTGCTGAATAGGACAGACCTCCCTGTGCAGGAATGGAGGTAGCCCTGTGGACTTGCTAATGCCCTACTTTGACTACCATTGGGGTCTACATCAGCTGTACATCAGCAGTTCCTCCACCTCTAAATGAGGCAGAAGAACTGCATGGTTTGTGGGACAGGAGAACCACTATTTAACAATTGGTTTTATGACCCTTTAAACTCCAAACGACACCCCCCACCCTTACAGACCCATGTCATTAAGTTGTTGAGGAATTGTGATCCATAGCACTACATTGCAACAATACCAAAGTCTATGTGGTTACAGTGTAGGGACATGATACGCAGCATAGCTGGGAGCACAACTTTTTAATGCTAATAGTGTATGTGGATGCCACCACAAACTCCATGATATCTGCACTATTGAGAAACAGATAGACTGTTGCTGGCTGAAACTAAGCATTTTGAAGTGTCTAGAGGTCAAGGAGATGATCCAAATGCATGTCTAGAGACCGCCTGGTGCTATATAACTTTACCTAATTAATCACTAATGCAGAACAAGTGCCTCAAAAAACTAAATATTAAACTGTTGAATGTGAAATTCAAACAAAATGGAGGATTCCCACTGATGCCACCTGTTCATAGATGTGGAACCTACTAGACCTATCAGGCAAAATGAAGTCTTATTGGTTCAGATGGAGAGCAGGAGACACCTCCGGCATCTTCACAGGCATATCAGGCATGAGTCTTCCTTCTTCAGGTTTTGATGAACTGTGGTAACAAGTTGGTGGGGGCTGCTAACAATTGAATACTTTCCTATGCCCTATCAATACAAATTCGCAGCAAAACCCATTCCCTTTTTCATCACTTTCCTGTCTTTCTGCGTTTTAAACCTTCATTGAGCTGCTAAACAAGATGGCAGTAATCAGACTCTTCTCTCTGCAGCTCCAAATCCCCTCTTACAAAGAGCGCTATCCAAATGAGGAACCACCCCCTCTTCATGGTCTGGCAACAACATTCCCCCTGCTTTGGACAAAAATGGATGTCTAAGAGGACTCTCTGGAAGGAAGTGTTCTTTTCCTTGGCCCTCCTTGTGGTATCTTGGTGTCAAACGACAGGCTCACGCTCTGGTTTTCTGCGATGCTGCCTGCTGCTGTCCTGTCCTAAATGACCAATCCCAGATAAGTGTTGTCACACTTCAGTATTCCTGCGATTAGAAGTTGATGTATTGTTCTCTATCAGAACACATAAATATAATTAAAATTGCTACAACTGGAGGTAAGGGAAAGCCAAGAGGACTAGATTATTACTGTACAGTATAAAGTATAAGTTTTTAAAGTTGCCTTTCGATTATAGATATTACATTTTGACTTTCACAACTGAACTAGATTTTTGATAAATAGTACAATGAAATTCTAAACAAGTTTCTGTTATTTTCCTGGCCTGGCCATCATTTTTCAAAAGACTGTTCTTCACAATCGAGCCTCTCCACAGAAACTTTGGGCCTGATTCACAGAACTAACTTACGTCAAAAACGTAAAGTTAGTACTTTTGGTATTCACAGAATACACTTACTCATTTTGGTATTCACAGAATGAACTTACTCATTTCGGTATTCACAGAAGTTAGTAGTCCTAACTTTAGGACTCCTAAATGCCTTCTGTGAATACCGAAAGTCTTAAAGTTAGGATTTTTCTCAGTTTAGGAGTAGTAAAGTTAGGACTCCTAACTTTAGGACTCCTAAATGCCTTCTGTGAATACCGAAAGTCTTAAAGTTAGGATTTTTCTTAGTTTAGGAGTAGTAAAGTTAGGAACTTTACTACTCCTAAACTGAGAAAACTCCTAACTTTAAGACTTTCGGTATTCACAGAAGGCATTTAGGAGTCCTAAAGTTAGGACCACTAACTTCTGTGAATACCGAAATGAGTAAGTTCATTCTGTGAATACCAAAATGAGTAAGTGTATTCTGTGAATACCAAAAGGTACTAACTTTACGTTTTTGACGTAAGTTAGTTCTGTGAATCAGGCCCTTTGTGCTTTGCCTATAGAGTGACAACAGCATTTTGCAGCTGTTCTCTGTACGGATATATATTCCTTTCATAGTTATCATGATAGATATTATACATGTGTGAAGTAGAAAATGTGTAAAAGTAGGTTTTCCTACAGTGTGATCGCTTCCTCTGGTATGTCTAACTGAGTATTTTAAACTGCAGCCAGATGGACCTCAAAGCATTCTATTTTAAGACATAGATCTGAGTGCTTACATATACACTGTAGCCCATATGTGACATTTACAGTGGTGGCCGGCACAGGTAAGAGCGGTAAGGCGGGGCGGAGGGGGAAGTCGACGGGTTAGGTAAAATTAAATAAATAAATAAATAAAACCACTTACCTTGCGCTCATCGAATCGGCAGTGCGGCGAGCGCAAGGTAAATGGTTTTATTAATTTTTTATTTAATAGGACGAAACGCGTTGGCTACTGGCTACTGTGAAGAAAAGAAAATAGAGACTTAAAGAATAAAGAATTGTGTGAACCATCTTACCCAGTGGAATTGACTTCTTGTGTGAAGTGTGTGCGGATCAAATTATCTTGTTGCAATTGTCTTTTGTGAAAGTCTTCACGACATAGGAAACTAAAAGGGTCCTGTTTCCTTTGGTCAACGCAACACATTGTTACAAAATCTCCCATAATATAAATAAGTGCGGTGTCATATCCTAGACCCTTTTCTGTAAATCATTTAATTATACCTAGCCTGTCATCTGTTGACTCCCCCACCCCGCCCGCCCCCACCGCACTTACCTGTGCCAGCCGCCACTGGACATTTAACTTCCATGCCACTGATGCATTATCTGCACCTACTTACCATGGCCTAACTGGAATGTGAAATAAACCAAAATTACCTCATGTTTATAGCGACAGACCCACAAACTGTGAAATGAATGCAGTGGTACAGCACACCGACTCATATTTCTAGCAACATCCAATTTGACGATATGGGGAAACCACTCAAAACATGTCCTTTCTCACAGTACCTTTTAGACAGTAAAAGTAGAGTGAGTGGAAAGTATATTTAATACAGTCTTGATTAAAGCCCCCCATTTCAAATAGGAGAGAGACATGTTGACATTGCAGTGGCACAATTTAGACTCCTTCATTTAGAATTTGGAAAACGTTATATAATCTTTACTATTAACTTTGAATCTTTATGTTGGCCTTTTGTCAGTGCTTCTTTTATTTGACTTGTCCTAAGTCACAGTTTTGCCACAAAGCAGTTTGGTTGCTAGACTGTGGTTCTGCATTTCTATAGGTATTCTCAAATTCTGAGATAATTTGGCATTGTTTGTATTGCCAAAGTATATCTCTACTCTATTTCCCTGTGCATTTATGATGATGACACTGATATAGAAAGACGCAAACTACCAGGGCCTTAAAACGTGAGCAAATCAAAACAGTGCTTGACTCAAGCACCACCATATTACAATGTACACCTGACCTCTTTTATGTCCACAGACAAACCATGATTTATTCAGGATTTAAAATTAGCCAACCATATATAACTACGTTTTAACCTTGTTTATGACCACCCATTTGAAGTGAACTCCTCCACAGGAATAAAGAACTGGCTCATTACTCCTCAGCCAGTGGCCAAAACCTTAGGAGTTTTAACCACTTCCACACTGAGCATGGAGAGAAACTTTAAACAGGTTATTAAATCCTGTTGGTACCCCAAGATGTGTGTTCTCAAACAATGCAAGACTTTTTATAAGCAGAAAAAAGGTTGGATCAAAGATTGTCCAATGAAACATCATCTATGTGGACTATACATGAATTATGCTGCAACATATCCCTGTCCTTTTGCACTCAAAAATCATGTTTTAAACCACTGTCGCAGTAGTGCACAAGATTTTGCATGCATAATGCTCGCCTTCAAAAATAATCAAACTCCACTCTTTCCAAGTTGGCAGCTCAGCCAGATTCCAGATTGACACAAATATGTCCTCGCCAGTCCCAAGGCATGGAATGAATGCTCCTCCACCCTCCATTCAAACACAATCGAATATCTCGCAATTTTTGCAGCTACTGACAGTTCCTCTGAAAGGCTTCTTTTGAGTATGTTGCATGGTAATCAAAGGAATAACAGGCTTGGGTTGGGCACACGGAAGGGCACCAGCTCCCATAGAGAGCAAAGACTTCCAGAGACTACCTTTATTCTGTATATTAGAACTCAAGCACACTTTTCCATTTCTGAGACCGTTCATGCATTTCTGCGCATCCCAATACAGTGCCAATGTAACAGATGAGAGTTACCGATCAGTGGTTTGCTATTTAGGTTTACTGGCGCCACTCAGGAGAATAGCACATGTAACTATCCTAGAATTCCTTATCTTGGTGACGGTGCTGTAAGGTGAGGAGAACCACCAACCTCCCCAAAATCGTGGCCTGGGCCAACTAAATACAAACAACAATCCCCAGCACACGTTGAAGGTGTCTCAAAATTTCTTAAAGTGCACAATATAAGCACAAATTATACAACAAGTATTCAGATTCTTTTTTCTTTTTCTTTATTCTGTTGGTCTTCAGACAGCCGACACGTGTTTCGTCGCTTACAGGGGAGATTGTCCCGCAACGTTCTCAAGGTTATGTCCTCTTAGTAGAAACTTTTTATTTGTGGTGATATTTCCAACCCACAAAGGGAATCAGTATCACGCGACGTCCAAATACAGCCGTTCCACAATCCAGGGATCCTGATATGTCCCAATATCACGAGCGTGAATCAGACTTCATTCCACAGGACGTCACTCTCCGTGTTTGAGTGTTCCGTACTCGGCAAACAAAAAAAGAATTTCCACAAGTGCAGCTGCCCGCGAACACGTGGTGCAGCTGCTGCAATCTAGCTCCGTATGAGAGCCGGGTCAGCCCGAGTTCACATCTGACCTGGGCGTCAGCTGTGGTGATGGCAGCTACAGGAGAGCGAGGGGGCCTCCTCTCAGAGCCGCGCTCCAGGGAGTTCCTCACACAAATGGAGCAACACGTTAGCTGTCCTGACAGGAGGGCTGGCGGCGTCTCCTCCACCGTGCCTCCAGTAAGACAATGCTGGCGTCTCTCCCCCACTGAGGTAAGGGCCTCTCGGGTATGCCACCAACACAGGCTGGACTCTTGGGTAAGATAGAGCGCTTCACACTCTCCGACTATGAAGGAGAGCACTCACCATGTACGGTTTAGACCAAAACACCCCCACCTCCGACTTTCAAGTTGGGCACAAGCGCTCTCGCAGAGTAGAGCACTTCCGATCGGGTGGCAAGGCTGCATGTTAGGAAGAGCGCTTCTACTCAGGTGTCCCGGCAGCCACAGGATTACAATTGTTGGACTCATGAGTCCCCCAGCCAGTTCTAGGTTGGATCCCAGGATCTCTTCTCAGCCCCACAAAGACAGGGGTAGGGGCCCAGCCCACAAGCCCCTGGAGAGCACTGGGGTATCGAGCAAGGTAAGCAGGCAGGCAGGCCAGCACAAGCAGGTCAGATGCAAGGTGGCAGTCCCTTCAGCAGCCCAGCAATTAGCAGGCAGCAGACCAGTCCAACAAAGCAAGCAGTCCAAAAGGCGGTTCCTCCTGGCAGCACAGCACTCCCTTGTATGTAGAGCCAGCAACATCTGGCTACAAGTCCCACGCAGTGTCTAACATTCTGGGGTCATAACCCCTGTACTTATACCCCTAAAGTCTCTGATCTGGGGGGCATTTCAAACAACCTTTAGAAGTGTGCACAACACCCCCATTCAATCCCCAGCCCTGGCTACAGACAGACTACAGTGGGGCGGAGACAGCATTGTGAAAGGTAGGTACAGCCATATTCAGATGGAGGTATCAACTCCTCCCGCCACTCTAAATGCAGACCAGGCCTATTCAGCCCACTATAAGTCACCCAGGAAATGCAGGACACACCTCAACCCCCCTTGTCACTGTTTACAGTGAATGCCCAGCTCCTGTCAGTCTAAACCGGACGTGGAATACACAACCTGGCAGGGCATAGAGTCATAAGCACACAGAAATGCTCACTTCTAAAAGTGGCATTTCTAAAATAGCAATAACAAATCCGCTTTCACCAATAAGCAGGATTTATTACTACTATTCCAAACATACCAAACATGGCCAAGCTACCCTTTTTGTAGCAGACATTACCACTGAAACACATATCAGGGAATTCCCAATGCAAACCTATGAGACGGCAGCCTCACAGCAATGAGAAACCAAATAGGCTGTTTGTCACTACCAGGACATGCCACACAACAAAGGGACATGTCCTATCTTTTACCTACAGAGCACCCTGTCCATAGGGCTACCTAGGGCCTACCTTAGGGGTGACCTATATGTAGTAAAAGGGGAGTTTCAGACGTGGCAACACTTTAAATGCCACGTCACTGCGGCAGTAAACTGCAGGCAGGCCCTGCAGCGGCAGAGGCCTGAGACAGGTTTGAAAGGCTACGTCAGTGGGTGGTGCATGCAGCGCTGCAAGCTCACAGTAGCATTTAATTTACAGGCCCTGGGTATGTAGGTTACCACTGTACATGGGACTAACAGGTAAATTAAATATGCCAAACAGGTGTAGACCAATCCTACCAAGTTTACAAGAGAGAGCACATGCACGTTAGCACTGATCAGCAATGGTAAAGAGCCCAGAGTCAGAAAACCAACAAAAACAGGTCAGACAAAATACAGGAGGAAGGCAAAAAGTTTGTGGATAACCCTGCAAAAAGGCCCAGTTCCAACAATAAACAAAAATGGTCTTAGTTTTAAAAACCACCTTGCTATACCTTTGTACAGTATCACAAAAATTTAAATTCAAAATAGGCCTGGAAGAAATTTTAATTATGCAGTAGAAATTTGCATAATTTCTGAAGTGCGAAACTTCACATACGTTTTGCATGCAAGGTACTCTTTCGCACAGAAAATATCTTTCCAAGAGACATTTTCAGCTCAAACCACTCTCCTTGTGGAATCTTGTGAGACAAATGCATGATTAAAAAAGCAGTCAGGCGAGATACTGCCAAACCACATTTTGCCTTAAAAATCTAATTTTATAAAATTAGGCTGGAAGATATTTACCTGATTTCACCCACTTTAACTTTAAAATGACAAGCCCTTTACATCTTACTCTTAATTTGAGTACAGCAATTTATGACCTCTCAAACGGTAGGAAGGGTTGGAGAAGGAATGTAGGAGAAGGGGAGAAGAAATTGTGTTATTCAACCATAGAACTCAACTTCTCTTTTCTTCATAATCTATGAGAAAATAAATGTATTTCTTCATTCTTTAGACTTTTTCACTATGCTAGCACTATGATAGCAACTAATTCTGTAGGCAATACAAATATACAACAGATCTATGATGTTTCCTGGTTCCCTGGGTCATAGCATGATCTCATTAAAAGCTAAAAATGATTGTTTTTTGACCTGGGAAACCACCACAGTTTTTGCTTTTGGGACTCTATTTTTTCGACCTTTGTCTATAACACTCCCTGACAGAGTCTGAGTCACTATAAGCTTTGTGGACCTTTGAGCTTTGAGCTGTAACCTCCAGTGCAAATCTTTTAAAAGAATGTCAGCTAATCTGCAGCTTGGGTAATAGTTTCTGTAAAGGTTGCATGTGAACAAGTGATAAATGCTGAGCAAGGAAGACTTATCAGACTCAGATTTGCATCTGCGCATATGTAGGACTGTGGCAGACAGGGCTCCACCTGAGATCATTATGATCTGATTGACGACCAAAAGGGACTGCACCATCTCATTTGGGTATAGTGATGTTTCCACTGTGCACCATATGCACAAATTGTGTTTTATTGTATCTCCAAATGTTGGTACAAGGGTCAAAGTTCATGCCTTGTGAATAAATTATCTGACCCAGAATCCAAATCTGAGGCCTATGGAACATATCTGGATTCCTTCATATCTTTTATATTTGCCATATTTCTCAGTGACAGCTTTGATGAGATTTGTGATTTGAGCTTTCTGACAGGGACAGAAAATTGTTCAGTTGCCCCAGATGGCAGGTCAAAAACTCCTGAATGAAATAGGATCAAAGGGAGTAGAGGCAGAACTCTGAATCCAGTTACCACAGGAGATTAATTTGAAGGGGCCAGTCCAGTTTTGCAGACTCCAGGGCAGGTTGCTCCAGCTTCCTGATTATGTCTGAGGACCATTAAAAGGCCAACTTGCAGGTGACTCTGAAGGAGGGGTCACATGCATGGCTGTGGACTAGTTCTGTTGTGGGTGCTCCAGGAGTGAGCACTACAGACTCACTGGACACACAGTCCTCCTGAAATTCACAATGGACCCATGTCTGGGCATACCCGTCCCACTCGGGGTGACAATTATAGAAAGAACAATTGATGGACATAATGCAGAACAATGTCATACATTCACCCCAGTACAGAGATCTGGGCCTAAATCTATAGATTGTTTGCTCCCCATGCCATTCCAGTTTGAACCCAGCCATATGGAAATCAGTCTTGACCCATTGTTCAGCATTCCGTCCATCAATTGTTTCTTTTGCATTTGTCACCCTAAGTGGGAAGGGTATGCCCAGCCGTGGGTCCCGTGCTCACTGCGCCACTGGATTCAAGCTAGCCAGGCTGATGAGGGGTGATGCCCTGAAACCGTTCCCAGGATGCTTGTTTCCAGTCCAGGGAGGACCTGGCTTGGCAGTTCGGGCTGGACTATTCCCATAAGGAACAGGGTCAAGACTGATTTGCATATGGCTGGGTCCAAACTGGGGTGAGCAAAAGAGTGATGGATTAAACCCAGGTCCTTGTGACTGGGGGTGAATGTTTACTTTGTTCAGCATTCTGTCCATCAATTGTTTCTGTTGCATTGGTAAAGACGAAAAAGCAGCAGTTCCAGAAGCTGTGTAAGGCAGCAAGCAATCTTCATGCATATGCATGTGGATCAGTAGGTCCCAGAAAACTGCATTTTGGGGCCAGACCTAGCCACCTACCTAATCACTTCTTGTGTGAAGCATTTTAAGATGGCTGTGGGTGCCATGGGGCCAGGAGCACTTGCTGTCTCTGAAATATATCATTAAAGCAATTGCTCTACTACCTCATGGGAGCCCTTGTGTGTTGGACTCACCGAGGAACAAGTTCTCACTATTATAGAATTATCCCCATCAGAGGTGGGAGACCATCAATGAAGAGCCATTGCCACCTTTGGCCTGTGCTATGTAACCCAATGATGAGGGGACACCCCCAGGCACAAGGAGCGTCATCCATGCCGCCTTCCACTCCCCACAACCAAGATGCGGATGAGTGGGAGTGCGGGAGCCAAGTGTCTTCCCTGCCCAGTGCTCTACTGCCGAGTGCCAGGAAGCAGGTAACCACTGTAGGACACTTGTGACCACTACATTGGTCCCACCAGCGAGGTGTGCAGATGCTGCATGAAAGGGAAGAGTAACCTGCATTAGACGTATATTGTCCAGTTGGAAGTGAACAGACAAAAGCTTTTCAAAAGGATATGGCCACTTTGAAAAGAAAAAGGGACAGTCTCAGCTGTATCATGCCTCATTAATCCCTAGGGTACAGATCTGCATATTTTGGTGGGCGCCCACAGAAGAAATCGATTGACACAAAGTATTAGGAAGTATTCTAAAAGTCTCCTAAAGCAGCACTTAGCCCCAATAAGCCCCCAGTGCAAGGAGAAAAAGATCTCACCCTAAGACGACCAAGAGGATGAATGCTTAGGCCCAGGAGAAGAGAGATCTTGCATAATCTTCTGTTGGAATGAAGTTTCTGTGAAGACTCTGATGGTAGTCGGACTGCCACAGAACCACTGCTACCGCAGGGATTGCATTGTGAGGCTGGTAATATGCTGGTGATTAATATGGTAGCATATTACTAGTTTCCTCACTGCCACAGTTTTCATGGCGGTGCGACCGCCATGAAAAGTGTGGCAGTGAGGAAACACAGGGGGTCCTACAGGGCCCCTTGGTGCCTCTGGCCCAGGGGATTCATTCAGGGGGGCACAAGGTGTGCTCCCCTGTTTGCATGCACCCCCAGTTCCTGCAGTCCAAGCCCTGCAGGAACGTGCAATGGCGTTCCCATTGCGGTGCCTTGCTAAGGCTCACATATGAGCCTTAACAGTGTACCGCCGTGGGCCAGCTGCCTTGTGTTTGCAGGACTGCCCGACCTGGATTCCAGTCGGAATCTGGCGGGTGGTCACAGCATGGGCTTGGCAGTCTTGAAACGGGGCGCTGGTGTGGCAGCCCGCTCCAAGACCGCCAAACTCATAATATGGCCCTAAGTCACCTCTATTCATAACAAAGAACCCAGTTCACAATGATATCGCCATGAGTAGGCATGACTTATTCTTGCAGTACTCCTGGCCTACTCATGAATTCCAGGAGCATGCCAGGTATTGGCCTTGTGTTACGTAAGCAAGGCGTGCTACAAGAGTAAGTCACCCCTATTCGTAACAAAGAACCCAATTCACAAGAATATTGCTATGAGTATATGTGACTTACTCTTGCAGTACTCATGGCTTACTGCTAAAAGCAGGAGTAAGCCAGGAGTAATGTAAGAATAATTTAAGGCAAGATTTTTGTGAATGGGGCCCATACAGTCGAAGTCCAGCACTTCAGGAAAAATACTATAGGTGGACAAACGCCTTGTGGTCAACTTCTGAACCTACAATGCTTTAATGCTGAACATTCAAGAAAACAATCAACTTCTTGCAATGCTTGAAAACAGTGGCAGCACATTGAATCCATGAGCAATAAGGCTGTACTTGTACAAATATGTGTCTCCATCACTTTTTGTCTAGAGCATGCAACAGACACTTTAATGCTCAATAAAAAGGAACCATTTAAATCCCGCATATATACGTACACACATCCAGATATCCTTAAGTACAACCTAGAGTAATTGTCAACTACTTATGGTGACAGCTAGCCCACTTTACCTCCGTTTGTTATCACTTTCCTATTTTACTCTCTACTCTACAGTGGATCCTCATCAGTATGTTCTTGAGCTACAGTGGATTGTGTCTGCCCGTCAAAAGCAGTCTTGGTTTGGGCACAGAGAGGCTACAATCCTGCAGCCTGCAATGATTCCCAAATACAATAACCAAACATTTACCAGAAGCAGGTGGATTCATATCTATATATCATGATTTTAAAGAACAGTCACTGCAGAAGGAACACTTCAGAGGAAGATATGAATACCAACCCCACCCTCAGTGAGAGGAAGTTAAAGTGAACATTTTGTAAATCACCGACCTCCAAATAACAGGACAATTAAAACAATCATTTTACTCGATAGGAATGCTCGGGATATTCTTAAAGCTGAGGCAATCTCTTTACAATCTAAGTGTCATTATAAGAGACCGCAACAACACTTCAACATGACGCCAATTTAGCAAGTGACCCATTTTCACAAAAGTATAATGATTTTTAGGTCAGAATTAATTATTAACTAAAAGGACAACGCTTTTTTCCTACTCCTGACCAGGCGATTATGAAAGTGGTTGAATAAGCTGCTCTATAAAATATGCAAACAATACATTGTTGAACCAGTTCTGTTTAGAGTAATTACTTTAACAGTCATTCAAACTATCGCTTCCTAGTACATAAGGAAATAATATGTTGTGTTTTCTCCTCTCTTTCTCACTATGGAAGCTACTAATTGTATGTTTTCGACCTTTGCAGAACTGCGCCAACCCTGACTGTGAAAAATACGTAAAAAGCTTTACAAATGACTTTTTTTTATTGGAATCTACAAGCATCAACCGTACAAATTCTTGCATAAGCCTTTTTTTTTGTAAGTCAGTAAATATTGATCCACACCTTTCTGTTCTTCCATATCACAGTTCATGAGCTTGTCAAGTGTGCATTTACATACTGATTTACATACTGGGTTTGCACATGTGGAATTTTTGTAAACGAATCCCTATTGTGAATGTCAGGCATCAGGTGAAGGGTTATTCCCATGAAAGATACACATATAATCTAAGCAAATTATTGTTCTCTCCTCTAGTGTCTAGGTACACATACGCGCATGGTCTGCCTAGTAAGACTGTAGTGAAGGCTAGGCTGGGATTACTAATTTAAAGACATATTTGTATGTAATGATTCTGTGCTGTGCATGTCTTCTTCCAAGACGCTCAAGGGGCTGTAATATCATTTGTGGTCTCATAGAATCATTAAGTATGCTTCAACAAACCTTGGCGATTTGACTGTGGTCAAGATGGTGTAGCTTCCTAGCCAACCATCGATACACTGACGGACACATTCACAAATAGTCTTTTGCACTCCTAAGGTCAACGTAGGTGCACAAATAGCTTGATTAACGTGAAAATTAATGGGAATGTTTTGTCGTACATTCAGTTATTCATACACATGTAATATTACACAAGCATGCGTGACGAAACACATGTCGGCTGTTATCCAGTATTGAGGACTGAAGAATATGAATTTGTGAAAATTGAATGCACCAAAGAACACTTAACCACTTATTTCTACAATAAAGAAAACTTTTCGTTCAACACAAGTCCTTACTGTTTGGATCTTACATGTTTTTCTTGGATTACTTATCAAGTGCCATGGCTTTCCTTTTCTATAACGTTTACACATTGGATCTCTATGTCCAGCGTGAACTCACACCTTGGTTGTAGGGTGTGGGACAACCTTGGAAGCACCATCCCCAAAATATGTTGTGCCTTTCATAATTACTTCATGCCCACAAAAAATTGTGTACTACAACAAGGTGTGATTATTAGTCCACTACTACCTCCTTTGCATAAAGGTTCAAAAATATGTGGGAGTAAATTAGGTGCCAAGGATGGGATTGTGCAGTTCAAGGAGAGAATGCCTTGAAAAATATCTGAACAATAACAAACCTAGGACTTTATAGGTGTTCCATGGCTTATTCCCAGCTTAGATACTCCAGTCGAGGGCAAGAAAAATCATAGTCCAGGGAGGAAAAACAACCAAAACTGGAAGGGGTGGAGTGTAAGGGGAGGGAAAAACATAAAAATTGGATGGTGTGTAGGGCAGTGGCATAACAAAACTTGTGGGGACCCCCTGCACAGTGCATGGAGCTCCGGACCTAGTCAGGAACTCTCTGGCCCGCCCCTGTGAAGTGCAGTAGGGACCCCTGGGGCTCGGGGCTCCCCCGCACCCCGGGCGCTGCAGGGGCTATTGTTATACCACTGGTGTAGGGGAATGGGTTTCTTCATTGGAAAACACTTTCTGTGTGCCGCATATAGAAAAAAATCAAATAATAATGAAATTTTTCTAGGCATTATTACAATCTTAAGTATACATAATGTACAGTTGCTATACATAAAGGCTTACCCATGTGAATCTTTACAGGGGTAGTACCGTAATTTTTTTAGAAATAAAATAAAAATGTATCTAGTCCAAACAAGAGAGTAAACCTGCTGATTTCGATTTTTTTTGTCTATCGACCCATGAGAATTTGCTCACCACAGCCTTAAGCATTTCCCTTTTGTACAGAGAGATTCCTCCAACCAATTTGAGACCTTTTATTCTCTAATCCAGCCCAGGCTCCATCATTCTCTCTCACATTACTTTTGATCAGAAATTTGCCTCATGGGGCAAACGCCACAATTCCCCCTTTCCTGATATGCAAACCCTGCTCGAGTCCCTCTTCTGATTGCAACCTGAGTATCACCTCCCTTACAGCAGTGATACTCAAAAAGTACGGCCCGGGGGCCCCATGCGGCATCCTGACCTTTACATGAGTCACCCTGGTCAACAGCAGCACTGGGCTGCTGTTTGCTCAACTCAGCCCTAACAATAAAAAGACGTTAAATAAATGGAAATAATTTATTTAAAAGTTAATTGAAGTTAAAGAAAAGAAGTTGGTTGTCCTTCACCACTCAACTTTAGTAGCACTTTCATTTTAAAGAGCTCTTGCAGCAAAATTGTAAAAATATGATAAAGCCTCTTCAAAATTCAAAAAATGTATTTCATTATCTGCAGAACTGTTTCACCTTTGTACTTCATATTATATCAGTGCATTGGGAAATATTTTTTTTTTAAATGATAGTTTTCAAACATGAATTTAGAAACGTTCATTCTTCCCCCCCACTCTGACAACAATGCCAATAGTGGACTAAGGGGCAAGTCGGTTATGAGCACTCTTTGGCTAGCCTGGGTTCCTTCTGTACATGAACAACATTATATCTGATAACTCAAACACAGGAGAAGGTTTTAAACAGCGCTGTTTGACTTGGTCCTCACTGCAAGGTCACCCTTAAACTTTTTACCACCTACGTGAATGCCTTCAAAACCTCACTCAGGAGTTACCATCACGAACTGAAAGAGACCAAGAATAAGGTTCTGACCCAGAGGTTTGAAGCCAGCAACAACAAATGCAAAGACCTATTCACCATTGTTAAGGAATTCACCCATCCTGCAGCTACCTCCAACTCCATCACCCCTTCACAAGAACTCTACAACCAACTATTTGACTTCTTCCACGACATGATATCTATGATCTACAGGACATTTGGCCCTAATGACACCCTACCCTCCCCCTCTCACCTCCGACCTCCCCCACTAAGGTCACTCCTCTCAAGGCATGGATTCCGCTGACCAATAAAGGCATAGCAGCTATAATGGCATCCATCCACTCGGGGGCCCCCACGGACCCATGCCTCCACCACTTCTTCAACCTAGGGAGACCCACGAAAAGCGCACTCAAAACTGTCATCAACACCTCTATCACTAAAGCCTCTTTCCCTGATGCCTGGAAACATGTAGAAGTCACCCCGCTCCTTAACAAACCATCCTCAGACCCTGAAATTCATAGCAACTACCCATTTTCCTACTCCCCTACCAAGCCAAATTCATAGAAAAGACAATCAACTGTCAGCTCTCCCATTACCTGGAACACTCTGAACTCTTGGACAGCTCGTGATTAGGCTTCCGTAGCAACCATAGTACCAAAACGGCCCTCATTGCAGCTGCAGACGACATTCGCACCATACTAGATCGAGGCCAGACAGCTGCACTTATACACCTTGACCACACCGCCTGTTTTGACACTGCCTCCCACCACACACTCATCTCCAGGCTCCATGAAACTGGAATCCAAGTACTAGCTCTCAAGTGAATAGCCTCCTTCCAGACTGGAAGAATGCAACGAGTCAAACCCCCTCGGTTCATCTCAGAACCCAAGGACCTCATCTATGGAGTATTGCAAGGCTCTTCATCAGTCCCACTCTCTTCAAAGTGTACGTGACTCCTCTTGTGAGTCATTCTGACCCACAGACTCAACATCATCTCCTACACCGATTACACCTAACTCAACCTATCCTTTTCAGAAGACACAAGCTCCACCTGCTGCACAAGCTGCAAGCCATCCGAAATACTGCCGCCAGACTAGTACTCAACCTTCCCAGCTGCACGCACATCACACCTCACCTCCAACAACTTCACTGGCTACCTATTCAGAAACACTGCCAGTTCAAGATCCTCACACATTCCTGCAAGGCATTACACAAACTGGGTCCCACCTACTTCAACCGCCAACTACACTTCCACTAACCAACCAGGAACCTCCGCTCAACATCACTCACGCTCGCCCACACACCCATATCCATAGAAGCAAGACAGGAGTCAAGGCGTTCTCTTACTTGGTGTCCAAATCCTGGCACCACCTACCACAGCTGGTCAGGGCAGCAACGTCTCTCATGGACTTTTGCTTATAATTGAAAACCTTCTTGCACAGCCCACACCTACTCAGCACCTGGATACCGTCACAGGTGACAAGTTTGCGCTGCACAAATCCACATCACATTACATCTAGTCCCTCCTATTTTTGCTGAATTTGTTTATGTTGGCCTTAGGACGCTCTTCGCTTTACCACTCCTAATCAGTGCTGAAGTGCTTGTGCTCTCTCCTTTAAACATGGTAAACTTGGCTTACACATGATCGGTATATTTCATTTACTTATAAGTCCCTTGTAGGTTAGTGTACCATATACCCAGGGCCTGTAAATTAAATGCTACTAGTGGGCTTGCATCATTTAGTATGCCACCCACTTAAGTAGCCCCATAAAACATGTCCTGGATCTGCCTTTGCAGCCTGAATGCAGTTTCAAACTGCCAATTCAACTGGCAATATAAACCCCTCGCCAAGCGTTAGACTCCCATTTTATTGTATATAAGTCACACCTAAAGTAGGCCCTAGGTAGCCCATGGGCAGGGTGCTTTGTAATTAAGAATTTGGGCATATATGTTTATGTTTTACATGCCCTGGTAGTGAAAAATATTTAAAATAGTTTTTTATTATTGTGAGGCCTACCTCCTTTAGGATAACATTGGGTTGCCTTATTACATTTAATAAGTGCTGACTTTTCAGGAACAGGTAAAGATTTCATGTTTGGTATCTGAGAAATTATATTTAAAAATATCTTTAACGGTAAGTTGGATTTTAAGTTACAATGTTGAAAATGACACTTTAGAAAGTTGGCATTTTTCTGCCCAGCCATTTGGTGACCTAAGCCTCTTCCTGGGTAATATGACTGGGTGTAGTTAGCAGTTGGACTTTGTTTATTCCTCCCAGACAGCCACACAATAGAGGGATTAGGTGCGCTGGCTGGGACATCACTGGCAGAATGGGGGGTGGAGCTGGGCACAGCCCCACTTGCAACTGAATAGGCTGTGCTCTGCTTTAACACGTAGGACTTGTCGCCCCTTGATTGTCCATGAAGGCAGCTTGGAGCTGAACCTTCAAGGGGAATTCTCTAGAAGCTTTTCCTACTTCAAATAAGGCACTAGGTATAAAAATAGGGCCCTCATATCCACTCTTCAGTTGACTTTGTGGATCTGCGGAAGGACTCTCAGAGGAGTGCCTGGTGCTGTGGCCACTGTGTACTTCAGGAACTGCTTTGCTGCACCTGGAAGGAATGCTTAGCTGCCTGAAGCCTGCCTTAAACTCTGAGAGGCCTGCCCTGCTGTTTGAACCCTGCTAACCCCAGAACTACCAGAGTGACTCAAAGAGCTAGCTGGCTGGCCTCCTGACCAGAGTCTCAGGGAATCCAGCAGCTGGACCCACCCTGAGTGAGTCCCAAGCCCCCAGACCTGGGCCCTTGGTAGTGGTGCTAAAGGTGCCCAGGTAGCCAAAATTCAAAACTTGAGACTTGGAAAATTTAGGGATCAACCTGCTCGTCTATCCACCCAAGGTGCATCACTGGTCACCCTGACTTCACAGCAGCTCCTACTACATTCTTCTCCGCAGCCGCAAATCCTGTTCAGCAGTCGTTAACCAAAGGAGTATCTGTTTTAGTGGAACTCTCGTCAGCTACAGCCTCGTCCCGCTGGAGATTGTTGACTTCCAAAAACGTGACTAAGTCCAAACGAAAAAATCTTCACTGCAACTTCATCCAACGTCTCCTCGACGATGAAGCACCCTCTTGCCGGCAACCTTGCCCCACTGAACTGTACCATCTCAGAACAATGTCCTTCTGAATTTCTTCTAAGTCCGAAGATAAACGCTGACCAGGCCCAATCCTCTTTTTGGATCCGACTCACACTCCATGGTGATCAGCCATACTTTTTTACTTTGACCCGGTCTTGCATGACTAGATATTCATGGTTGGTATTTAGATATTTTAGGCGCTAGTTTTTACCTTAAACTTTAAAAATTCATACCCCCGGTTCTACTAATTGGATTTTTGTCGTTATGGTGTCAAATAATTTAATAAAATCTACTCTATTTTGCTAAATTGATGTGGGATTTTTCTTGTGTTGTGTTTTCACTTCATTGCTGTTTGTGTTGTACATAAATACTTTACACATTGCCTCTAAGATAATCCTGACTATTCTTGTGCCAAGCTACCAGTGGGTTAAGCACAGGTTAATTTAGTGACTTTTGTTGTTCATACTGCCAGGAATTGTGGCTGTTGCTTGAGCAGGATTAACATCCCACTCATCCAACAACCTAATTTCAAACAAATGCTCATCCTGAAGTCCTGAGGTCCTCTTTTATGCGATTATGAAGAAAGGGGAGGAAAAGTTAAATAAAACAATTGGCCAGTATCACACAATTTTGTAAAGAGGGAAAGCCTGGATTAATCCCTAGTTTTCTGGTTTTACATTGTGGAATTCAGCTACTAAATGTATATGCTTTGCTTCACCTATACCCAACTTACCGCCAATTCCCCCGTAACACCCTGCCCACTGACTGCCACCCTGCTGGCATCAATGCAGCCCTCGGTCACATCACACACCAAAATGTTTGGCCCCGGGAAAATGTTTGAAAATACCCGTGCCTTAGAGCATACTTCCCTGAGACCTGTTTGCCTTTCCAGATTCCTTGATGCCCAGCCATGAAACACCTGCCCTACCACATCTCATTTTCAGTAGTCCTCTCAATGTAAGCAAGATGTAGCCAATTTTTTTTTTTTTTTAAATAACCGTACAACGCTGTTTACTGTCCCGCTTGAGTGAATATTAACACATTTTATGAATTCACAAAGGGTGCACATAGCACTGCTGGAAAAACATGAAAGCCACATGATTCTAGGAGTTCTCTTGGCAAGATGATGTGAGTTTCCTTTAACGTGCATGCAAAAATCAGTTCTGCAAGTGTAATTACAGACAGTGAGCAATTGAGCATGTCTGAATTTGTTCCCAGGAGTCCAGACAATGCTTCTATTTTCTGCAATTTGTACCTCTAAGGAGAAAATAGGTTTTCCTGTGGAGAAACCCATTACCTTACAACTCCACTGAAAACGACACTCCCACCTGGCCCTCATGAGTAAATCTGTGACTATTCCATGGTGGAAGTGCATCATGAAGAAAGGTTTCAATCTGCCCCTTAATTTCCAGAGGAAATGGAGCTTGTTTTGCCAGTGTATGGTGATTTGAGGAAAAATGCAGCTCAGACGGTATTGGTCAAAATTAGTTCTCAAGACTCCCACCTACACGATAACCGGAGACATAATAATGGACAAATAGATGATTAATTTGCCGAAAGTAAATGAGCAAAAAAGAGTAGTACTTAGGATGCATAGAAGACCATACCTTGTACTTGCGTTTGATAAACAAGAAAGTATTCGTCGTTTCCACAGCTTTCGAACTCCTCTCCGGTGCATTTCTGGGCGCAGAGCTGCTCGTCCTCGCGCTCGTGAAGTGTGAAACATGTCGTAGGGAAACCACAGTGACAGAAGGTTCCTGCAAGGACTGCCAATGGGTATTCCTGTGGGGGACAAGTGACAACACTCGGTTCAGTTTTCTACAGCCTGTAAATAATGCTGCATTCCACGGTGGGCACTACTTTCACAGCATACTTAGTGCACCTGCTCTAGAACAGATGGCTAGCTCTTTTTTTTAATCAAACATTCTTTTTTATCGAAATTTTCCCCCGCATAAATTGAAATTACTTACTGCTGTAATGTTCTTATACATTTCCCGCTGGTTATAGAAGTTGCATTATTATCTTAAAATAAGGGAATCCGACATCCCTCTTTTAAAAATTACCACATAAGTTTTGTATTATTATTATAAATGGAAAGCACTTTCCAGAATTCATAATGCAATGGACGAAAACTAAAAGGCTTTTTCAAACTGTGTTTAATGGGTGCTGCTGTTTCGGCAAATTTAATAATTTAGGAGCAGCAAAGCTTCGTGAATTCCTAATGATTTTGTTCTTTCGACCAATTTCAAATTTCCTTCAGGTTGTAATGAGAATTAGGCCTGTAGACGTGGCATTTTTAGGAACACTGAGCACCGAGATAGCACCTAAGCAGCTTTAGTACTACACCTAAACATAACCAGGAAAAGCAAAGCACAAGAAGCAGAAAGACACAGCAAATAAAGACAGGTAAAAGAAGAAGCAAGTGAAGGTAGTAAAAAACAAAGTCACAAAAACAACGTAATTTTAAAGTAAACATGGGCCTGTGAGAGTGAGTAGCATATTTTCTCACCTGGGCAGGATGATGGGCCAAGAAGGATTCCTAAAAAATTCCCTCAAAGTTCACATGGGTGATAAGATGGGCCAGTTTAGGACTAGAAGAAATCTCTTCACTCAGTGGAAGTGACTTACTTGATTTTGCATGCTGTAATAGTTCTTGCCAGGGCGTTGCATGGGTCCCATTGATCCATCCACACATTGCCCACTCTAGGTAACCCGTCTGCATGCTTTCCAAATACCACTTAAATGGTTGGCTTTAATCCTGCTCCTGTGCACCCAACTCAGGGCGATGAACTCATTGACATAGGGGTTCCTAAAGCAAGGAAACGAGTCAGTAGGGTCACAAATTAAAACCCCTAACTGCTTCCTTTGAAGTAAAATAAACTCGTGTAGCATCAGTGAAGTACCATCAAAATTCTCTCTATGTGGTGGTAAGGTGCAACGTGATATGCGTATTCCAAGGCCCCTTCCATATTGGCAGGTGGGATCTTACTGGACCCAAACAATTTATTTTCTGACTGATATCCACCCATACTAATTGAAGAGTGGAAGCAATCACATCCTGCCATTTTTTAATTAATAACAGTTCATTATTTTTTAAATGATTAAAATGTTAATCCTATTAATAGATTGAGCTTTTTTTGTAGATTTCCAGATTACAAAAATATCCTTACTGCTCACATACAAACACTTAACATCTCTTTCCTTTATACTCTTAAGCATGGAAATATGTATCCTATGATTAAAAAAATGACGGCAGGTAACGTGCAATATGGTTTCACTCGGAATGTAGAAATCTTACAGTACTCAGATATGTTGAGATGTGCAGCAGTTGTGTCGTTTTAACACTGATGCTCATGCCTCTGGGTGTAAATATTTCAAATTACAAATTCAGAAGTTTTTTCTGCTGCCCAGTTAGGGGCGTATCTTGATCAGACAATTTGGTGGCGGGAGGGTGACGTTCAGATTTTCCAAAAATCCCTTTGGCATATCCAGTTAAAATGCACTATTCTACAAGTAGGGCATGAAGGGTGGTTAAGGGGTAGTGGAGAGGAAGAGGAGTGTGGAATGTAAGGGGTACTAAGTGGTAGGAAACACAATATTTTGTAAACAATCAAGGTTCATGAAGACCTTCACAACAGAAAGGGGGAGAGAGAGAGAACGAAATAGAGATAGAGAGACAAACAGAGTGTGTATGTTTTCATTTTTGTATTTAAAAATCCAGGTGAAATCCAACAGAGACCTCACCCTATCCGACTGAGAGAACTGCTATCCAACTATTTACTACAGAACATTTATAAGGAGGGGGGGTGTAAGACCACAAAAACCCCACTTGAAACTACACCACTGAGCCCAGGCGTTCTGTCTTAAAAACATGTTACATAGGGAAAATCCTATTGTTTAGTAGTAAATGGTCTGTGTTAGAAATCGAGTTTCTGTTTGGCAGAGGTATGCACCCTGTCCAAGTAGGAGCCACATTCTAGTCAGAGTAAGTCACACCACACCCTAAATTATCCTGTGCTTACCCTTTGGTAGCTTGACACAGAGCTGTCAGTCTTAACTTAAGAGGCAATGTGTAAAGTGTTATTGCAACACTTCAAACACCAGTAACACAGTGAAAACACTACAAAAAGACTCCACACCAAGGTAGAAAAATTGAGCTTAAGTTTATGAATAAAACTAGACCTAAACGACGAAAATCCAATTAGTAGAACTTGAGATATGATTTTTTTTATGCAAACTGTAAAATAGTGCTTAGAAGCAATAATCGGCTATTTGGGACATCTGGTCACGTTGGACCAGGGGAAAGTCAAAGGTTTATGCCGACCACGATGGAGCATGGGTCAGATACAAGTACCCACTTAGGCCCGCTGAACAAAAGTACCTTGATTCTAGTTGCGACGAGCAGGGTGCGGCTGAGTGTTGTGTCAGTGTTCCCCACGCAATAGGGATGATACCTCAATTTTCTCTACACTGTAGCGTCAGTACGTCAGTTCCAAAGGTGATGTGCCAGATCCGAGATGCCATGGTTCCGAAGGCGATGGGTCACATTTCTCCACACAGTAGAGATGATGCATCGGTCTTCTCCACGCAGTGGCACTGATGCATTGGTTCCGCAGCTGTGGTTCAGAAGGCAATGCGCTGGTTTCAAGGGTGATGCATCCTATCCTGTTCCCACAACAGCACCGATGCATTGATTCTGCTCACACAGCAGAGGATGTCGGTTCTGCTAGAGCAAACAACTTAGGCCACTTCATATGGTCCAGGACTGGGGTGGCACCACTTGGCAGGGCAGACTCACAGATTGCAGTGTCCAGGTGTAGGAGCAGGGTGGATGGAAGTCTTTTATGTCCCTGAGACTTCAAATCAGGAGGCATGCCAGCAAGCCCTTGGAGTCACTCTGGGTTGAAGTGATGCAAGCCCAGTCCTTCTCACCCAGGCAGGGGAAGAGCAGGCAAGAGGGCAGCCCAGCAAGGCAGGAATCCAGCAAAGCAGAAGTCCAGCAGAGTGGCGGTCTTCAGCAGCACAGCAGTCCTTCTTTCTGGCAGAGACTTCACAGATCCAGAAGTGTACCAAAGTCATGGTGTCAGAGGTCCAGTACTTTTACCCAGTTGGGCCTTTGAAGTGGGCGAGAATTCAAAGAAGGCTTTGAAGTGCACAGAAGTCCTCCATTCCTGTCCTGGCTCTAGACTCACTACAGAGGAATATTCAACCCTTTGTGTGTGGACAGTACAGCCTCTTCAGGTGTAAGTGTGAGGCTGTGCCCAGATCCTCCCTCCCATCTCCCAGGATGGCCCATCAAGTCACACCTAAGCTCCCTTTGTGTATGCCTGTCCAGAAGGAATACACAAAGCCCAGATGTCAGCCCACCCAGGCTGAACAGAGACAGTCAGGAGGCACCAAATGGCTGAAGTAAGAAAATGCCAGCTTTCTAAAAGAGGGATTTTCAGAATTGCAATTTAAAATCCGACTTCGCCATTAGTTGTGATTTAAAATTGTGATTCAAGAGACACCAGACTTGGGGGTCTTATCTTTTCCCACTTGGAAATTACACTTAGAAATTGTAATAAGGTAGTCACAATGTTATCCTATGGGAGAGATAGGCCTTGTAATAGTGAAAAACGACTTTGGGAGTTTTTCACTACCAAGAAATGTAAAAAGTAAAAGTACATGTTCTGCCTTTTAAATACATTGAACCCTGCCCTGTGAGACATACAGGTCCTACCTTAGGAGTGACTTATATGTACAAAAAGGGAAGGTTTCGGGCTGCAAAAAGGTTGTTTTGCCAGGTGGACATGGCAGTGTAAACTGCACACACAGGCTCTGCAGTCGCCAGCCACAACCAGTCCAGGTAAGAGGGGTGGGGCCAGGTGGGGGGGGGGGTTCGACAGACGATGACGAGGGAAAATTAAATAAATAATTTATTTTCCCTCGTGGTCGTCTGTCAAAATCCCCCCCACACCTGGCCCCCCGCCCCACTGCTCTTACCTGCACAGGCCGCGGCTGGCAGTCACAGGCCCGAGACAAGAGTAAAGGGGCTACATAAGTGGGTGGCACAATCAGTGCTGCAGGCCAACTAGTAGCATTTAATTTACAGGCACTGTGTACAAGGAATGCCACTTTACTATGGACTTATACGTAAATTAAATATGCCAATTGGGAATGAACCAGTATTACTATGTTTAGGGGAGAGAGCACAAGCACTTTAGCACTGGTTAGCAGTGGTAAAGTGAACAGAGTCCTAAAGCCAGCAAAAACGAGGTCAGAACAGTGGAGGAGGTAGGCAAAATGTTGTAGGGAAGACCACCCTTAGGCTGTCGGGTCTAACAATCTGCATAATGAATATGACCAGCTTCCGTCTGGTCAAGTTTCAGATTAATTATTGCTGATTTGTGATTAGTATGTAACGAGGGCATTCACTGTTTGGACTCCATACCATCAGGGCTGGAGACACGTCTCATTTTGAGAACAGGTAAGCACTCAGATTACTTTGGCAAACAAACACCTTTTCAAACCTTGCCTGTAAACTTGATCAGTCTGCTTTACATGAAATACTGCCAGAGAGTTCCACAGGCTGGCTACCTGAAATGAGAACAACTAGCCTCCAGTTGCTAGAGTGTGCATCTTTGGAAAACCCAATATGCTTTAGATCTCCATGATTTTCAAAGACAGGTATTTTGAATATAAAGCATAGCTATAAGTGGATTGTAACTGTAATGCGGTTTGTCACAGGTTCTGGCTGTAATTCACCCTTGTAGAAATTAGTTGGCGTGGAGGCAATGAAAATCCTAATTTTATTAACATACAGCTGTGAGATTTAAAATAGACTTTATTTATCTCATATTTATTTATCTGATACTAGTTCTAAAATTCCTAGCCACACAGCCACCACTGGCACCACCAATATCCACTCTTCTAAGGTGGATAATTGGCAGCATCATATGTCTTCTCTTCCATGTTCATTGATGTCTCTTGCAGACCTCTGCTTTTTGTGTACTCCAATGATCAACACTCTTTTCTCACCTTAATCACTCAAAACACCTCTGCATCATGTAATAGTTAATGTATTATTTCATGTTAAGATCATTTTAAATACACCTGTGCAATAGGTTTTACCTGTGCATGGCAGATACAAAATACTCCATTCAACCTGTGATTTCCTAATTAGGTGCTCTGTGGGTGCACTGGGATGCAGCCTGTGATACATGTCTCTGCTGCTCAGGTCCCTTCCCTAGGTTTACAGCCTGCAGTGCAGCTCCAGTAATGTGTGTGTCTGAGAGTAGGGTTACTAAAAGCCCACAGGCTGCATCCTCTGTGACCTCATTTGGATTTTAAAGTACCGAGTTATGAGGGAACATTCAGAGACTGACAGGCAATTTAACACCACGGGCTGCCGTGATGCTGGGTTAATCAAGGGGCTTAGGAGGCAGCATTTTATTTACACCTCCTAGAGTTAATCTCTCAGGGGAGCAACAACAAAGCTGGACTTAAATGCATGCCCACTGCTCGTATTTATGAAATGTGACAGACCACACAATATCTAGGTCTTCAGAAAGGTTTTTTTTCTTATCCTGGGAGGCATCGGATTATATCTCGAAAGGAAATAAAATATGTTTCGAGAGAAAATTCAAGATTTGATATTGGTCACCTTTATTTTGTTGACATATTCCACGAAAGCTATATGTTTTCAGAGTAACATTCTAGCTGGAAGAATTTCTTGCAACTGAGGCTATGGCAAATGCTTTTTAGGTCGAGCATTCGAGACCTCTTGTATATACTTTAGTATATACTTATATGTTAATGTACTTTGTGGGCTCTGGAGTTCAGCCCTAGGACTTGTCTGCTTCCACTTAGGGACTTTTTTTTCTGTTCAACTGCCTCTATTTAACTGTCTTGATAGAAAACGACCAGTAGAGGTCAGTAAAATACCAGAATTGCTTTCTGCTTGTTCAACTGCCTCTATTTAACTGTCTTGATAAAAAACGACTAGTAGAGGCCAGTAAAATACCAGAATTGCTTTCTGCTGAGGGACTTTCATTTTTAAAGTTTTTCTGGCAACTGCCTCTATTTAACTTTCTTGATAGAAAACGACCAGCAGAGGTCAGTAAAATACCAGAATCACTTTAGCATTCTCTAGATTCCAGTCCATAGAAATTGTCTTCCACAAGCACCCGTAGACAATAACATTTTTTTCAAATCTTGTATTTTTCAGTGATATGACCACCGAAGGCCCTGATTTTATATTAAAAACAGAGCTTTCTCTCCATGTGTTCCCATACCTGGTGTGTCACGCAGTTTGGTGCTTACTTTCCCTTCATGTTAAAGAACAGTAGATGTTTCAGTACCCAGGCTAATGTGCTGCATAGCTAAATACATATAAGGTCCCAAAGGCGAGACCGATTGCATTGCAAATGCTTGTTTAGATAAGAAAACCTAAATATGAAACGTAAGCATGTGCGGCCGATACAGGTAAGAGCGGTAGGGCAGTAGGGTGGGGGGAGTCGACATACGACGGGATCGGAAAAATAAATAAATAAAAAACGTACCTTGCGCTTGCCGCATCGCCGACTCAATGAGGCAAGCGCAAGGTAAGTGGTTTTATTTATTTTATTTTCCCTATCCCATCATATGACAACTCCCCCCCCCACCCTGCCCATCGCCCTTACCTGTACCGGCTGCACCTGGAAGAACATGAAAGATTTTTCCTAAATAACCAGCTCAGCTCTTCAGCGGAAGGCTGAAAAACACTCACATTCAACTCAAATTGTTACAATGAGGAATTAAGTTTTTTTGTCTCACAACTTTCACGTCTTGAAGTCATCAAAAATGTTATAATGCAAACCTTTTCGCAGGGCAAAGAAAACCTGTAATGCCTACAGGGCAATCAAGCAGTGCCCGAAAGGCTGGTCAGACAGGTCAGTGTGTGTGTGTGTGTGGGTGGGGGGAATTGGTTTCTCGTGGGCCTGTTTTTGGTCTGGTTGGACGGTTTTTACTGTTGATTTCCTTGATAGTACCACATGCATAGCCTGCAGCAAGCTCAAATCTATGCACCCCCCCATATCTTGCAAAACACCTTAACAGCATGTCTTTCCAAGTTTAACACTGTGGACCTTTTTTTTTTTAGCTATCTGGTTCGCTAATGGGGACCACTTTTATGCTGTTGCCTGGGTGAATTTTCTGTCTCAGGCCGACCAGGGCACACTATATTTTAACCTTGATATTCACATAACAACCAATGCCTGTGGGGTGTACATTTCCTTCCCTTCAAGTAAACCAACTTGACTATTGTTCTAGCTACAAAGGGAGGGGTAATACCAGGGAAGTGAGTGTCCGATGGCGGAAGCTGCTGTACGTAGCAGCGATTATTCTGACTACTCCCTCCGCTGGCTCTGAAGGAGGAGGTGGGATGCACGTGTTGGAGGCCACACCTATAGTCAACTTGCAAAAGGCTGTACATCAGTCCAAGACCCATTTTGCCAATAGCAAATACTACAGTTCTTGCTACTTAGACTGCCAACTTTTAGGGTGACAAGGATTTCAGGGTTGATGGGGAAGAGAGCAGTGGTATGAAATAGCATAATTTCTGGACATGGGCCCACTGGTAGACAGCTGCAGGAGAGCCACTCTCTGAGGGGCCTATTCTTCAAGGTGTGGTGTCTACCCCTCTCCACGTGTGCAGATGATAATCTTCTATTTGTCCAAGGCCCAGTGAGCAATCTCTCACTTTTTCGTATGGGCAGAGATATGCTTTGTAGGATTCTCTGCAATCCTGATCAACTGGAGTAAAACTGAACTCTTCCCTCTTACAGATTCTGCAAAACAGGTGGCATTAGAATTTCCGATTAGTTGGGTCAAAGTATTTAGACATTAACCTGCACCGAGGCACAAAGGCAGTGGCCCAAGTAAATGTGGGCCCTGCAGCTGAATGGTTAACATGTCGGATCGAAGTCTTTCTTTAGAAGGCTGAATTGCACTTATAGAAAAGATACTTCTCAAATTCCTTTACCTGTTCATGAATATTCCAACCTCACTAAATAAACCATTAAACTCTCATACTGTTACTGACACAACTTATCTGGGCAGATAAGCAACCATGGATAGGCAAGAAATTCTAGTGCTTCCTTATGATAGGGAAGGATTCCAGCTCCTCGACCTGGAACGCTATTATCTGGTGGCTCAGGACTATTACGCGCGATACTGGCTCCATCTAGATAGATGGCTCCCATACTTTACACTGGAGAGGGACCAGGCAAATGGGATTTCGCTTGAATTCCTGTTACCACGCAGGCTGCTGCGGCCTAGGGGTGAAATAACCAAAGTTGCATCTACATACTTTTCTAAACACTGGGTCTGGGCTCTCCTGTTTATATTCACTGGGGCTGCCTCTGCTTCTCCCGCTCACTGTGGAACCCAAGTTGGTGCAAACGTTGACTTAAGTGGGGATGACATCTCTGGGAACATCTTTATTCCGAAGGTACATTCCTCATATTGAAGCAACTTAAGGGCAGGTGCAATCCCACTCCATTAAACATATTTACATTTTATCGTCTGAGGAACACAGTGTGTGAGAGTAGACCGGGGCTTCCAGGTGAGCCACTTGGATTTAAACCATTAATCCAACTAGGTATCTAGTTTGTACACTCCGGTCTCAGCCTCTGGGGGTGGTGGGGGCATATGCCTGCCAGAAAGGCCTGGGCGCTTGAGATGGGAGAGGACATGATTGAAGCAAGGTGGAAATATTGCTGCACACAGACTAAGACAATTTATATGAATTATAGACATAAATTACCACATTTCAAATATTGGACAGGACATACTTTACACCTGGGAGACAACGCAGAATAGACCCCTCAAGATTGCATAGTTGCCCCCGATGCCAATTGCTTGATGCAAGGTTTCTCCATCTTGGCTAGTCCTGTGCTCTGATCCATGCTTTCTGGGGTGTCATCATCCAAATGATCTCAATGTTAAGTGTGGTCAGTATGCCTTTTATATCCTCTGTACTGTTTGTAGGTAAATTAGGGGGAACACTGCAGTGATGGTGTTTGAGGCTTCCTGGTGGGAAAATTGTTTCCAGTTTGTTTTATGCGATTAAACTTTTTGGAAATGTATGACGCTGAGGTTTGACATTTTTTAAAGAGCAATTGACAGTCAGATGGTTGGAACAGGCCAAGGGTGTGCAGGGCTTGTGTCACAACACAGTTCAGAGGTGGTATAAAATGCATCCAAATTGCACCCTGAATGAAGAGTTTGTTCTTGGTTCATCAGGGAAATATTAAGAATCCCAAAATTTGCTACAAAGTCGAAGACTTCACTTTTGGGCAATTACAGATGGTAATTGAATTCATTCTCCCAGCGCTAGGATATGATTGCTCTTGAGGGAAAAGTTTCCTATGTGCTCCATAACAGCTGGTTAAGTTTCAGGATTCGTTTGAAGAAAAAGATTTTATTGGGCCAATCTTGCATTTGCAGGTCAAAGACTCAGCTGAGAAGGTTTTCTGGTACAGCATAAGCTTGAGAGCTAGTTCCTTTATATATAGTATATCAAGCCCACCCCCCCTCCAATTTAATAAGTATGATCCACCTAATGATTGAATAATTAGGTGGTGGTAATCCATCCAGTCCATAGTTACCCGTGTTATGGAGTCATGTTTAAGTAAGGAAGTATAGTATGGGTATGAGTATAGTAGGTCTTATATTTCATATAGATCAGCATTTTGAATGCAATGTTTAAGGGCAGATGTTGTGTTGCCTAGCGTGATTTTGATATTACAACTATGTATGGCTTTGGCTCAAAGGTGTGTACCACGGATAGGGTCAGAGGAATGTTATTAACACCTATGTGGATAGGCGTATTGGGGACTGTTGACTTGAGGAGGTCCACACCTCTTTACCTTTATGTGTAATAGGAAGCTATCAAAGACACCTAAAAATGGGCCAGCCACACAAATCCTTACCTTTTCTACACTTAAAAATGAGTTTTGAAATGGATAACATAGCAGCAAGGCTAACGCAGTGTTGCAGGGGCCTGCAAGATGCCGATCCAAGTTGCAGTGTCTACCCTGCACCTTATGAAGAGCCTGGCTCCCCTGGGTAAGACCTAGTACACTGAGATGAAGGACCGGAGTGAGTGCCCCTATTTGTGCATACCTACATGAAGTAGGCGTGCAGTCATAGTCTGATGTCTATGTCCATGTTACAGTCTGTATTTATTTTATTGCAGCATAGAGTGGTAAGCATGCTGACTTTCATCCACTATGAAAAGCTGTGCAGTGCAATTGAGTATGGTTATTGTTGGTACTTTGCTGTTTATTTGCTAGGAATGAGAGATATAGTAAAGATATTGTGTTGACTCCAGGAAAGGTTTGAACTCCAGCAGGCATTACGCAGGTGTGCTGGTTGGAAACCAATAAATTACCCAGTCTGGGTATTTCTTTCTCATTACTATGTTTAGAGATTAGGAGTTCAATCATAAACTTGATAATAACTTGTTATTTTATGTAGAGCTTTACATTGCATTCTTGCTCACAATGAATAACAGGTTTTGCTAGTATCCAATATAAAGGAACTCAATTAACTGACACTTGAAGGATTCAATAATTATTCAGCCTAGCTGGGATTCAATTATGCGATCTGCAGATCAAACCAGATGTCAGTGTTGAGCATTTAACCGCACTGAGCCATCTTGCACATGCCCTTCTGTTTGCAGCAATTTACTGAGGATGTAGCTTTGAGGAATCCTGGGATCATGGTGTGCAAGAGGATTGAACCTTGTACTACTAAGGATATGCCCCTCTCCCTATTTCAGTGTTTTGAAGTTAAGTTGGCAGATATACACAGAATTACAATACACTGCAAAGCTTTAGATGTTCCTGAATCAATGTGGAAACCTGAAAATTGGTAAAAAGTGACTCAATGACTTCCATCAGAGCAAGAAATCAGCATTAAGATTGCTCCTGTAAAGAGCGAATGTATCCTGCAGTTCAGTAGATGACACAGAGCAAATTGCACTATTGCATTATCGCGGCAGACAGTAAGAATTACAATTCAAGATCGAACTACAGAATTTTGCATAGGGGAAGAGTTACTAGAGGAAGAAGTGGAACCAAACTCACTGCCATCCAGTCCTCAAAATGTGAACATTCTAGATAAGTTGGGTAAAGTGAAGGCATCCAGTTTTAAAAAATTAACAATCTAGATTAACTGAGCAAGCTCAATGGCTTCCAGTTCTCAAAACTGAACTTTCTTGAAAAGTCGACCTCATTATGGTCACGCAGCAAGAACATATATTTTGCCATCGCTATTGAGAAGTCAGGAGTCCTTCCAATCCACTTGTAGAACACTGTGAGTTAACATAATAATATAAAGGTGAGTGACATTCATTTTCTATTATTCAGTCTCCTGTTATTAAATTTAACTTGAGTAACTGAAAGTGTGATCTGGGGACTCTTTGTAGGCTTCTGGCGTGTTATTATGGGATGTACAGAGGGGTTGTGGTTACCAATGTTTCTCTACTTGATTTGCTTGTGCACAGTTTATGGCTGTCCACCATAAATGACACATCAAGATATTTAGTGGGAAAAAGATTACTGATGGGCAAAGTAAGAATTTGGAGATGCATAGAACTAAATTCATGTTCACCATGTCAATTTCAAGGGGATCTGTTCAGTCACAGAACCAAATATCGGAAGAAGTTACCCCCTCCCTCACCGCATTAAAAACACAGAAGTAGGAAAGAATCCGAATAGTTTGGCATTTATGGTCTGAATGTAACAAGCAGTTTGGTATTCTATAGTAGTAAGTGTTGGAAACATGTGGGATTGTTCCCTGCGAAGGGGCAATTTAGAAAAATCGGAATATCCACAAAGCTGCAGCTCTGAGTGAATTCTTAAACATTCCCAATAGGGCCATCTCAAGGTATTTTCGCATCCCTAGCTCAGGTACTTTGTTTTGCACTGCTCTTGGTATGGAACCCTTGAAAATACAGCCATGATGGGGTTTGAATAGTAGCCCTGATCCTACCAGCCACTGTTAGGGTATGCCATCCGTGTGGCCTTTGCATTAAAACAGCCTTGAATCAATATGGAATTTGTGACCTTAATTCATATTAATATTACTCAAAAAAACTGAAGGCGGAACTATGACCCAGATTTAGAGTTTGGTGGATGGGTACTCCATCACAAACGTGACAGCTATTCCATCCATCTTATTTCAAAGGGCATTATATCCTATGCACATGGGATATCCGCAACAATTGTGACAGACTACCTGTCTACCAAACTCTAAATCAGGCCCTATGGCCCTAAGGTGCTGAATTGCTACAAACATCCTCACGTTTATAGGGTGTGTAGATTAAAGTATTGTTTCACATGGAAAACATGAAAACAGAATCAAACAAATGCACATTTGCCCTAACCCTAAACACACAGCTGATCTGAAGGCATAAGGGCCATATTGCACATAGTGCCCAGGGGGTGTAACAGGCATATGTGCCCGCTTTGTGTGCCTCCAGGAGCATTATATTATTACAGACAGGGCCACAGGGGCTTATGCAGCCCCTTCTGTAATTCTGATAGTCCTGGCGCACATGTAGCGCCAGCGATATCTTCAGAGGGCGTGCCCTCATTTGCTTGGGGACATGGACCATGCAAGTGAGGGGACCACTTTGCCTCTGAGCCCATGCCATATTATGGACACCTTTAATGTGACTCTTAAGAGCATCCCTCTAGAGGGGTGAAAAGGGGTCCCAAGCACCCCGCGACATCCACCAGCAGGCAGGTGCCGTCATTCATGGCACTAGCCTACTAGGGGATGTCTCTCCATTTTTAAAGTGCAGGCGGCAAGCCGTTTGCACTGTGAAACATTGAGCAGCTGTTTAACAGCTGCTATGTCTCTGACTGAATGCGCTGCCCCCAGGGCAGGCATGGATTTGTGGCTGCCCTGAGGGTAGTGCGTGAATTATAATAAGGTGCATTGTCTCTGTTTGCACCTGGAGCACCTGTTTAAAGGTGCATCATGGTGCGAACAAGAAAAGTGCAACTGTAAAAAATTGGGTTACTGACTGACGGTGGGTGAAACCCTACCCAAGCAGCAACCACAATCCTTGTCAGGGTGAGTCACAAGCAAACCCCAAATTAACTTGTGCTCAACAATCTGGTAGCTTGGCACAGAGCAGTCAGGCTCAACTTAGAGCCAAAGTGTAAAGTATTTATGCAATGCAGCACTTTAAACAGCAATAAAGTAAACACACAACACAAGGAAAATCCCACATCAATTTAGAACAATAGAGTAAATTTTAATAAATAAACCTAGACCAAAACAACAAAATTCAATCAGTAGAACAGGAGATATGCAATTTTAAAGATTTCAGAGACACCAGCGCCAAAAAGTCCTAGTTGTGGAGCTTTGCAAGCTCCCGCGTCAAGTGTGCGTCATGTAGCCTAGGCGATGGAATGGTTCTGGGGAAGCTGCAGAGCTGTGATGCGAGGTCCTGCATTGTCGTTGAGGATCCTGTCAATTACGGCTTGCGATTCCAAGTCCGGAGTTGAAGATGCATTGCGCAGTGAGGGCGATGCGTCGGTTCCGAAGAGCTGAGAGGCTGTAATGCGAGAACCTGTATTGTCGTCGAGGCTGCCATCGATGAGAGATTTACAATGCAATGGCCTGTGTCGGGGAAGCTTTGCACAGCATTGGTTCTGATGTAGACTGCAAGATCGATGCAGAGTCCTTGACCTGGGAGAATTCTTGCAGCAGAGGTAATGTGTTGGTTCTGCTCTGTATTGCACCGTGCAGTAGAGGTGATGCCTCGGTTCTGCTGGGTTCACATATGGGCTGGCAGAACTCCTTCAAGCCCACTTCCAAGGGTCCAGGGCTGGGGTGGCATCACTTGGCAGGGTAAGACTTACATATGGCAGAGTCTAGGTGCTGGGTTAAAGGTGGTTGGAGCCTTCTGTCCCTGAGGCTCTAGTCAGGAGGCCAGCCAACTAGCCCTTGCAGTCACTTTGAGGTCCTGGGTTTAACCGGATGCAGGTCCAGTCCTTCTCACCCAGGCACGAGGACAGCAGGTCAGCTCTGTAGGCAGCAGTGCTTCAGAGCAGCAGCCCAGCAGAGTGGCAGTCCTTTCAGCAGCACAGCAGTCCTTTTTTCTGGTGGAGACCGCATGTCCAGACGTGTACTGAAGAGTTGGTGTCTGGGGTCCACAATTTATACCTGGCCCTTCCTTCGAAATTTGAGTGGCTTCTAGAGGTTTCCCTTTGAAGTGCACAGGTTTCCTTCCTCCCCTGCCCTGGCTCCAGATTAACTAGAAGGAGTATGCAGGCTTATGTGTGGAGGCAGAACGCAGCCTATTCGAGTGTAAATACATTAACAGCTGCCAACTGGTCCCATTTCTTCAGCAACACCTTCAACCAGTCCTCCTATTTAGCATTTCTGGACTTTCAATTGTGCTTATAACATTGTAAGTATAGGCATAAAAATCACTAAAATTCACTAGTAATAGTTCGCTGAGCGAACTGTAGCTTACACTCCCACCATGTACTGTTTATAAACTCACATATTACATCACTCATGACATGTTAAATGACATCATTGATGACATCCCTGATGACATATCAGAATACATTATTTATGACATCCCTGTTAACACCAAGGTCATGTACAGCATAGAGTTACTGAATGTACATGTGTGGGTTTATAAAATGGAACCAGCGTAAGCCCTGGAGGCAAGCATGATTGTGCATGTTGAAAGTTATGTGATGCACCATTTATAAATCACTAACATTTGGGTCACAAGCATTACTCCCTGTTAAACAACATAAAGGCTGAGCTCACCTGATGTGGGTTGCAGAGGTATATTTCTAAGTAAATTGAGTCTTAAAGCCAATTCCTATTCCAAAAAACAGTGAGAAAGCCAGCCGCGGCCCAAGCAGGTAAGAGCGGTGGGCCGGCTGGGAGGGGGGGATTTCGACAGACGATGACGAGGGAAAATTAAATAAATAATTAATTTTCCCTCGTCGTCGTCTGTCGAAATCCCACCCCCACCCGGCCCCACCGGCCCACCGCTCTTACCTGCACGGGCCGCAGCCGGAGAAAGCCAAACCTTCTATTCACAATAGATTGTCCAGCAGTGGATATCAGGGCATGTGCCCGTATTAAATAGTTGAAATACAGTGCTGTAGACCATGTAGCAAAGACATTTATAAGGCGTGGGTGTTTATTTCCAGAACTTTACTGAAGATTTAGAGGCATTGAAGATTGTTGAAAAATGGGTGGGCAATCATCTACGGAGCTAACCGACCTGTTAAGCAGTTTGAACTTTGAACAACGTGCTCTTACCCACCCATACTAAAGGCCATACATTATATGAGGTGTGGTCTACTAATTTATCGGTCTCTAACCTCACAGCTATGACCTGCATATGGTCAGACCATTAGTTAATGAAATTTTCACTCGCCGATCTGGTCCTTCCCAAACCTCATCCTAGCACAGGAATATTATGGAGAAACTGGGCCCGGGGCAATATTGACTCTTTTTGTAATTCATTGGCAACTACTCTACTAACATAAATGCCAATATTAACTAACATGAGGAAGTAATCACTGCTTGGTTAACAGAAGCCAGAAATACACATGCCCCCTTTCGGAAAGTTAGACTAGCAAGGCGCCATGACGCGTCTAAACTCGGCCTGGACGAAGATCGCTGAGTTACCGGAAAACTCCGTGGAGTTCTGCAAGCGGGCAGAGTATCAAACTTCCCAACGCTGTCCCAGACGTGTCATGAGAGGGACATGCAAAACCTCCTGTCAGTACTGCCAGGTAGTAAGACCCCACAAATCATGCACAACATGTCCTTAGTAAATATAAAAAATCACAAACAGGTGCGAACCTTGAGAAAGGTAACTGGCTGAGGCAGGTTTCTGAGGTAGGTCGTGCAACCTCCATGGACACTGATCCTAAATTTTCCATTTTGTCATTTTTTTTTCGCAGTACAGTAGTGTTTCCATGGTACCATCAAACAAGTGCCACTCCAAGGTACCATGGATAGTGCAAACTTCAATTTTAAAGCTTGCATGGTCAAGCGATACTCCGATGCACTCCTGCAGGACCACACTGGAGGGCCAAGCTGGTCCCCGCAGGAGCTCTGTGTGTCCTAAATGGAGGCATCACTGGGTCCCGCAGGAGTACCACAGAACCCACATTATGAATTTTTTTATTTTTATTTTAGCCCCAGGGAGATCCTTATGGGACACCCCTAGTCCCCCACGAACAACAGGGTGAGCTGAAGGGTAAAAAAGCCCTGTTGGCCAATCAGAGTGGTTATTTTTTTTAATTTGCGGTACCAAGGGAGAACTGTGATACCAATCGTCCAAATATCACTATATAGTGACCTTTAATTTCTCAAAAACAGCTAAACAAATGTACACCAGATCACGGAAAGCATGGTTTCTGAATAAACATTTCGCTTTCTGCCACATTTGGTGTAATTCGTTTCATCTGTTTTTCTGTATCGCTTCCCAAAATTCCTCTGCGAAATTACATGGGAAAAATCTGTTTAGGACCCCTCCCCTTTTTTCTCAGCCCTCGCTTTAACTCTGAAACTTTCTAGGAAGGACCTGAGGTGGAGGAACTTGACAAGTTTCGTGAAGAATCATGAAAAGGCGTTTTTGTTTTGTTAGTAGTAAAAAAAAAAACTCTTTTCCTTTGGAAACTCTGATGTAAGTATAACTCCACAGAGGCAATTGCCACAGTGTAATTTATAGTGATAAATTAAAAAACACTACTTTTGCCTAGATTTGCTAGAGGATGTGCCCTCAAACACCAAAAAACGTCTTTAACGTGCTTGCTATATTTAATATTTCTCGGAAACATTGTAAGAGATTATGTTTGTAATTTTGGGCTTGTACCAATGAAGTTGTCTTAGGGGGTGGCAGCGTTAAAAAGATGTATGACCACTGTCATACGGTGATAATGCTGTTCAATGTTTGAAGCATCCCAATGAACTCACTCTTTAAAAAGGAAAGTCTCTGCCTGGACAACTTATATGTCAGTCTTGGATTTTTACATTCCGTGGGTCTTTTTTTTTATTTAATTCACCCCCCTTACGGATTCCCCAGGAGCCATATTTTCCTCTTTCAAACAAAATGGAAGACAGTCTTTTCAAAGAGGCCTTTTCACTCCTTTGTTCGCGTTCGTTTTCAGGCAGGCCTTCTTATCTCATGCTCAAGGACGAAGGAACGACTCGGCGAATAGCAGAATAAGAAAAGCCGGGGACATAATATTGTCATTCTGAAGAAACAGCCCTAACGAAGACCAGATGTGCCGGAATTTTGAGCAGTAGAAAAGTGGGGCAAGTGGTTTTGATGCAAACCACGATAGAAAGTTATTGTTCCTTAAATGTCAGAAATACATCAGTGATGGTTGCAAAACTGCAGAAAAAGGAAACGCTGCTCGCAGGGCAACTTATCTTCTTTTTTACAGTTCATCTGAGGATATCAAAACCTGCTCAGCAGATGCCAGAAGAGATTCTCACTAGACTTCCAGGCTTTCATAAAAGGGGGACAGAACAAACTTTTTGCTTCTGTGCCAACGTATGGAACGAACATCTTTCGGAGAAAAAGAACATTTTCTTTTGTTTTTTCTCAATATGTCGACACAAAATTCTGTACCCGTTGTTATGCTGCAGATGTCTCTGTGTATAGAAAGAACGAATACATTCAACTAGTATGTAACGTCTTTTCAAATCAACTATTTATGTTTCAAATGATTTAATGTTTATTTGTTTACCATAGCAAAACAGCACTAATATTTGATTTGATCGATATCATTTCATTGGGACTCTACAAAGTATTGGATAGCACCTTATGGCAACCTCAGTGCAAGTTGGGAAGGGATAAAAGAAAAGAGAGAAAAAAGAAAAGTCTTGATGATAGAGGGACCACTGAAACCCTGTTGAAGGGATTGCGTCTATTGGTGTGAGCCTTCGCCCAATGGGATGAGGTAAGATGTTAAAGTCTAAGATGATTAACTGATGCCCTTAGACATCTGCAGAAAAGAAGGCCAGAGATGCCAGACCAGCGGCACAACATGGTGTGGTTGAGGAGAGGTGAGCACTGGAGTCATTATAAGGAGGCCAAACTACACATATGCCTAGTTGAAGAAGTAACTCTATAGGATGAATTCAGTATATATTTACTCCTGAGTTGCTTGTGGTTATGTCTCTCTCTGCCAGGCTGGGGTAGGCAATGCAATGCACTTTTCAGGGAAGCCTTTTTTAATCTCCTAAAATGAGAAAGCTAAAGGTCCCTGATACCCAGTGCTCAACCAAATCGGAAACAGAAGGCAGACATCACCTAGGCCTTCTGGAGGGATAAACCAACTAAGTGTTAACTCAACAGAGTGCTGCGGAATAAGTGCACGTACAATATAACATAATCAACACATGCATAACACATGTATAACAAAGTATAAATATCCAGGCAAGGTTGGATTTTACACAACGCTTCTTAACACACACACACACACACACATATATATATATATATCCTTTACATGTCTCCCGCAGTGCTGCCGGCCTTGTCCACCAAACGGGACTGGTGCCGGGCAACGGTGCGAGTCCCGTTCACAATATTTGAAAACAGTTCCTGTATTGTAGACAAGAAAAGAGAGCCCGCACTTCAAATGATTAAACTTCATTTGAAGCTGACACGCTGAGTGTGGGCTCTCTTTTCTTGTCTATGCTATAGGAACTGTTTTCGAATATATATGTATGTTGAGGTGTGCAAAATTCAGGTAATTTGATTTAGCATAATTACTCAAAATTGCAGAAAAACTACGCGCAAGTATATGAAATGCTAATCCATCATTTTATGCATTTTAGTTCAAAATGCGTCCTTGCATCAATGGGATAAGTGCAGGACGCAAGGATGCATTTTGAAACAAGAAAATAGCGCTAAATGCAAACAACACACTCAGCAGCTAAATTTGTTCTTTCTGTGCCAATGTTTCCCTCATATTACTCCTATTAATGCAAGCGGGTATAATCTCGGAATAACTGGTAATTCCATGTCAAAGAGTTTTGCAGAATTACTGAAATCCCTCTGATTACTTTGGCATAAATAGAATTACTCCCAGACTTAAATATCACCTTGCACACCACTAAACCAGTGTTCAATACTTCATTTTGCCAAGAGGAGAATAAAGCCCATAAAGCCAACGAATAATTCAAATTATTCAAGCACTATTTTTAAAAGACACATCTTTGTGTACAGAAAACATTATAAACACATGCATTCACATACTTCTAGGTTGGCATTAGTGCATGAATTAGGATGGTTAGTCCCACTCGAATAATCCCCCCCTCAAAATATATAAGGAACAGGTTCTAACTAAGGTGTTTTATGGGAGCAAATTATGGGTCCATTCAGACTTGACTAATCTGGGTTATGAGGAAAACAAATTTGTGAGATCTTTATTAGCACTCCCCCAGAATTGCCCCTTACCCCCTGCATGATTCGATCTTGGATTAAGGGCTTTGGGCATGGTGGGCAAATTGCGCCCATTAGTTTACTAGGTGCATTTCTGAGAATCAGACACGCTATATAACTTGCTGACATTCTTGGAAGGCCAGGAGCCTCGAGGAAGATCCTTGGGTATAATCGATTAAGGCGAGCTTGATGGAGCTAGACCTGGAAGTTTGTTGGAATTTTCCTGAATTTATTGGCTAGGGCACCTTGGAATTGTTAAAAGCGAGGTTCTGGGAAAGGCACTATACTAAATGTATGACCCTTGAAGCTGCAGGCATGTTAACCCAATTTATTTTTAAAACTTTTAAAGTGCTCCCTTTTCATGAAAATATTTTAGATACCATTAGTCCTGCCCCTGTACGATCTCTTTATTTAAAATTTCGCTACGGCATTCTTCCCCTCGCAGCATTTCCAAGCACTTAGCTAGCTAATGCCAGGAGTACCACTGTGTGCTGTGTCTGTTCCTATTACAATGAGACTGAGGAACATTTTCTTTTCTTTTTTCCAGCATATTCAGCAAGTCGCTCTCAATGGATAATTCCGGCATGTCACACGTTGGGTCTACTCATTCGGATATCTGCACTGTTGGCTTTTAAGAAAGGACAAAACCCACTTGCTGTGTGTGCTGCAGTGAAGTACTTACTGGGTGCATGGTATAAGAGGACAAGTCTTTTCATTGTAATTATTAAATTTTACTGTGGTTGCACTTTCCTGCTCATTTGCACATCTGTACATGTATTTGCACTTTAGCTCCCATGTACTGTTGTACAGCTGTCAGTCTTATGGGGTACTTGAATAACACCCATTTTCCTTCTTTCTGGTTTTATAATGTTTTAATTCGGTACTGTATGGTGAACATGTCTTGCAATTGGCTCTTTAAGTCGAGAAAAAGTTCTTTGTGTTGGAAGCGATCCTGGCAGACTGGAAGAGGTTTAGTGATGACCTCCACATGTGATTGGAGTATTGTTTGCCCTTCTCCCTTTGTTGAGTGATCTATTAAAGACTTGTCGCTTGATTTTTTAATCTGCTTTTGATTAATTGTACTTGTTATATTATACTGTTTTATCATGTTTTGTGCACTTTAATGGTTTGTAACAAACAAAGTTATGATGATGATGATGATGATGGTCAGTGAGCACTGCCAGCGCACTTTGTGAACATCTCAGATTTACAAAGGGTTAGGTCCTGACATTCTCTCACCTTGGAGCACATTCCCCCTCAGCATAGTCTGTCCAACTGTTGGCCACTCACAAGACTGACAAAGGTCACTGCCTAATCAGTGAAACACCATATAGTTATACTGACATAGTTCATAGGTGCATCTATACATTTTTCGCCACTATTTTATAAAGGACGTAAATTAAAGCAAGTGCATTTCACATAATGTGACTTTTAAGGTCCATTTATTAGCATACACTGATGTCAATCACTTGTTTAAAAGCACATGGGAGATGGGTGACAGGTTGTGCAATGTTATTGTCACTGCCTAGTCCTCTCACATTTTGCCGGTACACTTTGTAAACAGGATACCTGCATGCTATGCTGTCAGGTCTGAAATTTCAATGTGCAAAATTGTGGAGCGTGACATATCCACTTTGTGAATCTGGAGCGCATTATTTTGTGACAATCAGACAGATTACAGAAAACAGTAGTGTTTGAAATGGGGTCTCTGGTTGGCAGTGGTTTGCACACTGTCCAAGCAGGGACCCTCACTCTATTCAGGGTAAATTACACCCTCAGAATAACCTGTGCTGACTCCCTTGGTAGCTTGGCAAGAGCAGTCAGGCTTATCCTCAGAGGAAATCTGTAAAGTATTTGTACACACACACACAGTAACACAGTGAAAACACCACAAAATTACTCCAAACCAGTTTAGAAAAATAGCCAATGTTTATCTGAATAAAACAGGACCAGAATGAGAAAAATCCACCATACACAAATAAAATCACAGATTCGCAAAGATAAAATGCAGTTATAGTGCTTAGAAACACAGTAGCTCTAACTGAGGGTATAACAACATACTTGACAGAGTCGAATCTCAAAGTTCGGGGCTAACTGCGATGGAGCGTGGGCTGGCTACTGAGTCATACAGACTCCAGTTACAGTACGCTGGAAACAATGACAAAAGGTGCCGGGGAGGTGAGGCATTGTGGGGTCCAGTGCGGCATCGGTTCCTTACTGTTGGTGCAGGTCATTGGCACGTCAGTGCTCGGGACGTTGCAAGGCACATGGGAGGTGATGCGGCATTGGCGGCAAGGTGTCTGCTCAGCTAGCAGTGCAAGGTTGATGAAGTGTTGACAGTGGTAATGCGGCGTCGATTCCCCAGTGTCGATGTCACACCACGGGGCCACCAGTGCGGCAGCGGAGTCAGGTGCCACAGACATTGGTGGCACGGTACTCGGAACTCCCTCTGTGGTGGTTCTTTGGAGGTGGTTGGAAGTCATGGCTGTTGTGTTGAGCAGGGACGACGGCTCCGGTGCAGGCAGCAGTGCAGTGTCAAAGAGCGGCACCGGCTCTGAAGTCACACTCAAAGACAATGTGCTGGTTTCTTCTTATTGAACACAGCAATCTCACTTCCAAGGGCCCAGAAACTGGATTTGACACCACTTGGCAGAGTGGGGCTCTCAGCAGAAAAGCCTAGATGCTGCAGGTAAAGTCTTTTATGGCCGTGAGACTTCCAACAGGAGGCAAGCTCAACTCAAGCTCTTGGAGAAACTTTGAAAACAAAGTCCAGTCCTTTCAGTCTCAGGACAGAAGCAGCAGCAGCAGGCCAGCACAGCAAAGTAAACAGCTAAGTGACAGTCTCTCCTGACAGCAACACAGCTCTTCTTCCTGGCAGAATGTCCTCAATCCAGAAGTGTTCTGTGTATATGATGTCAGAGGCCCAGTATTCATACCCATTTCAGCCTTTGAAGTAGGCAAACTTCAAAGGAAAGTCTTTGTAGTGCACATGACCCTGCCCTTCCTTGACGAGGCCCCAGACACACTACATTGTGGTAGAGACTGCTTTGTGAGGAGACAGGCACAGCCTTATTCAGGTGTAAGTTTCAACTCCTCCCACCACTCTAGCTCAGGAAGACCTATTAGCCTGGTGATGGGTCATCAGGATATGCAGGGCACGCCTCAGCTCCCTTTGTGTGTGACTGTCTAGAGTGAATTCACAAAGTCCATCTGTCAGACAACCCAGATGCGCATTTTCAGACCTGCAATTTAAAAACCATCTTCACTAAAAGATGTATTTTTAAATTGTGAGTCCAGAGACACCAAACTCCAATTTTCCATCAGCTCCCAATTGGAAGATACACCTGAAGATTTTACAAGGCAGCTCCAATGCTAACCTATGGAAGAGATAGGCCTTGCTGTAGTGAAACATTAATTTAGTAGTCTTTCACTGCCATGACATGTAAAACTCACTGGTACATGTTCTACCTTTTAACTACTCTGCACCCACCCAAGGGGCTACCTAGGGCCTACTTTATGGGTGCCTTACATGTAATAAAAGGGTAGGTTTGGGCCTGGAAAGTGGGTGCACTTGCCAGGTCGAAATGGCAATTTAAAACTGGACACACAGACACTGCAGCGGCAGGCCTAGAATAGGTTTGCAGGATTACCAATGTGAATGGCACAATCAGTGCTACAGGCCCACTAGTAGCATTTAACTTACAGGCCCTTGGCACACCTGGTGCACTGTACTAGGAACTTACCAGTAAATCAAATCGGCAAATCATGGAGAACCCAAATACGATTACATTTAAGACAGAGAGCACTTGCACTTTGCCACTGGTCAGCAGTGGTAAAGTGCCCAGAGTCCTAAAGCCAGCAAAAACAAAATCCAGCACACAGTCAAAAACAGGAGGTCAGAGGCAAAACGACAGGGGAACCCACACCAAAAGATGCCAGGTCAAACAATTAGTTAGAACAAGCACAAGCATCACATGCTGTAAATCCATTGCAGTTTTGAAAAAATGTCTTTCTCCCTTCTAGCAATCTCACCGCCAGCCAGTCCCAGAGGAAACTGTGAAACCCGGCACTCTTGCGGATCTGATGAATAGTGAGAATGCCACAGGGCCTTAAGTCATGGGCAGAATGTACCTAATATAAGTCCTGTTTCCCCTGGTTATTTCTCATTCACCCTATCCCTATCATTTCATTCATTAATACTTTATTCGTTTTTTGCAAGGAAAACCATAAGAGTCAAGCAAACACAATCAAAAAATAAAGCCATCATCCGGTACACAGAATAACAGTACAGTGTAACCATCATGGGCCTGTAAATACAAAGTTAAAATGCAAGTACTACGTCAAGAACAAAGAGGTCCAAAGTATGAAAAGACATCATCGAGGCACCATAAAGTACAAAATTGATAGCAAGGGCTATGTCTATGGCAACAATACCGTCCATCACGACCCCATAAAATACAAATTTGTAAACATGGACCATGTTAAAACCAAATTCATGTTAACACAGTGACAGACACATGACCATCAAGGTTAATCACAACTGGACCTAAGCCTAATAGCAGCCCTTAAAAAACTAATAACGTACAATACTGAATGGCTTGAAAGCAGCTGTAAAAAAATAAAAGTGGGTCTCACCTGCCTAAAACTTGCTTTTTTAAGAATAGGGATGATAAAAGACTTTCTGGGTACCTCGTAAAAGCTACAGAACATTAAAAAGTGCATCATATCCTGTGGAGACTTTCCGTCGCGGCCACAGGGTGGGAGGCACTGCCCGCTATATGCACCACAAGGTTGGGCCAGTAGATAAAGAAAGAGATCTAATCGAAATATGGTCAGTAAAAAATGGTCATGGGTACTTTTAAACCATAAAAGACAGGGCTCAGTTGATGATACAGTTTTCAATAAGAGGTACCTACGCACACTAGACTTCTTCAGCTCCACTTCTTCTCTGGCCCACGTACGCTTTTTGAAAAAGTTCTCCTTCTACCAAGTCGTAACCCTACTACAGCTATCTTCCAGGTTCACAAATTGATCTGGCCTTCCCAGACTGGTAAAGAATTTCCTAACGTACTTGAGCCAGCGAATACGGTTGGCGTGTTCAAGGGAAAGACAGTCCCTTAAAATTTCCTTGCTAAGGGCATTTTCCTTCTTATTCCAGATTTTTATCCACAAAGATAAAGGACGAAAAGCCAACACATCTGACAGGAAGGCCATCCCTAATTCTTCGTGCAATACAATTTCAACAATTTGCAATGCATCCTGCTCAGTATAGCCCCAGATCTCACTCCCATAGATGACCTTCGAGATTTAGCTTTATAGATCTGCAGGAGTGCCCCGATCTGTCTGCTTGCCAGTCTGGATGCAAAGTTAAAAACAGAGGTAATCACCCTGGCCAGATCCCCTTTCTTTCGGCTTGTCAAGGGGCGCCAATTCAGGGCCTCATCGAACAATACCACCATGTAGGAAAAGACATCAGTCTTGGGGATCGGCATAGCCCCTACCGTAAATGTATAGGACTTAGCTGGACGAAGACCCACCTGCATTACAAAGAATTTGCTGTGATTGACCAACAAGTCCAGGTCTTTGAAAATTGTACAAAGGAGTTCAACAACAGTTGTAGACCCCTTGCTGTCCTAGCCATGAGGACAGCATCATCAGCATACAGGAGGACTGGCAAATTTCGCTTACCCACCTGGGGACAGTTGGTTTTTAGATTCAAGAGGACCTGCACCAAATTGTTGATGTACAAATTAAAAAGGAAAAGGGCCAAGCTGCACCCTGGACGCACCCCTCTCAAGATGGAAAACTTGAGGTTCACTTTGAGATCGTTAGAGTGGCGAACTACAGCTTTAGTGTCTCTGTGGAGATCACTTAGAAACAGGACAATGTCTTTTCAATACCAATAGAAAGCATCATCTGCCAGAGTTTGGATCTGTTAACGCGATCAAACACGGAAGACAGATCCATAAAAGCTAAATAGATGGTGCCAGTGCGGGCAACGGTACACTTATTCAAGACCATATATAAATTCAGACACTGGTCCACCGTTGAGCAACGAGGATGAAAACCATATTGGACCTCTGCCAGGATGTTGTTATAATCTGCCCTACTCACAAGCCTATCTAATACCATACGACCCACCACCTTTACCACAGAATCCAAAAGGGAGATGGGCCTGTAGCAGTGAGTGCTGTTCCGATCTCCCTTTTTGAAAACAGGGACAATGGTGGGTAGAGCCCAGGTTTCTGGACGGCCAGTCTTGACCACGGCGTTAATAATAGAAGTGAGTACAGGTACCCAGATGTCCAGATTTGAAATGGAGAGGTCTGGAGGAATCCCATCTGTTCCATGTATGTTCCATGTGCAGGCCAGTATGGCGTGCACATCCTGTGTCTGTAACCCCCTCAAGCCTAGGGTCCCCGCACATATAAACATTAAAATATCCTTAAATGAGGACATTAGAATAGTTCTGCTTACTCTGGGTCATATTTCTCAAAAAAGAGCCCAACTGTGTAATATTGCATACTTCCGGCGAGCAGGCTACCGCGTTGCAAAAACTTAAAAGCAATAGCTTGCTCGTCCTACTGGATAATAACAACACCTGTAAGGTAGGAGAGTTATAGGGCAGCATTACAGAGCTGCCTTGGACTGTTAGAGAGACAAAACTGACCACACCCCTCTTGGCTCTTACTGCGATAGAGGGAGTAGCTGGCACGAAGAATGTTTTGTAGCCTTCCAAATGATATTTATTTTCAATGGCCCATGTCTCCTGGAGGCAGATCAAATCACACCCTCTTAAAAAAAGCACCCATTCTGGGTCATCAAACTTTCTCACCAGCCCTGCAATATTCCAGGAGATAAAATTACCCCCCTTGCAATCTGGATGACCCAGACCCGATGGCCCGCCTGGACACTGTGTTACAGGGACATCTGGCTCGAGGGGAACTACACTCAGTCAATCAATCACAACATTCTAATGAACTCAGAGGCACAAACCTATTAGATGTAACTATGCCTGGGATTGCCTCCTGCCGGTTCCCCTGACCAATATCTAGTGACCGCCCCTGGATTCTTCCGAATGAAGACAATGGGTGGATCAAAGGCCTATAAAAATAGCCCAGTTGGAGAGCCACAATGGCTAAGTTACGACCCATAGGGTTAGGTTGGGAGGCCGTGCTTAAGATGCTGTTTACCACTATCATTTCACTTAGAGAATCCACCGGTCCTGTGGTGTCCCTGCAGGACTTGTAACTCCGAGCTGGGAACTCCTATTAAGGGCCAAATCAGAATTAAAAGGGCACATTTTATAGTTAATGTACTGTAAGTTTACACTTAGATGAGAAAGAATTTGTTATTCCAACTTTACTACCTGTGAAAAGGCCAACATTGTGATTTTGGAAAAGCAATATTAAGTGAAACATTTTAAGATTAGATGCTAAGACTCAACAACTTGGCCACAATGAAGAACTGTTTGCACATGATAAAAAAACATACTCTCATTAAGTTTGAGAAAATATGGACATGTTTTCTACATCTCTGTGCGTGGTCAATTGCATTATAACCCATGTTTCTATCATATGTGAATGTGCCACTCAGAGAGCTTTTCTTTTTGTGCTGACCCTAAAATTATCACATTCAAGTTTACTTTCTATATAGACATTACCACCACAAGGTTCTCATAATAGTATTTATTATTTTTAATATAATTAAACTGGGTATGCAAAACTGCATTCGTGAAGACTGCAAACTTTGTAATCCGCAAATGTTGCTAGGATTGTGGAGTTCCCAATTTTCGCAATGCATGAATAAATGGGCACCAAAAACTGTTTTTTTTTTTAAGTTAATCGGATACACGTACATTATGAACAAGATTTTTCACTTTTTCACTTTTTATGTACACTTTTACACCCTTGAAATTCTCACAGTGATCTCGAAGTTTAAAAAAATCTTTACTGAGAGTATAAAAAAGTTGAGCTTTGCACTCCCTAAAATGTAAAAGAAAATGCTATGCTGCATACATAGTATGAAGTTGTATAAATACAGAATAAACAAAAAAACATTTATTTTGCATTGTTTATGGTGTGATAAAATTATACCTCACACAGTCTGCACGCGCACAAGCTCAGGGTTATTTACCTTTTCGGTACAGACGTCGACACATTTGTCCACAGTCGTGTTCAACATGAGTTGGGTGACGGGCAAAGCCTGGAAGACGTTGTCTGGCCTGTGAAAGCAGCCCCGAAATATTGCACTTCCATCTGCCAATGAAAAGGAGAGAAATAATGTGGTTATCTGAATCCGTGACCCGCAGCGCGTTGTCAGTTTAGCATACAGCCCAATGCATTCGTTAGCAGCCATTTTCTAAACTTGCTTTCTCCTTCCTGCTGTTGGACTGAGAGTGGGAGGCTGGCGGTTCAAAGTCAGAGCTGGGAAACAAAGCCACCTCATGGCACAAATGCTATTTGTCAGGATAACAACCCCGGCCGCCACTGCAATCAAAAGCCCTTCCAGTCCCAGAGCAGGAGAAACCGACTGTTCTGCTCAGTAAGTCAACCTATAATGCAAGCTGCACTATTAGTGCATACAGAGGATATGGGGGGATTTCCGCCTCCTCTTCGAAATACAAGTTTTCATTCTGACTAGAATGTTCGTAGTCATATTCGGATTGGTAAAAATAGAGGCTGCGTCCAGGATGCTGCCTACAATCCATTAACCCTTTCTCATCTAGACAACTAATAAATTACTATAGGACGTGAAAAGCATTCATTGGTTTCCGTTATTGAAATCTTGCTTAATAAATTATATCACAAATACTTAATCTAGGGGGCATATTTATCATAGCGTTGCGTCCCCTTGCGCCACGCAAGGGAGGGCAAGGCCGACACAACACTAAAGTCAGATTTATGAAGCCACGCAATGCCACCCTGCGTTCCTTGCTGGCTTGAAAAATCTAGAGTAACGCAAGGCAGTGCAAATTGCTGCCTTGCACCAGGGAGGTGTTGTATGGGTGGAGCGTTGGTGTTCCCACGCATCCACCCATACATGTTGGCGCATTTCAAGATTTACCATTAGTGGTAGTACTGGGAATGCGTCAAAATGCTATGCCTACCCGGGGGAGGCGTAACGAGGAGTAATATCTTTATTTCTCCTTGTTTTTTCCTCTTTCTACGTGTGCTGCATTCTGCAGCACACGTAGAAAGAGAAAAATGCCTCTGAGGATTGTTTCTGGGGGGTAAAGTGTCTCTTTCTGCACAAAAACAATCATGTCTGCAGCACAGGCACACTTGCACTGTGACGCAAGGCTGCCTGCGTTAGCGCTAGGCAGCCAAAAATGCACCAGCGCAAGGAAAGGACAGGAATGCGCCACATGGTGTTAAACAGTGCATTCCAGCCCCTTTCACGCAGCGCAGCAAGGTGTCTTGCTGCGTTGCGCTGTGTGAAAGATTGATAAATATGCCCCTAGGTGACTGTTTAGATTTGATCCAAATGAAGGCAAAATAAATTGAAACTTGTTACCCACACTGCAATTTTCTTATATGAGAGCCACTGCAGGTAAAGTAAATATTAAAACTATAATAAAACTGTGACGTGTTTTACTTGTAAACATAATTGTAGTTTGTGATTAAAATGAATATAAATAAAGAAGAAAAAAACCATAATAAAACGACTGTTGTGTGCTACTGGGCAGAAGCCAATCTTTTTTTTACTATGAACTCCGTGTTTCTTCCATAAGAAATTTAAAAATATACTTAATGGTAGAAATATATTTTTGGGGAAAACATATATATGCATCAGTAGTCTGCGCTGCCCTTCCTGGTTTTCAAATGAATCTAAATGGGAGCATTTTCTTTTTCATGGTCGGAAGGGGAATGGATTCACCCTCAAAGTTGGTGGCGATGTAATGGAAAGAGTTTCTCGATGGAGAAAATCTTTTCCTCTCGTTAAAAACAAAAAAAGTAAAGAAGAAAAATAGTGCATTTGCACATCTTGTTGCCTTTTCACAGCGTGTAACTGTACACCAGCGGCGGTGCGTCCATTGGGGCGCTGGGGCGTTGCCCCACTAATGCTAAGCAAAGTAATACTCCTGTACGTCTGGCAGACGTACAGGTGTATTACTTGAAGTCCGTGCCGGGCGGTCACTGACGATCACCGGGCGACGCCCGGCAATCATCAGGACAAGGGGGGGGGTGTTGACGTCGGGTGTAGCGCACTTAGTGCGCATGCTCAGTTCTGGGCTGGTCATTTTTCTGACCAGCCCGCGGCGCACATGCGCATTAGCCTGCAGATTAGAAGAGCGGGGGTTGCTTCATGGCGCAGCCCCCGGTCTCCTAATGGGCGGGTGTGTACCCCTGCCCAAGCCAATCCTGGCACTGCTGGGGCAGCGCCTGGATTGGCTTAGTCACAGCGAGGCACGGGATTTTGGAAGCGTAAACGTAACTGTAGTCCGTAGTCGGACACTCGGACTGCGACACGACGACACACAGGACACACACCTCGTGTTCTGGTGCGAGGCTGCCTGCTACTACTGCTCGTCGTGGGTGGGTGGCTCCGGTAAAGAAGAGACTCACTGCTGGACGAGATTTCGACTTCACCACGTAAGTACTTCCAGAATCCAAAGTGAGCTGATGCTTGATCGCCTTGATGACGAGAAATATACAATGTGTACCTATCAGCACACCAAGCTGATTGTTGTAAGTGTACATTTTAAATTACTTACAGCAATCAGCTTGGTGGCGCGGGTGAAAGGAAATGCTCATGTTAACGTTGATTTGTTTCGGGGTGCTTGTGGACAGCGGTTCGTTTCGTGGTGCCTGTAAATATGTTACTTTCAGGGTGACTGTGAAGAGCGGTTCGTTCTGGGGTGCCTATAAAGAGCCTTTGAGGTACAGAGGCCGACCGTGGACTCAAACTTCAAGCTGACTCTAGCAGGAGTTCCCCAGTGCTGGCTGATGCCTCTGCCAGCTAGCTGGCGCTCTCTAGTGCACATCACAGCGCCGCCATTAATATACTCTTTTCCTGGAAAAGAGTATATTAATGGCCGGCGCTGTGATTGTGCACTTTAGAGGGCGCCGAGCAACGTTAAACTGAGCATTTTCTTAACGTTGCTCGGCGCTTCTAAAGTGCACAATCAAAGCGCCGGCCATTAATATACTCTTTTCCTGGAAAAGAGTATATTAATGGCCGGCGCTGTGATTGTGCACTTTAGAGGGCGCCGAGCAACGTTAAACTGAGCATTTTCTTAACGTTGCTCGGCGCTCTCTAAAGTGCACAATCAAGCGCCGGCCATTAATATACTCTTTTCCTGGAAAAGAGTATATTAATGGCCGGCGCTTTCATAGTGCACATTAGAGAGCCGAGCAACGTTATGCCAACAACCAGGCTTGTTGAAAATGAAAAGAGTAGCCGGCGTTTGATTGTGCATTTTAGAGGGCGCCGAGCAACATTAACATGAGCATTTTGTTAACGTTGCTCGGCGCCCTCTAAAGTGCACAATCAAAGCGCCGGGCATTAATATACTCTTTTCTCCCTCCCGTGCGCCCCGGTGGGCTCTTCCGTGGACACCGGAGATTAACAGGGCTCACACTCCCTTGTGTTGCTCCCCCCCCCCACCTGTGCCCCTTGTTGCTTCCACACCACGCTCCTGTTGCTTACTCAGTCCTCCGTGATTCTTTCAAGTTGAAAGAATCACGGAGGACTGAGTTTCAACCCTACCCCAGTGTTGCCTCGCCCCATGTTTTACATAATTAACTACACTAATTAAGGAGGTAGAAATGATGAGACCACTGGGGTATTCCTAACAACTCGGTTTCACAACTGTGGGCGCATACCCTCATAACCTTACCCTTGCTGCTCGCCGCATAGAACAGTAGTAGGTATTAAAAACTGTACTCTACCCTGCCTAACTGTGTGTTTGTCCATTATGAAATTTAAAATCACGTCGTGGTGTGGGGACGATTTCCAACCTCTCCAGTTAAACAAAAAAGGGGGCCATCTGGGCGAGGGTTTAATTGCCTAATAGCAACTCTGAGACTTATGCCGAGATGGTATGCAGCATGGTACACGTAGGAGGCCCAACTCGCCAGTCTCTGGGTACTTGCTTCCCATATCCCATCTCCATGGAAGCCATTGTTGTGGGAGTAGAGTAAAAGCAGACATCCTGCTGGCCAAGGAACCTCAAGCTAAGAAAGGCAGCTGTCCTGAAGAAAAATAAGTCGTTTGTTTCAGATAGAGGTCAAGAGTGGGCAATGAGGACATACCCTCCACAGCCTCTGCACTTAGCAGACCCTGCAGAGAGAGAGGGGTATTTGGAGGCAGGGACAAGCTCTAACTCCACTCTATCCTCAATGTATTTATTTTTTTGCAGTTTTATATAACACAAACTCGACCCAAAGTTATTGGAGCACTTTACATGAGCCACTGGAAAAGAGTATATTAATGGCCGGCGCTTTCATAGTGCACATTAGAGAGCCGAGCAATGTTATGCCAACAACAAGGCTTGTTGAAAAGAGTGGTCGGCGCTTTGATTGTGCACTTTAGAGGCGCCGAGCAACGTTAACATGAGCATTTTGTTAACGTTGCTCGGCGCTCTCTAAAGTGCACAATCAAAGCCGGCCATTAATATACTCTTTTCCTGGAAAAGAGTATATTAATGGCCGGCGCTGTGATGGTTGTTCGGGCTCGCGCGCTCGCTGCGGTGCTCTATGAAATTCATTTTCCGCCTCACCACTTACAAATGTCACCAGCCGCCACTGCTGTACACTCTGCACAATGAAGCAATAGAAAAAGAGTAGATTAAACAAATACTTTATACATTTAGTAGTGCGCCTCTTAAACTGCAATTAACGTCACGTTCAAGGCATACAACTGAAAATTTGTGAGAATTGTGAAAAATCATAAATCTGCATCCAAGGAGAATAGTACTTCTACCAGAGGGGATTGAATATGTTTTTGTAAATAGAGCCTATCATGTTTGTTTTCCAGTCTAAATGGTTGCTTGGAACCCTGCCAGGCAAAGTTGTGGGCTGTACAGTGAAAGTACTGTAACAGCTGTTACAGACTTCAGCATGCATTCTATGGACATTTGACCATGTATGAAGCTAACCCGTAAACTTTAAAAAAAATTGTAACCAATTTGTATGACGAATTTTCAACATATCTTCAGAGTACATAAAAGGAAGTTCAACTTCTTCTCAGTCCTCAGTACTCCCCAAAAATGAGCACATTCAGAAGTTCCTCTAAATAGAAACAGTAGAAATGTAGGAATGGATTGGTAGGCAGAGGATAGGAAGAAGGTGGTATGGTATACCTTTTTGCTGCTAGTAGAGATACATGTGGTTGATAGGAGATATTTTGACAGAGGTCGTGACCCTTGCAATGTTGTTGTTAAAGCATTTTCTAGGGGAACTATTATTAAAAGACAATAACTATCACCGTTTGCATTTCATTATTGGATGGTTAAGTCTTACAACCCTCTTTTTGTGTAAATACTGGAACTCCCCCTCCATAAACGTTATTGATAGGAGAGCACAGTCTTAAGTCCAGGAAATGTATTAATTGCAGCAAAAGAATTTTGAACAAAAGGTGCTGTACATAGAACAGTAGGTTGTGTGAGTTCAATTTGAGACCACGTTACAGCACCCACAACGTTTGGGGCTTCTAATGAGGAAACTAAACTCAATGTACAGTGTTTTTCACATCTTTTCAAAAGAGATAGAAAGGGATATGCACTCAACCATATAATCGTTTCGTGGCTCCAGAATACAAGGTGCACACATACTAGACTAGACTTATGTTTGGGACACCTTAGAAAAGAGTGTATGACTTCCAAATGACCTGATCAATAACTGGGCTGTCAACAGTTTGTTTAACAGCTAAATTCAATCTAGCATGTTCCACAAACTTTTATCCAGTTTCACAATTTGGTATATTTCAGAAATTCAAACAATTCTCTGAAGCCTCCTCCATGTTCTTTATTTCATTCCTCTACTCCCTAATTAACAGTGCCATTGAATGACGTCCCACACTTTTTGAGCCTAGGTTCTTCTTTCTGATCTTTCCATTTCCTATTGCTAGGGCGACGTTTTGGGCAGCTCCCTAGGAAGGGGAGAATAGACATTGAAGTGAGTGCAATCCACTAATACAAGCACAACATATTGTTAGTTTTCTTCTTAGGTTGTCTCTGTGCCAGACAGGGTATCTTTAGGAGAGAGCAAGTGAAGCCCAAAGTACAGAAGGTGTGCCCAGATGTGGTTCCCTTCAGTCATGGTGCCATAGGATGTTGCACCTCACAGATGAGGCTCAAGGAGGCTGACACCAGTCTATAGTTGCTTGCTTTTCCGTTCAGAGGTGACATGACCTGGTAGTTTGGAATGGACTGTTCCTATTGGATCAGGACCAAGGCTACAATGTCTATACCTGCCCCTTATCTGGAGTAGTACAGTGAGCCCAAACACACCCACTGGAATTTGTTCCAGAGTAATTGCTAGCTCCAGAGAGTAATTCAAATTTTCCCCATACACTTTTTTGTTTTTCTCAGTGACATCGTAAGTGTAAAGGGTATGCCCGGACACGTCCCGTGAGGTCACTGTACCATGTCACTCAGGCTTCACTTGAATAATGGAATCAGTCTGGGATTGTTTGTGTTCCCGTTTAGAATGGTAATGACTGGCAGTTCAGGTTGTCTGTTATTATTGAGTAGGACCAAGGATGATTTGCGTATTGTAGCACTATGTTTGGTGTGTGACTTTGAGGAACAGAGAGTGAACTGGAATGCAACCAGTTGGAGGTTGTTTGTGTTCCCATTGAGAGGTAACATATCCTGACAGTTTGAACAGGAAGGAGTATTCACATCGGAGCAGGACCAAGGCTGATGTACAAATGTATGAATGTATGTATGTATTATATGTATGGTGTGAATCTAGCCTAAAGGCAGTGGAACTCTGTACAGCGTCCCTGTCTGGGGTGGAAAAGTAAGAAATAAATAGTGCCCTGGAATGCATCCCTGAGTTATCACTAGTGACAGAGTTTATTCAAGCATGCAACCCATCACTTTTTTCCTCTCAGTCAGACAATAAACAAAGGCAAAAATAGAAAATTAAGGAAACATAACATATACAATGTGGCTGATACATTTTGAGTAAATGTGGATATCAACTTTAGATTATGCATTAAAGACTCGCATATTATAAAACACTGTAATGTAACCCATATACTTCATTGTGATACAATGACAGTCTTTGGGGTAGGGATGGTCATGATGCAAGAAAGTATCCAAGAAAGAAGGGAAAAAAAACAACCAGAAGCTGCTAAGAGCAAGTAGGATGTTCACATCAATTTAGGTAATTCTGGTTTTGGGAAAAGGAACATAGCCATATACAGAAGCAATTTTCCACAGTTAGGATGATTTTAAATTATGAAAAGTGCAGGAACATTGAGACCAGCCCGCTAGTGAGATAATGGGTTTATTCCTATTAGGGCAATGAGATCAGAAATTATTTGAAGGCTAAAAAACAAAAAATTATGGAAAAGTCTAAGGTGAAAACCACTACACAGATTTTAACTATTTGTTTTCGAACAGCGAAATCCAACCTAAGGATTTCCCAGAAGGGATATACAGCTCATCGTCTCTATATGAGAGGTTTGCGGGGGTTGAAGCAAAGGGTAATCTTCAAAATGCATCCATCCTTCTCACCTACCGAACTACACATTCAAGTTGAATTATATCTTGATCAAGTGATTACCTACCCTGTAGGAGAGTAGGATCTGCCTCGTATGTTGCCCCCACTTTTTTTCTGATGTTTACACTGGTTTCTGGCTATAGTCTGGCTGGGTCCCTGCTAATCAGGGCCCCAGCCTCTCTGTTCTCTCTAAATGACTTGGAGTGCACTCTAGGTGCACTAGTGATTGGATACTGTGGTACCTTATGAGTCCCTAGTATATGGTACCTTAGGTACCAAGGGCATAGGTACTTCACAGGCCTACCAGGGGCTGAAGCATGTATTATGCCAGTCCTGGGAAGCAGACTAAATCTGACACCACGGGCCTGCTACTGCAGCCTGGGTGAGGAAGTGCTAGCACCCCTCACTGAGATATAGGTCCCCTATATCTCTCCTGCACACACATTGAGACTTATCAGTCACCCCTAAAGCAGGCCCTATCAATCCTGAGGGCAGGGTGCTTAGTTTCCATGTGAGGGGGTGCCTCTGCCTGAGCAGGGCCCCTCTGCAGCTCTCAGAGTCCATTCTCTGGGGCTGTTTGTGGATGCGGTTAAACCATATACTTTTAAGTGCATTATATCCTCGCGGTAGAATGCTAACTTGGGAATGGCTGCATCGAAACATGTCGTGTTTGGTGTCAAACATCTTGGAATACTACCCCCCGCCAGTCCTGGCGGCAGGGGTAGCATTCCACCCTTCTAGAGGGATAGACATGTACCTACTGTGGAAACGCGGTAGAAACCTGCAGAGCCCTGGCATCACAAAATGGATGCCACCAGTCACAGACACTGGGCTGCCCTCCTGCTGATGACCAACACTCGCAGTGGAGGAAGCCCAACAATATATATCCTGTCCCAAGGGGGTGTGACCACCTCCCAGACAGGGTTTAGTGTATTGGGGCTGGGTGGGTGCACTCTTAGAGTGCTTTGAAGTCCTGCACTGGGGGAGCAGAAGGCTCCTCTGTGCATATGCCAGTTCAAAGCAGCTCAGGGGCTACCTGCCCCTGCTCTGGCGCGAAACTGGACAAAGGGAAGTGGGTGTAGCCACCCACTCCCCTGACCCTCCCATAGGTGGGGTCATAGAGCTAGTCCCTCCCTTCCTTTTAGTATAAGAGGGGGAACCTGTGCATTGCACCCTAGATTTCCCTGGACGACGCTCTGAAGAAGAATCCCGGACCTTCGACGTTCGACTACCTTTGGAAGACTGAAGAATCTCCCTTGGAGTCAAGGAGTGACTCCCCTGCTTGGCAGGCACCTAAAACTACAAACAACGGTCGCAAACTAAGCCGCTCCCGCCGGAGTCCGAAGTCCCTGCAGCCCATGAAGTGGATTTCCTGACTTCGCAAAGGCCATCGTGAGTCCCCAGCAAAGCTGAGGCCAGTGGACCCCAAGAGTGACGAGGAACCGCGACCCCTGGGTCCCGTGCACTATTGTCAAGTGGAACCCCTTCACAATGTTTCACAAACTTCTGCTTTGGACCACGTGTGGTCCTAGCCTCCAGCAGGAATCCCTCTGAAGATCAGAGGCCTACCACATCCCGAGTGACCGTGGGCCCCTGTTGAGCAAATCCTCCCGAGGCATCTTTGCGATCCCTTGCCAGCCAGCTTGTGGGTCCCCAGAAGACTCTCTAAAGAAACCAAAGGACTCCCCTTGTTGCTCCAGGCCTGCCCTGACTTACCTTCGCTGGGTGAGTCCCACAGACCTTTCTGGTCTGCGCCATTGCCTCTTCACACTTTCCCCAAGACTTGCTGTTACCAAGGCTTGTTGGCTCCAATCGAGTCGCCGACACCGTAGTAAGCTGCAGACATTATGGCATACGCCGAATCCAGCTCCTGGTCATCGTCGACGCCTCCTGGACCTCGTGGCTGAAGAGACAAGGCCCCCGCGAATGACCTGAATCTTGCGACGACGGTGGGCATCCATCTTCCTTGCCCCGAGTCACTGCCAAGTGACTTTGAACACTGTCCCCTCTGCTTTCAGGTCTTCCATCTTCTGAATCCAGGCTTGGATTCCTCCGGACACTTCTCCTGTCGCCGCAAGCAGCAATTCTTCACTGGCTCCCATTGAAAACGACGCCGCGACCCGACACCAAAGAACACCTATGCACCCGGCTCCCCTGGGTGAGGTAACTTCAGCACTACGGTGCTCCTGTGGGTGTGGGCCCTAGAACTACTTACCCTGTAAGTGACTTGCTTTTAGCTTCCCTAGAAGTGTCCTAAAACTCTTACTTTCCAAGTGCGACTATCGCGCTGACTCGTACATGGTTCGCGTCTGTGTTAGACACAACGCGTCCAACTCCCTTGCAACTCTATCTGTAACCGCGTCCTTCGACTCGTACAAGGACCGATCGGTGTGTTCGCCTCGAACACGCAAGGGACCTTTAACATTGAAATATCAATCGCGTCTGAGCGCATAGACTCGCACAGGACTCGCACCGGTGCCAGGACACTGCGTCCGTCCCCTGTGGGTCTCCTACGACTACCTGGGGTGGTTCTTGGGGGTCCCTCGATTCTAGATGCCCTAGACCTAGGTCTAGCCAAACTTAAGATTGTGATATTCGATTGTGCTAAACTTATTTTGATAACATTTGATTTGTACATATGTTCCTGACTTCTAATCTCATAAAGAGATTAGTAGAGAGTGTTTATTAATAAATACATATATATATATTTGATATATATACCTGTGTGGTGTCTTTTCATTTGGTGATTCAGGAGATTGTGTGGTAAAACAAGCTGCTTTACATTCCTTCAAGACTTAGCCTGAAGGCTGCTCTCCACAGCTACCACTAGGATAGCTTTCTATAAAGGTTGTCTTAAACCTATCTACCATAAGAGTCGAATTGTTCTGGTGCAAGGTGTCCACTTTAATTAGTGAACAGCATATACCAGGCCAACTTCTCACATTGGTGGGCAGCGTGTGGGATTCCAGCTTGCTATTGTTTTACCAGAAAATCTCTATTTGAATTACTAACTGAAAACCACTATAGGTACTTAAGGTACATATAAAGTCAAGCTTAGTATCAATAAGTTCTACTGAACTTAGAGCTGTGTGCCAAGGGATAGCACACCCTTTCTACAGCTCAAGCTAGTATCAGTAGGCCACAGACTAGTGTAGGTAGTACAACACTGCACAACACTAGAATGTCCTTAAAGGGTGGAACCAGTGGATCCACTCAGCCTCAGTATAAGGACATGGCTTTCTCTGACTTGAGAGCCATGTGTGTTGAAAGACACCTGAAGCTAGGACAGAGTCCCTTCACACTACACCTGATAGATCTGCTGACAGCAGATGATCTGAGATTGGCTCTAGGAGCTAATGGGTCTGAATAAGGGAGTGGGTCAATTACAGTATCTGGGTCAGATGATGAAAATCAGAATGACCAAGACTCTGTGATTGAAGGGCCAGGCTCCAAGGGGCCTGAAAAGGACAGAGGAATTCTCCCTAAGAGAGCTGACAGAGTGGAGGAGAGGCATAGGTCCCCTTCCAGGGAATCTGACCACTCTTATCACTCTGGCAGAGAATTTGTCCACCAGAGGAACTCATACTTTCCCATAAGAGAGACCTCCTCTGAAAGAATGTGCAAACTGCTGCAGTATGAGGAAGCAAGAGTTGCCCTCAGAACCAAGCAGTTGGCACTGGATAGAGAAGCCCTGGAGATCCAGAGAGCTTCTAGAAGAGAGGGGTTAGAACCCCTTGGTGGCAGCAACAGTGTCCCTAGAGGCAGAGAATCTATTCCAGACCATAGGAACCTGAGCAAGGTTGTTCCTCCCTACCAGAGTGGGGATGATATCCACAAGTGGATAACTGCTATGGAGAGGGCCTGTAGAGTACAGCAGGTCCCCCAAAAGCAGTGGGCAGCAATCTTGTGGCTCTCCTTTTCAGACAAGGGTAGAGACAAGCTCCTCACTGTTAGAGAAGAGGATGCTGATAATTATGAAGTCCTGAAGAGTGCACTGATAGATGGGTTTGGCTTAACCACTGAGCAGTACAGGTTGAAGTTCAGAGACACCCAGAAGGCACAGACTCAGGACTGGACTGACTTTGTAGATTGTGCAACCAAGGCTCTAGAGGGTTGGCTGGTTGGCAGTAGGGTTACTGATTTCAAGGGATTGTATAATCTGATGATGAGAGAACAGATCCTTAATAATTGCCAGAACCAGTTGTTGCATCAATACCTGGTGGACTCAGATCTGACCTCTCCCCAAGAATTGGGAAAGAAGGCAGACAAATGGGTCAGAACCAGGGTAAGGCAGAAACCCCAGAACCAAGGGGGTGACACCAAGAAGCAAGATCCTAAGGGCTCTGAGAAAGGTGGGGATAAGTCAAAAGACCAGAAGTCTTCACAAGGGCCCCAAAAATCTGCATCTGGTGGGGAGTCACAATCCAACAAGGGGAAAGGCCAAAAGAAGCCATGGTGCAAATTCTGTAAACAGAAAGGGCACTGGACTTCTGATTGTAACAAGTCCAAAGAACAAACCACCACCACTCCTGCCCCTAAGGCAACTGTTCCCCCTAGCTCAGCTACAGGTGGAGGTGGTACGCAGAATAAGGGTGTAGTAGGGTTGACCCTGGGTTCTGAAGTGGACTCTGACCTAGTCAGAGTGCCCACTCAGGCAATGCTGATTTGTGAGGGAGACCTTAATATGTCCTTCCTAGTAAGTCCCAGTAATCTGGGCAAATACAAACAGCAGCCTGTAATAAATGGCAAACAGGCTTTGGCATTTAGGGACACAGGTGCTAGTGTCACCATGGTGGCAGAGGATCTTGTGGACCCTGGACAGATCATCCTGGGCGAAATGTACCAGGTGACCAACGCAAGCAATGTCAGGACCAACCATAGTCTGGCAGTTGTGAATTTCTCCTGGGGAGGAGTAACTGGCCTCAAGAAGGTTGTAGTCAGTGCAGACCTCCCTGTAGAATGTCTATTGGGCAATGATCTAGAGACTTCAGCCTGGTCTGAAGTAGAGTTATGGACTCATGCTGAGATGTTGGGCATCCCTGCAGAGGTATTTGCTGTGACCAGGTCACAAGCAAGAATGCATAACACTGAACCAGCTCTGGATCCTGGAACAATGGACCAGATGCTTCCCAAGAGGAGGAGCAGTAGGGTAAAGGCAGTGCCTTCCCTCTGTCTCAGATCACAGATTCACCCCCAGAGGGAGGTGAAGCAGATCCTAAAGAAGGAACTGCCCCAGAGGGACTTGAGCCTGATCAGGTTGAGTTCTTGGGGGCAGGGGGCCCTTCTAGGGAAGATCTGAGTAAGGAGCAACAGTGCTGCCCCTCTCTTGAACCCCTCAGACAGCAGGCTGCTGCTGAGGCTGCTGGGAGTGCTAGTGGGTCCCATTAAGTTTATTGGGATGAGGTACTCCTATATTCTGAGGGTAGAGATCCAGCCCCTGGAGCCACCAGGAGGATGGTAATACCTCAGAAGTTTAGGGGGTTCCTCTTGACCCTAGCACATGATATCCCTTAAGCCAAAACAAGACCTGGGACAGGCTTGTTCCACATTTTCATTGGCCACATATGTCAGAGGACACAAAGGAGTTTTGTCGCTCCTGTGTCACATGCCAAGCAAGTGGTAAGGCAGGTGGCACAACAAAGGCCCCCCTGATACCACTACCTGTGGTGGGGGTACCCTTTGAAAGGGTAGGGATTGACATTGTTGGTCCCCTTGACCCTCAAACTGCATCTGGGCACAGGTTTATCCTGGTGGTAGTAGATCATGCCACCAGGTACCCAGAAGCAATTCCCCTGAGGACCACCACAGCCCCTGTGGTGGCAAGAGGCCTCATTGGAGTCTTCTCCAGAGTGGGTTTCCCAAAGTGTAGTGTAGCTCCTATTTCCCTTATAGGCTCTGCGCATTGGAATAATATATCCTATAGGTTTGACATAGGACTAAGGTCGGTATGTCCCTATCGAGTATATTAAACTTAATTACTTGTGCCAGCTAGCTCAGAGGCCACTAGAAACTTCTTGACAACAAGAAGGGATTCGTTTCTGGCAGCCGCAAAACATGACCACTGTGTTTCCCTTACAGAATCAGGACGTGTCCCAGAGTCGTAGAAACAATAGATAACTATTTCACTCAGCTCAGTTGTGCATGATTCAGTTATTCTCAAAGTTACACAGAAATGACAGACGGGCGTTTCAATAAAAAGGTTTATTGAACAGTCTTGTTTCTGTTGTAAGTTAGATGTGCTGTTACGATCACAAGACAGTATGCGAGATAAATAATGTACAAGGTGAGCAGTAGAAATAAATAATACTGCGTTAGCATTATCTTTTCAGCATATATGCATTTACATAAAATGACACAGCCTAAAAATGCGAGTACTCATACGATGAGTTTCTATCCTAGTTCTACCCAGTGTGCCTAACCTTTCCTAGGTGTAGGGGAAAGTAGAAGTAGGTGTTGTATTCCTGACTAGAGTATACTAAGAGTACGTTACGCCTAGTATGCTAAGAGTCTAGTATGCCAAGAGTCTAGTATGCCAAGAGTCTTAGTATGCCAAGAGTCTAGTATGCCAAGAGTCCTAGTATGCCAAGAGTCCCTCTAGGTTCTAGTCTGCTCCATACCTGAAGAATGAGAGAGGTAGGAATCTCTATCCGGACTCGAACTCCAACACCCCGCAAGGGAAGTTAGATCACTGGAAGCTGGACTCTCTGCGTGCAGGAATGACAGCGTCTTCTCAGTGCGTCCGGCCGGGAATCGGGCTCCTCTGAAGTCGAGGTCTCCTCTGATTTACAGGGGTTTGGGAAGGTATATTTATACCTGAAAATGTTAGCATTGACGTAAGTTGGGTAGCGAAAGACGTCATGAATGAATCCCCTAAGGAATAGAGGTTCATGCATAATGTATGAGTCCTTGAAGAAATCAATAGTCCTGGGCAAGGGAAACTCCCGCAGCCTGAGGGTCTGTTTTTTCATGGACTCGTTGAGACGTTAGGGTGGACGGATGTCGGAACCCATGCCTGTATTTGGTATGCATGGTTTATGCCTAAATAAGGTCTGGGATTTTATGCCTATATAAGGGCAGGTTGGATTGTGCCTATATAAGGACATGATTCTAGAAAGCCCGTTTATGGACACCCTATAAAGTACACAACACCCACTCCTCTTTTGTGTATACAACAATACTAAAATGCTAAACATTTAAAATGCTAAACATTAAAATGGAGTACCGCATAATAAAACATATCCTAAAAAGCTTTAAAAGACATATTAAAAATGCAATGGTTGCTGTACATCATTAAGCAGTGCTTATCATTTCCTGCATAAATTGTGAAATAAATGCATTTGGAACGAAATAATCAAAGCAATATATACATATGACGAAAATGATTGATAAGGTTGTTCAAAATCAAAGTCATTTCCTATCATGAAATTTAAATGAACTGATTTAGACACACAAGATGACTAAGTGTCCCTGGAAGTACTGCCAAGTCTGTATTATAAGGCTAGTTCTACTTTAAGCAGATTGGAGTGCCATTATTGCTTGAAAAAAATGGGACTAAAGTTCAAATTTGGTAAAGTTCCAAAGTTTTGAAAAATGAAGGCCAAATGGTTGCTGTTGTACTGGAACACAGTATGCCGAATCAGAGTCAGTTTATGGGTCTGGTGTAAACATGAGATCATCTATTTCAATAGACAAAACATCTTCCACTGTCGCTGGTGTAAGCTGGAACACCTCGTGTAAAAGATTGACCGCACAAAGATGGGAAACATCGCTTTCAGCAATGTTCGCGTCCGTTGTTACCTGTGTGCCTGGAGTTGTTTCTCGTACCTCAGCAGGAGGCGACTGTGAGATCTCAATGAATGCTGACATCAGGATTGGAAGCCTCTGGGGACAACACAGAGCATGGGCCGTTATCGGGTCCAGCAAAGCATCGACATCCTTTGGCACAGCTGATGGATATGTTAGACAGGCGTCCAACACGCATTCTTCACCACATAGCAGGCAGCGTAGAACAGGTAAGATGCAATCATGCCAGATTGGTCGCAATGACAGGAACCATGTGGTATTAAGGTCCCGTAGACGAGTCATGCCCAATAGCTGTACTATTCGCTCACAGCACTTTCTTTCAAGGAGAGCTTTCTCCAGTTCGCTCGGAGTGATGTCGGCGAATCGGCTGGCCATAGCGTAATAGCAGACAGATGAATAAAATTCCGGCAACAAGTGCGAGAATTAATTGTATGCCACCAAACACCGAATGTGCAAAGTTCGGAATGATTCCAAGTATTGCCTGGAACGGTGCTAATAGACCGGTGCAAATGCTCTTAAATACATGTACAATTCCTGTTGTATCTGACATGTTAAAGATACGTGATATCATATACGAAATGTATAGGGCAGTTTGTACGTATTAAAGTCTGTATCTCAGCCGAAGTCCTTGCAACTTGTAGATCATAGGTTTCTCTGGCCGAGGTCAAAGGCACTGTTTGTTGTAAAAGCATGGCTTTCATTCTGCTTAAAGTATAAAATCTTATAAAAGAGACGTTCAGTGAAGGCCATAAAGGTGACTCCCTGACTGTGTCTATTGGGGGAAACAATACTTGCATACAGCAAGTGACCCTGGAGTTGACCGTTACTAGATATGGGATGCCTGGCAACATTCCACAGCAGCCCTGATCATTCAACATGAGGTAACTCCCATTCGAAAGTTGTCCAAATGCTGGATTGATCACAGCAGCTGGTGAACCGTGCTGATGGCAAGACAAGTTTGCCACAGAACCATTACAAGCCCCGTGTAAAATAATGTCCTGGCAAATGAGTGAACCGGTCAGCGCATGTTTACAGTTGATACCGCTAAGATACACTTCACGATCCCCACTCCAACATCTATGTGTATATGGTAAATTCCAAGATATCTTAATGTATTCCTTACCCAACCTTTCATATTTGCCTGCTTGCATCTGTCTGAGGCAATACTGAAACTGAAAAGTTGTCACAGGTAATGTTATTTTGCCATGAATAACCCATTCCGTAGCTGGTTTTTCTGCCACTGTAAACGGTAATTTTTCCATTTTTTCAATGCTTAGCACTGTATACCTCGCTCCTCTTTGTGCCAATTCGATCTGTTTATCAGTGAGATTGTATTCTGCAAACAGAGACGACGTGTTGATGAAACGCCAAGGCACATAGCCCGCTCGCAAAGATTGCAGCGTCCATGTCAATAACACAATAGAACGTAATTGAGACTGACCTTGTTGTAACATAGCCAAATCATGTTCTAGAATGTCGATAGCAGAGGATACAATGCCATCCAATGAATAAATCCTGGAGGACAAAGTTGTTAACCCATTGTCGACTACAGAGAGTGTTTTCTCTAAATTAATACGATCAAGTTCACGTATTCGTTCTGCAGCCTCCATCTGTGACACTTTCCATGCTTCGTCATAAGCAGCATAGATGCCGGCATATATGAAACGTTTTTGACGCGGTTTTCTTGGTCCAAGCAAGAATTCCCTCAGATCTGCGTCCTCTTTAAGTAAGGTTAAGTGTTGCTTCACATCCTGTAGTGTAGATTTATGCAGCCAATCGAGGCATAATTTACCTACACTGTATGTTGTTACTACCCCCGGATGTTGTCTTTGGACATATCTTGGGTCTGGCCTATGAAGAGTTAAACCCTGAGTTTTGTTCAAGAACCTTTCCTGACAGTTGTTCGTGTCTGTGGGCCAGATCAACCATTTCTTCCAATTTGGATTAGTTCTGTTGAGTTGTAGTATATTGTCAACTGTCACCACTGCCTTTGTATTGTTATCACTGGCAGATGTTGGCACAGAAGGTGTTTTCATCTCTTTGATCTTGGCTAATCCAAGACAAGATGTCTGTTGGACGGTGTCATTCAAAAACAGTATTTGTTCAGGGATAATACAGGCTCTAAATAAAGCTTCTATACCCTGTACTTGCCAATCTTTACTACCCCAGACAGTTTTTGTCTCAATCGTGTCTTTCCATAAGTCGAAACCCTGTATAGACAGTTGGGCAATAAATGCTTCAGAGTAAATCTGTTTCGTATTTGTTAACATAATTTTCATTCCTGGTTTGTTTACATTTTTATAGTAAAACGTTTCTGGGTCAGATGTATTGTAACCTGAAAAATATGGAAACTTACTAGCAAAAGTTTTTGAACTACCTTGTGGTGGTGTTGGACAATGTTCCCATTGATTAAACATAAACACATTTCTTGGATATGCAGTTTTGTGCAAATAATGATGACCATAGTGGTTATAACAATACAGTTCTTCATAATCGGATGAACCCTCTAAATACTCATTTTTAGAAAATGCAGCAGATTTTTCTAGATCAAACATTATATTTTGAACAGTTTCTAAGTCCCAATCATCTGAATAGGTACTGGACGTAATTAAATCACTTAGTGAAATTTTAAATAAATGTGGAATGTTCAATTGTTCACTTGGACCGAAGATTTCATAATCTGTTTTGTCCCACACTATACCATCCTGTATAGGAACAGCTGTGATGTTCACTGATGACAAGTCTCTTGCTTCACAATGGGAAGATTTATGTGGTTTCAAAAGTACATTCACGTCTTTTCCTTCACTGTTCACATGGATGTATCTGCCACTTATAAGCACGCTTACAGTTGTTACCAAAGCTAGCCAGAGCAGGAAAACAAAAAGTCCAGATGTAATCCAGAGTTCAATCCATGGAGAAACCAGATAAGTCTTTTTCAAAAAGTGAATAAAGTCTTGTACTTGCTGCTTGAGTTTTGATGATGCTGGCGTCGTTTCAGGTTCGCTTGGATCTTCTGAGAACGTATCAAAGTCAATGAAATAGCCAGAAGCAGTTCTGTCAATTGTTGGAATTGCATCAGGATTTGTTGAAATCACAGGAACCAGTTCTTCACGAGTCACGTTGGTGTAGACAGGTGTATTTGGACGAACTGTTATTTGGTTATCAAGAGGGATGAGTTCCATAGCCTGGTTGCTTAGTCCTTCATTTGTTACAGCTGAATTCTCGATTGTGATCAGTCTTTCAGTCTGAACCTCTTGAATAGTAGCGAGAGGAGTGCGTCTGCTACTAGGTCGGAGTCCACGAGGCCTACTGCTTAGTATTGGCCACATGTTGTGGTTTGATGAGGTCGATAGACACAAATCTTTTCTCCTTTCTTCCAGCAAGGGGCGGCAGAAGTACTGTCCTTGTTCCTTGAACAGCTAGAACAGGTACCGGTTGTCTGTAAGAAGGTCCAAATTCCTTCTTGTCCGCTATTTTTTCTCTGACTAGATCCCCAACTTTTGGAATCCAGACAGGCCTTGCTGGGACCGCCGATGTTTCCCCAGTGGTGGTTGGCTGTAGGGATATGTTGCTTTGTTTCGTTCTTAATTTGTTAAGATCCTGTAAAACAGCCAAACGATCTTTGATATCAAATGGTTTCATGTCCACCACTGTGCCTACGTGTTCTAAGTCTGGAACCCACATTCTTGTCCCAAATAGGACCTCATATGGAGTGACCCCCCTAGAGAACTTCTTGGCAGATTGTTAAGTGAGCGCTGAACGCTAATGAGGTGTTTGACCCACCCGTCACCCGAGCCTAATACCCTAGCTGTTATAGACTGCTTTATGTCCCGGTTTTTCCTTTCCACAACAGAATTTCCCTCAGGATGGAATGGAGAGGAGTACCACAATGCAACGCCCAGACTGGCCATGGCCTCCTTGTAAGCTCTAGAGCTAAACGCAGGACCCTGGTCAGAATGTAGCGTGCCTATTGCGTATGTGCCGATAAAGACTCGCAAATCTTTTATAACAGTTCGAGCGTCAGCCGAGCGCTGAGGCCATAACCATAGGAACCTAGATTCAGTATTTGCGGGAATGCCTTTGTCCAGTAGGACGCTGGTGATTAGATAGCCTAATGCTGTCTAACAGTGGTGTCTGTACTGGGCTGCCGCATTCGCTGCATGGTGTCTGGTGGCTCTCTCGCTGTAATTTACAGTCTAAGCAGTTGTTGATAAATATGTGAATGTGTGTATTCATTCCAGGCCACCAGTACATCTCTTTTAATGTCAAAATTGTTTTTGAGATCCCTTGATGTAACAGACCCTCCCCCAAATGTGTTTCATAAATCAAGGCTGCTCTTCGTTCCATGTTTGGAATTACCCTATCCCCACTCCAGGGATTCGAGCAAAAGGAACGTTATTCGCATCAATTACATAAGAGTACTTGAGTGGAAACTTTTTTGGTAACGCTGCACTGCTGCCTTTGCTTGATGCATTGACAGCTAACATTATCTCACCGTCTATTTTTGTTTTTGAACGAGTGATCGCAGCTACGGAAGCCGTCTGAACAGCCCCCTTTGCGGCTTCGTCAGCCAATGAATTCCCTGCAACGTGAACGCCATCACACTGATGACTCAGTGTGTGAATCACGTGAGCCTTTGGTAGTTCGTTTTTCAACTGAACTACTTGTTCCCAAAGCAGTTTGTGCTTAATTGTGCCACCTTTCGCATCTTTAAAACCATTTTCAAGCCAGGTTCGTATATAATCATTATACGACTGAACACAGTAAAAGGAATCGCACACTATCAGTGTGAGGAATTCTCGATCCGTACTCTCAAGTGCCAGTTTGAATGCCTGTAGTTCAGCTCGCTGAGCTGTACAATCACCTAGTGATTGAGTTTTTGTGACCATAGGTCTGAAGATGCCATTTCGCATGCGACCTTTAATGATAGCACATGCTGCACTGTAAGCTTGCTTACTCCCTGTTGCGGGCTGTGCGGATCCGTCAGTGTAAATTACGAATTCATACTGATCGAGAGGCAGAATCTCAGTGGGCAGAGGACATTCTTGTTCATATTGGAGAAATGCCTGTGTCTTTAAATCTGGATCAAAAACATATTCAACATCAGTTGCAGCAAGAGAATTAACCCACTGTATCCATCTCGGATGTAGTGTTTTAGCATTTGGAATGCTCGCTTTTGTGACCGCTTCTAAAGCCGGTACTGGGGTAATGACAATTATGCGTTTCCCTTGGGCTAAGGCTCTTTCTTTTGCTACAGCTGTTTGAACTGCTGTCAGAATTGTTTCAGTTGAACTGAAGCGCATTTCCGCTTGTGTATACAAATGTGATTTGTATGCTATTGGTACTTTCTCACCCTCATTAAAGGTTAAGTAAGTGAATCCACATTGACCCGAAATTATTAGAATCACCAAATTTCTTTGACTTACGCGTGTTTGTAAGTGATTTGTCGCTAACATGTTAGCCTGGAGTGAACGCAAAATTTCTGTGTGTTCCTGTGTCCAATTTTTATTTGAAAAATCAGGTTTGATTAATGCGTAGAGAGGTTTAACCCTTTCTGCGTAGTTTAGAATGTATGTTCTTCAAAAATTTAGGAATCCCAGTATGGATTGTAAGTTTTTTAGCGTTTTTGGAGGTTGGAGCAGCGCACATTTCTCTAGAAAGTTAGCTGCCAAGCTCTTGCCTTCACTTGAAAGCTCATATCCCAAAAATAGGACTTTGAGATGGGCAATTCGAGACTTTTTAAAGTTGAACTTGTAGCCCTCAGAGGCGAATCCCAGTATAATGGTGCTCACCCTGTTCAAGTGTTTTTCCAAGTCATCATCCGTCAGATAGATGTCATCGACATAGGACAATGCATCGTTGTCATAAATTTGTAGTAACTCCGTTACCCTCGCTGAGAATAAACCTGGGCTGTTTTTGAACCCTTGTGGGAGTCGACAAAAGTGACGCTGGGTCCCCATTATGGAGAATGCCGTTAAGTACCTACTTTCAGCTGCTATATTTTGACAAAATATAACCGTTTGAGATGTCTAATGTTGTTTTGTATTTTTTACGCACAATGTTATTCATTAAAGCTGTACTGTGTGCATTTTGTACTGCAAAAGTTTTAGAACAAGTGTTTAAATGTCTGTAATCCAAAACTAGACGATATGTATTGTCTGGTTTGGAGACAGGAAACAAAGGATTGTTCATGGAGGAGGTGCATGGTTCAATCACCCCTTGGTATTCAAGTTGATCTAAGATCTCCCTGACCTGTTTTTTAGCTTCTTGCTTAATAGGATACTGCCGTTGTGCAGTTGGTTCATGTTTCAGATTTATTTTATGGTGAGGTGAGTCCTCATCCCATCCTACATGATTTTTATATAATGCTGGAGCCTGGGCCACTGCCCATTTTCTGGCATATGTTTATTTTAGGTGAATTGGTATGTAATTGGAGAAGGCAGGCATAATCATGTCCTCGCCGTGTGGGCACTCCCTGACAAATTGTGGTGGCCAGTCTTTTTCTGCTAGAAGTATGTCATAACCCTTCGATAGTTTTTCCCAAAAAAGTGCTTTAACCTGTCTAGGTTTGTCTCCCTCCATCCGGAGTGTTATTTCATATAACCTTTGTGGAGTACTAACCCTGGTGTCTACAGTTTCTACTGTAATGTACTCATTCAAGTCCACTATCTCCAGAAGTTCCATCAGGTTCTGGCGAGCTATTGTGACTTCTGCTGCACTGTCCAGCATTGTCTGAGCCCATTCTCCGTTCCTGAGTTGAGTTCTCAGAATTCTCGGCATGTCTTACTATTAGACCTGCTACTTTCTTTTTGGAGAATTGAGGTTTAGTTTTAATTTTTGTTGCGTGCTTGTCGTCTTTCGATTTCACGCGTTCTTCTTTATGTTCTGTACGTCCTCTTCTTTCCGAAGTCTGTGATGAGACCTGAAAGGGACGAGAGGAACGTGTATCATTATCTTGATACCTATCAGGTTTTCTCAGATTATCCCTATTCCTGAGGTTGTACCTCCTTTCAGAGTGCTCCTTTTGAGGAGACCTTCCTCGGGATTGAGATCTTTTCTCATTTGAATTTTATTTATTAGACTCCCACTTCTTTTTAGAAGATGTAGGAGTTTGTTTAATTGAGTCCTTCTCAGGACTTTCAGATAGTTTTGGTTTAACTGGTCTCCCACCCAAACTATCTCTGCCTAATTCTGCATAAGATTGTTCTATAATTCTGGGTAGCTCTGTTTGATGTTCTGTAACATCAAATTCCCTTAGTTTTTGTCGGATCGCCACTGCTGCTGCCTCCCCTTTAATATTTGATAATATTATTGTTGAGACCTGGTCGAAATTTTTCAGTAATTTCATACCTAAATTTAAAGCAGGCTCTGCCCCGTATTCCTTTTGAATTTGTTTTAGGACATCAGGTATTACCGCAATTGACGGAATGCCGTGTGTTTTAGTGTAGATGGCAGCAAAGACTGAGCCCCAAGTGGTGCAGTCTTCCAGTTGTGGTGTGATCCCCATTGGTAAACTAATGGTTAGGATTCTGTGTTTCTCATGCGGGCTAGTATCTGGAAATACTGCTTCGATTTGAGTAATTTTTTGAGCTATCCAAAATGGAATTTGCTCCCGCTTAGTGGGCATTTTACCCATGACTGCGTATAGAGTCTGTGGTGTAATTTTTAATGTACTCCCCTGTGGAGGAGTATGATTTGGAATTGTTAATGGTGGTTGGACTGTGAAAGTCCGCATGACATATTGAACCAATTGTCTGTAGATTTTTATTAACTCTGTGAGTTGATTAAGTATTTCCTCGTCTGACATTATTTCGATGTCTGGATGAGGTGTGTAGCCTGCTAGAATCGGCCATGTTGCTCCTGGTCTACCTAGTGGACCGAGCCTGGTAATGTTTTTGTTATGTTTTAGGGCGCCTTTAAACCAGAGCTGATGCTCCTGGTATGTTAATGGAATCTCGATATCCTCGAAAGGAATGTATTCCTCTGGTGGTTCATCTTCTTTGTAGAAGTGAAACAAGTGTGTTACTGGATTAGATTCAGGAAGAATTACCCATGAATAGAATACCTCTGTCTGAAAGGATTCATGTGCCTCAATCACAAAAACTGCTCTACCTCCTCTCGGTGGTAGGCCATGTTTTATAAGTTTTAGAGTAATGGCTCTTCTTAAGTTTGGAGCGATGTCAATGACACCCTCCTCGGTTTCATTTAAACCTGTGTTGTTAAAAAGTGCTGCTTGGGCTGCATCAGCCGCAGCTCCACCGTTTCCGGCGGGATTGTCCCCGTTTAAGGACATTTTGTTTTATGAAAAATGTAGAACAAATTTCAAGGAAACAAAGATAAGGTGCACAATATTGTGGAACACTGTATCCTTCAATGTTAAGCAAACCAAACAGCTAATATATAGGGGTCTTCCCTATGTAGCCGTGGCGGATTCTATCCCTGCCCACTCCAGACGTCTTTTGGAGTATATGGGTAGGGGTCTCTGAGAGAGAAAAGAATATATGCACAGCTGAGTTACTCAGTCTCGAACGTTGAATTACTGCCTTACCAAACGTTGGGCGCCATGTAGTGTAGCTCCTATTTCCCTCATAGGCTCTGCGCATTGGAATAATATATCCTATAGGTTTGACATAGGACTAAGGTCGGTATGTCCCTATCGAGTATATTAAACTTAATTACTTGTGCCAGCTAGCTCAGAGGCCACTAGAAACTTCTTGACAACAAGAAGGGATTAGTTTCTGGCAGCCGCAAAACATGACCACTGTGTTTCCCTTACAGAATCAGGACGTGTCCCAGAGTCGTAGAAACAATAGATAACTATTTCACTCAGCTCAGTTGTGCATGATTCAGTTATTCTCAAAGTTACACAGAAATGACAGACGGGCGTTTCAATAAAAAGGTTTATTGAACAGTCTTGTTTCTGTTGTAAGTTAGATGTGCTGTTACGATCACAAGACAGTATGCGAGATAAATAATGTACAAGGTGAGCAGTAGAAATAAATAATACTGCGTTAGCATTATCTTTTCAGCATATATGCATTTACATAAAATGACACAGCCTAAAAATGCGAGTACTCATACGATGCGTTTCTATCCTAGTTCTACCCAGTGTGCCTAACCTTTCCTAGGTGTAGGGGAAAGTAGAAGTAGGTGTTGTATTCCTGACTAGAGTATACTAAGAGTACGTTACGTCTAGTATGCTAAGAGTCTAGTATGCCAAGAGTCTAGTATGCCAAGAGTCTTAGTATGCCAAGAGTCTAGTATGCCAAGAGTACCAGTATGCCAAGAGTCCCTCTAGGTTCTAGTCTGCTCCATACCTGAAGAATGAGAGAGGTAGGAATCTCTATCCGGACTCGAACTCCAACACCCCGCAAGGGAAGTTAGATCACTGGAAGCTGGACTCTCTGCGTGCAGGAATGACAGCGTCTTCTCAGTGCGTCCGGCCGGGAATCGGGCTCCTCTGAAGTCAAGGTCTCCTCTGATTTACAGGGGTTTGGGAAGGTATATTTATACCTGAAAATGTTAGCATTGACGTAAGTTGGGTAGTGAAAGACGTCATGAATGAATCCCCTAAGGAATAGAGGTTCATGCATAATGTATGAGTCCTTGAAGAAATCAATAGTCCTGGGCAAGGGAAACTCCCGCAGCCTGAGGGTCTGTTTTTTCATGGACTCGTTGAGACGTTAGGGTGGACGGATGTCGGAACCCATGCCTGTATTTGGTATGCATGGTTTATGCCTTAATAAGGTCTGGGATTTTATGCCTATATAAGGGCAGGTTGGATTGTGCCTATATAAGGACATGATTCTAGAAAGCCCGTTTATGGACACCCTATAAAGTACACAACAAAAGGAGGTCATTTCTGACAGAGGTACCAACTTCATGTCAGGATATCTGAAAGCAATGTGGAAGGAGTGTGGTGTAACTTATAAGTTCACCACCCCCTATCACCCACAATGCAATGGTTTAGTTGAACGCTTCAACAAAACCTTGAAAGGAATGATTAAAGGACTCCCAGAGAAGCTTAGGCGGAAATGGGACCTTCTTCTTCCTTGCCTGTTGTTTGCATACAGAGAGGTTCCACAGAAGGGGGTTGGTTACAGCCCATGTGAGCTTCTGTTTGGGCATCCTGTGAGAGGTCCATTGTGTTTGGTAAAAGAGGGCTGGGAGTTACCTCTCAAGCCCCCCAAACAAGATTGATGGACTATGTACTTGGTCTCCGCTCCCGGATGGCTGAGTACATGAAAAAGGCAACCAAAACCTGGAGGCCAGCCAAGAATTACAAAAAGCTTGGCATGACCAAAGGCTGTACTGACTGTATACCAGCCAGGACAGAAGGTGTGGGTGTTGGAGCCTGTGGCCCCAGCAGCCCTCCAGGACAAGTGGAGTGGCCCCCATACAATAGTTGAACAAAAGGGAGAAGTCACCTACCTGGTGAATCTTGGAACTCCCAGGAGCCCCCTGAGGGTGCTCCATGTCAACAGATTAAAGCCATATGTTGACAGGGCTGACATGGGCTTGCTCATGGCAACTGATGAGGAACAGGAGGAGGAGAGTGACCCTCTCCCTGACCTGCTCTCTCAGAACCCTGATGATGGGTCAGTAGATGGCGTTGCTTTGGCAAGCAGCCTCACTGACCATCAGCAAACTGAGTGCAGACAAGTTCTGCAACAGTATAGACATATGTTTAGCCTGACCCCTAGTCAGACTTCCTGGTGCACCCATGAGGTGGACACTGGAGACAGTCTGCCTGTCAAGAATAAAATCTACAGGCAACCTGACCATGTCAGGGACTGTATCAGGACTGAAGTCCAGAAAATGTTGGAGCTAGGTGTAATTGAGCCTTCAGATAGCCCTTGGGCTAGCCCAGTAGTCCTGGTACCCAAGCCTCATACCCAGGGTGGTAAGAAAGAAATGAGGTTTTGTGTAGACTACAGAGGCCTCAATGCAGTCACTAGGACTGATGCCTATCCCATACCAAGGGCAGATGAGCTGATTGATACTTTGGCCTCAGCCAAGTATCTAAGCACGTTTGACCTGACAGCTGGCTACTGGCAGATCAGGTTAGCTGATGATGCAAAAGCCAAAACAGCATTTTCGACCCCTGGTGGGCACTACCACTTTGTGGTGATGCCCTTTGGATTGAAAAATGCACCTGCCACTTTTCAGAGGTTGGTGAATAAAGTTCTGACAGGGATGGAAACTTATTGCTCAGCTTACCTAGATGATATTGCTGTCTTTAGTTCCTCCTGGAAGGATCACCTGGTCCACCTCAGGAATGTTTTGGAGGCCCTACAGAAAGCAGGCCTCACTATCAAGGCCACTAAGTGCTAGATAGGGCAGAGTCAGGTTGTATACCTGGGCCACCTTGTAGGTGGAGGCCAGGTTCAGCCTTTACAGAGCAAAATCCAAACCATAATGGAATGGGTTGCTCCAACCACCCAGACACAGGTGAGAGCCTTCTTAGGCCTGACTGGGTACTATAGGAGGTTTGTCAAGGGATATGGATCTATAGTGACCCCCTTGAATGATCTGACCTCAAAGAAAATGACAAAAAAGGTTCAGTGGACAGCTAGCTGTCAGAAGGCATTTGAAGACCTAAAGCAGGCCATGTGCACTGCCCCCATCTTACAGAGTCCAGACTACACCAAAAAGTTCATTGTCCAAACAGATGCTTCTGAGTTGGGTGTGGGAGCTGTACTGTCTCAACTGAATGATGAAGGTCAAGACCAGCCAGTAGCTTTTATTAGCAGAAGGCTGACCCCTAGAGAGAAACGTTGGTCAGCTATAGAGAGGGAGGCCTTTGCTGTGGTGTGGGCCCTGAAGAAGCTGGAGCCATACTTGTTTGGCACTCACTTCATAGTTCAGACTGACCACAAGCCCCTCCTATGGCTTAAACAGATGAAAGGTGAAAACCCAAAACTTTTGAGGTGGTCCATTTCCCTACAGGGGATGGACTATACAGTGGAACATAGACCTGGGACCCAACATGCCAATGCAGATGGACTCTCAAGGTATTTCCACTTAGAACACGAAGACTCAACTGGTCAAGGTTAGTTTAGTGTCCCTGCGTTTGGGGGGGGGGTTGTGTAGGAGAGTAGGATCTGCCTCGTATGTTGCCCCCACTTTTTTTCTGATGTTTACACTGGTTTCTGGCTATAGTCTGGTTGGGTCCCTGCTAATCAGGGCCCCAGCCTCTCTGTTCTCTCTAAATGACTTGGAGTGCACTCTAGGTGCACTAGTGATTGGATACTGTGGTACCTTATGAGTCCCTAGTATATGGTACCTTAGGTACCAAGGGCATAGGTACTTCACAGGCCTACCAGGGGCTGAAGCATGTATTATGCCACCCCTGGGAAGCAGACTAAATCTGACACCACGGGCCTGCTACTGCAGCCTGGGTGAGGAAGTGCTAGCACCTCTCACTGAGATATAGGTCCCCTATATCTCTCCTGCACACACATTGAGACTTATCAGTCACCCCTAAAGCAGGCCCTATCGATCCTGAGGGCAGGGTGCTTAGTTTCCATGTGAGGGGGTGCCTCTGCCTGAGCAGGGCCCCTCTGCAGCTCTCAGAGTCCATTCTCTGGGGCTGTTTGTGGATGCGGTTAAACCATATACTTTTAAGTGCATTATATCCTCGCGGTAGAATGCTAACTTGGGAATGGCTGCATCGAAACATGTCGTGTTTGGTGTCAAACATCTTGGAATACTACCCCCCCGCCAGTCCTGGCGGCAGGGGTAGCATTCCACCCTTCTAGAGGGATAGACATGTACCTACTGTGGAAACGCGGTAGAATCCTGCAGAGCCCTGGCATCACAAAATGGATGCCACCAGTCACAGACACTGGGCTGCCCTCCTGCTGATGACCAACACTCGCAGTGGAGGAAGCCCAACAATAGATATCCTGTCCCAAGGGGGTGTGACCACCTCCCAGACAGGGTTTAGTGTATTGGGGCTGGGTGGGTGCACTCTTAGAGTGCTTTGAAGTCCTGCACTGGGGGAGCAGAAGGCTCCTCTGTGCATATGCCAGTTCAAACCAGCTCAGGGGCTACCTGCCCAAGCTCTGGCGCGAAACTGGACAAAGGGAAGTGGGTGTAGCCACCCACTCCCCTGACCCTCCCATAGGTGGGGTCATAGAGCTAGTCCCTCCCTTCCTTTTAGTATAAGAGGGGGAACCTGTGCATTGCACCCTAGATTTCCCTGGATGACGCTCTGAAGAAGAATCCCAGACCTTCGACATTCCACTACCTTTGGAAGACTGAAGAATCTCCCTTGGAGTCAAGGAGTGACTCCCCTGCTTGGCAGGCACCTAAAACTACAAACGACGGTCACAAACTACACCGCTCCCGCCGGAGTCCGAAGTCCCTGCAGCCCAAAAAGTGGATTTCCTGACTTCTCAAAGGCCATCGTGAGCCCCCAGCGAAGCTGAGGCCAGTGGACCCCAAGAATGATGAGGAACCGCGACCCCTGGGTACCGTGCACTATTGTCAAGTGCAACCCCTTCACAACGTTCCACGAACTTGTACTTTGGACTACGTGTGGTCCTAGCCTCCAGCAGGAAGCCCTTCGAAGGTCAGAGGCCTACCACGTCCCGAGTGACCGTGGGCCCCTGTTCAGCGAATCCTCCCGAGGCGTCTTCGCGATCCCTTGCCAGCCGGCTTGTGGGTCCCCAGAAGACTTTCTAAAGAAACCAAAGGACTCCCCTGGTTTCTCCAGGCCTGCCCTGACTTACCTTCGCTGGGTGAGTCCCACAGACCTTGCTGGTCTGCGCCATTGCCTCTTCACACTTTCCCCGAGACTTGCTGTTACCAAGGCTTGTTGGCTCCAATCGAGTCGCCGACACCGCAGTAAGCTGCAGACATTGTGGGACACGCCGAATCCAGCTCCTAGTTGTCGTCGACACCTCCTGGACCTCGTGGCTGAAGAGACAAGGCCCCCGCGAATGACCTGAATCTTGCGATGACGGTGGGCATCCATCTTCCTTGCCCCGAGTCACTGCCAAGTGACTTTGAACACTGTCCCCTCTGCTTTCAGGTCTTCCATCTTCTGAATCCAGGCTTGGATTCCTCCGGACACTTCTCCTGTCGCCGCAAGCAGCAAGTCTTCACTGGCTCCCATTGAAAACGACGCCGCGACCCGACACCAAAGAACACCTATGCACCCGGCTCCCGTGGGTGAGGTAACTTCAGCACTACGGTGCTCCTGTGGGTGTGGGCCCTAGAACTACTTACCCTGTAAGTGACTTGCTTGTAGCTTCCCTAGAAGTGTCCTAAAACTCTTACTTTCCAAGTGCGACTATCGCACTGACTCGTACATGGTTCGCGTCTGTGTTAGACACACCGCGTCCAACTCCCTTGCAACTCTATCTGTAACCTTCGACTCGTACAAGGACCGATCGGTGTGTTCGCCTCGAACACGCAAGGGACCTTTAACATTGAAATCTCAATCGCGTCTGAGCGCATAGACTCGCACAGGACTCGCACCGGTGCCAGGACACCGCGTCCGTCCCCTGTGGGTCTCCTACAACTACCTGGGGTGGTTCTTGGGGGTCCCTCGATTCTAGATGCCCTAGACCTAGGTCTAGCCAAACTTAAGATTGTGATATTCGATTGTGCTAAACTTATTTTGATAACATTTGATTTGTACATATGTTCTTGACTTCTAATCTCATAAAGAGATTAGTAGAGAGTGTTTATTAATAAATACATATATATTTGATATATATACCTGTGTGGTGTCTTTTCATTTGGTGATTCAGGAGATTGTGTGGTAAAACAAGCTGCTTTACATTCCTTCAAGACTTAGCCTGAAGGCTGCTCTCCACAGCTACCACTAGGATAGCTTTCTATAAAGGTTGTCTTAAACCTATCTACCATAAGAGTCGAATTGTTCTGGTGCAAGATGTCCACTTTAATTAGTGAACAGCATATACCAGGCCAACTTCTCACATACCCCCAAAGGAAATGGGGTTTTTATTTTTCAGTAAACTACAATACATTCTGTATTTTCCATTGTCGCACCTCCCAAACTCTCTGTCCTGTGCACAACCTTCAAATCTCCCATATTTTTTAGGACATCTCTCAACTCCATTCCAGTGAGGCTTTTGAAATTTAGAAATCACAATTGTTTTTTCTCTCCAAGAAATGTTCTTTCAGTTGGATATTTTTAATGGTGAGCATATGAGATTTAGAAATCACAAAAGTTTCATGTGTGATCTTTCTAGATACATTTGTTACTCCCTTAGTTGAGTTTTCTTTTTTTTTATAATTCTTTTTATTAAACAAAGAGAAAATGGCATTTCTTGTTACAGAAGACAGATAATATCTCAAGTACACATATACATTATTGCAGTTGTTAAGTCGAAACGACAGGGCAGGGAGATAGGAACTCATGGGGTGAGGGGTTCCTCCAGAGGAGGGGCGGTGGGTGGGACACAAATATTCCCTCTGTACACATTCCATTTGTCCCAGATTGCTGTCCACTTTTTGGGGCAACCTCGTGCAAAATACACTGTTTTCTCCCTAAGCATGCACCAGTCTATGTCGGTCTTCCAGGAAGACAGTGTAGGCGACTCTCCAGACCCCCATAGCCATGCAATATTCCTCCTGGCCACCATCAGGCCCAATGTGACCCAGGTTTACCCCTATTGTTCAAATCCGTAGGCTCCCAGACGTTCAACAGACATTGTTTGGCTTCAGGCTGGAGTTCCATCTCGAACACCTCATTTATACATTCGTGTATTCCCTTCCAGTATCGTTGGATAATTGAGCATTCCCATATTATGTGCATAAAAGTACCCTTTTGGCCACATTGCCTCCTACACAACCCATCAGACTCTCTTCCCATGCTAACGAGCCTGGCCCCTGACACATAGATCCTATGCAGAATTTTCAATTGAACCAGGCGGAGTCTGGAAGAGATAGCAACCTCTCTCGGGGATGCCAATGCCTCCTGCCATTCCTCCTCGTCAAGTTCTAACCCGTCTCTCTCCCACCGCCCATTGGACTGAATGAGTGGATCGGGGGTATTATTTATTAGTTTTTTGTATGTAAGGGAGATCGCTTTCGTGGGCATGTAGCCATCCAACAACCTGTCCTCCAGCGGTGACGACTCCGGCCCTTTGGGCAGGTTTGATAGTAGTGCATGCCGCATCTGGAGATAGCGGAAGTACTCGGAATCGACTAAGTCGTATTCTTTCTGCAGGGTGGCAAAGGACACCACCGTCCCTTTCTGCCACAAATCCCCTATCCTTGAGATCCCAATCAGATCCCAATTTCCAAACCCTTTGGAGGTCCGCAGAGTTCCTAGCTGTTCAGCGTCCCACAATGGTGTGGCCAGTGTGAGCCTCCGATCCCATCCCAAATGTTTGTTCACCGCCTTCCAGACGTGTACTGCATGTTGGGTAGGCCCAGTGAGTGGGAACTTTTTAGTATAGGAGTAGAGAGCCCTATTAAAGTCACCCCCGGGAAGTTGCCATTTGTCCATCCTATACCCTGGGTCATCGCACCGATACGTGCAATGGTTAATTGCAGCCAGGTGAGTAGCCCAGTAATATATTTTTATATCAGGGAGAGCAATCCTTCCATCATACCATGATCGCACCAGCTTCTGTAAGGCTATACGAGGTCTACCCTCCCAGAGCAGCTCTCGCTGGAGGCTTTCGATGTCTTTAAAGTAACGTGCTGGGACTGGATCCAGATGGTTCTGTAGGGCATACAAGAAACGGGGCAAGGCCATCACTTTAAAAAGCGCTGCCCATCCCAACAGTGACAGCGGGAGCGTCCTCCAGTGTGCAACGGCTTGTTTCAATCGCTGGAGAGGGGGCAACAGATTTCGTGCATGTCTAGTCTTTGGGTCTGCCGAGATGTAAACGCCCAGGTACCGGAAGCTGTCTTGTGCCACCTGGATCGGACAGTTTCTTAGGGGGGGGGGTCACCGCTGAGAACATAGATTACTGACTTGGCCCAGTTAATCCTATAACCAGAGTTCTTCCCGAAATTCGTAAATATGTTAATGGCGTTGAGGAGCGAAACTCTCGGGGAGGCAAGATATAGCAGAATGTCGTCCGCATAGAGGGAGATACGATCTTTCCATGTGTTTGCCCACTTGAGGCCCCGGATTGTTGGGTCTCGACGGATCCACGCCGCTAGCGGCTCGAGGGAGAGCGCGAATAACAATGGGGACAGCGAGCAACCCTGACGTGTCCCACGGCTCAGCTCAAACACTTCTGACTTTTTGTTGTTGACTACTACTTGACCCAAGGGCTCGCTGTATAACAGCCGCATCCACCCAATGAATTTGGGTCCGAAACCTAGCTTTTTCAGGACCGCAAAGAGATAAGCCCATTCGATGGTGTCAAATGCCATTGTGGCATCCAGAGACACCACCACCGCCGATTCTTAGATCGTGTCAATCCTGCCCAGCACCCCGTGGAGCCGTCTCAAGTTCAGGACTGTGTTGCGATGGGGCATAAAGCCCGATTGATCAGGGTGTACCAGCTTACTAAGAACTGGGGTTAATCGGGTCGCCAACAGTTTGGCCAAGATCTTGGGTTCTGCATTTAATAGAGACAGGTCTATACGAGGAGCACCTGTCCCTTGGCTTACCTTCCTTATAGATGGTCACTAGGGTAGCTACCCGCTGATCGTACGGAAGTCTCTCCTTATCCCTGGTTTTCTCGAACATTGCACGTAGGTGGGGGCAATGGAGTCAGGTTTTAGTTTGTAAAGTTCTATCGGTAAACCATTTGGGCCTGACGCCTTACCAGATTGCAGGTTTCTTATCGCCTGTGCGATCTCATCATTCGTAAGAGTGCCGTCTAGGGATTCCCGCTCATCGGCCGACAGAGCAGGAAGTTGTATGTCCGCAAGCAGTGTTTCCGAGTCCTCTTCCGGCAGTTCAGTGCTAGAACAGTATACTCGGTGGTAGTGGTCGGCGAACTCATTGGCAATCGCCTGCGGGTCTGTTATGACCCCCCCTGTTCGCCTACAAGCTCAGGAACCAAGCGGTTCACCAGGTCTCTCCTATCAAGCCAGGCAAGAAGCTTGCCGGCTTTGTCACCCAGATCGTAGATCCTGCCCTCCTTTTCTCTCCCTAAAGTTTTAGCCATATCTGTGGCGATGGCTCTGTATTCCTCCCTTTTGAGCTTGAGCTCGTGTTGCGTTTCTTCTGTGACCTCTCTGTCCCACTCTTCCTCCAATCAGAGGATATCTGTTTCCACTTGGACTAGGTCCTTCGCCTTTTCTTTCCGGACACCTGCTATAAGTGAGAGAGCCTGACCTCTTAGTACTGTCTAAAAGGCCTCCCAGAGAGTCTGGTCCGATTCGACCGACCCTATATTTTCGGAGTAGTAGCGGTCTATGACCCGAAGGAGAGCCCCTCTGACCATCGGATTGCGCAGATACCAGGGGTTGATGAGCGCGACCTTGCCCACCCGTTTTTCATTCAAGACCAATTCAGGCCATATCGGGGAGTGATCCGATATACCCCTCGCTAAGTGTCGCACCTCCCGAACACAGCTGATCTGGGGAGTCGGCACAAGAAGGTAGTCGAGACGGGAGAGACTATTATGTGCCCCCGAATGGAAAGTGTATTGGCGAGTAGTGGGGTGAAATGACCTCCATACATCCGCCGGACCCATCGCGCCGAGAAACTCTGGGAGCCATCTTTGCGAGGGACCGATGTCGCGTGGAGGATGGCGGTCTTCCGTTCCTGATACAACTGCGTTGAAATCCCCCCCGTTATGAGGTGACCTTCTGGGAGTGACAAAAGTATTGCCCCCAAGTCTTTATAGGTACGGCCTTGTAGGCCCGGAGGGACATATAACGTCATCAGTGTGAGTGTTTTGCCCTCCCACCGCCCGGAGATCGTTGCATATCGGCCCAGGTCGTCCATCCATGTGCGCTGTATTTATAGTGGAAAAGACTTCTTGAGCATGATGCCTACCCCCCTGGAGCCTGAAGTGAACCCAGAGTGTGCCATCAGTTTGTACCCCCACCTGTTCATGGCCTGGCAGGAATTGCCCCCAAGATGTGACTCTTGGAGGAACACTATGTTCGGGGAGTGCCTTTTAATGTGTTGTAAAACAATACAGCGCTTCACTTTATCCCCCAGACCATTAACATTCCAGCTTAGAAGCCTAAGGCTCTTATCCCAGTGTGTGGGCTGTTGCATACCTGTGGATCAGTAGTTCTCTACCCTGTCTATTCAAGTTCAATGCCGTCATCTCTGAACCATAAAAAATCATCAACACCCCCCACCAACCCAAGAACCCCCCTCCCTGCTCCCCTGCACTCTGGGCCCCAAACCGCCCAGCGAACCAACTATGCAGAGTGCCTGTCGCCCATGCATTCAACTAAATGAAGTAAACTGTGGGGGTAAAGGCTCCGCTACCTCGATCCCCTTGTAATCAGTCATTCGTGCTCCCCCAGTGAGGAAAGACACAATAGAAACAGGGCAGTGACGGATAACATGTCTTAGCTAAAAGTCTGCATGGGAAGGAACACCTCCCCACACACCCCCCAGCCATGGTATATGTACAGTTCGACCTGGCCGGCCCGTCTGGAGACCCCCGCCTCCCAGGAGCAGACGAGCAAGAGACCTAGTCCTGGACATCGTTCAGCTGGCATTGTGTTCCTTCGCACCCCTCCAGCCCTCCAGCCAGTCCGCCGCCTCCTCAGGACGTTCAAAAACCACGCCTTACCATCTGCCTCCACTCTCAACTTGGCAGGGAAAAGCATGGCATACTTCAACCCTCTGTCGCGTAGTTCCCGTGTCACCTCACGGAATAACCTCCGTTGCTTTTGCACACGCAGGGTGAAGTCCGGAAAGAGGGAGATCTCTGCATTCTGATAGCGGAGAGGAGGAGCCACTCTGGCAGTTTGGAGTATGAAGTCTCTGTCTCTAAAGTTAAGCAATATGGCAGGATAGGGCGCGGCGGCGACCCCGGCCGCGGCCGACCGCCCGGCACTCTATGTGCTCTTTCCACCACAAAAAACTTGGAGAGGCCCTTGGGTTGCAAGTGGTTGAGAACAAGGTCCTCTACAAAGAGGTCCGCCGCCGGCCCTTCCGCCTTCTCAGGAACCCCAATTATGCGGATGTTATTCCTCCTTGTGCAGCCTTTGTAGTCGTCGAGTTTGTCTTCGGCGTATTTCCGAAACTCCTGGAGTTCCTTGACATCTGCTGCAGTTGCACAGTGTACCCTTGGAGGCTGGAAGTGACAATCTCCATTTGTTTCACTTTCTCGCTGATTTTTGACATGTCCGCTCTGATAAGTGTAACATCAGTGGTGATGGTGTCCATTCGTTGTTCAAGTGATTTACGGACTCCCGAGATAGCCTCCATTACATCCTGTAGGGTCAGTTCGGTGAGTTCAGTTTCAGGCCCGTCTGCCCCACCGCCCCTTGGGTGGGACTCAGTGACCGCAGGTTTTGGCAGGGTGAATTTGTCCAGTCGGGTCTGCTGGGTTACCTTCGAACCTTTGGGGCCCGACATGGTCGCAGTTCATTGTTTCTGGCTTGTCCGCACACTGAGTCACCTGTCTCTGGTAGTGGAGCCACAAGGCCAGGGCACCACCCCCGGGGCCAGAGGGCACGACATAGCAATTATCAGATAAGTCCCAGGTACTCTCACCAACTCCGCTGGGATCCCAGCGATGCCCCCCACAAGCGTCACTCTCACCACACCCACCGCGGCCACCACTCACAGTTCTCTGGATCTTCAGACCCCGTCAGCAGCCCAGCAGAGCAGCAGCGTGGGCAGGTCGCTCGCTCAGGATGTTGGGGTGCTAGGCAATAGCGGGCAAGATGGGTACCAGAGTTGCCGTCTACAATTCCCGACTGGTCCTACCACCTTGGTCCGGGAAGTCGCTAGGCGCGGCTATGGTGTCCCCCATTCCATTGTTATGCCCAACCTCAGCCAACGCTTCGAGTCACAAGAAGCGATCAGGCCCCAGTCGCAGTGCACCGCTCTGGTCCGCCAGAGTAGTGCTGCACCGTCAGACCCAAGAAGCGGCATGCAGGCAGGACAGGCGGCCCTGCCAAATGCTGTCACAGGGGAGGACTTCTCGGGCAATCCCAGGGCAGGCCCCCAGGCTTTCACAGGATATATCCATGCGGCGACATTTCGGCCCAGCTGTCCCCACTATGAGCGCGGCGCAGGGGCTGTGATGATGCCGACCCTCCGGCTGCTGCCGCACTCACCGTCGTTAGGGGCTCCGAGGAGGGTATTGCCGGCAGCGCTGCAGGGACAGGGCTCCGCACGTCACCTCAGCGTGCGGGCCCCCCCTGGAGAGGATCGTGCTGGAGCCTGGAGCTCTCCACGGGCTGTTGGTCTCCCCATCTGCTGGAGAGCCGATGTCCCCACGCCCGGAGCGGACCCTTGGCATTTCCCACCGGTGATTACAGCACTCCGCCTCTTGCGCTGATGCACCAGTCGGGTCAGGTTCCCCAGGCGCCGCTCCGATGGCGCCGAGTCAGTGCACCAGCACAGGCCTCCAGCCGCGGTCTCGTGTCAGTCAGACGCAGTCGTCAGTGTGCCGCCGCACCGCCCCTTCCACTGCGGCAGATCCCGGCCGTAGATGCCGCACAGGCCCAGCGACGAATTAGGCAGCGCTGCGCCGCAGGGGGCCCCTCGACACCGGATCGTGAAACCGCTGGCACGCTGCAGACCTCCGATGCCTTCTCCACACACGGGAATCAGATGAGAGTGTCGGATTTACGGGGAAAATCAAGGATTTAACGGAGCTCTTTCACTACGCGGCCATCACGGTCCGTGACGTAGCCACGCCCCCCGTTTTCTTAGCATATATTCCTAGCCGGTGGATGGATCCCTTTCAATGAAGTTGGAAATGTTGGGGATGCTGAAGGAAATGATTCCTTGTTAAGGGAAAGGTGATTGTAACTATCCATGCTCATAATCACCAGGGGCAGCCCCCGTTGGAGCGGAGGAGAGTCCCCAAACTTAAATTCCCCCTAAAACACCCCGAGATGAAAAAATAAAATGATAATTTATTACCATTTTATTTTTCATTCCCCATCCCAAACAGAGCATCAGGACAGGGGTGGGGCCGCTGCTGAGTGACAGCAGCAGGGAGGAGGGTGGGCCGGCTATGCACTTTTCAAAGTGCGCATGTCTCTTTGGCTGGCCGTCTTGACATTACGGGCTCCGTGCGGTCTTTGTTTTACAAATTAGAACATTCTGCCCTCTAGGGGCGGAATTTCCTAATAGCCTTAGAGCCCTCTGTAGCGGGCTCTAACGGCCATTAAAGGCCTACTCCCTTGTTAAAGGCCCTCGCCTTCGGCTCGGCCCTTTAACACTGGAGCGGGTCTTTAATGGCTGGTAGAGCCCGCTACAGAGGGCTCTAATGCTATATTAAACAATGAGAGGCATTCATGCATTCAGCCAGTAGCGGCCCGTGGTGGGAGTGCTGCCGGGCGGTGACGTGGGGCGGGAGAGGGGCAGGGTGGGGGGTAGTAAAATACGGAATACGGCTGTATACAGGTAAGTAGACATATAAATAAATACAACGAATTTCGTTGCCGTTCTGCATCGCCAAATGCGAAGCAGCGCGCGCAACGAAATTCGTTTTATTTATTTATATGTCTACTTACCTGTATACGGCCATATTCCGTACTTTACTACCCCCCACCTTGCCCCTCCCCTGCCCCACGTCACCGCCCGGCAGCACTCCCACCACGGGCCGCTACAGCATTCAGCCTGCTCAAAAGACAGTGAATCTTTTTGGGGAGGTGTATCTAATATGCAATCTCTTGATTAGAATACAACCTGTTCTAGTTGCCATATAAGTAGTGAGGCATGCGTGACCAATTTCACCTAAATTTACCTTGCCTTTACCGTGACCTCATAATATTTGGACATGAGGCACGGTCTGCATCTGTGACGGTCTCTTCACAGGAAGTTTCCTGGCCATTCAGCAGAGTTCAGGGGGAAAAGCGCCGGGCCCTCATGGTGTTCCAATAGGCCTAAATGAATGTAATGTGAACCTATGGGCCCCCTGCTGACTAATGTTTTCAACAGCTTGACCCATTTGTCTGTTCCTAGCTCTTGGTTAAGCTCGGTCATTGTTCCAATTTTCAAAAAAGGAGATTGCTCAAAACCTCATTCCTACCGCCCCATCTCACTGATTGATATTCCAGCAAAAATGCTGGACGGGTCCTATATAATAGGATATGAGAGTGGGTCATTGATAACAATATTCTTCACACCTGCCAGTACGGTTTCTGTGACTGTACTAGCACGATAGAACAATGCCTGAATTTAAATGTAATAATTGGCAAATACACTGTGGCAAAACGGGTACTACTTTATTTAGCGTTCATGGACTTATCCATGGCATTTGACTGTGTTAACAGGTCAAAGCCGTGGCAAGCCTTAATAGAGCTAGGATTAGATGCAGCCCTTATAAGCATGATGGTATCATATAAAAATACGAAAGCTAGGGTTAGGTTTGGTCACAACGGTGAGGTGTCGGACAAAATTAGCATTGGGTGCGCAGTTCACCAAGGCCATGTGCTTGCACCATTGCTTTTCATTTTATACATTAACAACCTCAGCTCACATTTAATCATGAGCGACACCCCTAAGATCAACAGTGCACCCAGGGGCGGCTCCTCCGCTAAGGCGGAGGAGCGTCGCCCCACTGCCTTTCAGCACTGCAAAAAAGGAAAAATAAAACAATAATAACACAAGGTAATATCATTTTATTTTTCCATGCTGAGGCAGTTTTATGGAGAGGGGCTGGAAGCACAGGTGGGAGGAGTGGTGGCACTCTCTAAGAGCTCATGACTGTTTGGCTGGCCGTCTTGGGCTTGCTAAACAGTCATGCGCACTTTTTTATGTTCTCCACCCAGGCTGTGCTACAGCCTGGGTGGAGAACATGCCCAGGCTCCCATTCCCTGTCTGAGCTCTAAACCACGGCACTCAGACCAATCACAGCGCTGCATTGCACAATTGTGATTGGCTTAGGGAAGCCTGGGTGCTTCCTGTTTGCACAGAAGCCAGGAAAAGGACAGAGAGGACGGAGGAGAGGCGGCGGCGGCTGGCCAGCCGGCAGGTAAGTGATCTTTTTAGTTTTTTTTTTTAAACCTTCCCTCCCCACCCCACTACTGCTTCCCGGGAGCAGCTGCCACTGGACGCACCTCTTCCCGCATTACTTTATGCGGATATCGCCGTGTTAATGGCCCGCACACCGAATGCCTTACACCTGTTAGTGCACTCTTTTTCAAATCTTTTATTATGATCTGTGGCCCTAAGCGCTCTCAAATTTCCAGTATCAGAGTTGCGTAAAATCATATGCTAAGTGCAAATACTTTTTCCTATCTGGATCTTACCTTTAGGTCAGCAGCTTCTCTGGCCTCCCATGTTTCACAAAGAAGGGCAAAATTAGCTAAAGCAATTGGTTCTCTGCTGCGCCTTCCATGCCCCTTGGGCAGAAGGGCATTGGCTCCTACATTACAGATATATACTGCCCAATGTGTTCCGATAGCTTCTTATGAGCGGATATTTGGGGCATTTCCGATTGTCTCGCTTTGAAAAGGGAAGAGAACTGATTTTGCAGGAAAACACTGGCCACTTAATATATTGACCTCACACTATGTTTGCCACCAAGAGCTGGGACTCACCTATCTGAGCGAGCATTTTCATACTTGACCCCCCCTGCTGTACTTGTCTATTTGGCGGGCAGAGGACGCGCCATTAACACGAGATATTATTACTGATTGTTTAGCCTGTGACAAGGGCTTATCAATTCCATGGCTAGCACAAGTTAAAAAATCATTGGGAGATTGGTATTGGTCAAGCCATTTTCGATACTTCTTCATGCACTGCTTTAGATAAAAAAGCATGTGCTAGCATTATTCACAGCCCAGGCGCAAGACGATACGTTAAAGGCTGAATCCTTGAAACCCACAGTAGTAACTAATCCGAGTATTAGCACCGGGCTCACCTCTACTAGTTATCTGTGGCTGTGTACAGGCAGTTGGGAGCATTTTTTGCTGTTCCGTTTCAGAACGGACACAATAAAATGTTTACTGAGTTTTCCAGTAGGGTAACAACATAACCTCGGACAGAGGGTATACCCTTGTAATGGGACTTCCAATCAATCGATGTTGCACTTTTTATTTTTTTGCGACTTTTATAAAATGTATACAAAATGCTTTTTAGTCCATTTTATGAAGTTGAGAAATTTTAGGCATTGCACTCCAGCCTACCATTTTTTTCAACAGCTGCCGGATGAAGAGACGTTCCTAAGTTCTTTTCTCCGTGCAGCTGTTCACTCATGAGGCACAATGCCATTTCAACAAACTGATTTTATCACTGTATTATTTGTGGTATATGCTATGTGGACCTTTTTATTTTTTTCCGTACTTTAGCTCTTTTCTCCATTTTTACTTATATTTTATGCATTCTGTCTTGTTTTGCTCAATAGTACGGGAAAAGAGCTTTTGTAAACATTGTATTGTATCTATTTTATGCACGCTTTTATGGTTGTTTCACAACCGAATACATTTTATTAGAATTGAAGTAAACCTGCTGCTTAGCTACATCTGACGCCCCAGTGAATGCAGAATATTAATGATAATGCGGTTTAGTTGTTTATCAAGCCACCGAAGGTGAGTCAGTTTGTCTTTTATGTTGTTATATCCCAGGTTGGAAGCAGACAGCTACACTTTGCAAATATGTGAAGTGTCTAGAATCAAAGTAGGTGTGGGTGCAATGAAAATGAGTGAGTCTAAATAATTTAAAATCACAGAACGTATTGTTCAATAAAAGGTTGTAGGCCACGAGAACACCCATGACAGTGTTTATGGTCCAGTAATATGGGCACTGAACATGACGCTGTTTTCTGGCTTATTAATCCACAGAACGAGTCTTTTTTCAATATCAAATATTATATCTAAGGGAAGAAGGAGATTGTTAGTGTTTGCAAAGAAGGTCGATCAGTAAATTGTCGAGAATCAATACAGGCACAGGTGAGAATAGAAATGGTTGTGTCTAAATAATGCAAAATCGGAGTTCTTTTTGACATTGGAGAAGCTGAATAACACGTTTCCTTTTGTCTCAACATTTGATCCAGACCTCGTAAGCAAGTTTTGTTGCCTGGGCGATTCTTGATTCTAGTTTTGGATGCGGAGATTGCTCAGAGAGGGCCATGATTCCAAGGCCCATATGCCCATGTTGAAAGGAGGAGGCGCGTGCCCCGGCTCTACTTCGCGCGTTTCACTGGTCCTGTGGTGTAGGAACCGGAGATTGCTTAGAGGGTCAGGACTCAAAGGCCTATAAGAACATGGTGAAAGGAGAAGGGGCTGGAGGAGAGGTGTGCACCAGCGCTATATAGCGCATTCCACAGTTCCTGAGGGCACAGGGCGTGCCTGGGCATTGCATAGAGAAGGTAGGGCCAAGAGCGGGCACGTCTGCACCCGTCAGAGCCCGTAGGAGGTGGGGACGTCCCCCTAAGTTTTTGCTTTCTTTCATCACTATAACACAAGGGTTTCCATCAGTTTGCTTTTTGCGCTTCACCATGGGGAAAAAGGAAGCACTGGGCTGCGCAACTTTTACCTGTAAGGGCACAACAATAGACATGTTAAAAAGAGCTGCAGGGTAATTTAGAATGAAATTGCATTAACGGAACGGAAGATCTCACTGTAGCCACTGCATGATGACTCCTCCCAAGGGTGAGTTCGGGGGTCAGAGTAACAGATGGAATAGGCCGTGTAGTGACCTCCAAAAATTCTTCAGCTCACATTTCTCCATGTGAAACTAATGCTGCCCAGTCAGCCCACCTAGTCTTCCCATCCCCAGACACGCCAGTGCCAAAAAAGGAAAGGGCCCAGAGGCGAGTATTCCACTTGTTGTGGTGAGAGAGCCAGTTGTGGATACTTTTCTTAATACGAGAGAGGCAGTTAGAGCATGGTTTTTGGAGGTCTGCTGTAATGTGTTCAAAGGCATTCTCAGATCGGAACTGCAAACAATAGTGGAACCTTGCCCAGATTGAATTTCAGATACGACGAGGATGCAGTGAAAGTCAAAGCATTATGGCCAAACGTCACCATCCCCGGTACAAAACCCAACTCTAAATAAGGAATCACCTTTTCAACAGAGCCCCCCCCCCACCTGGCCCTCCTCCATCTACAGAGGAACCCATTTTCCCTATGGAGGACAAGACAAAGGGGGTTAACAGTGATATTTGCTCATCCTTGAGAGGGCCTGCCTCGAGGGTACCTGGCTTTCGGATGATGTATTACCCCGTAACGCAGTCAATGAAGCAGTTGGACAACACACAATGCCTAATCCCTGCAGCCTGCTATCAGTAGCGTCCCAGTCGAGACCGCGCGGAGAAGATCTCAGCAACTATGGAAGTTGTAGATCTCCCCTAATGGATTGCCACCATGTTTTGGTTCTTGCGGGTGTGCCCTACTTGTGCAGCGATGTGGATGAATCCAGAATGACCCCAGTAACAAAGTCTTACACTGGTTGTGTAAGCATAGGGGTTTCCAAATGTCTAATTGCATGTTAATCCTTTTCATCAGGAGAGTACGTTGGATTGGTCGCTCACGGAAAGGCTTATAGGGGGACTCTATTACTATCAATTTTAGGAGTGCTAACTACCCAAGAAATTTGTTGTCCTTCCCTAGGATTTAGATGCACTTGGACAGCAGGATTGTCACTTTGCCCCAGCGATACATTTATAAACCAAGTCGTCTCCCAGGTTCAGCATCACTATGGCATTCTTGCCCACAGCTGGACAAACCTCAATCCCCCGCAATACCATCAATGTTTCAAGTAACAATTTTCGGCCTCAACCCGATTTGATGTACTATCAGACCTAAACAGTAGCGGCCCGTGGTGGGAGTGCTGCCGGGCGGTGACGCGGGGCAGGGTGTGGGGTAGTAAACTCCGGAATTCAATGCGTGTGCTGCATCGCATTTGGCGATGCAGCGCGCGCAACAAAATTCGTTTTATTTATTTGTTTGTTTACTTACCTCTGTGCGGCCGTATTCCGGAGTTTACTACCCCCCACCCTGCCCCTCCCCCGCCCTGCGTCACCGCCCGGCAGCACTCCCACCACGGGCCGCTACTGGACCTAAATGCTACTGATTGATGCCCATCCAATGTTGGTATGAGCGAGGCTGTAGGGCTGCTGCCACCCTCTCTACACCAATGGGCTCCTTTTGTGGCTGCAGCTCCAGTTTGTGTTATCCACCGTTCCCTCTCCTTATTAAGTTAGAACGTTGCAGGAATTGTGTCTAGGTTGCAAAACCCAGTGTGGATGCAAAACCCAGAGTGAATTTCTTTTATTGAAATGTTTGATATCAATCTTTTCCAGGAAACTTGGGAACCTGGACATTTGTTTCATGAAGGATTCATCTGTTATTCGGTCCTGGCTATTCGATTGACTGCAGGGCGAGCCAAAGGTAGACTTTCTATTTAGAATAGAGACTCAATGAACTTGGAACTGAGGGAGATTCGCACTGCCCATAGTCCCTGTTAGAAATTGGGGCCTCTAGTTAGCAATGGTTTGCACCATTGTCCAAGTAGGGACCCTTCTTCCTAGTCAGGGTAAGGGGATACACTTCTAAAATAACCCCTGCTCACCCTTTGGTAGCTTGGCACGAGCAGACATGCTTATCTCAGAGGCAGTGTGTAAAGCATTTGTGCATGCATACAGTAATATAGTGAAAACACTACAAATGGACACCACACCAGTTTAGAAAAATAAGTAATCTTTATCTAAACCAAACAAGACCAAAATGACAAAAATCCACAATATAGTAATAAAAATATGACTTTCAAAAGGTAGAAACAGTTCTGTTCCAAGAAAATGTTGGATGCAACACTTTTACACAAAGTACCTGAGGTGCGTCAAAAAAGGCAAGGAAAAAGGGTCACCAGGAAGGTGATGAGTCGGTTCCTTACACTCAGGGAAGGTGATGCGTCGGTTCCTTGCTCCGGGGGAGGTGATGCGTTGGTTCCTTACTGCTGCGCAGGGGAGGAGATGCATCGGTTCCTTACCAGTAAGGAGGTGATGTGTCAGTTTCTTACTGCATGGGGAGGTGATGCGTTGGTTTCTTACTCTGTCCCCCAACGATGCAACAGACTTGATGCTTCGATGCGATGCATGATGATCCAGTACGATGCGATGCGTGAAGACCCGGGATGCGCTGTGATCCAGCGCAACCCCTAATTCATGAACCAGGGACCAGGAAAACTCATCACACATAAACCACTTACCAAACAACGGGGCCCATCACACATTAACCATAAATGATCCCTGAAGACTGGCGCTGGATTTAGGGGGTTTAATTTGTCAGTTCTGTTTATGTACAAAACTATACTTCCCATTAATAACATATTTGATATATTCTTAGCTATTCTTAATTTCAACTGTCTTCTTTTGGTCGATGGACCATTAGTTGATGAGTTGATGGTGACTATGATTAATTAAACTGTTAACACTTTTAACTAAATAACCACAGAGTCGTTTATTCGGTTAATAATTTTATCTCATTAAAATTAAATGCTCATAATTCAGATTGTCAGTGCACACACAAGACCACATATAAAAGAACAATTTATCAAGCAATGTAATCAAAATGAATCATTTGCATCCACATCAAAGCGTGCGTAGGAATAGGGGAAGAGAAGGTACAGCATAAATACTTTGCAGAAATATATTGCGAAATTAAAGCATTTAAGGAGGGTGATACCCACCAAAGAATCAGGAAAAACCACTTCCTTGGCCGAGGTTGTGGCAAGGGGTCCCCAGTGATAGGCTCAGAGGACAAAGTTAACAGGACAGATGCAGCTAAGTCTTGCAATAAACTGGCAGACAAAAAGATAATCTCCCAATTCTATCTACCTTTGATCTAGTTCTCCTCGGACGCAGTCTCCCCCGAAGCACTCCCGCAACGTTCTCGTACCTAAGGTGCTCTCTGACTCTGTGCTGGTCCGCTCTCTCTGTCTTGGTGCGCTTCTCTCTCGATGTCTAGATGTTCTCTATGTTCTCTCTCGAAGCTCTGACACACCCCTAATTGGGATATCAATTATACCCTAATTCCTAGCTCACTATCTTACAATGTTGCAGTGTCAGTAGAAACTCGGCCTGTGATTGGTTGACACGGATCATGTTAGGGTCTCCTCATCAAGTTCTCATTACAAATCCATCCCATACCGGTTTTAACAAAGGAAGTATTAAGGATAAATACAATCGTATACTACTAATATCAATAGTCATACATTTTGCAACATTCTCGTATTATGACATCCGTTTCACATTCAAATTGCACGTAGCAATGGCAGTTCCCACAGTCGCTGTCGCATCTTGGCATGTAAACAATAGGACACAGGTCAACATGGCCTTCACACGGATTACATCAGCTGGTGCACTCTGCAGTTCGTAAGCAGGCGGAGCATTCGGCGCATGCGTCTTTCGTACAGACCAAGACAACCACATGCTGGTTCGGACAAGAGACCATTTTCATGCAGGCCCAATCTCGTACTACAGTAAATAAACACAAAAGAATATTAATTCATGAAATAAAACCCATTATGTTTACCTCCCACCATACTAATACCCTGTATCAATTATTTCCTAGCGAAAGCTATTAATTTAAAGCAGCTTTTTCTTTATTCATGCACATCATGCAAAATGTGCAATGTACAACACAGCATAAACATACATTAGTACGATTTTTCAAAATGCAAACAGTTAATACGTGCTCACGCCATCATGGTTTAGTATATTAGGTAAAATGCGTTTGCCCCATGTGTGAGTGTGTGTATTCAGGGTTGGTTAGTTCATGCAGTTAATACATTATTATGGGGTTACTTAATTTCATGAGGATGTATTTTTTTATTTCAAACCTCTCTCCATCAGCTGCGATGATTTCAGCCGCGTCCCCTCGATGCGTTGGTTCTTCCCCAACAGGGCCTGCGTCAGAATCGGTGCTGTGATCTCGGATGTTGGAGATCGGTGCACAGGATTTGTCGCACAGCAGACACTTCAGCCGCGAGCAGGCACTGCGTCGATTCTTCGGGGGCAGCGATGTGTCGTAAAATTCTTCTCACACTGCTGCGATGCTTCGGAAACAGGCGATGCGTCAATTTTCACAGTTCTTCCAACTTCCAGTACCCAAAACAACCTCCAGAGGTCCAGAACACTGGCAGGCACCTCTCAGCATGTCAGAACTCCCAGCAAAGGAGTTCAGGGGGGACTGGGGAAGAAGTCTTTGTGTCCCTGAGACTTCAGAACAGGAGGAAAGCTCTATTTCATGCCCTTGGATATCTTCCTCAAGCAGGGGACACAGCACACAGCATAGTCCTTCTCCTTTCCTTGGCAGAAAGTAGCCACTGCAGGTCAACCCCAGACAGCAAACAGCACAGGGGCAGTATTCCTCCTCAGTTTCTCCAGCTCTTCACCTTGGTAAAGGTTCCTCTTGATTCCCAGAAGTGATCTAAAGTTCAGGGGTCTGGGCCCCACTTTTTATAGCACAAATTTCTTTGTTCTCTGGTGACAGAGAAGCTCTTTGCCCAGCCAAAACCAGTTCTGTCCTGTCTGGTGCAGCTTCCTGGCAGGAGGTGGAGACAGCATTGTCCCAGGCAGACCAGAACCATTCAGGTGTGAAAGAAATCTCCTCCCCCAACTGTGAATGCAGCCCAGGTCTATACAGCCCAGCCCTGACTCACCCTGGAAAGGCAGGACACACCTCACCCCCCCCAAGTGGCTGTCTGAACAGAATGCACATCCCCAGACCCTGTCACTCTACAGCCAGACAGTCAATACACAAACCTAGCAGAGGCACACTGGATGGCTAAGCAAGAAAATACCTACTTTCTAAAAGTGGTATCTTCAAACCTAGAATGCAAAAATCATCCTTCCTAAAAGATGCATCTTTAGATGTTGAGTTCAGGCATACTAAACTCCATCTTTCTATCTTGTCCAAATGGGAAGTTATATTTATAAGATGTTATAAATAAACTCCCATTCTATCCTATGAGACAGATAGCTTTTCAATAGTGAAAAACAAAGTTGGCGGTATTTCACTATGAGGACATGCCACACACATCAGGGCATGATCTACCTTTCCCAATATACTGCACCCTGCCCACAGTGGTACCATGAGCCTACCTTAGGGGTGACTCACCTGTAAGAAAAGGGAAGGTTAGGGCTTGGAAAGTGGGTGCACTTGCCAGTTCGACATGGCAGTACCAAACTTCGCACAGACACTGCAGTGGCAGATCTGAGTTACCTTTGAAAGGCTGCTTGTGTGGGTGGCACAATCAGTGCTGCAGGCCCACTAGCAGCAATTGATTTATAGGCCCTGGGCATACACAGTGTACTGTACTAGGGACTTAGTAGTGAATCAAATACCCAATCATGGAAATACCAATCCATCATAACAATTTACAGTGAGAGCATATGCACTTTAGCACTCATCAGCAGTGGTAAAGTGCCCAGAGTCATAAAACCAACAAAAAACAGGTCAGAAACAGAAGGGCAAAAATCAAAAAGTCTGGGGATAAACTTGCTGGACAAGCCAGGTCTAACAGTGCCTTTCAATGTATTTATATTAAAGAGGTAGTTAATCTAAGTCTTTATGTGATTAATTTTTATAATAATGATTATAGCAACATGATAATTGCATTTATGGAGATTTGTTCAATTTGCTTGTTTCTTTAGGAGATCAGTGTTGCACCCACATGCTGGATTTAGTGGCTGGTGGTGATTTTAAAGCAAAATCCTATTTTAATTCTGTTGAATTATGATGCATCTCTCCCTATTATTGAGTTAACGTTCAAGATGGGAGTGGTAAGGAGCTGGGGAAGTATATTGCTAAGACTGATTTGGTGAGTGCAGTGGATTATCTGCATGGTGGTGACAGGACACTTACCCTTCTTCGTGGCAGGGGCTTTGCAACAAAGATTTACTTTAGATTTTGTTTTTATGTCTCGTTTTTTTATTACGTTTACAGAGAATTGTCATATACAGACAGTATATAACTGTGATGCAAAAATAGCAGATCAGGAAATTCCAAGCCATCCTATAGATGAGAACACCAGAGAAGACATTAAAAGCAAGAAAAACAACACATATCGTATAACAAAGCCCTTCCTAACAGAAACGATACAGACCAGAAAGTCCCCTGGAGGAACAGAGAGGAAGGGTGAGAGTAAACACAAGAGTGTGGGGCAAGGGAAGGGGACAAATGAGTCGTGACACCTGACCCCCAGGCTGCCCGCCATAAAACAACCACCCACCACGGAGTAGCCAAGGACGGGTGCATAGTACGGAACCAGGGCGAGTATTGGCAGTGTCCTTAGTAATCCACAGAGGAAGGGACCCCAGACCTCCTTAAACTTCTGTAGTTGATCACTGAGCTTATAAATAAGTCACTTATAAGTGGCCATGTTGTGCATGTCAGCGAGCCATGTACCATGGGACAGCGGCGTACCCGATTTCCAATGGTGAAAGATTTCCACCTTTGCAACTGCCAGAGCCGTAGTCAGCCATTGTTTGCTGATTGATTGTATTTTTGTTAGTTGGGGCACAGTTAGTGATCATAATTAAGGCTCCCAGTTTTCTGTTTTTACTGATTTTTACAGATAAATACAGACAGAAAACAATGTGTTTCCTGTCTGTATTTATTTTTAAAAGCTTTTTGTGAGTGACGTTCGACACTGTCCTTCATGAATTTCAAGCCAACATCTGAGCAGAGAGTCAGCATGGGAAGTTAAAAAACAGGATGGGATTTACTCAAATCTAGGCATATGTTAACATATATTTGTTTATATTGTTAATATTTACATGTGGGTGTAGTTTTCTGCTATATTGGCTGCTTAATTTGCTAAAACGCAACAGGCATTAAAGTATGAGTCCATATTTATCAGTTAAATAAATGTGGAAACACACCATGTTTATACTCCATTTATTAATAAAGCACAAAATAAATACGGAAAAATACCAATAAGAGGGCCAAAAAATAAATATGGATAAATACAGACAGAACTGTTGAAAAAATAAATACCATAAAACCGGGAGCCCTAATCATAATGCTTTGGCTTTCACCTTATATTCGCCCTTGTTGAGAACTACAGACCCACAGGAAAACCTAGCCCTCCCACATGCTAAAGATAAAGGCCTAAGATTGTTCTGGTCCCTTCAAAATTGCAGTGAGAGTTTAGCCACAGTAAGACAAAGTAAGAATGTTTTTGACCAAGATGGTCAAAAGCTCCAACACAAAGAGTTCCTTTGAGGAGCTATGTGGGGGTATTACATTATCTCTCCTCAATCAGGAGGGTTCGATTCACAGTGTTCGTCTGCTAAAAGACATTTAAGGAAAGTACTTCTAAGCCTAGGTTCCAAGCAGAGGTGACTCGTGCTAGGACCCAATATAAAAAACAAATTAAAAGCAGCTGTGTCCCATCCGTACAGGTGGAGGGGCCCCACTCCCCACCTTTTTCCTCCGACAAGAAGATTGTCTGTCAGGCTGAGCAAAGGTCAGCCTGACAGACACTCTTCTTGTTCAGGTCAGGCAGCCAGGAGCTGTACATGCTCTAAATGCTCAGGAGCCTGGGTGCCTGAGCTGAACTTTGCCAGGCTGAGGATTTCACAGCTCTCTGGGCATGACCTCCTCAGCCTGGCAAAAGGCCTTGAGGCCCTCTGACTAGTGACGAGGGGAAGTGTCACTGATTGCCTCCAATCTGGGCAGTTCAGTTTTAAGCCCTGAAGTACCCAGGGCGGAGTGTCAATCAGTGACATCTCGTCACAGAGTGGGGTGGGGTCAGCAGTCTCACTGACCCAAACCCCACTCTGTGACGAGTGAGGGACTGCTGCCTTCTCTCATTGGCTGACTTTAGGTCTTTTGGAGATAACATCTTCCATTCCTTCAACGGAGAATACGAACTTTGGTAGTGGGTTTAGCAAATTTACAAAAAATCCTCAGTCATTTAACTGTGCTCAAATGCATACTATGTGGTGTAAAAATGTTTAACCTGATCAGTGGAGTTAATATTACTACAGATCTTATGGTTGCTGGCCCCCTGTTGTCTTACATTGACTAAATGTCCTTCAAAAGGCTTTATGTTTTTTTGGGCAGTGGTGATTGTAAGACGATCCCAGTCCTTATCATGAAGTTTGTTTTTTCTTTTTTTAATCAGTGGTGGCCAGTTAGTTTATCAGGGAGGGATGTGCGGGGCCACACACGCATACATACACACTCACTCGCACCCATGCATTCACACATGCACACACACACCCATTCACAACACTGACTCACAAATACACGTACAACATACATTCATACATACATGCATACAGGCACCAAGCATCAAAAAACATAAAACGTACCTTCACTGCAGCTCTCCGGGAGGGAAACCTTGGAGGTCTGGGGAGTATTGGGAGTACTGCATTCCCTCATTGGTTGACATGGTCAGAATTCTCCACTGAAGGAATGGAAGATGTTATCTCCAAAAGCCACAGCACCAAAGGCCCAGGACAGGACAGGGGTAGATATAGATCTGGTCATATGCAACACAGAACTTTGGGTGCCACTTTTGACTAATGTATTCAATAATCTGCCTCAAACAACTTTCTGAAGTCCTGGTTTTTCTCAATGATAAAACCCATTTTTAAGAAAGGTAATAAATTGGACCCTAAGTGTAACTGTCCTGCCCCTTATCAACACCTCAGTAATGATTTTGGGCAGAGTCATCTTTAACAAGATCCAGGATTGGGCAGGGGAGAATAATATACTGCACCCCAGTCAATATGGTTTTAGAGAGCTGCTTGACACTGTGTAGCAGTGCCTCAGTCTTCTTCTTATTGTAGCGAAATACACTGTTGCTAGGCGCTTCCCACTGTACCTAGCATTTATGGACCTATCAACAGCATTCAATAGTGTGAACGGTTGCAAGCTATGGAGTTTGCTGTTGGATATGGGACTGAATGTTGTCCTGGCTCATTTTCTGCATTCCCTACATGGCATCTTGGGGGCAAGGATGTGGTTCTGCCAAGATGGAGAACTCTCTGAGGAATTTTGTCTCGTACATGGGGTCCGGAAAGGCTGCTGGATGGCACCCTTGCTATTTATTTTACACATTAATAACTTGACCCTATTCCTCGTAAATGCCTCTAAAGATGTGCAGAAAAACGGTAGCATGGCAATACACATTAATTTAAACAGATGATGTGGTACTTATGGCTCGCACCCCATTGCACTTCAGAGATTGGTGGATCATTTAGTTAAATTCATGACCAACCTGGATCTAACCACTAATTTTAGTAAATCTCACATAATGGCATGTGCTCCCAAGATGCATGATGTGCCTTCTGTAGAATGCAATGGGAAGCGATTAACTAGTATGCCCTCTATGCCTCATTTAAGTATTATGTTCGATCGCTTAGGTACATGGGGTGCTCATGTTTCTGCCAGTATTTTGAAGGTATCTAGGGCAGCCAGGGCCCTTCTAAATCTTTCATGGTCAGTAGGACGTCCCCCCTTATCACCAGTTATAATTCTCAGTGCATTCCTATAATTTTTTTACGGGTCTGTTATTTCCTACAGGTTGAGGAGAACCATATTTGCAGAAGACATCTGAGTCACCCTCCCACTAGCTCTAACTTCATCTGCTGCAGCGATCTTGGTTTGCCCTACCTAGAGGACCAAATCAAATTGGCCCCGATTTTGCTGTGGTTATTAGTTTGGGCCAAGCCTGCGGTTAGCCTGATTAGAAAGGTCATTAGTCACTGCTTTCAGCAGGATAGGAGCAGCACAATACCCTGGTTGGCCTATTTCGGCGCAGCCCTAAAAGATCTAGGTCTAGGTTGAGTTTGACTCTCCTGCCTTGATTTGCTTTTGTTGGAACTGGCCCTTTCTAGGGTACTTTCCCTCGACTTTTTGCTTTTATCCCTCCCGGTTTTCCACATCTGTATACCAGCCTTAGACTTTGTGTGCTTTTGACACTGACATTCAGTGCTAAAGTGCTGTGCTTGTCACATACATACTGGCAATTAGTGTAAACATGATTGACTGATATGAGTTAGTTGCTAGTCTCTTGTCTAGGTGTAAGACATATACCTAGAGCATGTAACTCAAACACTTCTCCGTGGGCCTGTAGCACTGGTGGTGGCCCCAACAGAGGTAGCTCTTCAAACGTGCCACAGGTTTGCCATGTCGGGGCCTGTGTGTGCAGGTTACTGTTACTGTTACTCGGCTTGGCATTTGAAAAGCTACTTGCTAAGGTTCTGCATGTCTCTCGTTATATCAGAGTACTCCCTGGGGACAGGGCGCGGTTTTGGGAAGAGGTAGGGCATGCGCACATGTAGTGAATGGCAACGGATGGTGTGTTCGGTATGGTAGGGCCTGCTTCTCGCATTGGATTGACATGAGGGTTCTGTGGAAAGGCTATTGAGTTGTGTTTCCTTCATGCAGAAGAGTGGCAGTATAGCACCGTGGCCCTTGCAGGTACGAGCGGTAGGGCTGGGGGGGGGGATTTCGACGGATGATGACGGGGGGAAATTTAATAAGTAATTTATTTTCCCTTGTCATCATCTGTCAAAATTCCCCCTCACCCGGCCCCACCGCCCCACCGCTCCATCGCTCTTACCTGCACGGGCCGCGTCTGCAGTATAGTGTTTGATATCGATGAGTTAGTAATGGCGAATCCTCTCCGGTGGTGCGAGTGGATTCGACATTACTAAGTGGAAATACCACTTTGGGAAAGTAGGCATTTCTGTACTTCTGGCTCTGTGTGCCTGTCAGCCTGTCTCCAATCTACAGCAGGGTGCTGGGGGGAAAGCTGCATCTGTGCATTCCTGACAAACTAGGGGCTCAAGGGAAACAGCAGACCTCTGACTCTGAGGGGCCTTCCTGGAATTGCGGGTGGAATTGGCACCTGCATTCCAAGGGACAGGGTCTTGGACCCATTAAAGACAGTGATCAAGCCTCCCGGTTTAGGATGGCAGATAGGACAACATTAAGAGAGGGCCTGGTACATCTGTCTCCTTATGGACTATATAAGTAGCTGTTGAGTTAGGAACCGATAATACCCTTCTTAGAAATTTATTTTCAAGGGTTTGTAATGGGGAGATGTCCGCCATACCCCATAGGGCTCCGCCATAACAAACCCCTGTGGTACACTTACTCCCATATAATTTTAAAATTTCACGTATCGGCTTATTGCCTATTTTATGGGAGAATCTAAAGATAGCCTCGCTTGATCTCAAAAATTTTAATTTACATAAGTTAATGTGTGTACTCCATGATCCTTTGCTATTAAAAAGTAACCCCAGATAAGAAAATGTAGATGTCCTTTCGATGGGTACTCCCCCAACATAGTGGGTTCTGCTCTTAGCTTTGCTTTTCCCACACGTCATGACTAATGTTTTACTCAAATTTATTTTTAGGTCTTTTTCGGTCATGAAATTTGTAAAGTTATCTATCAGAAGTTGGAGGCCATTTGCAGTCCTAGATATTAGGACTGCATCATCTGCATAAAATAACACGGGGGTTACACGTTTACCAACAATAGGGGCACCAGCTTTCAAACTCTGTAATAAAAGGTCAATACCATTAATATAAAGCGAGAATACAAGGGGGGCAAGGACGCAGCCTTGTCTAAGTCGACGGGTTACTCTAAAGTGCGTTGTCCATTCCCCATTCTGGCCATAGCGTATCTTTGAGGTTAAGTGAGCATATATCTGTGATAAAAAGCTTATGATGTCATATGGCGCGCCCATCTCTTCTAGCGTTTGCCATAACTTGGTATGGTTTACCAAATCAAACGCACTAGAAAGGTCAACAAAACAAAGGTGGAGTAGACCTTCTTTGGCAAGGGTGTATTTCCCTATAAGCAACTCGAGGTTAACGCACTGCTCAACCATTCCAATACCCCTTCTAAAACCATACTGGGCTTCAGTTAAGATATTTTTGTCTTTTACCCAGCATTCCAGCCTGGCTAACAAAACTCTGCCCATTAATTTAGAGGTGGAATCAAGAAGGGATATTGGACGGTAGCATTTTGCGCTACCTCTGTCGCCTTTTTTAAAAATAGGGACAATCACGCTTTCAGCCCAAGTTACTGGTAGGCTGGTAGCACCCCATTAATAATTGCATTAAATAAATTAACTAAGATAGGGGACCAAAAATCAACATTATACTTAAAGATATCAATGAGGACCCCATCCGGTCCTGCGGCATTCCCGCTTGCACTGTTCTTTAGGGCAATTTTTATCTCTTCTACAGTAATAGATTCTATCTTAGCAATGTTTAATAAAATAATATAACGGTTTTCATCTGTTTCAGTGACCTGTTGTGAAGGGTTAAAAATATGTTCAAAGTGAGTTAACCAATCTTCTGACGTCACTGATGTATCAACCTTGGCAGATGAAATATCTTTAAACAAGGGTTGGTCTATAGTTTTCCAAAATGGGATAGAATTCTTAGTCTCGGCTGCTTGGATCAGACTATCCCACGCATTCTCCCTGATTTCAGTCTTTCTCAAGTTTAAGGCTTGCTTATAACTTTTCCGAAGGATGCAAATTCTTTCTCTATTCCTAGGGTTTACTTTTAATTCTTCCTTCAAGTCCGTGTTTAATCTGGAACATTGTTGGTTAAAAACCATCGTGGGCAATAATCCCTATTTCTCTTATTTTTAACTTTCAGATCCTTAGAGATTTCATCAGAAATGTTTTGAAAGGCCGTTACAGTATCAATATTACTAGAAAGTTTGTCCAGACATGTTTTTATATGGTGATTATTTTTTTGGACTACATTCTCCATAAAAACTGTGGGGTCAACGCCTGTCCACTTAATAGAGATCCCATTTTCGCCTTGCGTTTTAATATCAGCTGCAGAGATGCTTGCCTTCGCTCTGTAATATAAATTATAGTTCAATGTTAACAAGAGGGGGTGATGGTCACTAAACAGACTAGGCTTTTGTTCCTTGCCGTATGATGAAGTGAGGGGGTGTGGCCTGTGGTGTGTAGATATAGTGCAGTGGAAGAGTGATTAAAAGAAGTGGGATAGTCCAAATAACACTTTTATTCTGGCTGGCTATCCACCTCAATAAAACAAAACAAAAAGAGTTGCAGCTTATCTGACGTCAAGGTTCAGTTGAAGCTTGACCTGGAGAGATGAGCATAGCTTCAACTGAACCTTGACGTCAGATAAGCTGCCACTCTTTTTGTTTTGTTTTATTGAGGTGGATAGCCAGCCAGAATAAAAGCGTTATTTGGACTATCCCACTTCTTTTAATCACTCTTCCACTTCACTATATCTACACACCACAGGCCACACACCCCCACTTCATCATACGGCAAGGAACAAAAGATCTCTGACAAAGAGCCCCTCTATGGGTGCCCGTTGGGTATTGCAGCGCTGACCCAACGAGGAGCAGGTCCAGATGATGAAGCATGACACCTAGCTTGCTGGGTGTGTGAGGAGCCTAGTTCCGAAAGAGGGATTCCCTCCACTCTCCCTCCTAAACCAGGTTCCACCTACCCTATCATTACTAATGACGGTGGTTGGTTCTCTGATTTTTTATTGTCTAGGCACCACTTCAAGAGGAACAGCATACCTTTAGGTAGCATAATTTGCAATGATCCCACCAATGGACAGCTAGTTGGATCTTCACCAGTCGGACTGATTGAAGGGGTGGGATCATTGCAAACGTTTAGTTGCGCCACTTCTATGGGTTCTGCTTCTATACTAATGGGGGAAACAATATGGTTACCTTCATTCAACTGCGCTACTTCTGCACGTACTCCTTCTATTGGTGTACCCAAAGGCTTGAAAGTATAGATACTATCATCCGATTGTACAACTTTCGAGCCCAGTCAATCGACCTCGCTACAGCTTCTTAAAGGGGGAAACCTATTCGGCATAGATGGTATCATGTATTTAACAGAGCTATGTTGAGCTCTACCTGTTAGGTGGGGCTGCTCAATTCTAGATCTATAAAAATATCCAAGAGGTACTGCAATGATAGTATCGTTAGGGCGATCGCATAGCCAAATATATTTTGCTGATGCTTCTTCCAATAAGCAGCCCACCACTTCGGGGTGGCGAAAATGTACTACAACACAGTCCCCTTCACATGACTTTTCCCCTTTACCCACCCAACTGACTCTTCTAATTATTTCTTGAGATAAAAGCCTAGTGCTACAATGAGTATTAATGGAGAACCAGTGTACAACCCGGTTCTTCAATGATTCCCAGGTTTCTGTGGAATTGTCACATAGTTTAGGGACGTTTTTTAAAACATTAACATAGGGAGTAGCCGGAGGGGGCAAACTAAGGGAGCCCTCCTGATACCTCTTAGGTTGTTGATAGCCTTCGGTTGCTCGATTATATTTAGAGCCATTTTGTAAATTACCATTCATCGTTTTAACAACAGAATGTAATCTAGATGATCCAGGTACTTCCTCTGTTTGTATTACAAACGGTTGGTGAATGTTAACCTTTGCTGGTTCATTTACATGACTTTGATCATTTTGTAATTTTTTATCAATATTTCTACTAGACATAGACTTCTGACATGTATTCGGTACGTTAGATGTCCGTAAAGCTGCAACCAGTTCCATTAATTGGGTAATATCTTTTTCCACTAGTTTTATTTCAGTCATAACCCGCCTTTCAATAGTGTCAATTTTCCCATGTAGTTTTTTGAAGAGTGTGTCAATGCCTTGCATATATCGTATTGACTCTTCAGGTCCTGTCCCCAGTTCCTTTCCGTCCGGTTTTAAGATCTTCCCCTTTTTTTTGGTTTTCTGAAGACTATTCTTTGCTGGTGCTGTGTACTGTTTACACCTTTTCGCGGGTGGAGAGATCAAATCAGGTGTATGCGATGCCGTGGAAATTTCAAGGGGAGTTGTCAATACACAAGGGCCCGACCTAGTGGGATGATCTAACTTAGGGATGGTAGGACTGTTATCCTTCAGGCTGTTACATCTGCCATTGCAGTTGCTCAAGTCCTGTACTTCAGGCTCAGAGCCAACACTGTTTTCACTATCGTGGTCTTCCAAGACAGACTTAGTCTCCTTTTGGGCAGCGTTCAGGGCCGTCTTAGTAGCCGCCAATTGCTCCTCTACCTGAACAATCTCACTATTGATAATGCCCATGGCACTTTTCAAATAATTTGTGATTGGTGCAGTTTTATCAGCAGGCTTCCCCTTCGTTGTTACCAATTTTCTCTTCCCCATTTCACTTTAATACACTCCAATACGAGAAAGAGAAGTTAAAGCTCCTTACCGGTATATCTGGCTTCAAATTGCAGGACCAAGAGGTATGGCCCAGCCCAGCCTCATCTGGTCTTGGACAGGCACGTCAGCGCGCGTCCCGCGCTGCGGGAGCCCGCTGGTGAATTTCAAGCGCCTCCTGGCACGAAAGTGCTGGCGTCGGCGGTGGCGTCACACAAAGGAGCCTGGGGCTTGGAGTCCTCGCTCTCTCCCCCTTGCTAGCTGGTCGATGATCTGCGGCGGCAGTAACAGGCTTCCCGTGCTGCGGGAGCCCGCTGGTGAATTTCAAGCGCCTCCTGGCTTGAAAGTGCTGGCGTTGGCGGTGGCGTCACACAAAGTAGCCTGGGGCTTAGAGTCCTCGCTCTCTCCCCTTGCTGGCTGGCCGATGAGCTGCGGTGGCAGTAATGGGCTTCCCGCGCTGTGGGAGCCCGCTGGTGAATTTCATGCGCCTCCTGGCGCGAAAGTGCTGGCGTTGGCGTCACACAAACGAGACTGGGGCTTGGAGTCCTCGCGCTCTCCCCCTTGCTGGCTGGCCGATGAGCTGGGGCGGCAGTAACGGGCGCTGGGATATCAACAAGAGGAACTATTTGAGCAGGAGGGACTGCAACTGGATTATCCACAGACTTGTGGCGGCCTGGGGCTTGTCGTGCTCTAGGAAGTGGACTATCACTTGGTGCATTTTTCCTGGATGTTGCTGGCCTGCAGCTTATTGCCAACTGTCATGGCCCGGATCCCAAGGGCTGGTTGGCTGGCCTCCTGTCCACAATATCCCAGGGATAGAAAGTATCTCCCCATTTCCACGAGATCATAAGGACCGCGCAGGGTGCGGCGGGAAGTTATCGTCGGTTGGGACAAGGACCGTCCCGACATGTGCAGTAATCACACTGTGCAGAGGAGTGTGCTCGTAACAATCAGCAGCCCACCTGGGGGTGCCCTAGCATGTGGAGTTCAAGGAGTACGGGGGAAGTTTGCTGAGTCAGAGGGCCCCAAGCTTACAACCAGAAACCTGTGCTAGCTTGCACTATGTAGCGTGTGGTGTCTAGGGGTTGTTGGGGGGAAGTTACAGAGTCCAGGGGACCCGAGCGGGCAGCCTAGACTATCTCCGACCTCCAGATCGGGAGGATGACAGTGCCTGACATCGGGGCCTCACTCTGGACTCTCACCACAAGGTATGCTGTTGTTGAGAATACCGTGACTGGACCCAAGGGGTATCGTTGTGCCTTGTGTGCACCCACAGCTGGTTACCTGGAGCAACTGCAGCTCGCACCTGTGCCCAAGAGGAAACAATTCTCCAAATTGTAAGTGCGCCAGCTACTGGTCTCACAGTATTTTGCCTACGGGGGATAGTGATCCCGCACTTGTGAAGGTGACGCTGGTTGCCTGAGAGCGTAATCTGGATGGACGAGAACACGTAACTGTTTCCTTCCGCTTTCGGTGGTCCTGTCAATCTAATCAAAGTGTCGCCAGCGGATGGAATATGTATGATTGGCTGGTGTAGTTTGAGTGGCTGAGGGGCTAGGTCACAAGGCATAGTCAGAACCTGTGATTTCTTAACCATAACAACTGTACGGGGTATGTGATATTGGAAATGTCATGATTTCTGCTAATGTGTTAGCGGGAAAGTGGAATACCTCTGAACACCCTGCATATATAGACCCCCCTCGAAATTTGGCTCTAGTTGCGCCTCTGACAATACACTCTAGGGCACCTGCCCTTGTGACGGCTTCTTGGAGCAAACCTTGCTTCACTTAGTTGTTTTTTTTTTGTAAATGTTATTGGTTATATTTTGACTACATCCTATTACCGTTTGACTGAAAAAATCGTTTGAGCAATGCATGGCGGCCCTGAGATTTCTGCAATTATCATGCAATGAGGAGGTTTGTGATGGAGTAGAATTTTTTTTTAAGTTAACCTTTTACTCATGGAAAAGAATATTAGTATTTTTGCTTTTATGTGTACCATTGGTATGCGAATAAAGATCGAAAAGAAAAGATTATAATTTGTTTACACCAAAGAAGAAGTGGTAAGCAGCGTGAACCTTAATCTAAAGAACACATCCAGTGTAGCATTATTAATATCGGCACAACTTATCTTCAGTCTGCTTTAAATTCAAAGCAAATGTTCCATTTGCTGAGAGTCAAGTACATGACTGTAGGAAACTTTTGCATCTAAGCAGTAGAGATCATATCTAAACAAAACCACAAGACCAGGTGGCTGGAAAGTGTGTGCTTGTTATGGTATTAATTGTGGAAAATGTTGGCAAGAGACCTGAAAAGCTGTGAGGAGCTCATGACGTGGTCAAAGAACCACAACCCAGTCCATGAAGGATTTTGCATTTCTTAACACTCTGAATCGCTATTTCGGGCAATTAAGAAATGCAAAACTGCCTTTCCTAATGCACAAAGGCCTATGCGGTGTCGCAAAATGAGATTTCTACCCAGTAGAAAATATATTTTGCGATTATTTAGGGATTTCCTACTTGTGATTTCCTAACTGGATGTACATAACATTTCCTAATTGCGAAATGGGCATTTAGGAAATACTATTTCCATTGACTTGGATCTGATGGTAACCAGGTCAAACTTAAAAAAGGCACCCAAAATGCATCAGGAGCATTCCCAATGGTGGCTTTAGACTTCCTGGCAAGGAGGATAAGGATAAGTTCTTCTCAGGTAAGTGTAAACTATTTATAATTAATAAAAAAAATCATCGCAACTTTATGAGTGTGACTTCTTCCTCTCAATGGGAGGTAGTTTTGTGACACAATAGTGGCTTGGTTCTGCCGCAACAGGACGCACCACCAGATTAAGTGTGCCAACTTGGCAAAATGGACCAACTCGTTGTGCTGCATGAGGAACGCTTACAGACAAGGGCTGCCGCCACAGAATTCTGGGGCCATGGGTTCACTCAGCCTTAAAAATGGACTGAATTGAAACAAAGGTACACCATTTTTCCAATTTACGTTGCAGAAGTTCAACAAAAAACAAAACCATAGACATTGCCCACTGGAGGGCTTGAATTTGTATAATTGGGACCACCAGCCCCAGAATGCACAATAACTGCAACCCATCATGGGGGTCTATTAGCAGGCCAAAACTGAATTAAATGCAAACAGCTGTAGGGTTGCCTTAATCATAAACTAATGTTCGGTGTTTCTTGCAACAAATCTTAAATATGAACACAAGACTGTTGGATGCCACAGTCTTTGATAAAGAGCGGATTTCTCACCCACTGTGGAGAACCACTAGAGGGCCGCATCTGTATAAAAACAGAAAGCCAATGATTGTCCTTAGCTGAAGTGATTTGCTGATGGCGGGATCTGTGAACAATGTTTCAAAGACTGAAACGCGTCGGACAGCCAAAACGCTGTCAAAATGAATACAAGGATTGTTAAATAGACTGCGAAAATGCTGCCAAACTAATATAAGGATTGTAAAATCTTATCCAATTAATAAAGAAAATCATTGTGACTTTGTGAGTGTGACTTCTTTCTCTCAATGGAAGGTAGTTTGTGATACATATATGTGTATTCTGCACTCGCAGTCCTTCCTCGGTGTTGAATACCATAACATAATTAAACTCAGGTGCAGCTGACCCTCGTATCAACATATGATTAAGACCCACCCTGGGTCGAAACGCGTTATGCCTTGTTATGTGGATCTGCCTGATGAATAAATATGATGTTTGACTGGAGGGCTTGTTTTCACGCCATGCAAAATGTGTGATTCTTCTGGTGCAATTTTGTGACGGGGACTTCGCCCCCAAGCTCCGACCCATTAGGCTGGGCGTCCATTGCGTCAGAATTGCATTTGAAAATATATGGTATGGGATGCCCGCCGGCTGCACTTGATCTGAAATGAAGGATTTTGCCGAGATGGTGCCACTCTGGAATATGAGAGGCTCATGCCGTGCAAATTGTGTGATTATTCTGGTGAGATATATATGTATATATATCAAGACACGAAGCTCCCAGCCTTTCTTCCGACCACTTCCACCAGGCGGGGAAGAGGAAGAGGAGGAGGCAACGAACCAGAAAAAGAAAGACCAGGAGAGGAGGTGAAAGCCAAAGACAATGAGATGCCGCATGGGAGAGGCACACGGCGTTCCAAGCGCAACAAGTAATGGGTGAGCAACCTAACTTTTCTATTATCAACCTTTCCTCGCATAACATTACCCCAGAAGAACGCTCAGTTTTGGAATTAGGGTTATCCTTTTGCCCCACTGAGAATTTTGATTATTCCAGAGTACGCATTGACTTTTTCCTCTTTATCAGGAAGCTTAAGTTGTTGAAAGTCCACACGCTGAAACAAAGTAGAAGCATACCCCTGATACCCAACCTACCACCTCTGGGGACCCCACAGCTGATTCCCTTTCTATTGGTGACATTGAGACACTTGCCACTCTCAGAGAGATAGATTTGGGCACGAGGGACTGGGAAACGGACCGGGAACTATTGGCTAGTTTGAATATTGCCACAGACAGTAGGTCTAGGAATGATTTCAAGCCTAGATCCGGGGTCAATCCCGTAACCTTGCACGATGGTATTGATACATACCACAAAACAGTAATGCTGGGTCTATTGGAACTGTGGAAGAAGCAGCGCAATCAGTTTGCCACAAACCTGACACCAGCACAAAGGGTGGGTTTACAGTCCCTCCGAAAAGGAGAGACTTTTGTCATAAAGCCCTCTGATAATGGGGGCAATGTCGTCCTTTGGGATATTAACAAGTACAGGATGGAGGCGAAACGTCAGATAGAGTACTCAGGGAGCTACCTGAGGTCTAGCCTGATAGAATACAACAAGACCATTCTGGAGTATCATAAAATGCTGGATATTTGGCAGGGGCAGGGCATTTTGAGCCAAAATGAGTTTCTTTTTCTGTTGGTGAAGAAACCTGTTTCCCCTGTGTTTTATATGCTCCCAAAGGTACACAAACATGCCACAGACCCGCCAGGCAGACCCATAATTTCGGCTAACCAGAGCCTATTAGAGAATACTTCCATCTACTTGGACTACTTCCTATGCCAATATGTGATCAACTTGCCCTCCTTTTGCAGAGACACCACGGATTTCCTCTCTAAAATACAGGGAATCCCTTGGAAGGACTCGTATAACCTTGCTACAGTGGATGTAGTATCCCTGTATACATGTATTGAACATAACTTGGGACTAGAGGCATGCAAGTATTTTTTTCGGGACAGACCGCTTTCCATGTATGATCATACCATGCTCTTGTTAAACATGTTACATTTACACAATAGCTGCTTCCTTTTCCAGGATAAATGGTACAAGCAATACACAGGGACTGCGATGGGAAGTTGCTTCGCTCCCAGCTACGCCTGTATGTTTATGGGGTGGTGGGAGGCGGAGCACCTTTGGCACAGGGACAATGAACTCTACATGGACAACCTTATCCTGTGGACCCGCTACATCGACGATATTTTTCTGATTTGGGATGGTCCACAGGATATGTTACTTAGCTTTATTTCGGGTTTATCGTACAACACTTTAAATCTTAAATTCACAAGCAAGATTCATGCCACCAAGATTGAGTTCCTTGATGTCCTAATCGAGGTCTTACACACGAGCTTGTTTAGAAAGGCTACCGCAGGGAATAGCTTACTGCATGCCCGGAGCCACCACCCTGATGGGCTTAAGAGGAGCATCCCTTATGATGAGCTCCTCAGGGCAAAAAGAAACTGCAGTTCCAGGGAGGCCTATGCTACGGAAGAGAAGAATATGCTAGGCCGTTTCAAGACACGGGGCTACACTGGCAGAACAATCAGAATAGCAGTTGAGAAAGCTTCCACAAGGGACAGGAATAGTCTCCTGGTCCCTAAAACAAAGGACAAGACTAAGCAGGAGGTGAGATTGATAACCACTTTTAACATCGCCTCACAGGCAATTCAAAGAATAGTACGAAAACATTGGTACCTAGTCAGGAATGATGGGTGATAGGTAAACTGGTCAGCCCTATACCACACATCACACATCGCAAATTTGATTCATTGCGAAACATGCTTGTACACAGCCACCTGACACAGGGCAGCAGAACTCAGGGGACATGGCTGAAGGAACTCCCAGGGTTCTACAAGTGTGGGCGCTGTAAGGCCTGTAGCAACAGCTGTAATGTCAAGAAATACAATCTCCCAACAGGGAAAAGTGAGACAATACGCAGCTTCATTAACTGTACCACTGATCATGTCGTTTATGTGTTGTCCTGCATGTGTGGTTTGCGCTATGTTGGGAGCACGATCTTCCCGGTTAAGAAACGTATTTTGGAACATCTGCGTGGCATCAGAAATAGGGACTTGACTTACACAGTGGCCAAGCACTGCGATTTGGAGCACAGGAATGTCACTGATATCTGTTCTAAGATGTCTTATTTTGGCATTGACAGGATACCAGCCCCGGCTCAAGGTGGAGATCGGGAACGCAGCCTTCGGCTCCTGGAATCCGAGTACATCATCCGCCTTCAGAGCAAGATCCCTGGGGGCCTCAACCATGAGGAGGACCTCCATGTGCATCTAGGGTAGAGAAGATATCATATATACCGTTGGTGCCCTACCTTGTTTTTTTGACACTGTATACATATATATCTTTCAGGGACCCTTACTCCGGTTCCTGCTGCTGTGTCCCTGCTTTCTAACTCAATGTCTCCCCTATGTAACCGAATATGGATTACACTGACTCAAAGCGGCTGGTTTGATTACTAGTGTCCGATGTCCACACACTTTTCACTTTATCACCTTTTAATAGCACCTAAGGTGGGTCCATGTGACAGTGGGTTTTTGCGTGAGGGCATTCTCTTTATTCTTTTTTCACACTTGTGGGGTTTTTTACTTGCAAAATAATAGGGGTCACAAGACGAGTGCACAATAGGCCTGTAGGAGCGTCGCGCTACAGGACTTAGTACATGCTATCAAAAATTAGCCAGGTGTGAGAGGCGCTACCTGGATACTCAGACACTTGCCTAGTATCTTTAGAAATAGCAGTTACTGCTAGTCGGTTCTGCCATAACTTTGGAACGGACGTCTGTTAGCACTATGTTAACACTCTAAGAGCACTTGCGTCCTACTCTGCTCACCCGCGGTGGCTGCGCGAGGTAGGGCTGAGAGCAGGTTAATCAAATATAAATATATTTAAAATAGGATAAAATAAAATTAAATAGCACTTGCATCCTAATTTAATTAACTCGTTGTGTACCTTGTTTACTTGCGGTGGCAGCGCGAGGCAAGACAGGCAACCACTTGGGCTGTTTTTCATAATACCCCCACAAATTATGTTTTATTTTTAATATTGTTTATTCTTGTTTCATGTGAGTCAATGAATTAAGCTTTAACAAACTGTTAAGTGCTTTTCATTTGGCAGGAGTCTGTTTTCTAATGTTTGGAGACTCCTATGTATGCATATGTTTTCTATGTTTATTTATTTTGAACTTGTGAATGCATTTAAAAGACAGCCACTTCCGGGTTACGGAGTGACTTTGACAAAGACCGTCAGGTTGAAACGCGTCAGTCAATAAACCTTTTGTTTCCTCAATCTTGAGTGCGACTTGCCTTATGTACGAGCGGCGTAAGGATTTCTTGATATATATATATATGTTCCAACAATTGCCCTGCAGCTGCGAGGAAAGCACTCGACAACACGCCTGCCATCCAGCGACAAAGATCAGCTTGCCCTCATGTCCCGGTGAAATTCTTTGCCTGACGCGTTTCGAGGCTCTGAGGCCTCTTTCTCAAAGGCTTTAGTTCCAAACTGGCGCAATGACAGCCCTTCTTCATTCATTTCTCCGCATGCTTAATTATGTAAATGGCCCTCAGAGGGCCGCGCTTAGTGCATATTTGGATACTGCAGCATGCTGGGACTGGAAGTCCATAATTGGGCACATAAGAAATTCCCCATCGTGGGTTCAAAGCGCAGTTTATTTATACAACAATAACATTCTCCTTTAGTAGGAACCAGTTTACTTGGGCAATGCATTTTTCACTTGCGGCGTGCTGTGCTGTAGTCCGGCATGGAAACAGTTCCAACCTCAGCCCCTCTCCTTTGCGAGGTGGTGCATTTCCTCCACGGCAAGACCACCGCGTTAAAAAATTGGTTATTACACCGCTCCCTTGATGCATTTAGGAAGATCCCATGGGGTGGCTATGAAGCACTGTTTTGGTTCCCCCAACACTCTTCGTTTTGTAATCCCACACATATACATGTGTTGTGTCCTAACCCTGACTTCTCTGCCAATGACTGTGGTCAATTCTTCACTCCACCTATACATGTATAGCATTCTAACCCTGACTTCTCTGCCAATGCCTGAGATTAATTCCTCACCCAACCTGCTTTGAATATGATAGTATACTGAAGGCTGGTGTGGCTGGTCCACGGGTCTAAGTGCACCACCTTATCAAGGCATTTTCCAGTACTGCAGAGGCTCACTTAAGTGGCCCAGTTGTTGAGAATGGCATCCAAAATATAATTTATGGCTACACAGAATTCACAGTAAATGATATTGTGCTTCTTCCACCTGCAACCATGTTCAAACAGCAAACCTTAGATGCCCATTAATAGAGCGGATTTCAGACATGAGCAAATTGATGGATCATTGACGTCTATGGAGTAGAGCCAGGATTTTCCTAGCAGACAATACCTGGAAGGTCTACTTATGACTAATAGTGATGTTTATGGGTGAACATGAGTAGTAAGTGTTTGTCTGCTGTTGCTGAGTGCACTGCAGGGCTGCCCAGCTTGTGTTTCCCAGTCTTGCCTGACGTGTCTTCGTTTTGCATAAAAAATAGAAATATACAATGTAGAAGTTATAACATTACTCCGCATTCAAGCATATATCCTGTAGCAATTATTCTAAATATTGGCTGCTTGGTAATAGTTATCGCCTTTTCAGAATACTAATGATTAAGAGTACCGAGCACTGGCTATAAAGCCTTATTTGGAAAATAATTCATAAATTAACACCGGTTGCTCCTATTCATAATGTGCATTTTAAAGTGCTAACTAAATTGATCCACTTAAGATTTAGTTGTATCAGACTGTGGACGGACTTCTGTTGTATGATCAAGCATTAAAACAACAGGGGATTTTTTGCAATTTTTATTGAGTGTGCACTCGCCACGAAGGCATTGGAGCGCTTTACACGAGCACCAGATTAAGTTACAGCAGGTCCGATTCATTTTTTGAAAGTTTTAATCACAATGGGAGATTAAGGCTCATAGGTACGAATTGTTTTGCATTTCCAAATTTGCAATATCCTATTAGGAAATCTTAAATGTGTGATGTCCTAATAGCGAATGCGAATCCGTAGGAATCGCTATTAGAAAATTGAAAATGACATGCATTCCGTTTTACGATTCCCAAATAGCGATTTGTATGGATTTGCTATTTGGGAATAGCAAAATGGAAATTTCGTATATATGGGCCAAATTGGTATCTTAAAAAATCAACAGAACACCGAAATAAGTATAGGTATGTATATATATATGGTCATGTGATCAAGGCCGTGGAAACGCGTCCGAAACGCGTCATGCTGATACTGCAATAAAACACTCACTTTCAAACTACATGCAGTGGTCCGTACCTGTCTTTATTACCAGGAAGCGGTAATTCAGGATTTTGTTTTCTCATATATATATATATATATATATATATATATATATATATATATATATATATATATATATATATCTATATATAGATATATATATATATATCTATATATGACTACCAGTTTTCCTTCTTTAATCCCGATCACATCCACCTCGCGGGGTTGGTGCCAGGCATGACGGGCGCAGGACCCATAATCATATAGCAAGTTTGCTCGCGCTGCTGTGCTAGCAAGAACACCCGCACTCCGAGGTGTTTCCTCATAAGTTTATTGAAGCTGTGCGTTTCGACCACCAGGGTCTTTGTCAAAGCATAGACCTAGTGTTTGAACAGTGCCCTATTTACCATAGAAAACAAAATATACCAATCCATAAACATGGTGAAAAGACTTTCAAATACATTTCAAATGTGTATTTGTCAAACTCCATAGCTTTTTCTAAGTGTGATGGTATAATCATATATATATATGATTTTATATATAATATATATTGTGCTGCTCCTATCCTGATTTTATATCTATGATAAGTTTTACCATCACACTTAGAAAAAAAAGCTATGGAGTCCAAAAATATTGCCTGGCCAACAAGGACACTGTATCTGACTCGTTGTGCACCATAAGTTCATCTGTATCTAATGCGTTTCTTCTGTCAAAAATAAAAATCCAAGACTAATAGCTTGAAGCGGGACCATCCTGAGAATGTTCTCAGAAAGGGTTCTGACATTCAGAGTAGTCAGACAGTTTGGCAGGAATTATTTGTTACTAGTAGACAACTGGCTTAAGCACAGCCAAACAAGCCAAAGTGAAAAACCCAAGAAAACATAGTGCTCCAGGAGGTTGGAAACAATTTAAAGTTGTTCTCAGTAAACTGCAGACATTTGATATTGCTATCCAGCATTTCCAAGTAAAACTTTAACGTCCAACTCACAGGTAGGCAACTTGATTTGCAGAGTACCGCTCTATGGCCCACATGCATCAAGCTAATTTGCGACCGGAAAAATTGCGAATCGGTAAAAAATGCCTTTTCCGATCGCAAATTAGCTAGTTCTGATGCATTAAGCAAAATCGCAAGAAATAGTAGTTCTCGTTATTTTTGCACTTCATAAAATACAGAATCGGTAATACCGAATCTGTATTTTAGGAAGCACAACTAAGAAATCGCAAAATGGGATGCATCAAGTTTTCGCTAATACAGAACCAGCCTAAATTCGCTATTTGCATTCCTTAAACTAGAACACATCACATCAGGTGGTAAAAATTACACATAATCAAAAACAGGTGTAAATCATCAGCAAACTACTTAAACAGTCCCAGAATGCATCCCAACGACCCACCATGGCAGCGCTCTACGTTGTGGCAAGGAGGATGAGGCTGAGAGCAGCAGCACAGAGGAAAAGGAGGATCCAGGAGAGAATCTTTAGAGTGCGCGTCACATTGCTAGGGCAGACGGAGGAGGAGATCTATGATAAATATAGGCTGAATGCTGCAGCTATCTTAGCTCTAATTGCTGAGTTAGACCCTATACTGCAGCGGCAGACCCGCAGGACACATGCCATACCCACCCATGTGCAGGTCCTGTGTTCCCTGCATCTCCTAGCTTCAGGGTCCTTCCAGGGAGTAATTGCAGCAGCTGGAGGGGTCTCCCAAAGTGCCATATCGCGTTTTTTAAACAGTTTCCTAAATGCCATGTTGCAGAGGATACACAACCACATCAGGTTCCCCACCACACCACAGGATTTGATGCAAACCAAATTAGATTTTTATCAGGTTGCACAGTTCCCGCATGTGATTGGTTGTATCGATGGGACGCATGTACCCATATGTCCCCCTGCAGTGAATGAGTATATCTACCGCAACCGGAAATCTTACCACTCACTGAACATACAGGTAACATGCAACTCAAAAACACTAATCACTGACATTGTGGCAAGTTACCCTGGCAGTGCCCATGACGCATACATCTTCCGGCACAGTGGAATACACAGACGTCTACTTGCGGGGGAGTTCGGAGAAGGATATCTTCTGGGTAAATCAATGTAATACTGTAATTTAAAAGTGTACACCATGGTGACACATTGCAGTGACTAATGTATGTTGGCCTCTCACATCCTGTAGGTGATAGCGCATACCCTGTGAGGTCTTACATCCTCACCCCATACCTGAATCCTGCCACTCAAAGGGAGCGACGTTACAATCGTGCGCACATTGCGACTCGCAATGTGATCGAAAGGACATTTGGGGTACTTAAATCACGATTCCGCATCATACACAAGAGCAGTGGGGCATTACAGTACAGTCCTGAGAAATGCTGTAAGATTGTGGCAACGTGTGCTATGTTGCACAACATAGCCACCACTAGAGGCATCCCCTTGGTGGACTCTGACAGCGAGCCAGAACAGGACATACAGCCGACACAACCACCCCATGCAGCAGGCGGACCACATGCAGCAGAGGGCAGACGTAGAAGAGCAGAAATCACGCAACATTACTTCTAAGGTGAGTAAGCACATGACAACACAGTATTTGGTTAAAGGTTTAATGTGACAGTTGGGTGTATGTGTTAATGCACACATACCATGTACAGACAATTACATTCCATTGCCTTGGGACTGCAACTGCAGTGTGTATAAGTAATACATATCTGGTTTCATCACCAGATTGTTTGAATGTCCAAATGTCTAACGCTTCCTGTGACGCCCCCCTGTGGCCCTTGTAGTAGGCCCAGCTGCATCTGACATGGTGTCTTCTGTGCCTGCCTGACTCCTGCTACTGCGCCTCCTGCTATGTGCCACAGGCACCAGTAGGCTGCTAAGGCTGGAGGCCTCCTCACTCTCCCCCCCTCCATGCATGAGGTTCCCACTGGCTGCTGCTGTCTGCAGCCCTTCCACAGCAGTGGTGACCTGGATTAGGCCCCTGGCCACATCCCCACAGCAGTGGGTCATCTCGACCTGCATGGCGACTGCACGCCTGTATAGCTGAGCTGTTGTAGAACTCAGCCTGTTGATGGCCCTGGTGTATCCGCGCATGCGCCCCATAGAATGTTGTTGCCTCCTGGTATTAGAGATATGCTCAGCCTGCATGACCCTGCACATCTGTTCAATGGCTGTTGCAACACGGTCAAGTTTATCACCATGTGCCATGAGCCCCTCAACGACTGCAGTCGTCTGCTCCTTCATGCAGTCACGTATCCCACCCATGTGTGTGACCATTGTTCCCAGTTGCTCCTGCATAATTCGCATGTTCTTTTGTTGCAGGCGCTGGACCCTCAGCATCTTGGTCTCAAGCACACTGCAGGCAGCTTCACCATCGTCCACAGCAGACCTCAGAAATGGACTTGGCCTTCGCCTGCGGAACGGACTGTGACGTGGCGGGATTGTTACCTCTGGTGGTGGGGGTGGTGGTGTATGGGCAGTGCCCTGTGGGTTCGCTCCTGTTTGTGTGTCCTCCTCACTATCCAAATCGGGCAGTGGTAGTACTCTTCTCCTGCGTTGAGTGGGAACAGGTAGGGGTGAGGATGCCGGCATCTCTTGTCCCTCATCTTGCTGGTCTGTATGTCCCTCAGATTCGTGGATGTCTGCCACGTCACTCTCCTGTGATGCATCTGTGAGGGAAACAGTGCAAGATCATTTTGTTTTGTAAAATGTAATATATCTATTTTTTGCACATGTTTGTGACATTGCGCTCACAGAGGTGTAATAAATTGACTTCTGTGATGTAGGAAGTCTACTGTTGTCACTGCCTTGCTGTACTCTGTTGCATTTGAGCTGTGCTACTCCCTCCATGCTTTGCCATTACATTTGTATGCATACAACTCCCAAAATGCATTAGGGGTTGCAAGTAAGAGGTGGACTGGACTCATGTCTGCTACACTACGCAGGGTATGCATTTGTTGCACTTTGGCTTACAATTATTTTGCAATATGTTTGGTTGTGCTCTTACCTTGGGAGGTCCCCGCATGTCCTGAGGTGTCAATCTGCGTGACCCCGACAACTGCCTCGGGCTGCAGAGTGGATTCCACCAAGTCATCCATTGGGGTGTTTGCAGGCTGAGTGGATGTTCCCCCTCCTGTTTTTCTTGCAGATGCCAGCCTTTCAGCCACTCTCTCTTTTGCCCGGCTGCGAAGGTCATACCATCGCTTCTGTAGGTTGTTGATGTCACGGTGTGTGACCCCCACAGAATTGACCCGGGCTTGTATCCCAAGCCAGATCTTCCGCTTGACTGACTCTGCAACATGCAGGGATTGTTTCCCAAACAGCTGGTCATGTTTTTGGACGACTTCCTCAGTGAGTATTTCCAGTTTCCTCTCACTGAATTTGATCTTCCTCTTCCTGCCTTCTCCATTTTGCTTTTTGTTTCCTGGGTCCATTGTGATTGTTAGTATCAACTTCTGCAGGAAAAAGTGTTTTCCAGGCTGTGCACCAACAGTCATTTATCAATTCTTAATGTTGCTATAAAGGGTTCATGTTGTACTTGCTGCTCAGCCAGTGTGAATGTGGTGTGGAATCTTGGAACGTGATGATGCTGTGGAATGTTGGATGAGTGAGGTTGGCAGTTGGTGTATGGGCTGAGCAGCAGGAAGGCTGCTCTCGGTGGGGCTCTTCATGACATCTTATCTCAATAAATCTAATTATCTAATCTACCTTGGAACCGCACATCTTCCGGCCGGCACCCTTCACGTCAACGTGCCTTCATTTTGCTTGACCAAACATTGTCTACAGCTTTTCGGTGTTCTCTTGGGATCGGATTGCTCGATCAACTCAGGAAGGTGAGAAGTGATGACTCAGCTGGGGAGGGACTCCGCAGCTGAGTATGGCTCCAGGTGGAGCTGTGACCTGGCCTTAACACGTTCCATGCAGAACTCCTTGTGGGAGGGACCCTCTACACGGAGAGAGCACAGCTGAGTGGCCTCTTTGGTGTCATGAATTCCCTAGCAATTTCGGGACTGGGATCGCAGGATGCAGATCGTGCTGCATGTGGGCCTTGGAGCAGGTACCTGTTGTTCTTGGTCTGGAATTTGAAGATGTCGTCAAGGTTCTCGATGTTTGTGCATTTTTGCCTGGCAACCTGGGACTTATGGTGAATTGCTGTAAAATGTCACTCACCTGGGACTTTGGGGGGGAGGTTTGGACTCTTAGTTAGCATTCTTAGTTGCTAGCCTGCTGCCATTATTTTTGTTCTTCCTTTCAAGTTGGGCCACATGGCCGGATTATTGCATACTATTATCCTTTTACTACGTTGTTTACATGTATGTATGAGATTTCCTCCCTGATTGATGTGTGTGTCTGAGAAGGCTTTATGGTGCAACTCCTCTCTGTTCTCCCACTATTTTTTGTGGGTCTGGGTTAATTGATGGTGTGGAGTGTCTGGTGTAGTAGAATGCGGGTTTGATTGTTTTGTGTGGAAAGGAAGAGGATGTGGGTAAGTGTAGTCTTTAAGAAAGCAGAAAGATTGTTTTTATCTTGCCCAGTTTGTTATTTTCATTATTGTGAGTAGATGGGTGGGCATTGTCTTTCATCATTTCATAACTTTTGTTAACATTCAAGTAAATTGTTACATTCTTCTGTGCTTACTTTGCATTATGGATGTTAACTTGCACGCCCATTGTACTCTGTTTTGTGTTTCTGATCTTAACTTGTATGCCCTTTAGCCACCTTCAGGTGTTTGGAATGGGTCCTCATGTTATTACCAGGCATGTGCATTTTACCAATGCTCACTTTTCCTTGGACTATTGCATTGTGTCTTGTTCATCGTAAAGAAAGGAGATGTGTTGTACTTGCTGCTCAGCCAGTGTGAATGTGGTGTGGAATGTTGGAGCGTGATGATGCTGTGGAATGCTGGATGAGTGAGGTTGGCAGTTGGTGTATGGGCTGAGCAGCAGGAAGGCTGCTCCTGGTGGGGCTCTTCATGACATCTTATCTCGATAAATCTACTTATCTAATCTACCTTGGAACCGGACATCTTCCTTCGTTTACAGTTCATTTGGGTATATATGCATTCTTATTAGCAAGCCAACCCCAATCACCATTTTAAAACAAATGAAATGTATGTGAGATAGGGGCTATGGAGAGATAAGGGGCACTGTTGGAGAGCAATAGTGAGGGAATCCATAGAAGAGGTCATTGATGGATCACCAAAAATGATTGTTGCACCGGGGACCACCAGCACTAAAGCCGGCTCTGGACTGCCTACTAGAAGTAAAGGTATTTCAAATCAGCAACTCAGTTCCTGCAGGTCCGACACACCCAAAATATCTGGTCTCAGTCAACACAGGCTTTCCATGGCGCCACCGGAATCCAGGGAAACATACTTTTTCATGTTTCTCGGCAAAATATAACACGGCTTCTAGGATAGACTTCTTTCTGGTTTTGCATGGTCTCACAATGAGCATGCACGATTACATTCCTAACGCCTTTTCAGACCACGTATTAGTCAAAATGGTAATAGCCGGGGTAAGGCCGGAAAGATTATTATTAGCAATACAGATACTGCCTCGGTAGATATAGTGTGGGATGCCTTTCAGGCTACACTACGAGGGATTATTACGTCTAAAGAAATCCCCCTACAAAGGGCTAAAAAGGAAAAGAGACTAGAGATTGAGTTAAGGCTTGAACTCGCAAATAGAGAGTATAATAAAGATAGAAACCCAGCATAAAAACAGGAGCTGCTACAAGCGAAATTAGGAATGCAGGAATATTACTATCAATTAGGAGACACAGCGAACATACCTACAAAAGACATATGAGGAGAGCGAATACACAGGAAGACTACTTGCGTGGCAGGCAAAAGAAAAACAGGTCCAAAATAGAATTGAATCACTGATAGACGAGAAATCCAAAGTACATTTAACTAGGTCCTCAGATATTGGGGAGGCTTTTTTTTTAGACATTATAAAAAAATATACCAGACAGACCAACAAACATTGCCTGACTATATTGTAAGCTTTCTAGACAAACTACCAATCCCATTCTTGAGCAGAGGACATAGAGAAATAATAACAGCAGAATTCACTATTGAAGAAATAGAAACAGCGATAAATTCAGTGGCTAATTGTAAAGCGACTGGGGAGGACGGACTGCCAGTAGAACTATATAAAAGGTTTGCCCCGATTTTGAATGCACAACTCCTTAAACTAGCTAACCACACACTAAAAGGGGGTATACCTCCGGCCTCCTTCCACACAGTGGTGGTAGTTAGCAATCTGAAGAAAGATAAGAACAGGGAAAACACCAACTCCTATAGGCCGATAAACCTTCTCAACGCGAATTATAACATTTTCACAAAGCTTCTCACCAACAGGCTCAATAAAATTGTGGGATCATTTATCCACACAGACCAATGTGGCTTCATTGCTGGTAGACAACTCTCAGCAAACACAACATTTTTAATAGAAGCTTTGGACTATTTTAATCAGAATAACATAGAGGCACAGGTGTGGTTTTTAGATGCTGAGAAGGCTTTTGATCTGGTGTCCTGGGAGTGTTTTTTTTAAATTCTTGCAAGATTTGGTTTTCCAGAATGTTTTATACAAATAGTAAGAAGTTTATATCAATGGCTCGCAAGCACAAATATTAATTAACTCTAGAAATGTGGGCACCTGTAGAATAAGTAGGGGTACAAGGCAAGGGTGCCCCCTCTCTCCAATTTTATTTGCCTTATTTATAGAACCACTGGCAATAGCCATCAGGCAAAAAGCATTACAAACCGCCCCTCTACAGGGCATGACCAATTTAAAACTATATGCCGATGACATTGTTTTATTTTTTAAATCAGGGAGAGCATTCAGGAGAAAATATTAGGGATTTTTTCAGAATTTCAGGCAATAGGTGGATACAAAATAAATAGGGACAAGACAGAAGTTTTGCTATGTAATTGTTCGGTTGAGACACTAGTTCCAAGTTTTCGGCCAATACATAACTCCCGGCCCAAGAGATATCTGGGGATACATGTGTTGGAAAGAGTAGAGGAGTTATACATATTAAACTACGTTCCCTTGGTACAAAAAGTTAAACGTTTACTAGTAAAATGGAGTCAACTCCCAATATCTATAATAGGCCGGGTGGCACTTTTGCGAATGACAATTCTACCACTATTTAATTTTTTATTTGCAGCAGTCCCATGTGCACTACAAACATCTTTTTTTAGAGAATTAGATAGACTATTCACATCCTTCCTGTGGGCCAACACGGTACCAAGACTAGCACTAGCCACTTTAAAATACCTGACTGAGGAAGGAGGGTTATCCCTCCCAAACCTAAGGGAGTATTACTAAGCAAATTTTGCACACAATAATCACAGATTCTATACCCAGTCTAACTCTCCAGATATGGACAATTTTTTTATGGAAAAAATATTAGACGAATATAAAATCACAGTTCCGATGAGGATAGCCAAGGACCCAAAGAAAGTGCAATATAAGGTTCCCCAGTGGCTTTTAAAACAAAAAACCCAACTGTTGAAGTTCTATGGTATCCCATGGATAAATGGCTCTACAAAATTGGCGGACCTATACACTGGGGAGGTCAGGTTGTTGCAAACAGGTGTATTAAAGAAATGGGAGGAGAATGGGTACAGGCAAGTGAGAGACTTTCTTAACTCAGAGTCCTGGAAAAGGTGGCCGGAGATAGAGATTGGGTTGCTTCGTTCAAGGGATATGCTTAAGTGATCATTTATTCAAATCAAGCACTTTTTAGAAAATATTGACCCTAGAGCGCTAAGAGTAAGATCAAAACTAAGCGAAGCAATACCAGAAACAACGGATAAGCGGTCAGTAAGCACCTGGGTGAAAATTTTTAATGAAAATAAATCTTCTGCTGTCTACGAAAAATCCTGAGATAAATGGCAGAAGAAAGAAGGCTTACTGATCCCTAGAGCGGTCTGGAATAGAATGAATAAACTTAATGTAACAACAATAAGAGGCGCCAATTTTAGAAGAATGCAATTTTATACAAAATGGTTAATATATAGGACCCCATTGTTTCTCCATAATATATACTCCCAGATTGAGGACAGGTGTTTTTGCTGCTCCAAGGAGGGAGGAGGTACTTGGTCTCACATTGTTTGGGATTGCCCAAAGATCAAGCAACTATGGGAAGAAATTGAGAAATATCTCTGAACGACTACAGGTCAAGTATTAACTATTGACAAATATATTGCAGTTCTGGGATGTTCTCCAAGCATTACAATGGATAAAGTACAAGAGGAATGGTTATTTATATCAGCCCTGGTGGCAAGATCATTAATTCTACAAAATTGGCGAAGTAATATTGTATCCACTTTCCAAGCCTGAGGGGCTAAACTTCATAAAGTTAAAGAGCTGGAGAGACGCTATGCTTTAAGATTAGGGTCTTTGATAAAATTTGAGAAACGCTGGAAGTCTATAGGAAATTAATCTGTGATTTGTTTAAAATGAAATGTTAAAGGGAAATTGTGCAAACTGTGGCTCTATTTAGCTATCCCTGGTTTTATGTATTTTGTCTATGAATTCTGGTATTTTGATATTGATGTGATCTAAGAATGGATTATGCTTGGGGGAATATGTCAACCAACCAAAAAATTTAAATTAAGCACCGTAAGCACTTTATTTTGTATATGTATGATGAATTATGTCTTGAACTCTCAATACATTTTTTTTTAAAACACAGGCTTTCTTCAATGCAGTAAACTGGACAATCTCCTGTAGGTCGGCAGTCTGTTTGGAAATTACAGAACCCTTTTTGAGCCAAGTCCGCCAGTTGCAAAAATACTCAACCTGGCAAAAAGATTGCCCAGAGCAGACAAAAGCCCCTATACCCTTGGGAAGAATTCAACAGCTTTCAAGCCTGAAATATTTCAATTCAAACTGAATAATTCAAGAGCTTGGTTTGGGAAACTCCTCACATGCTCCACATGTCAAATTTGGTTGACCAATCAAGGTAGTTTCACAGAGTATTTTTAAAAAAAAAGCCTAATATGCTATTGGATAACAGCAGCTAGCAAAGATAATCATCACCCAAAATTCTTCTACTTTTGCAGCAAATGTTTGTTCATTTGAAATTTTCAACTAATCACATCCTCTGAAGTGTGTTGGGTAAAACTGTGCATGGTGAAATGCTTACTGACTGCAAACATTTTTCCCAGATGATAAAGTGCTATTGAAATTGCAGATTTCTTCCAAAGAGAACGCAATGCACATATGCCACTGACAGAAACTTTGCCTGCAGGTCTCTAGAGGGATTAGCCTTCACTGATTTCTCTAGTGAGTGGACCTACTACATCAGAGACCAGTCGCGCATTTGAAGCATAGGGAATAATGATTCCTTTCTCTTTTCTGCTATTTACAATTTCCCTCTTTACTGCCAATATATTACACCATAGTCTATAGGCATAAGATAATTGGCCTTGTACCAGACCAGGAAAGTTCATTATACATAAAAATCATTTTACTGTGCTCAGATAAATTATTTCTTTAACTTTGCTGACCAGTTAACAAAATGTTGTGGACTGGGGATCCCAAAAATTCTACAGCAAAAATGATTTTCCTCCACTGTACACCCACAGATTGAGGAATTGGAGATGGTGTTAAACCTCAGTTTTATGAGGCAATGTGTCCCTGAGATAAGGCACCCCACACCTATCAAAAATACAGTCAATTAAGTAAGGTTCCACTCGCGGGCTGTTTTGTTTGTTATCATAATTATAACACGCTGTATGTACGGGCTCAACAATTTTCCTGCAGACACTGTCATGTACTGAATGTTTAAATGCTAAACTCACTGGAATGTATCATTGGTAGAACACCAATACCTGTTTTTTGCAATGACACGATGTATACCATTGGAACTGACTGTTGTTGACCTAAGAAAATCAATAAAATATGTTTAAAAAAAAAAAAAGTAAGGTTCCACTCAATGATTGAGTTCTTGATAAGGAATACATTTAAAAGATTTATTACGAAAATTCAAAAGGTGCAATACAGAAATGATAAATGCAAATGCATAAAATCAATGCCATGAAGGCTCTCAGTAAATAGGACGTACAAAGTGGAAAAACAAAAGAATTCTATGTCCCAAGTGAGTAGGAAAATCAAATAGAAATTGGACAGCATCCCTAGAAGCATTGGAAAAGTCTCAAGAAAGATCTCAAAATAAGGTGTTTATATACACAATTCTGCATAACAAATCATCAAATTCTACAAACTTATCATGGTCAGAGCAAAATAATCACCTCCTCAGAAAATCAGAGCATAACTTCATGAAATATCATATTACCTTAGCATCTAAGCACTGTCCCACTACATGAATATTGAATCCACCCACTCTGTGCTAATGTCATCCGGAGAGGGCAAGACCAACTAGTTACATGAACAAAAGCAAGCTATTATGAATGAATATGGCACAGTGAACTATGGGAAAGACATTGAGACCTTTACATTTCTTTGTCAGCTTAGAAAGTTTACTTCGAGATTTGCAAAAACGTAGTCAATGAATATAAACAAATATGACTCTGCATGACTGTGTACTGCAGAAATAATGAACAATGTACATTCAGCAGGAGATATACATTTTAAACAAGATGGTGACAGGGCCTAAAATGAGTCCTAGTTGACATAAGCCAGAAAACACACATTAGTACATCATAGCAAAATTAGTTCAAGTGCAATAGCACCATGTCAATGTGCATATGTAAAATCGAGTGTAAATCCACATTCTGCACGTTAATAATGCACAAAAATATATAATGCACAAAAACTACAACAACCTTTGAAGGAAGCTGACTGTATATACTATATCAAAGTAAGGCATAGTGTGCACAGAGTCCAGTGTATCCCCATAGGATTTACAGAGATTAAAGTAGGTAACACTAATGCTCTCTTTTGTGGTAGTGTGGGCGAGCAGTTAGGTTTATCAGAGGGCAGTGCTAAGCATTTGTTGAACACACAGGCAAGAAATGATTACACACACTCAATGACAAAATTCGAGACCAATGGTTTGTAAAAATATTAGTTTTAGTATATCTATTTCTTAGAACCAAAGATACTTTGTTGCACTAAAATACGTTTCGCAATATCACTGTTTTTTCAATATCAAAAGTGGACACTTAGTGCATTTTTCAATCAATACAATGTTATACTATGGGAAGAAACACAATCAGCAATTTGCAGGTAAGTAAATGTTTTATGAAATTAAGCTTATGGATGAAGAATCAGTACCAGGCAAGGTACAGGTAAGTGACCTCAGTGCACTGGGGCAGCCGGGTGCAAAGGTCAAACTTGGGATCTGGTGCCAAAGTTATCCAATGGAGAAAGGGGCATTAAAAGTGGCACTACTTGTAGGTAAGTAGCACACTTTTGGAATCCAGTCTCCAGTGCTTAAGGTAAGCACCGGGGGGGCCACAAGGCAAAACCAAACTTAGACCTCCAGTGGCACAGGGGTGGCCAGGTGCAGAGTGCCAACACAGCGTCGGCACCCAATGCAAACCAATAGGGAATCTTGGAATCGGAAAAAGGCTGCAGGCTCAGGCCGGGAGGCCGATTTATGGAAACCTACAGCTTCACAGGTAAGGTGGGATGTGCTGGGGTGTCAGGACACCGTCAGTAGACATCCCCAAGGCCCAGGGGCTCTGACTGCAGGGGTGTCCTTTGGCATCGAAAGTCAGCTTACCAGTGTGATCACGGTTGGGGGGGAAGGGCGGTCATCATGCAGAGGCTGCTGACGTTGATGTGGATTCCGGCAGGGGTCAAACCACAAGGGACTCTTGCTCAGGATTGCTGGGGAACCTTTTCTGTGCCGGAGGGCCCCTTGGGCTAGGTCTGTGGGCGTCGGGCGCAGAGGTGGTCAATCAATCAATCAATCAAGCATTTGTAAAGCGTGCTACTCACCTGTGAGGGTCTCAAGGCGCTGGGGGGGGGCAGCTACTGATCGAACAGCCAGGTCTTGAGGAGTCTCCTGAAGGTCAGCAGGTCCTGGGTCTGTCGTAGGTGGATGGGGAGGGTGTTCCATGTCTTGGCGGCGAGGTGGGAGAAGGATCTGCCGCTGGTGGTTGTTCGGTGGATGCGTGGAACGGTGGCGAGGGCGAGGACAGCGGAGCGGAGCTGGCGGTTGGGGGTGTAGAAGGTGAGTCGCTTGTTGAGGTATGCTGGTCCTGCATTGTGGAGTGCTTTGTGAGCGTCGACTACACGGATCCACAGGCAGAGTGCTTGATCTTTAAAGTAGTTTTTCTTCTGGACAGGTCTGATGTCTACAGAAGATTAGGAGTTTTTTTTTAAGGCAGGCATTCCTCCCAGGATTCTGGAGGTCACTGGGCTGCGAAATGAGTCGCTCTTCTGTAGCAAGTTCTTTGAGGGCTGCAGACTGACCGGTAGGGCTGGGGACAAGTCAGTTGGTGTCTTCATTCTTCACTGCTGCACGGCTCATCTTTGTCCACTTCTTCGTAGGTCATCAGTAATCTGAGGGTTAGAAGGTAGTAGCTAATTGGCTACTTAACTTTAAGGTGACTACACCCTTTGTATGTCGACTCTGTGGAGGGAGCATACCCCTAACCTTATTGGCTAAAATCCTCCAAAGCAATATGGAGGATTTTCAAAGGAGGGGGTCACTTCAGCTCAGGGCACCGTAGGGCTGGTGCTGGCTGAGAGGGGACACACCTCTATTGTTTACTATTTTATCCGCTGACTTTGCCACAATAAGTGGGGCTTGGACAGGGGCGCGGGCATCTCCACCAGCTTGAGAGGCCCTGGTCAGCATAACAAAGGACAGGAGGCCTTTGAGGCTCACTGTCTTTCTATGCTGTTTCTGCTTGGGGGTAGGTGTGAAGCACCTCCACCTAGAGCATGCTTTGTTTCTGACCCACGAGAGCAAAAGGCTCTCACCTCAGGGGGTCAGAAACATGTCTAGAGGTGGCAGACTGGTGCAGACCAGTCAAGCACACACTAGTGGTTTGGTAGGTTTTTTAGGGGCGCACCTCTGAAGTGCCCTCTGAGTGCATTTATTAATGAACCCAACACTGGCATCAGTGTAGGCTCATTAATCTGAGGTGTTTGGTACCAAACATCTTGGATTTCGGTGAAGCTACCATGGAGCTGTGGAACGTGTGGTGACAAGCTCCCAGCCCATGTACTCAGTATGGCTTCACTGTGCACGTATAATGTCTGAGAATGGACTTTTAGACACAATAGGGGCATATCTGCTCATGCAGGTATGCTCTCACATGAGGTATGGTGCACTCTGCCTTACGGCTGTAAGGCCTGCTGTAGGGGTGACTTACCTATACCTCATGCAGTGCTGGTAGGCCTGGCACAGAGGGCTGTGTGCCAGGTCGACTCTTCACATTTATTTGCACCAAAACACCAGGCTCCTGTGGCAGTGTGCATGTGTTTGGTGAGGGGTCTCTTAGGGTAGCACAATATATGCTGCAGCCCTTACAGACCCTCTCTGGTCACAAGACCCTTGGTACCTCTGGAACCTTTTACAAGGGACTTATATGTGTGCTAGAGCTGTGCCAATTGTGGAAACAAAGGTACAGTTTTGGGAAAGAACACAGGCACTGGGAATCTGGTTAGCAGGAGCCCAGTGCACACTCAGTCAAAGATGCATCAGAGTCAGGCAAAAAGTGGGGGTGGAGGTACTGCAACAGAAACCCACTTTCCTACAACCTTGACTCCATTTTTTTTTTTAAAACATGGGACAATTTTGAATTATTTAGAATTTCTGACATTGACATTGCTCTGCTTAAACTGGTCTGACAATCACAAGATAAAACAGCGCCTCTTTCTTCTATTACCAATTTTCAGTGCACTTACTCATATAGTATAATCATTGTTTACGTTAATTCTTCCTTGATGGCATTGCAGTTTATTTGTAATTATGCTCCACCCAAACCTTTACCTTTTCACCTTTGTGCTTATTATATATCCACTCTCTAAAAAGGAGTTTGATCCTTTGCACAGTGCTGTGTACTATGCCTTGTTTCAGTGACTATCTTTTGAGGGGCCGTTGCATTCCAGTATTATGTGGTGAAATCAGGCGCCATATTTGTGAGTGTAAACAATTCTCCATGCCGACAGGTAAGAAAGGAGCGGCAAGCAGATCTTTTTAGCTGAAACAAAGGAGGCAGTATGATGCAAAGGAGATTATAACTTCTGTACGTACTTCGGTATAAACCCAGCGTTGTAAATTATTACATGAAGTGATGATGAAGACATGCATGAAATGTAATGTTGCGGCCACTGTTTATGTCGTATTGGCCCAATTAAATGCCTTCCTAGTTTTGCACAATGAGGTTTTCCCTAGCCTCATATGTCTCTAAAATTAACTGACCAAAAAGTTGAGTGACTTGCGTTTCCTGTCGTGCTGCTCGCATAGTGCCAATATCGGCAAGACTCAGTTCTCATACAGCAACATACATGAATAAACCACACAACACCTTTTTAGTGGAGAATTTTGCTGCAGGTTTATTTGCATAACCAATATGCCAACATGGTGTGTTATCTTACGGGCGATCCCAGGGCAGGGCAGCCCCTTTGCCGCCTGCCCGTCTGATGAGCCAACTTGCACCGTGGCCGTCGCCAATCGGTGGTTACCAATTATTGGGAGAGGCCACCTCTCCCATCAGTGGACCGCCAGTCCACTCCCTTACTCACGCCCCCCAACAGGTGGGCGGAGCGTTCCAGGCAGCCCCCGGTTGCTCAGACCCACAACCGCCCGTAGGACTAACGGGGCGCCGTAGTTCTTCCAGGGGACACGCTAAGACATCCCTGGGTATCCTTGGCTTAGCACCCTTGTTGTGCTGCTGCAATATAGTACCCTTCTGTACCTTGCAGACTCTGGATCGCCCTGTAACTCCTCCTGCAACACAAAACAATAAGTTAGATTCTTCCCCTCCCCGTACTACCCTTTGGCCGTCCGCAGGGTAAGCGGTAGGGTGGGAAACAGCGAGACGGGTAGCGGTCAAGAGACCGAACAGTGGGCGGGGGAAGGCTTTTGTACCCCTGTCCCCCCTCCCACGGCCGGAAGTGACGCGGCCAGCAGACCCCCTGGTCCCTAGCCCAGGGAGCCTAGTCAGCAGACTTCTGTGCCTTCCTATGGCACTAAGGCGGCCGCCCTGTTGGAGGGTCCCCTACGTGGCCCCCCTGGGCAGCCTTGGCATGTTCCACACAGTTTAACTAGTCTTTTTAAACAGAAAACTAGTTCATTAGCAGTCTATGTCACCAAGGCCAACAGAAGGTGAGCCACGGCTGCCAATGTTTGCAAATAGCAATTTCGTACTTTCCACTTAACTCTGACCTACAGACACCACGTGATCTGCTGCTGGGTGCACGACATCTGCGCCAGCTGCAAACGAGGAGGCAGGAAAGGCGCTTGCTGTCTCGGATAATGCCCGGTATCCATCACCAAGGCGAACCTGTCACAGGAACTAATACCAGAAGCAATTTGCTCTGAAAAGGGATGTGCTGCCTCTTAACCTCTCACTTCATCAGATGTGTCATTGGAATCAGCACGGCTGTTTGTACGTGACTTCCCCAGATGGCGTCATCAGCGCTGAGATGTTACAAAATCATCCCGCTGAAGGCCGCACACTATGCTGCATTGTGCACAGATTCACTGTTTGATATTGGACCCATCCCACAAAGTAAATTGACTTCAAAAGCATGGATGTGTATTAATTGCACTGAAACTTAATATTTGTTGTAAATCAATGTTCAGACTGATATATATTAATTCATTTTTATATATTTTGCATTGTAAGTTAGGGCAGTGTCATCTTTCGCCAGTTCAGAGTGCCCGGAGACCCTGGGAATGGAGGGAGATTGAAGCAGAAGAGAGGGGTGAGGCTAGATTCTAAGATGGGAGCAGAGAAGATACAGAGAAGTTTTAAAGAACAGCTATGGAGTTGCAAGAAGCCTAAATAGGCTGGATTGGTTGACGACAGGGAACAGTGGCTCCAAACCACCACCACAGAGAGAGAAGGACTGGTGGGGCAAGTGGTAGTCAAAGCAGGCAGGGACAAGAGAAAGGCACAAGGACAGACCCTTCATGTTCTGCTTTCCATGTCATAATATTTACCTGCAGACGGAGCTGAGTAAGCTGTGGGGTTGTGGTGGTACATGCCCGCCTTGTTCTAAGTGGTCAGGTCTCATAGTAAAACAGAACCCTTCCCAGGGCGCTAGGAGAAAGGCCTAACAAACTACATGACACTTATGATATAGTGTTATATCTGTTCTTTTTTTTATCTACAGCCCCACTTGTGGCACAAGTCTACGCTTGGGCATACACTGACCACACAGGTCACAGAGGATGTACGTATGGAAGGGAGGCTGCGGCTATCATGGTTAGGCATTCCAAAAGAATTGCATCTTGATTTTTTTGCTGCTATATGTTTTTAGTTCGAGCTTGGTCAGCGCATGCGCTGCTCTGCGACGCATGCTGTATTCAGGTAGGGACTTGAAGCCCCGCCCACTCCCCGCCCATATGTTTCATTGGATTGTGTCATTGTCCACTGTAAACTGTGGCTGTTCGTTGGTCAAAAGGCTTAGTAGTCCCTCCTTAGTACCTCCTTGTCTCATTTTGTAAACTCCCATGGCGACACCCCCTGTTGCGTGTGTTGTTACACTGTAGGCTTTAATTACAGCCTCGGAGCACTATTTCCTCAAATAGCTTTGACATGCTCTCCCCTAACACTTATTTTTTATTTTTATAGAAGGGGCGCTGGCATTTGCAATGCAATAGGTCTCGCATTTGCGAGAGTTTAAGCTATTGGCATTGCAAATGACAATGCCGTTTATTTATCTAATTTAAAAACAACACATAAATAAAAGGCATTGTCATTTACAATGCCAATAGCTCAAACTCTCGTAAATGTTGGAAATAGCTAGGTAGTGAGGAAAAGAAGGCCACAAAGTATACATTGCACCAACACGTTTTTCCCTGGAGAAGCCCCATCATTTTATCTGTCTCCACAACCCACGGGTTTGCTGTTCTGCGGTATAGATGTTGACCTCAACTTTGCCAGGTTCATGAGACTGCAGCCCTGGCCTGTGGGTTCATTCCATGATAACTTACTATACCTTTTCAGCATCTACCTAGGGGATCATATTTTGATACATTTTTCTTCAACTGGCCCTTTTTGGTATTAGTGAGTGTTTTTATTCAGCTCACAGAAGCAAAGCCCCTCAAAGCTAAATTAACAGGAATGCATGCCTGTGTCCCTCATTAAGAGGACAGGAGATTCCATTTAGTTTCTTGGTTGAAGTGATATTGCCAGGATATCCTGCTCATAAGAACTTCCTCTGCTTCTAGACAAGTTGGCAACAATTTTGTTTCCTTGGAGTCAGAGAGGGAGTCCAAAGAACTGCAAATCCCAGTCTGTATTTAAATATTTGTGTGTCTATAATAATGCCTCATGTAGACACAAATCATTGATTTGTCTTTGGGATACCCCCTTTAACAGTCAAGACATTTTCTTGCAGAGGCATTTTCAAACATCAAAATGACATAGAGGCAGGGCCTACCTCCTCCCTGAATTGTTCCCGGGATTGGTGTGACCATTCTGTCTCATTGTTACAGACGGGGCACCTGGAAATTATAAGTGTGCAATCCCTGAAAATCAGTGTCCCACTATTTTTTGAAAAGGTGGTGTGAAGACTTGATCAGCCAACCTGGGAGATTCTGGAATAAGACTTGATGCAGATCTCCAGAGGCAGTGAGTAATAGCCTCTGGTATTGTTGTAAGATTACACCTGGGCAGGTATGCAGGAATTTGTCATTTTGCAGTACGGTCTAAAGAAGTAAAGTTCTTCACTAAATGTATTTGTTGCCACTCTTTCAATTCTATCTGCACCGTCCGTTCACTAAAGAGAACTTTGCTTCAAAAGATTATGGTTCAGAGAACCAGCCAAGAGATCAGTGTGTTGCATGGTAGAGGATCCAGCAAGCTTTTTCCTTTACCAGCACTGTAAGAACATGGATTGTTAAACCATGGGAGGCAGAGCACTCAGTTTATATAGAAGCAGTTTCTGAATTTACTCGAGTCAAAATGGATCAAGCTTCTAGAACTGAGAGTTATTCAAGGAATGCTCTGCTTATTCTTGGTATCTTGGCACAAGCAGCAAGGCCTTGTCATATGAAAAACATGAACAACCACACCAACCCAATATTATTGTTCAAAAATAAATAGATAACATTTCACAAATGAAGTTAGTTATAAAGAATAAAGTGTAATGATGATTATGACACCAAAACAACTAAAATTGGAGTTGTAAAAAAACAAATGAAATAAAAAAGACTCACTAGAAAAGAATAATAATTTAACTATCCTATATGGTCTAACGATAAATCAATTGTAAGCCCTGTGCAGTCTCTGAAGTGAACCAGCAATAAAATCAGTTTGGGTAGGGGCTGTTGGTTCAGCGTGGGAAGGATTTCCGAAAAACAAGTACACTGCAGCCAAACAGTGATGGAGTGAGTTTGGGATAAGGTTGCTGGTTTATCCCGAGTTTTGCTTTTCGAAGTATGGCCCAATTGTGAGTTGGACAGTACTGGTGAGCTGGACACCCTGCATCTGTTATCACCAGTTCCATAATGAAACACCACACAAGCATAGTACAATTATGAGTTAATCCTTACAAAATGGGAAACAACTAATCAAACCTGTGTTTTTCTGGGACGCATTGCGCATATAATTCCAAATTCTGTCGGGATTAATGCTCCTATTTATAACCTACCCTGAGTTAGTGGTAAATGAAAATGCAGGGGCATAAAAGAGCTGGGGGATGAAAATACCAACTCTCCAAATTAAATGCCAAGAGAATCTGAATTTCATGAAAGATACGAACTTCCATTATGCATTATTCCTTTAATGCCACTTCACGCAGCACTTGAAATAACTTTACATCATAAAAAAACAGTCTAGAATAGAACATTCAGAACATATAATAAGTCCATGCAATCTGCTTCTTTGAAATGCAAAACTTGCTCCCTCCTTCATGGATGAACGAAGATCAAGAGTCCACTGGAAGGGAGAATCCTTAGAGGAACGAAGCTCTTTATAGGAAGAAAACTATTGGGTATTATTTGAAAGGAAGAGGAAACATTAATATTCCATTTTATGGACGCTTGAAGAACAAGAAATGAGTATGAAACCTCTGTAAGTCAACAACAGTCAGTTTATTGTCTATTTCACCCACCTTGCAATAATTGCAGTGGTAACCACATTAAAGGGTTTTACAAAGGAAATCAAAAGCTGATCAGTACCATCAGGGCAAAACTCACTCATTCTGGAATCTTATTCTCTCATGCAATCACAACGCAGAGTTTCATGTATGAATCAAATTTCAGATAAAATATGGTATCAGACATTGTTTTAGTACTTCTAGTAATCTCGAAAATTACCCCAAAGTCATCGTACACTCTGTTACTTACCTCCAAAACTTTAACATCCGACACTAATCGACAAGATTTTAGACAGCGTAAGGAAGCCAATTTCATAGAAAGTCTTTTCAGATTCAATTATCTATTATCAGGCCAAGAGACAAACATATGCAAAACTAAATTTACATCCCATAGGGTGTCATACCTAGGTCTAGGGGTCCTCCTTAACCTGATGCTCTCAAGCACTCTACACACCAAAACATTTTTTCCAACGATCCTGCTATTGACCAGATTGTGCCCCGCAGAGATTGCGGACCTATAGCCACCACTCGACAATCCTGGGTGCATAATGTTGTGTGGTAAAAATATATCCACTCCTAGAGGATCTTTGACTACATCCTTGGAGTTAGAAGGGACGTCATCCTCCGTGAAGAGACTGTTCCCATCAAAATTCCCCTGATCAAGATCTAATACATATTCGCCTAAGGGCATCTCACTCTCCCATATCAGTTTCTTGAGTGTGGTTAGGGTCACCTGATTCTGTTGTGCTGCATTGGACACCTCTCAATTTTGTGCTGCATAGGAGACCATTCCTCTTTGAGGTGCTTAGACCTCCTATTCTTTTTAAGGTGCTTGGACTTCCCATCTTTTTAGAGGTGCTTGGACCTCCCATCCTCATAAAAGGTATGGACTCTTTCTCAATGTGTTTAGACGTCCTCCTTCTCTTACCTCCTTTGTCCCCACAATCGGAGTCTCCCTCCGAGATAGACCAGTAGTCATTATCAGAGCCTTTAGATCTTTTCTTAACCATAACCTGATCAATTGTTTTGAGTATGCAGGTACGCATTTCATGTTGTGTTCGTTTTTTAATCAGCTCTTCATTAATCTTCCCCTGCAAAATCTCAGGACTCTCCCTCTCCTGATCTGACATGTTAGTATAATGAGGGGAGGAGGAGGGGTCTTAAAATAATAGGATGAACCCTGTGGGAACTGTTGCTGTTATAACCAAAGTAGGGCAAAGCTCTATTAAAGGGACTTAAAACCACAATGCCCTTTAAAATAAGATTTGTCAGCAACCGCTTGATCAATGCGCTGGAATGATGAGGTAATAAACGAACGATGCCCCGCAGGAACAGCTGATCGAGGAGACACTATAACTGTCAACTGTCAGCGTGACGCATTACAGAGTCTCCTGACGGCATCCCAAACTCTTTTAAAACAAATAGGGCAAAGGCAAAACAAAGATGGCGGCACGCTGCATGTTGGGCCGGCAAAGCTGTTGCCCAGCGCTTTCTTTTAATTCCTTCCAGATGCGTCACTGCCTCAAGGGATGCATCAGGCAGATGCAGCCTACAGCGGGAGCCCCAGAGAAGCCGGAGGGGGCCAGCGGGACAGCCGACAGGCTGCCAGTGCGGCCGGTGCACATACTGCAGGGGCTGTGGTAGCATGAGGTGCTCAGAGACGGCCTCAGCAGTCTGGGCCCCCAGATGCTGAAGTGGAGAGGGAGCGGTGCAGGCACTGCGCTGCTCAGAATAAGGTATGTATCGCTTCCTGACAGCCTCATAATTTAGGCAGAATATACCCTAAGTTAATAGTAATAGTTGATCTAGTCTAAGCAATTATGAATAGTTTTCATCAAAGTACCATGCAAATGCTAACCTATAAATAGTAAGGAAAAGTGTTTCCAGAAATTGGAAACAATGTGACAAACTATTGTAAGAAAATGAAACAGCAAACAAACGATAACTGTAAAAGGTAATAAGAAATTAGAAGGTACTTAGCTGCAAGGAGTAGCAATGAAAAGAGGCAGATTGTTCTGTGCATAGACTAATTATATGTTCTGAATGTTCAATTCTAGACTGTTTGCTTTATGTTGTGAAGTTCTTTTAAGTGCTGCATGGAGTGGCAATAAAGGAATAATGCAAAATGGTAGCCTCCGGTCTTGTAATGAAATTGCTATGGAGGCTTGTCATTCCCCTGGGGGGTGGTGAGAGAGGGCATCACTTTCTTTCCGTTTTGTTGCAGGGGCGGGTGGGGTTGTTTTCTGCCCTGAGCCTCTCCTGTGGCCCGGATATCCCCTCTATCAGCTGGTTTAGGACATAAACCAAGTATTTCTGCTGGTGGGGTGGTAGAGGGAATTGGGGGTGAGGGTCCTGGAGATCAGTGCAGGGACAGAGCATGGCAGGGCTATTTGAGGAGCGTTTTCAGTTCCCTGCTTGGGCTTCAGGGTTGGCCACCAGGTACGGCTGTGCCCCTTCCCCAAGCCCATGCACTCATATCAGCACCAGCTGGTTTTTCAGGTGATAACCTGTGCCCAGTAAAACCGGCCTGGTGTTTCTATAGCTGGATTTGTTTAGTTTTTGCAGACTCCATAATTTTAGGTCTTGAAAAAGTGTGCCACTTGGAACCCACACTGTGTCATTTATAACCAAACATAAGTCTGTTTTGCAATTGTCAAAACCTAACAGCAAGGCAAGGTGCAGAGGTATGGATGAGCAAGGCTCCCAGGGCCAGATATATTGATTCTTTGGCTCCTCTAAAGCCTTCAACGGTGCTGCAAAATCTTCGAGTTGGACAGTCCTAGAAATCACAGAGGCACAGGTCATGCCTTTGTCAATCACAAGTCTGTAGCTTTCTCAGCTGTTGTATTGAACTTTGTAATGCCCAGGCATGGTTGCACATGGACAAATATCTTCTGTGCACAGTTCTGCCAGTACCTTGAATCTTGCAACTAAACAATTTGAGTGGAACCACCCAGGAGATTGTGTTCACTGAGGACACTTCTATTTTCGATTATCAATTTCCTCCAGAGATAAAATATTTTTGGGGATTGCGAATCCCACTTCAATTTTGAGTACTAAGTTTTCCAGTCCTGTTGTTAAAATATGATGGAAAGTTCCCAGCGGCCTGAGACAAATCTACTGCCTTCTAAAGAAGTTAGGGTCACTGAGAAAGTAAGACAAAAGGCTAACACATGATATCACACTTCCTACATTTGTAACTTTGAGTCTGAAAGCTTTAATCAATGAAAAAACATTCTCCATGGTAAGTGACCGACACCGACAGCTTTTTAGCAATTGACAATAACTAACAAGCTCTTGTCATAACAGTGTGCTATACAGTCCCTTGTTACTCTGGTTATGGTACATTGCCTCATATGAGACACACAACTGTTTTTTGTTTTCCCCCCATTGTAACTATTCAATAGTTCCTGTATGAAAAAATATCTATTTTTTAAAGAAATATTTCTCTGACTACACATTGAGCTTGAGTTTCAAACCTGCCCTTATTAGCTTTGGAAATTAAGTTAGTTCTCCAGTTGGAATGCAGAAGACCAGAGGACCATGAGCACCAGCTGTATACTGCAGTACCCACCACAGACCTGAATCAAGAACCAATACCTACTCTTAGACCCAGGATATATACCTCACAAACGGGTAAATGAGTCTTGTTATCCAGTCAGATGAAAGCATACACCATTTTCTGATGTGATAATAGTTGGGTGGGTGTCACAATAAGAGCATGCCACTAAGGGGTCGATTCCGATTCGGGCCGGAAAAAGCACCGACCGACTCGGAGCCGGAAAAATTACCGACCGACACGTACCAGTGGCGCCCGACACGCCAAGTACGATGCAAGCCGCGATAAATCCGACCGACACGTTAGGAAACCAAGCCGACCGACCGAGCCGCTCGGAAAATAGCAATCCGGCCGGAAAAACACGCGAATCCAACCGACCGACACGCATCCGGAACAAATCCGACCGAATCGTACCCGCCAACTCCAAACCGCAAAGTACGATGCAAGGCGCGAAAAACACGACCGAGTCGGACGGAGGACAAGCCGTACGACCGACACGCATACAAAACCGAGCCGAAGCAACACAATACACCGCGACCGACGCGTACGCAGCATACAAAACTGCACAAACACAGCGTGAACGAAACGGAAAACACCGTACGAGACCAATGCAGGGTCCGACTCGGTCACAAGAACGTTTCCAACATACACAAACAGCACAAAGGAAAAATCAACCAAAAAAGGCCAAACAAGCAATTACCAAGCCAATAAATACTGGGGGTGGGGACAGAGAACAAAGACACACCCACAACTCCACCTATATAAAGGACACAAATCACTACCATGAGCCTTTGCAAATGCCATTCCACTGCCAGCACCCAAGAGAAAGCAACCACACACCCACAGCTCATCCCTCACACAAGCCACACACCATCAGCACACCAACAAATACCTACCTCACATACACCCAGCACAACACACACCCACACACCCTCACCTGCACACCAACACACACATCACCACCATCACCACCCATCACCATGCCCCCAAGAAGAATCCCAAGTTCCTAGATAGTGAATTGGAAGTCATGGTAGACGAGATCCTCAGGGTGGAGCCACAGCTGTTTGGCACTCTGGTCCAACAGACCCCCATGTCGCAGAAAACCAAGATGTGGGAGAGGATCATCAACAGGGTGAACGCCCAATCACCATGTCGGCGCACAAAGACGGACATCCAGAACAGGTGGTATGACGTGCGCAGGAGGGTACGGGACCTGCTGAAGATAGACTACATCAACAGCCAACACACCGGCAGTGGCCCTCCTGCCAAGCCAATATACCTCAGGCCCTGGGAGGAGAAGGTGCGGGCCATCCTTCCGCCAGTGAGCGTATATGGACTAGAGAACATCCCAGAGCCTGGTGAGTACACAACAAATGTACACAATAAACTGCCACAAAACACACACATCACTGTCAAGGGGAGAGTCAAACCATGCACTCATAGCAATTACACAGCAACTAGAACAGAATCATCCCAAAATGTGTATGTCAGTCAGATAAACACAACACATGCCATCAAAAAAGTCACATCCAACTGTGCCAACACATGTACAAACACAACCACAACTACAGCTAGGCAGTGGCACAAATAGAACTAACACACACATCCACACATGTAGCCACCACAACAACACCAACACACAGTGAAGACCACTCAAAGGAAGGAATTCTGTGTATGCTGGCCAAGTCAGTGTAGCCAATAGCATCATGGGAGTCGCAGTCACACATATTGCCCCCCCCACAACTGTCCCATCAACACCACCCTGAACCATGCTCACATCACAGGGAGTGGAGAAGGACTCACAAGATGGCTGACACTGGCTACTGCTGTGGGGAGCACAAGGCCCTGCTGGCAACTGTGCACCAACAAACAGCAGGACACCACTGACTGACATCCTGAGAGACAACTTCCACTCCCTGCAATGCAAGCACGTTCCATGGTGGGATATCTGGCTGGCTGGGTGGGAAGGGGGACTTGCAGCACTGACTATAGTCACCAGCACCTCCCCTCACCCCCCCCAACACAAACTCCACAGTACCCACCTGGTAGAATGCAATGCCCTCCATCCTAACACAAGATCCCACAAAGCACCACCACCCTGGGTTATGTTGTGTGAAGCACAGGGACACTCTTGGGACTCTTAGCCAAACAACTGCCAGGACAACACTCCCAGCCATCCTGTCAGCACAGCCAGCCCACCCCACAGGGAAGCAGAGTCAAAAGGAAGGAAGCATGGGCATGCTGGGAAGGGGGGTGGAGGCAATAGCATGATGGGAGTCGTAGTCACAGACATTGGTCACCCCCACAACTGTCCCATCAACACCACCCTGAACCATGCTCACATCACAGGGAGTGGAGAAGGACTCACAAGATGGCTGACACTGGCTACTGCTGTGGGGAGCACAAGGCCCTGCTGGCAACTGTGCACCAACAAACAGCAGGACACCACTGACTGACATCCTGAGAGACAACTTCCACTCCCTGCAATGCAAGCACGTTCCATGGTGGGATATCTGGCTGGCTGGGTGGGAAGGGGGACTTGCAGCACTGACTATAGTCACCAGCACCTCCCCTCACCCCCCCCAACACAAACTCCACAGTACCCACCTGGTAGAATGCAATGCCCTCCATCCTAACACAAGATCCCACAAAGCACCACCACCCTGGGTTATGTTGTGTGAAGCACAGGGACACTCTTGGGACTCTTAGCCAAACAACTGCCAGGACAACACTCCCAGCCATCCTGTCAGCACAGCCAGCCCACCCCACAGGGAAGCAGAGTCAAAAGGAAGGAAGCATGGGCATGCTGGGAAGGGGGTGGAGGCAATAGCATGATGGGAGTCGTAGTCACAGACATTGGTCACCCCCACAACTGTCCCATCAACACCACCCTGAACCATGCTCACATCACAGGGAGTGGAGAAGGACTCACAAGATGGCTGACACTGGCTACTGCTGTGGGGAGCACAAGGCCCTGCTGGCAACTGTGCACCAACAAACAGCAGGACACCACTGACTGACATCCTGAGAGACAACTTCCACTCCCTGCAATGCAAGCACGTTCCATGGTGGGATATCTGGCTGGCTGGGTGGGAAGGGGGACTTGCAGCACTGACTATAGTCACCAGCACCTCCCCTCACCCCCCCCCCAACACAAACTCCACAGTACCCACCTGGTAGAATGCAATGCCCTCCATCCTAACACAAGATCCCACAAAGCACCACCACCCTGGGTTATGTTGTGTGAAGCACAGGGACACTCTTGGGACTCTTAGCCAAACAACTGCCAGGACAACACTCCCAGCCATCCTGTCAGCACAGCCAGCCCACCCCACAGGGAAGCAGAGTCAAAAGGAAGGAAGCATGGGCATGCTGGGAAGGGGGTGGAGGCAATAGCATGATGGGAGTCGTAGTCACAGACATTGGTCACCCCCACAACTGTCCCATCAACACCACCCTGAACCATGCTCACATCACAGGGAGTGGAGAAGGACTCACAAGATGGCTGACACTGGCTACTGCTGTGGGGAGCACAAGGCCCTGCTGGCAACTGTGCACCAACAAACAGCAGGACACCACTGACTGACATCCTGAGAGACAACTTCCACTCCCTGCAATGCAAGCACGTTCCATGGTGGGATAACTGACTGGGTGGGTGGGTGGGTGGGAAGGAGGTCTGGCTGTCAACCAAACACAATCAATGCAGACCATGTTCACACCCCAGAGAATACATAGAAATGCCCAAATAATGCAGGACAATGTGCCACACCAATATCAACCCCTGACTGTGACGACTTAGGACAATACAATGTACAGGCCCGCACCCCGAGGCACAGTCACAACTGTCAGGTGTGTCAACCACTGATGCCTGCAGAAACATGAAATACATTGTTTGTGTCTCCCAAAAACAGGTGATGATAGGGACACAGCAGCAGACGCTGAGGAGTCCCAGTCCCAGGCTCAAGAGGATGCCGAGCTCACTGGCGTCGTACAGCCTCTGTCCTCCTCGGACGATGAACAACCTGGCACATCCGGTGCAAGTCAACTTGCTGCACCAGCAGGACCACCAGCTGCAGCACCAGCAGGTCCACCAGCTGCACCCCCTGCACCCACCCCTCCAACGACTGTCACCACGAATACCATCCCTGCCGACATGGACAGAATAAGGAACAACACCAGCGCAGTGACCCTGGACCAACCTGGGGCCATGGACACCACCACCACCACCACCCCCAAGGTGGACCAGGGTTATCTGTGCGTGCAACTGCACACACTGCACATGTCAGCAGGGGTGGTGGGAGGGGTGGGAGACAGAGGTCGCTGCTTGCAGACGTTGCTGGTGTGCATGAAGACCCACAACTGGTACGCATAGCTGATGCGTACCAGTCCAGCACCGGAGAGCTCAGCCAGGTAGTGGGGCTCCTCAGAGACATCAAACAGCAGCAGGCTGCCCATCATGCCCGCTTGGACTCCCACATGTCCCACGTGGAGTCACACATGTCACGTGTGGACTCCCACATGTCCCGCGTGGAGTCCAAGTGGGATGTACTACATGAGATGACGGCGGTGCACAGGGACATTTTACAATGCCTCCGCCAGATGAACAGCAACCAGTCCACACCTCCCTGTGTGCCAACAACATCTGGTACCGAACAAACTGCAACTGCCACAGGGAGGGAGGAGGACTCTGGCGGAGAGTCCCCTGCACCGCAGCAGCCTGCACTTGAGGGCCCCCCCCCAAGAAGAGGGGTCGTCCGAGGAGGGGAAAGTGAGAGGCTGATGGCCAAGCGCAACTCCCAGGAAGCCTGAACCTGTTCTGGATTTTCGCCTTTGTGCACAGACTGTTCACCCTGTTGATGGCAACACTACTCCCACACATTGCATGGGGAGTACAAGTTGGAACAATGTGTCAGACAACTGTGGCCCCGATACTGGGGATCCTGTCTACCTGGACTTTCAATTCACCTAGGAACTTGGGATTGCAAGATTCATGTACAGCACAATCCATCCTATGCACTATTAACACAGATGTATCACAATAAACACACTAATACACCATACTTGCCTCTGTCGTGATTCCAACGTGGGTGCTGTTATGGGGATGATGAACTGCAAAATTACACTGTGTATGCGAACTGCAACAGCAAGGACAACACAGGCATGTGAGTACAGGCAACGTGACACATATGAGGGAGACACACCACCAGGGCTACACAACACATACACACCTAGGCCATCTGACTCATTGCCTACACTGATGTTGCCAGGGAAGACGGTGCAATGCACAGACACCACACCCATTCCCAGTTGTAGTCAAGTAGCCCACAGGTGCAGTAAGCAAATGGCAGTCAAATGTGTGACCACAGACAACGCACATCACAAAGTGAAGCACAGGTTTATTACACAGTAGCAACATGCCGTAACCACTACAGATGCAAGGTAACCCCACCTGGTAGCGGGCACACAGTCAACAACTGTAGACGGAAGGAAGTCCATGGGTGTGGCGCACATCACCTGTAGGGACACAACAGCTACCAGCCTGGATGTGCAATCACGTCGTCGGTGGACACAGTTGACCAAACGAATCTGAAAGTACCCTGTGAAGGACAGAAATGACACACAGTCAAAAGCAATGCAGTACAGGACAGATCAGCAAAACTCATGCACAATACATGTTACAAGATACCCACCCAGAACCAAGTTAGCATGTCAACACTGTTGGGGAGTACAGCCCACCTGTCACCACACATCGCAACACACATCCTGTCAAGTAGCCCATGGACACACTCCAACAGCACCAGAGCACCACCCACACATCATGCCAACTCACATCATTCACATGACACCTCAGGATACTCACATTCAGCTAAAGAAGTTGGTGATGAGCTGTGTGCGGACATCACCATCACCATCATCATCATCATCATCGTCACTGGCATCGTGGTCCAGGCCAGGATCCTCCACAGGTGGCGGATGTTGGTCATCGTCATCCTGGATGAGAGGCAACTCCTTCCGCACTGCCAGGTTGTGGAGCATGCAGCAGACGATGATAATCTTGCACACTTTCGCAGGGGCATATGGGAGGGACCCTCCGGTCTTGTCCAGGCAGCGGAAGCGGCTCTTCAGGAGACCAAAGGTCCGCTCAATCACTCTCCTGGTCCGACCATGTGCCTCATTGTAGCGCATCTGGGCAGGTGTCACAGGGTTCCTGAGGGGTGTCAGCAACCACGGCATGTTGGGGTATCCCGAGTCACCTACGGACAGACAAGTGCACATCAGCTGACTTGGAAAAGTGGGCGGAATACTACAGATCAGATCACACACAATGGCACAAAGTCAGTACACACCGACAAGCCAGGCACGCTGGTTCTGCATCTGTGCCATCAACCTGGGGATGCGACTACTCCTCATCACAAAGGCATCGTGTGCTGAACCAGGGAAACGGGCACACACGTGTGTGATGGTCATGTCTGCAAGACACACCACCAGTGCATTGACCGAGTGGTAGTGCTTGCGGTTCCTGTAGGCCTGCTCCTGGGCCTGTGGTGGTACCAAAGCCACATGTGTCCCATCAATGGAGCCAATGACATGCGGCATCCTCCCCAGGGCATAAAAGTCACTCTTCACGTCAGTGAGTCGTCGCAGTCTAGGGAAATATATGTACCGGTTCAGGAAGAGCAACATTGCCGCCAAGAAATCGCGGAGCACACGGCTGAACATGGTCTGTGACATCCCACCAGCAGACGCCACAGTATGTTGGAAGGTACCGGTGGCAAAGAAGTGTAGGGCTGCCATCACCTTCACCTTGGGGGTCAGCGCTGTAGGATACGGCCGGCCAGGCTGCAAATGTGGGGACAACTGCACTGCCAAATCCTCAATCAGCTGCCTGGTGAAGCGGTACCGTCGGATGCTGTCCCGTTCCACCATCGTTGCCAGGTCTGGGAATGGCCGATGGACAGCAGGAGCCCTGCAGTGCAGAGGAGAAGTAAGCAAGATCGTCAGTCACCCCACATATGCGGCATTGAACACACTCAAGTTCCCAACATACATCATCATGAGGCACAACTACATGAAGTGTGCAGTACCGGAACGACATGTATGGTACATACATGGCCAACATCTGTCAACACGGTCCTACAGGTGGCATCAATTTGTCCCAGGTTGGCCCATTGGATATCATGATGCTGTGTCAAAGTCACCCCCCCAGTGACATGTGAGGACAGATGTGCCCCAGGCACCACAGCTCAACGACAGGCACATTCCCAGGGACCCTGTAATGCCACATGGACACTGGCATCACCTGGAGTATCATGTGTACACCACAGCAAAACAAACATGACCCCCACAGGTAGTGGCCACACTTGCCATGGCAGGAGAGCCATGGACGTCTGTGACACACACGCACAACATCAGAGTCCATGCACACACAACGTGGATGTGGAGACTGTCTCCCATTGTGCACATGAAATCAGAGACATTGTAAACACTACATGCACAAAGACTGTGGAGGGCCATCACTATTGTGCCACTGGGACACCCTGGCTCAAACATACCGTCCCACATGGGACTCACGGGGTATGTGACATGACATACACAAACACCACTGTGAAATGTGACCATGACACATGCACAGATATGAACAGTTGCACATCACAGTGGTCACGTACACGTAACACCCAGGATCCTGTCCCCATGAACACGTGCACAGCCTGGGGGTGGCTGCCCACAGGTGACACCCACAGGACAACATGTACACCAACATACACACAATAGGAAATGCAGCCTTACATGCCTTATGATAAGGTTTGGACAGGCTGTCGTGATGTAGGTGTGCCCCTCACTCCCTGGGAGCTATCTGTGGCTGGCATATGTCCATCTGAGACAGGCATGCTGACCTATGCCAGTCACATATACAGTGATGCGTTGAACAGCAATGGACCGACCGGTGCCTCCGGCCGGCCCATTGCTTTCAATGTGTGCGGGTACGCGTTGTACCCCTGTGCGCGTTGAACTGCAATGGACCGATCGGTGCCTCCGGCCGGCCCATTGCTTTCAATGTGTGCGGGTACGCGTTGTACCCTGTGCGCGTTGAACAGCAATGGACCGATCGGTGCCTCCGGCCGGCCCATTGCTTTCAATGTGTGCGGGTACGCGTTGTACCCCTGTGCGCGTTGAACTGCAATGGACCGATCGGTGCCTCCGGCCGGCCCATTGCTTTCAATGTGTGCGGGTACGCGTTGTACCCCTGTGCGCGTTGAACTGCAATGGACCGATCGGTGCCTCCGGCCGGCCCATTGCTTTCAATGTGTGCGGGTACGCGTTGTACCCCTGTGCGCGTTGAACTGCAATGGACCGATCGGTGCCTCCGGCCGGCCCATTGCTTTCAATGTGTGCGGGTACGCGTTGTACCCCTGTGCGCGTTGAACAGCAATGGACCGATCGGTGCCTCCGGCCGGCCCATTGCTTTCAATGTGTGCGGGTACGCGTTGTACCCCTGTGCGCGTTGTACCTCAATGGACCGATCGGTGCGCACCCATTGACAATGGGCTTGCCTGGCAACGGACGCGTTTTCGAATTTCGAACGAGTCGGTTGCTGGAAAATCAGTTGGTCACCCACAACAATGTTGCAAAATCATGTATGTCATGAAGTTGAAGTTTTGAAGGATGCTGTGGGCGTGTTTTGGTGCTGCTATTCCATGGATTGGCCAGATTCAGAAGATGCAAACGACTTGGACCTATCACTTTGGACACAAGGGACAGTATCTGCCTCTCCAGCACATATATATTGCTGCCTGTTCCCCTGAGAGCCCACTTGCCTGCACTACATGCTCCAGGACGACATCTGCCACTGCACTGCTGCTGTCTCTGCCCCTCTGGACCCTGCAATGGCACGTACTGTGGAGAGAGCCCCAGCCTTCAGCCTTGAGGAGAACCAGGCCCTGCTGGACAGCCTACTTCCACAGTACAGCAAGCTGTATGGGACACCAGGGGAGCAGGTGAGTGTTCTGTGCACTGCCTTTCTGAATGTGCATTTTGTCTGACTAGCAAGGCTGAGAGTCAGCACACCACTGGCTAGCAGGCTCACTGAGTAGTTGTCACCCCCCATAGTGTGTAGTGACTTGCACTGGACAGGTATGGTGCAGTGACAGTGCTTCTGAACAGGGTTTTACTCCCCATGCAATGATACCATGTAGTGACTTCTGGAAAACTGTCCATGGGCAGCCGTGCACTGCCTGGGTACACCATGTGCCCCTGTGATTGCGACATGTATATGCAACTGTGTCATGCACGGATATGTTGCATGTGTAGTAATGGCCTTATCACTTTGTCATCCTGACAGGCTTCTGCCCATCGGAAGCATGAGATATGGAAGGACATCGTCCGGGCTGTCCGGTCCGTGGGGGTCTACAAGCGCCGGATCCGCAACTGCCAAAAGAGGTGGCAGGACCTTCGGGGCTGGACCCGGAGGATTGCACGGGTCCAGCTGAAGCTGTCGCCTCCTCGCAGGAGGGGCGGAACACGGACCCTGACCCCCCACATGCTCAGGATCCTGGCGGTGGTCTTTCCAGACCTGGATGGGCAGCTGAAGGCCAGAGAGCAGCAAGGAGGGGGTGAGTCAAAGACTGCACTGTGTACTCTGTCTAACATGCTATGTGCCCTCCTCGGGCCTGGTTAAACTGCCACAGTACAGCAGTCATGTTGTCCAGGAGCCATGTCCCTCTATTGTGCACTGCCCACTCCTCATCTGATACCCAGGTGTGGCCCTTACATGCAGGGAATTCTGTCACTTAGGACTGTGTCCTTGCAGTTTGCTTGACTCAAGGTGGGAGACAGCATCTGTTTCCCTGACTCTGTGGTGGGCATCATGGGTGGGTCCATTGCTTACACAATGCCTGTATTCTGACATGTATTCAGCGTGTTACTTTGATCTGTGGTCCAATTGCTGAGCTGATCCACCACATGTGGCTGGGGTACCTGGCACACACCCATGCTGCGGGTGGGAACAATGTTTGGGCCCCAGGAGTATGTATATGACGTGTGTCACACATACTTAGCCAGCTGCCTACAGTCCAGGGCTCATCCCTCATTCATGTGGGGCTGGACAGTCATGCCTACTCCAGGCCATACAATACACTCTGTACTCCCACTCCCGTGTATCAGCGGACACATTGTGCACAGTGATTTGACCCCTCAGGTGTCTGCCTCTGTGTCAGTGTGCTGTGGATTAGTCGCCAGGACTGCTGTGGAGTTTCTTGGTAGGGGCTCAGCATGCCACTGGAGATGTGACCATAGGAGACGATACTTGTGTGACACATAGGTGTCTGATCAGCTGCCCATGCAGACTGGGGCATGTAAATGTGAAGTTCAGGCAGCTGTTCCCCATGCACAGCAGAGTGTGAGGGGCTCAGGTTCAGAGGGTAGTGTCACAGGTCTCCCATATGTCCAATAGGTATGACCTGGACAGATGAGGGTTAAGAGGATGTGTTGTGGGGGGGATGTACATGTGCACTTGTGCAGCTCCAGGACTTGCATTCCCCATGACCTACTATTGTGACACAGTGCAGAGTGTTGTTGTCTGGCTGCAAAGTCATACATCACTGAGCCAGTGATGTATGACTTTGCAGTCATGCCTCCGCCATGGCATGTGTCTACTGATTGGTGAGCCTGCAGGGGAGTGACATGTGCTACATGCACACCATAGTGGCGCTGGCTATCAGGACATGGGTGCATCATGGTGTCTGTCGCTGGTATGCATCACATGCATTTCCTATTTGACTCTGGGCATCCCTTACATCCGGAAACCTGTACTGACTCAGTGGCAAGAGCTGTGATGTGTCCACACCGTGTCCTCTGCACTGTCCAACTACTGTGTACTTGGTGCATGTGTCAACACTGGGGTGTTGCAATCCAACAGACACCAGACAGATGGGTGCAAGGCCATGTGGGATGTGAGTGCCATGCTTGGCATCAGACTGACAATTGACTTCTCCTGTTCAATTAGTGCACTTTTAGCAATGTACAACTAATGATGCCAGGGCTTGCTCTGTGATGTGCTGTGCTCACAGTGGTGTGTGCGTTATGTGCAGGTGACTGATGTCTGTCTGTTTCCCCATTGTTTGCAGATACATCCACGGCCACGGAAGGGGACAGCTCCACGGACCAGGAGGAGCCGGAGAGCCAGACTGGGTCAGCAGCCGAGGAGTGGTCGGAGGGACCCAGTGGCACGGAGGGCGAGGGGAGCCACACCGAGGAGTCCTCAGCAGCATCCACCTCAGCTGAGGACCAGAGCAACTCGGAGGATGACTCCCTTGTGGAGGCGGGTGTCAGCAGCCACCACACCCCAGCTAGTGTTGCTGTCCCCGCCACCACCAGCACCACCACCGCCCTCCCATCGGCTCCCATTCCCCAGGTCCGTGGAGGCTCCCATGTCCGGGAGCGTGTCTCCTTTGGGCCAGGCACCGCACCCCCTGCCCCTGTGTCCCCTGCTGCCCTGAGTGAGGAGTCTGTGTACCTCCTTCGCCAGCTCCATGTAGGGCAGACAGCCATGCTGAGTGTCCTCCATGCGCACACCGCGCTGTTGACTCAGCTGGTGTCGTTCATGGAGGGCATCTCATCGGGCATGTCTGACCTACAGAGGGGCAATAGGTCCATGGACTCCTCCCTGACGGCAGCAGTGTCCCTCCTCAAACGGTCCCTCACCCCTCCTGCCTCTGCTCCATCCACACTCCCCAGCACCTTACCCATCCCAGGCACACACACACCGGCACAGGCACACACCAGCACACACACATCCAGCACACTGACACACACGCCAATGACAAAACGCACACGCACGCACATTCAGGGGACTGAAGCCAGACTCACAGGGGATGGGGCCCTGGAACACACACACGCATCCACATGCACTGCGCAGTCCTCAGTTCCCTCTCCCTCCAAAGCACCCTCCCTTGCCTCACCTGCAACCCCAAAGTCACAGCAGCTCTTCCTCTGTGACCTCGGCCTCTTCCCCACCGATGAAGCTGCTCCAGCATACCGGGGGAAGAGGAAGCCCACCCACACGGAGCAGAGTGCCCCTCGCCCCCGGACACCCTCCCCCAGGCGCAGACGGACTGAGGCCCCCACCCGCAAGTCCCCCCGGAGTGGTAAGAGCAAGACCCCGCCACCGCCCTGCAGCTCAGGCACAAGGTCTCCGTCCTCCATCCCTCAGGCCCCCACTGCACAGGTGCCCCCACCACACCCTGCCCCAGGTTCCCCCACCCACAGATATACCATCCCCAAGAGGATCCGGCCTTCTCCCCTGCCACTTGCTCTCCCAGCACCACACCCCCGCTGCGCTTGTCTGTGCCACTGATGTGGTGAGGGTGTCCTCCCCTCTGTCCAACCCACCTTGCCTGTTCCCCATTCTCCTCCCCTGGAGGTAGGCACTGCAGTGGAGTCCACTACCGCCCTGTCTGACTTGGGCACTGCAGTGGCGGACCTGTCCACCCCATCTGCAGGGTCCACTGCAGTTGTGCCGGCACCCACGACATCTGAGTCATGCCCCCCAGTTGTGCCGGCACACACCATGTCAGACACCTCCACTGCAGTTGTCAGTGGCTCTCCAGCACCCACCACCCCTTCCCTGACTCCCCTGGTGAGCCCTGATCCTGTCCCTGCGGTGCCTGGCCTGCCCCCCGGTTGCCCCTCCTAGTGGATTGTCCCTGGTATTGTGCAGGCATGCGTAGGGTGACATCTGCCAGTGTCACCCTGTTTGAACTTTGACAATGGACTGGCCATTGGCCTTTGCTCTAATTTCTTCTGGACGTCGTTATCAAACAACACATATGCTGAATAAAGCAACTTTCTTTTCTCTAGTGCTCATGCTTCAGATGTACATGTTGTTGGTGCAGCTAACCATGCCCTTGCTGCAGTGATGGTGATATCTGGTCTCATGATTATGAAGTGTTACTGTGCAGGAACCCATGTGGTACAGGGGGAATGTGTCCTATCATGTGGTGTATCCATGTCATCAATAGCAGCATCTGAGGGTGTCATGTGTTCAGTATTTGGCAATGGGTTTCCTACTTACATTGGCAATTTCATATCTGTGGCTTCCACCCCTGCACATCTGTTGTGCCTGCCATCGTTGCATTTGTCTACTTCCCTGACCGTGTTGCCATCTCCAGTGGACATGCAGGTTTGGGCATCAATGGGGAGGGACTCATCCGTGTAGTCAGTGCAACATTGCTATACAAGTGTGTTGGATCTGTGCTGATGATTCCATTGGCACATCCATGACCAGGCTGATGTGATGGGAGCCCTCATTTGGTGCTAATTGTTGATTGTGTGACCAAGTGCTCAGCTGACATGATGGGGCCCTACTGAGGCAACATATGGCACAGCTTTCCTCACACAGGAGTGGAGTCCCCTCATGGCAGTGTGTACACGTGTGACATTGCCTGCGCCCAAGGTGTGTGTTGTATGTGCATGTCTGTGTGTTCACTTCCATTCATCTGCGCATGCTGTGATCCCTAGTGTTGTACCTGTTTGTGATGCTTGCTGACTTGAGCTATGTTCCCCCAAAGTCTTCTCCCTGTGTTCTCTGTGATGTGGGTGCATGGCACATTACTGGTCATCAGGGTGTCACCCATAGGTGTGTTTGCTGTCAGGGCAGAGTTTGTGTGCAGACGCAGATGGGTCACAGTCAGGTTTCCCTTTGGCACTTGTTGTTTGCCCCTGTCATGTGATTTCCAGTTTGTGTTATCTTTCAGTGATTGTGACACGTTGTGTGTGTGACTGCTGGCACTCCTTAGGGTCCGGGCTGCAATGTTGGTTGTTGTCTATGTGTGTTCTTTGTGGGTGACCTTGGCTTCTTCATTGGTGTGTGACTGTGGCTGGGATCCCATTGGTCGGTGTGGTATTGCCGTCATGTCCATGTACAGCGTAGTGTGCAGTGTGTCAGACATTCAGGAGTCTTGTTGAGTGTCCATGTGTGATGTGTTTCTACACCTTGGTTCCCACCCACCACCCTGGAATAGTCATGGGTGCATGTGCAATGTCACCAGTGCATGTGTACTTCACTGCTGCACATTGTTGGAGGTCGAGGGGTGTGGTCTTGAGTGTGTGCAGATGAGAGTTGTTGCCCGGCTAGTCCCCTGCCTCCATGTTGGCCTTGGCTTACTGGCCATGCTGATTGATTTGTGCTTGTGTAGGTGTGATGGTAGTTTGTTGCTCAGGACACCTGACTGTGGTTCACAGTGTGAACGACATTTAGCTTTGTCATCACAGTGGTATTTTTATTCAGCCCAGGGTCACCACATTGTGGGGGCCCTGGGGGTGGTGCTGTGGTGTGTCTGTGACTTGCTGTGTCAGTTGTTGTTCCTACGTGCCTGTGTGACATGTGTGTTTTGTGCTCCCTCTCACCTGTCAATGCCTGCTTGCCCACATAGGGGATTTGGATCCATGAGTTACCTTAGTGTGGCAGTGTATGCACATCTGTATGATTGGTATTCAGCTCTCCTCATGTGTTGTGTTGTTGCCTGGGGACACTGGCACCCCCACCCCTCACCTGCTGTGTATGATGACAGTGTTGGTCTGCCTGTTTGTGTTTGTGCATCTGCACCACTGCATTGGCATATCTTGGGTGTGCCATTGGCTGTATGTTGTTTGGTGTGTTTCCCCTGCTGTCCCTGGGACTCCTAGGTCATCGGTCAGCACAGTGATCATGGTTTGTGTGTCCCATTGCTGCCATGGTATGGTATCTGTTCACCTCACATCTGCTGTCTCCACAGGGTATCTGCATTTGTGTGCCCATTGGTGCAAATATGTGGTTCTGCATTCTGATGGTCACTTCTGTCATTGTGTCATTGATGACTGTTGACGGTCTCAGCCCCCATGGGTGTTGTTTGTCTGCACATGGCCAAAGGAATGTTTCATTTGCACTGCAGTATTTGGCTCCCCCAATTTATGTTGCAATGGGACACATACACTACTTTGCCACAGATGAGTTTTTGGTTCTGTGACCAGGAATGATCCATGCAGTTTGGCAGTTGCAGCTCTTTCTTTGTCAACAATTACCTTTTGGTCACTGTGATGATGAGGGTGTAGACCCCATTGCCACAATGGTCAAAATGTGCTTCAGCTATGGACCCCACACTTGCCTTTTGGTCACTGTGATGATGGGGGTTTAGACCCCATTGCCACAATGGTCAAAATGTGCTTCAGCTATGGACCCCACACTTGCCTTTTGGTCACTGTGATGATGGGGGTTTAGACCCTATTGCCACAATGGTCAAAATGTGCTTCAGCTATGGACCCCACACTTACCTTTTGGTCACTGTGATGATGGGGGTTTAGGCCCCATTGCCACAATGGTCATGGGCTGCTTGCATTGTGGGTGCCACACACATATATGTGTGGCACATGTGCTAGGGGGTCACGTTGTATGTTCAAAGTCATGTTCGGTGTTGTAGGCATTTGACACAGCCTACACACGCTTGTCATGGTGGTGGGGGGATGTCTTTATCTTGCATTCCCTAGGTTGTGGTGTGCTGGTTGTGTCATGCATTGTCCATCCTATGAGTGGGGGTGGTAGTAGTGGTAGGCATCCTGCCCCCCTGGCTAAGGGTGGTAGTAGTGGTAGGCATCCTGCCCCCCTGGCTAAGGGTGGTAGTAGTGGTGGGCATCCTGCCCCCTGGCTAAGGGTGGTTGTAGTGGTAGGCATCCTGCCCCCTGGCTAAGGGTGGTAGTAGTGGTAGGCATCCTGCCCCCCTGGGTGAGGGTGGTAGTAGTGGTGGGCATCCTGCCCCCCTGGCTAAGGGTGGTAGTAGTGGTGGGCATCCTGCCCCCCTGGCTAAGGGTGGTAGTAGTGGTAGGCATCCTGCCCCCTGGCTAAGGGTGGTAGTAGTGGTGGGCATCCTGCCCCCCTGGGTGAGGGTGGTAGTAGTGGTAGGCATCCTGCCCCCCTGGGTGAGGGTGGTAGTAGTGGTGGGCATCCTGCCCCCTGGCTAAGGGTGGTAGTAGTGGTGGGCATCCTGCCCCCCTGGCTAAGGGTGGTTGTAGTGGTAGGCATCCTGCCCCCTGGCTAAGGGTGGTAGTAGTGGTAGGCATCCTGCCCCCCTGGGTGAGGGTGGTAGTAGTGGTGGGCATCCTGCCCCCTGGCTAAGGGTGGTAGTAGTGGTGGGCATCCTGCCCCCTGGCTAAGGGTGGTAGTAGTGGTAGGCATCCTGCCCCCCTGGCTAAGGGTGGTAGTAGTGGTGGGCATCCTGCCCCCTGGGTGAGGGTGGTAGTAGTGGTAGGCATCCTGCCCCCCTGGGTGAGGGTGGTAGTAGTGGTGGGCATCCTGCCCCCTGGCTAAGGGTGGTAGTAGTGGTGGGCATCCTGCCCCCCTGGCTAAGGGTGGTAGTAGTGGTAGGCATCCTGCCCCCCTGGCTAAGGGTGGTAGTAGTGGTAGGCATCCTGCCCCCGTGGGTGAGGGTGGTAGTAGTGGTGGGCATCCTGCCCCCTGGCTAAGGGTGGTAGTAGTGGTGGGCATCCTGCCCCCTGGCTAAGGGTGGTAGTAGTGGTAGGCATCCTGCCCCCCTGGCTAAGGGTGGTAGTAGTGGTAGGCATCCTGCCCCCCTGGGTGAGGGTGGTAGTAGTGGTAGGCATCCTGCCCCCTGGCTAAGGGTGGTTGTAGTGGTAGGCATCCTGCCCCCTGGCTAAGGGTGGTAGTAGTGGTAGGCATCCTGCCCCCCTGGGTGAGGGTGGTAGTAGTGGTGGGCATCCTGCCCCCTGGCTAAGGGTGGTAGTGGTGGTGGGCATCCTGCCCCCTGGCTAAGGGTGGTAGTAGTGGTAGGCATCCTGCCCCCCTGGGTGAGGGTGGTAGTAGTGGTAGGCATCCTGCCCCCCTGGGTGAGGGTGGTAGTAGTGGTGGGCATCCTGCCCCCCTGGCTAAGGGTGGTAGTAGTGGTAGGCATCCTGCCCCCCTGGCTAAGGGTGGTAGTAGTGGTAGGCATCCTGCCCCCGTGGGTGAGGGTGGTAGCAGTGGTGGGCATCCTGCCCCCTGGCTAAGGGTGGTAGTAGTGGTGGGCATCCTGCCCCCCTGGCTAAGGGTGGTAGTAGTGGTAGGCATCCTGCCCCCCTGGCTAAGGGTGGTAGTAGTGGTAGGCATCCTGCCCCCCTGGGTGAGGGTGGTAGTAGTGGTAGGCATCCTGCCCCCCTGGGTGAGGGTGGTAGTAGTGGTGGGCATCCTGCCCCCTGGCTAAGGGTGGTAGTAGTGGTGGGCATCCTGCCCCCTGGCTAAGGGTGGTAGTAGTGGTAGGCATCCTGCCCCCTGGCTAAGGGTGGTAGTAGTGGTGGGCATCCTGCCCCCTGGCTAAGGGTGGTAGTAGTGGTAGGCATCCTGCCCCCTGGCTAAGGGTGGTAGTAGTGGTAGGCATCCTGCCCCCCTGGGTGAGGGTGGTAGTAGTGGTAGGCATCCTGCCCCCTGGCTAAGGGTGGTTGTAGTGGTAGGCATCCTGCCCCCTGGCTAAGGGTGGTAGTAGTGGTAGGCATCCTGCCCCCTGGCTAAGGGTGGTAGTAGTGGTAGGCATCCTGCCCCCTGGCTAAGGGTGGTAGTAGTGGTAGGCATCCAGCCCCCTGGGTTGGGGTGGTGGCGCGCATTCAGGCCCCTGTGTGCATATGTGGCATTGGTGATGGGTATCCCGCCCCTATGGTGCTGCTGTTGCTGGTGTAAGTATATTCAGATTCCCAGTGTATGTGTGTGATGTGTCGTGTACGTGTTGTATGTGTTTTGTGGTTGGTGTCTGACTTACCTTCTGCGCCGTACGCGTCCGTGCCTGTTCCGGTAGTAGATGTAGAATATTGGTATGATCGGGACGATGGGATTCATGGTTGGTTCGTGTCGTTCGTCCTTCTCGCTGCTTCGCGTCGTCCTCGCCGCTTCGCTTCGTCCTCGCCGCTTCGCGCCGTCCTCGCCGGTGCCGTGTTCGTCTCGTAGCCGTGGATCGTGTTGTGGCGCGATTCGGAGCTTATGTGCGCCTCTCCCGGATGCTTTGACGTGCCGTGCGTAGCGACGGGTTCGGCGCGTACGGGAAGCGCATCGTACTTGTCCGGCCGGACGGGGCTGCATTTTCCCTTCCGTGCGACTCGATTCGGCGTTTCCGGATTCGCCTCGGTCGGAGAACAGGACCTGGTTTGGGTGAGTACGGCTCGGCCGGAATTTTTGCTGTTGTGCGCATCGTACTTGCTCGTTCGGTGTGCTGTACGGATCGGTCGGGAAACTGGCTTTCGCATGGCTTTTTTCCCGACCGAATGGTATTGGGTGCGCCTCCGACCGAGATCGGAATCGGCCCCTTAGTGTCTCCGGGTTTAAAATGTATACTGATCAAAAGTTATATTTTCTCCTAACACCACTTTAAAAATATTTGAAGTAGCTCATTTACATGCAAGCTGAAGACCTACACTGCTGGCTGTAGTTGCTACAGAACGAAAGATCCATAACTTCTCTGCCAGACACCTGATGCCAAACAACCATCAATGGGGTTACCCTGCGTTCCTCCAAACTTCGAGTTGTTATAGTAAAAAAACATATGTGGTTCTCTCATAGCAATTAGTCCAACTTTCAATGTTTAGAGAAGTAATCTCCCCACAAACGAAATAATCATAAGGATGCACACAAACTTAAACCATGTCTTATTTGCTGAAAATATTTTGTCATATAATGGTTTACTTCACTTTATAAGCAATCTAGATTCTAACAAGGTGCTTTGTGTGCAGTAAAGAAAGTGCTAGTGTAACAGGTGAATGCACGTGAAAAAAATAGTATTTACAATGCAATAAATTAGTCCACAATAGTTTCAGCCTGGCTATACAATTTGTAAATGTGTCTCATGAAGGTAGGCATACAATACTTTGCTGCAACACAGTTATGCAGTACAGGCTATTGTATTTATATCAATGTTTTAATACTTATCCCTCTGTGCGAAATTACATCAACAATTCAGGTATGCTTCAGGACAACAAGTGGAGGCACTCTTGGCTCTGTGTGTTGCTCCCAAATGGTCACTCTAATATTCTCTCACAATAGGTACCAAAGGGTTACCAAAGCTTACAAATATTTTCCAAAGATTATTTTTGATCACATTCCACAATTGAGTCCTCCAGCTTCACTTGAATGGGGTGTTTATACAGAAGCAGTTAACAGACTATAAAATAATTTCAAAGATGACACCAGCATTATATTGGAGAGGCACAGCTTTTTTACTTATCATCAGCTTCAATATGAAACAATTGAAAGGTTTCAAGTGGAACTTAGGATTCTTGCCTCCATGTGTGAATTTGATGGTACATTAGACAATTATTTTTGGGATCAAATAGTGGTCAACTGTTTTGATGGAGAACACCAGAAAGATTACTGTGTTGCAGGAACCCCAGTCTTGAAGACACTCTGGAAATTGCCAGACTGATAGAGAGGTCCTATGAAGGCATCTAAACAACTGGGAAAGTTCAGCAGTCATCTGAGATTGATAATATGAATGCAGTTGCATAAATTATAATGCTACACCAATCGCTGAGAACAAAAGACTTTGTAAAGATGGGAAAAGCCCACTGGAATGTTTTTCAGATTCTGGTCTAAGACACACTGGGCTAAATCCAGAGACTGTACTTCATTATGCAAAATATGTTTAAAATGCAGAAAAGTCTAGTATTTTGCCAGCGCTTGCAAAAATGCTCAAAGGGTTAGAAAATGAGAGGAAGGAAGCAGAGTGGGTTTTTTTCATCAAAATGGTAGAGTCAGTTTACCCAGACAAGAGTAACGATCCAACTTGCAGCATAGGAATTGGTGATGTAGAAGTTCAAGTCACAATAGACTCAGGTTCACCCATCACCATTGTGACTGGTAAGCTGTATCTGAAGGAACAGAGTCAAGTGGAATAATGTCCTACTGACATTCACACTACGTTGGGTTATTTCATGGAGACGGTCATATATAAAGATAGGTTGATTCACACCACAGTCATTTTGCCAAGAAAGGGTGCAATATACTTGGGTGGATGGGACCAGGAGCATTTGCAATGGTGTTGAGAGCTGGTACCACTTGTTCAATTTCTCTTGCGGATGCCCCATCTCCCCAAGCTACTTCACTGGAATAGTTACTTGACAAACAAAACATCCAGTTTGAGGATAAGATTGGCATGGTGAAGGGGTATGAACACAAAATTGTTTTGAAAGCTGCTGCTGTTACGGTAGTTCACAAAGTGCAGAATGTTCTGTTGTGCATCAAATGTCAACTGAAAAAGCATTTAGATAAGTTGTCTGATGAAAATGTTACTGAGCCTACTGACTCATCTAAATGGATTTTCCTATTGTGGTTTTTAAGAAGATGTCAGGAGTCTTAAGGCTAAGTGTAGACCTTAGATTTCAAATCAAAACATCCTAGTGTTTACCCCTCCTTAAACTCCAGCAAATGCTGGTCAAACTGGGGTGGGCAGAGCAAAGGTTTCTCCACCTTGGACTTAAGAGCGGCCTATCACCGGGTTGAACTTAGTGAAGACTCTCCCTGACCGCTTTCAATACGCCCTTTGAGGCTTACAGATTTCTTTGCATGCTGTTTGGCCTAGCCTCAGCTATGTTGGCTCTTCAAAAGTTGATGTTCAAGATTTTAGGTGGGTTGGAAAATGTTTTGCCATAGCAGGAACACATACTCATATTTACTGACTCAGAACAGGTTCATTTGGAAGTGTTGAACACCTTAAAGGTTCATTTTATCACTGCTAAAAGAGAAAAATGGTAATTCGTATTAACAGGAATGGACTATTTTGGTCATCATGTATTAGCAGATGGTATCAAACCAAAAGTCGATCCAGAAGATGCCATTAGAAATAGTCCTACCCCCATAGACAAAAAGACCAATTGTGATCTTTCCTAGGAATATGTGAATATTAGTCGTGGTTCATTGATAACTGTACCTGACAAACAGAAGCACTGAGTAAATGGTCACAGAGTGGTGTGTAATATACCTGGGGTGCTGAGGAAAAAAACATTTGAAAATTGGAAGGTGTTGATAATTATAAAGCAGGTGTTTCCTGAGGTGTGGTGTGATGTGAGGTCTGCATTGGAGGTTGATGATAAGTCTGGGTGCCAAGGGCTGGATGGTTTGTAGTCTTCTAGTGAGTTGCTTTGTGACCCCGGCGTAGAAGGTGTTCCCATAGTCTAACTCGCTGGTGACTAGGGCATGAGTGATAGTTTTTGTAGTGTTGCTATCCAGAGATTTGGAAGGAAGCTGTACTGCTACGCTTGGCAAAAAAATCTGGCATTGATGTGCCGATCCTATCTAATTATCAACCTATATCTCTCCTTCCCTACATGTCTAAAATTCTAGAAAGATTGGTGAATAAACAACTGACTAATATGTTAGAGACCAACAAGTTGTCGGATCCCTCTCAGACGGGTTCCTGAGCGAATAACATCATCAAGTCCAAGGAGCTATCTGTGTTAAATGTTATCAGGTCAGTAGTTGATCAGGGTGGGGCCGCGGCCCTGATACTACTTGACCTGTCTGCAGCTTTTGACACAGTCTCTCTCAGCTTGCTGGTTGGCAAGCTTCATGAGATTGGTTTACATTCTTATCCCCTTAGGTGGCTGAGCTCCTTTTTATTTATCAGAACACATCTAATTGTGGTGTTTCCCAAGGCTCCTCATTGAGCCCCACTCTTTTTAATGTTTATGTAGCTCCACTGGCAAAAATCATCAGTAAATGGGGCTTTGAGGTCACTTCTTATGCAGATGATGCCCAGCAGATGATATCACTGGGGGAGGATCACAATGAGACCCAAAGCTATCTACAGGGATGCCTCACTGATGTTGAGGGATGGATGACAAAGCATTGTCTAAAACCTAATGCAGGGATAAGAGAGATCCTGCTATTAGGTGGTGCGCATCTGATTTGGGATCCCTCTTGGTGGCCTGAGTCATTAGGGGAGATGCCCACACCCAAGAAATCTGCAAAAAACGTGGGGGTCATTATGGATGACCAACTCTCCATGCAATAATATGTCAGGGCTACATGTGGCAAATGCTTTGGCATTCTCAAGCTTTTGAGAAGGCTGTTCAAAAGGATCTCAACAGCTTGGCCAAAAACCATAGTCCAGGCCTTCATAACAAGTAGACTGGATTATGGCAATGCGTTATTTGTAGGCACAGCTGATTACCTTTTCACAAGATTGCAGGTAATCCAAAACGCTGCAGCCAAGCTAATTTGTGACATGGAGAGATTTGGCTCCGCATCGGATTTTGTAGCCTCTTTACATTGGCTGCCTATGCGTAAGAGAGCTAATTTCAAACTTTTGCTATGCTCATAAAGCTTTGCACAATGTGGGTCCAGAGATCCTACAAGCTAGAGTGGAAATCTACCAACTCGCGATCTGAGATCTCGCAACTTGGCCCTAGATAAAACCAAACATATAAGGAAAGTCAGATCAGGGGGCCGATCTTTCTCTTACCCAGCCACTGCTCATTGGAATTCTCTACCTATGGATATTCAATTCATTGATAATCATACCAGGTTTAGAAAATAATTAAAAACCTGGCTCTTTCCGGGTCAATGGACTGTATGATATTTTTTTGTTCAGTGAGATCTCTCATTGGATAGGTTGGGCAAATACTTTGCGCTGTGACATCCCCTAGGGTATAAGTGTCGTGCTTTACAAACACGCTATATAAAAATAATAAAATAATAGATTGCTTGGGAGACATTTGAAGATTTTCCATCTTCAGGGTGTGTAAGTAGGATGCAATTACAGCGTTGACTTGTGCAGTCATGTCCAATTTCCTGTCGATGATTATTCTGAGGCTTCTGGCGTAGGTTCTGGGTGTGGATGTTGGTCCGAGCTTGATGGATCACCAGCTTGAGTTCCTTGGTGTGCTGTTCTTGCTGAAGATTACTCATTCTGTCTTGTCGGTGTTGAGCTTGAGACAATTGGCTTTCATCCAGTTAGCCCCTTTGGACAAGCAGCTGGTGAAGTTGTTTCTTGTGTTGGGGGTTTTGTCCAAGAGTGAGAGTATAAGTTGCATGTTGTCTGCGTAAGGAGAGGCTGTTGATGTCATGTGCGTTAATGAGTTTGGCCAAAGGGATAATGTATGCGTTAAATAGGGTTGGGTTGAGTGATGAACCATGAGGCACTTTACAGATGAGTTTACAGGCTTCTGTGGAATAAGTTGCCAGGCTTACAGCCTGTGTTCTATCTGTTGTGTAAGAGCAGATCCAGCGGATAGCAGGTCCTTGGAAGCCAATCATGCATGTGGAGAGGATGGGGTGTGAGATTGTGTCAAAAGGCTGCAGAGAGGCCCAGGAGAATGAGGGCTGCTGTGTCTCATCTGTCAAGGATCATGCAGATGTCATCTGTAGCAGAGATGAGTGCTGTTTCGGTACTATGGCTGAATTCATGGTGCAATGCAGCTGTCCTTATCATATTTTGACTATACTTGCATAATTGTGACCATGCATCACACACTCATGGCTTTTCTTGGAATAATAATATCCATGACTCATATGATGTGGTGGTCCATAGCATTATAGTGGGCAGCCATGCCAAAATTGTGGCTGTGACATACTTGTGGGCATCTTTGGTATAATGCAGGCGATTTTGGCATTATGCTATGCATCTCTGGCATTTGATGGTAATACAATGGCTGGTGGAACGAAATCTATTAACTTGATGTATTTGCACTATGGAAATCAAAGGCTGACATTTGGGGGGTCATGTCCAAATCGGATTTCTAGGCAAAAACTGAGATTTTTTGAAAAAGGCATGATTGTCTTAGTGTGCTAACCCAATATGGAAAGTGGATGTTTGATAGAAAAGACTTTGCATAGATAGCCCGTAGAACTTCTGTTGTGCGGGGCAGGATTAGCAACCCTTTCCCTTGCTGAAAAAAATTCCGAATTTGTAAATATTTAAAAAATGAATTATGAGTTAACCCGTATTCATTTTGAAGGGATAAAAAGGACCTAAAGCCATGCTCGTCGTATAGCTGCCCAAGATGTATTATACCACGTTGTTGCCACATTTTCCCCACGGAGTCCGAAAATATGCTAGAAAACACGGATTGCCCCATAAGGCGACAAATTCGTGCAGATCAGGTAGATTATAAGTTTTCCTGATATCTTGCCAAATGAGAGTAATGTGTCTAATAATCTTGAATCGCACTCTTTAAAGTAATTAGGGTCAGTCATTTCCTGTAACTTAAACCCAGTAACGGGACCACAGGCTAATTGATACGCAAACCAGGGTTTCTCTACCTCAGATCCCTTAAGTAAACACTGGATCCGGTTCACAAAAGCAGCCCAAAAGTAAGCTTTAAAATCTGGAAGTTTAAAACCACCATGTTCATAAGTTAATTTAATGTACCTTAGGGCTCTCCTTGCCCGCCGATACCCCCAAATATAACTACTGATGACACTATCCAGCCGCTATCTATACGATTTCAGGGCGGGGGTGCATAGGGAAAGTGTACCAAAGATTTCTAGCTGCCGCGGCTGATGATGGCTTACAGATTGTAGCCAAACTTAATCAGACTTTTGTTGTTGATATTACTTTGGAGGAGGCTTTGGAATCATTGGCCATAATTAATATTGCGGTTACTTCAATTAAGCTGAAACTACAACATTACCGCGTTATGTTTATGCAGTATTATACTCCCAGGGTTATCTCTAAATGGGTTGGGTCCCATGGTTCATCTAAGACACATTGTCCCAAATGTGATGAATTCGCTGCTGATCTGCGACATATGTTTGTTACGTGCCCAAATTTAAGTGTTTTTTGGTGCAAGATCACTCTAGAGTTGAGCAATCTCTTTGGGAAGGATATTCAACTAACAGAAAAGGAAATTTTATTGGGGACAGTTTCAGATCCGGGCAATGTATCTAAATATCTAGTTTCAATTTTTATTGTTTGTGCCCGACTGTGTATCGCCAGGGTTTGGATTGAAACAAGGAGTCCCAAAATATCAGAATTTTGGTTGTTATTGAGGGGGTTTATGAAATGGAACTCGCGTTAGCAAAGTCCAGGGGCCGACCCTCATTGGTTAAATTCGAGAGGGTTTGGTCTAGCATGCAGTGGGATTAGTTGATTTTGTAACATTACTGTTTTATCATTGTTTTGCTAATTTCAAAGTCAATTTTGTGTTTGCATCTATTTGTAAAAGTCTCGACCTTTTCTTTTTATTTATTTATTTATTTATTTATTTTTCTTGTTGTTTGTATATTCTATCTTATGCTTTTCTCTGTGCTTTATTTTAAACTATGGTTTGTGATTTGATTTTGTGGCTAAAAAAAAAAAATTTTTTAAAAATTAAAAAAGAAAAGACTTTGCAAATGATATGCTGATGTCTGAAAACAAGATGATCAAGAATCCAAAACATATTTAAAGCTGCTCTTTGAATGATAGTTCAACCCGAGCTCAGGAGATTTATAGTTGTCAGTATTTCCTTTGTGCCCGTGGGCACTTTCCACTGTGGGTTTCATTAGTCATTTACAGGCAGTTTATATTGATAAAGTGTTTTTAACTTGTGTATATGTTCTTTCGTTGTTAATAATCTGTGTCTATTTTGGCAATAAAATATTTTGTCACTCAGTATCGCAAATTATTAGCGCTGGACTATTTTCTTTCATCAGAAGTAGCTTTCATTATAGGAAAGGCTGGAGACCCGTAATCTGTGTAATACCTTCCACAGCTCCCAATCCTGGCAATAGGGGCCTGTACCTAGCACTAATCAAGATGTCTAGCCCCCATCTGCCCCCACTCGCCCTCGTTCACCCACCATGGCCTTATGTTACAGCTTTAATTGTTCTCTGCCTTTAGGGAGGGTGAAGGTTTAGAAATTGATAGTAGGAAGATAGCTGGCATATATTTATTCACATGCAATGCAGATAAATAGAAATATGATTTGCATAAAGTAGATAAAAGGTAAACTATTTGGTAAGTATACCTAGACACACAAAAGCTGTTAGTCCTATTGCCTAGTCAATGTTGACTTGCATTCCTGTAAACGCCATGGCTTCTATAAATCACACATTTCAAGAGTTAATTTGCCATCAAACCCTGATTCATTGAATCTACTGTATATTGTAGTGTTCTTCCGTATGGTACTCTCATAAGGGCTGCAGTACTTACACCTCCTTGCGGATTCTTGACTTAGATGCAACCGGTAGATTGAGAGCCGATCCACCCCTCCACAGAGGTTGCCCTTCTCCCCTTTGCACTCCATGTTGCATTCGGAGTCACTGGCATTGAGGGCTTGGATCTTGTGGCCACAGTAGCACTCTGCTCCGAATTCTAGCCCTGCGTACACGTATCCCCTGTTGAGAGACACAAGACGGCTTTGATTAGGAGAACATTGGTTTCTTCTGCGCGCAGTGGCCGACAAAGTAGAAAGAATTACTTATGATTATGAAAACTCTCTTGGAGCGTAATACAAGCGCCATGATTGCATAATTAAGAGACTTGTTTAGTGCAGAAAGATTTTCTGTCATGTGTCTATCATATTTAAAATGTATTTTGGAAAGTGTACCCAGAGATATGATTAGGTAGCTCTGATATCTCCGAGATATACATTTCATAGTCGTGATGATAAATATACAAGAGAAAAGATGTACAGACCCATACTGTGAAACATCCATCAAATTCCTCTTTCCCCTGATTCACAAAAAAGGCTGATTTGGGTCTTTAAATGTGCGTAGCTTCTCTAAAGATTATGGGGCATATTTACAAGCCCCTTGCGCCACTTTTGCGCCGCCGTTGCGTCACGCATGTGACGCAGCGGCGACGCAAACCATGCGCGCGTTGCGCTATATTTACAACGTGACGCATCTAGGGAGATGCGTCACGTAGTAAACCTCTGCGCCACATGAAACCTGCGTCAGGTTTCATGTGGGCGTACTGGCGCAGGGGGCGTTCCGGCGCAGGAACGCCGGAAAGTGACGTAGTGAAATCTACAAGATTTCACTCAGTCACTTTTCGACGCTGGTGCGTCAATCCTTACGCCTGCTTCAAGCAGGCGTAAGGATTGACGCACCATGTTAGGGATAGGGAAGGTTGGAACAGTGCTGGAGCTGCGTCGCGCTTGCGACACAACTTCAGCACTGCGCCAACCTTCCGCCGGCAGATGCGTCACGCATCTGCTTATCTCTGCGCACGATGCGCCGCATTGTAAATGCGGCGCATCGGACGTGGCGCAAGGGTAAACTTGCGTGACGCATTTTCCCTGGCGCATCCCTGCTGATATGCAGGGATGCGCCAGGGAACGTAAATATGCCCCATAGTGTACAGAAGGGGCGATGTCTGACTGTACACAGTTCTTAGATAAATAGGCTGGAATTGTCACAGCAGCTTTTCATTCCCTTTTGCTGGAAGAGGCCAGATGCCACCACTGTGCCTGACAAACACCCAGGAGTCAGGAGTTGATACAATCGATTGAAGGGCCTGTAAGTGCTGCACGTCGATTGTGAATCAGGGGGGTTGATATTGCCGTGCATCTAATTGAGAAAATCAGATGAAAAAACAACTGAGAAAATAAATGTCTACAACCAGCACCATTTTGTGAGATACATTGATGCTCATATGCATTATCTGCATACCTGCAAAGTGTGTGCAATCCATATCATTTGTGCAGAGTGGGGAGACAGGAAATGAAAAACAATTAGCGCACACGCCATCCTTGCTATTTTGTAGTTGTTTTTTAAGTTTGTCCAGATGTTGGTGCTTCTGATGAAAAGCTATATTTCCAGGCACCAAGTGGCAAGCTCAAGCCCTCCTAACATGCACACGCATCATAAAGTATGCATTAGTATAAGTGAGCATTGCTACTGCTTCTTTGCTTCATTAAATGCATCACTAATATAGAAAAAACAAGCAGCCACCTGTAGATCCTCAATAATGTTTGCTTTCTGAACCTCGACTTGGCCTCAGACAAAAGGTTTTTATCCCTTTTCTATTTTGCAACAAATCTAGGTGTTTAAATGTAAATGACAATTGCTAACACTAATGTAGACTGGATTTCCTACAGAAAAAAGGTAAGGGCCTGTAATCACATGCTTAGAAATCAGGACCGGTTTGCAGAGTCCCTCACTTTTTTCTCCCATTTTGACTACTAGGTGTTGGTTTTCTGACTCTGACTGTGCCTTGGGCTCTAATAATCAGATCCAGGGCTGTGCTCTGAATAAAAAGTACATGGTAATTTTGTATTCTTACAATTGACAATGCCAGACGCCTGTAAGTCCCTAGTATATAATAAGGCAAGGGGGATTCAAACTACCTATAAGTCCATAGTATATAATTGAGCAGGGACGTTTAGAAGGCCAGTTGATTTCATGCACTGGAGTGTGCTCTAATGTGCTGCCTGCTGTCATTTTTAAAAGACAGCCCTGCCCTGCAGGCTGCTTTTTAATTGAAATTATATGCAAATTCGACTTTGGATTTAAAGGTACTTCCAAAGTATTAATCTACCTTATTTTTACATATAAATAACCCCTAAGGTCTCCCCTAGGTGCCCCAGGGGTAGGGTGCCCCGTAACTATACGCAGGGACATTACAAAAGATTTTTTATAAGCCCTGGTGAGGGAAAAACTGCCAGTTCCATTTTTCCTATTGTAGTGAATTGCTACATAGGCTAACATTGAGACATCTTATTGTAGTATAAATATTGATAGGAGCCATATAAACATACTTCAAGGTATCAAATTAATAGTTAAGATAAATACAACAATTTGCCTTTGTTAGATTTATAATAACTATGAAAGAAAATAAGTTATAACATTTATTTTCTGTAAGCCAAAATCCAGCCTTTCAGCTGCTCTCTCCTGATTGGCCAGCCTCTTCCCACGCTGGCCAGGCTGCTCTAATAAGATGCGAAAAGCTCCGCTAGAGAGACAATCGGTCTCCTGTGTGCAGAGAGGTACAAGCTGCAGAGCAGATGGCAGGAAGGGAGTCAGGGGTGGCCAAACTGGTCTTCAAAGGGAGAATGACACTTTAGGACAGCACAGGCTGACCCCACATTCTGCCACTCCAGCCACACAGGAGCCTCTGTAATTAGATTAGGGAGAGAGTTGGAAAGGGAGTGTTTAGGAAAATTAGCCACACCAGTAGGTTGGGTTAGCCTGGTCCAACTCCTCTGGAGAGACTTCTCCCCTTTTTGAATTTTGAGTGAATAGTGCTTTCTGGGACAAGAATATGCCATACTTTGGAGAAAGTGGTCATACACCGGGGTGGCACCCTGCATCCCATTGGCCAGGGGTGTCCCTCTGCTTAATGCCCAGGAACACTAGATAAATATGGAAGAACTTCATAGCTCCTCAGATCTGCTGCCTGAAACTACCAGGAGAAGAAGGACTCCCCTGCTGGAATATGGATCTGCACCCAAAGGACTTCACTCTGAAGCACTGCTCCTGCTGCACAATCTGGTACTACAGCCCTAAAGACTTTGCCTTGCTTCAAGAAGGATTAAGGAGTGGAGTCCCTGCAAGCCACAGATTAACAGAGCCCACCTGCATTATCTCCACCAAGAGTCCCCATCCTGGAGTTCATCCAATGGACTTTTAAGGTTTTGGCCAGGTGCATTGTAGGAATTGTAGTCCAGACATTCCAAGGACCATCTAGGAGATTCCAGACTCTCGGATTTGTGTTTTGGACTCTTTGAACCCTCAAGAGGAACTTCAGGAAGATGTTCCAGAAGTTTGGGGAAGTTTGGAGCAACTTTTGGAAAAAGCTCCATAAGATGACCGACTTGACGTCGAGAGTCAAGCTGGCTACCTACAACCGTGACCTGGCCTGGATTTCAGGTTCGTCCTGCTGAAAGCTCGGAGCTCCAGACTTCCAGGATTTTACCGGGGCCTCACGGAGAAGCAATTCGATGACGTCACAAATAAAATTGGCCTGCTGGAGGGGATCACTCGACATCGAGAGAAAAATCCTCCAGAAACGTTTCTAAGTCCAAAGGTAAAAGTTTGACCAAGGCCTCCTGCTTAGTGTATCTATCCAAGGCTCCATCACAGTCAGCCTCAAACTTTGACTTTGTCCCAGTCAAACGCGACCAGATGTCCCAAAGTAGAGCTATATGTTTTTAACCACTAGAAAGTGTTTATCCTTTAAAAATTAATATCTCTGGTTCTCTACATTGGAATTTTGTCATTTTGCTGTCTATGTATTCATAAAAATATAATCATAATCTATTTTTATAAATTGGAGTTGGACTTGTATTGTGAATCATATCTTACTTATTTAATGTATTGGTGTTTTTAAATGCTTTACACACCTGTCTCCTAAGTTAAGCCTGCCTGCTCGTTGCCAGCTACCAAGAGTTGAGCAAGGGAATAATTTATTGAGATGCTAACTTAACCTTTTTTGTGTTTGTGGCCTTATTACTAATGTTACGTCACTACTTATCAATACTAATAATCCACTTTCTAACACACATTATCTGCCACAACAGATTGCAGCCTTTCAGTATCCAGCTCAGATCATTTTCTGAATCTGCACTTTCTCCCCCTGGAGCTTTTTGCTTTAGAGTTGTCTGCTTCACTGAGAGTTATAGCCAAGCTGATCCAATACTTTCAAATTCAATTTGTGTGTTGTGTACAGACTGTCTTGAACAACTTGTGGACCAACATTATTGGCCCCATTAAAACAAATGGTGAGATATTTTGGAAGTTTTTTAGTCAATTTACAACTCTCATAGACTATAATGAACCATGTAGGGAAGTGATTCTTAACCTGTGGACTGAGGACCCCTGGGGGTCCGCAAGACCTACGCAGGTGGGTCTGTGAATGGTTTACAAAATGAAAGAATATTAAAATGAATAAATCAAAAGCATAAAGTGTATATAAATAAAGAAACACATTTGTAAACTTTTTCTATTTTTGATAGTGAATTAAACAAAATATTTTAATATTCAGGGATTTGTTTGGTGTATACGTGTTTTTATATTTTTGTGTATTCTTTCTAGGTTCAAATCAAAGACAATTCTTAGACCGGGGGTCCCCAGCTTCCAATAATGACTCAGTGGGGGTCCCCGGATTCCAGTAATGATTCAGTGGGAGGGGACCAGAGCAGTCAACAGGTTAAAAACCGCTAATGTAGGGAATCAACCTGTTTTGCATATCCACCAAGGATTTTTCGTCTTTTTAATGTCACTATTTTTGCTGGTATTATGACTCCTCCTGCTGTAAAAATGCAGTTCCATGCCACAGTGTGTGTGCTCCCTCCCTAAAACTGTGCTATAAGTTTTGCTTTACCCAACTGGTTTACGGAACTCTTCTGTAGGGTCACTGTATTGCTTATCTTAAAATTGCATTAGTGGCAGAAATTCTAAGGGCCTCATTTAGAGTTTGGCAGATGGGTTACTCCATTACAAATGTGACAGATATTCAGTTGGCCTTATTACCCTTCGCCAAACTTTAAATCAGGCCCTAAATGTAAAACATATTCTGCAGAGCATATTTACACAACCCACATATTTGACATAAATGTTTCACTCTAGAATGCATCAATGTGCTTCAACAGGTTTGCCGTTTAACGGTACTGCAGTGTCATATGACAAGGAAAAATGTATGTGCCGTTTATAAAACGGTTTGGGAAAATACTGGAGTAGATATTAACAAATATTTTCCAATTATTTTAAAAATTCTAATTCAATGTTAAAAGCTGATGTTGGACCTGGCCCTTTTTTTGCAGGGACACCCCCAGAATCAGAATGTTGCCTTCAATTGCTGAACCAGTTTTTGTTGGCATTAGGACTCTGTGCACTGTTCCCTGTTAATCAGTGGTAAAGTGTTTGGGCACTCCCCATAATGCATGGTAAAGAATTGCCCTATACCTGATTGGTATATTGCATTTACTTGTAAATCCCTACTATATGATACTACATGTACCCAGCGACTGTAAATTAAATGTTAATAGTGGGCAGCAGCACTCATTGTGCCACCTATAGGAAGCTAAATGCAAAACACACAAGATGATGGACGGAATGCTGCACATTGGCAAACATTCACCCCCAGTCACAGATCTGGGTTTAATCCATCGTTATTTTGCTTCACCACGCCACCCCAGTTCAGACATAGCCATATGCAAATCAGTCTTGACCCTGTGCCTCATGGGAACAGTCCAGACCGAACTGCCAAGCCATGTCTTCCCTGGACCGGAATCAAGCATCCTAGGACCGGTTTCAGGCTATCAGCCTTCATCAGCCAGGATAGCTTGACTCCAGTGGCGTAGTGAGCACGGGACCCACGTCTGGGCATACCCTTCCCACTTAGGGTGAAATGCAAAACATTTGTACCCAGCGACTGTAAATTAAATGTTAATAGTGGGCAGCAGCACTCATTGTGCCACCTATAGGAAGCTAGTTCTTTATAAAGTATACCAAAAATAGGTATACTGTGCAAAGAGTCCAGGTATTTTCTTATAAATTGACAGGGCTAGTTCTAGCAATCCAAAGATGCTCTTCTAGAGGGTAGTGTGGTCGAGCAGCCTTAGATTTATCAGGTAGAAGAAAAAATGGTGACAGTGGCAATCAATTGTACTCCAAACATAAAAATGGTAGATTTAAACATACAATAAAGTTGAAACAAGTTAGACATCACCATGAATCATCAATGTGAATGTGATTTTATTTCATCACATGATGGCTATATATATCACAAGATTAGATCAAACAGATAAGGCAATTCATGTCCTAACTTTCCATAAAAATTGGTGCTCAGGAGGGGAGTGGAAAGTGTTTGGGAAGGATTATGTGGTGGTGAGGAAGAAGGGAAAGGTAACGTGCATTATATACATCCAAAGATTGTTAAACCTATCCAGTCAAAAACTGGCAAAAGACATATATGGCAAATCATAACACAGTAAAAGCGCAGATACACAAATCTCTATCGCCTGCGTTTGATAAATAATACCACAACTGTCGACGTTTCGACCCCTGTAAGCATAAAGGTTGTTTCCGCCATATTGGGGGGTCTTCATCAGGACCGAGGGGGACTTGTGAGGGGGGCAAGCACCAAAGTACACCAGCACGACAAATCTGGCTGCAGAGTAAAAGTGGATGGGCCCATAAGCTCTATGAGGAAATTAATTACTCCACGTCCCGTGGGTAGAGGTGGTCAGTGCCAAAATGCTTGTATAGATCCAGCAGAGGTTGATGAGACCTGGCAGCAGCTCTGATCGAATCCGAATGGCCAAATTTAGATTTATCAGAGTGGAGTTTTAGACATTTGATGCATACACGCAGTCAATAAATGATACACATGACAAAATAAGGAGATCCACACCAATTTATAAAAATAGCACCAAGCACATCAAAAGCAGGTAAGTACGTTTCTAGATAGAAATACTTTTAGGCTTCAAAAGTCGACAGTGCAATTTTCAGAGGCGGCAATGTTATCCTGTGGAGGAAAAACACACTGCAAACAGGTACTTCACAAAGACTTACGTGACCATATTTTTGAAGCTCCCTGCCTTGGAATGTTGATTCGCAGTTCATCTGTGGGAAGGGGTGAAAACACCCTCTGCCAGAGCAAGCTTTGTTCCTGAGCTCCTGAGAGCAAAGGCCCTCACCCCTGGGGTTCATAAAATCATTTGTGGTGGCAGGCTGGCTAGGACCAGTCAGTCAGCAGACTAGTTCCTCTAAGGTGCCCTCTGAGTGCATGTATTAATAAATACATCACTTGAATCAGTGTGGGTTTATTAATATGAGATGCTTGATACCAAACATCTCTAGTTTCAGTGAAACCATCATGTAGCTGGGGAACTCATTTTTGACCAGTGCCCAGCACATGTACTTAAAATGGCTTCCTTGGTCACTGGTACTGGCAGCAATTGAACTGGCTAGCATAGGAGGCATATCTGCTCATGCAGATATGCCCACACATGTAATATAATGCACCCTGCCTTAGGGCTGTAAGGCCTGCTGTAGGGGTGACTTACCAATATTACATGCAGTGTTAGGGGACATGGCACACAGGTGTGTGCCATGTCGTGTTTTCACTTTTTAGAGCGCCTTGTCACACAGCCTGCAGTGGCAGTCTGTAGGAGTTTGGTGCTGGATCCCTTAGAGTGGCACAAGATATGCTGCAGCTCTTAGGGGCCATCTTTAGTACCTATGCCCTAGGTACCAGGGTTACCACTTACTAAGGACTTACAGAGATGCCAAAGGCCTGGTCACTTAGGAATCAAATGACCAGTTGTCTTGTTTTGGGGAAAGAACACTAGCACTGGGGACCTATTTAGCAGGAACCCAGTGCACTTCATTCAAAGTTGCATCAAATTCCAAAAAGTGGGTGGACTGCTGCAGCAAAAATACTGTTTCCTACACCACCCACTAAAGCAGCCTTTTTAAAACATGACTCAGGCCTGTCACCACAACCTGTAGTGCAGTTTTAAACTGCATTTGGACCTGGCAAAATAAACCTTATGTCAGGCCTAAACCTTCCTTTTTAATACCCATAAGTGACCTCTAAAATAAGCCCTAAAATGTCATAGGGCTGGGTGCATGGTATTTAAAAAGCAGGACATGTGTGTTTAAGTTATACATATCCTGACAAAGAAAACTCCTAAAGTTGTTTTTCACTGTTGTAAGGCCTCTCTCTCCTATAGGCTAACACTGGGTTACCTTAATCCAATTAATAAATTCTAACTTCAAATTGAGAGCAGATTGAGAAATTATGTTCACACTCAAATGGATTGTAATTTTAAAATATTCTTTCATGGTAAAGTTCAATCTTAGATTACAATTTTGAAAATTCCACTTTTAGAAAGTTGGAATTTTGCTGCCCAGAGTTTATGAGGCCCTTCTAGGAGTTTCCAGCTGCCTGAGCCTGTTAATGGTTCCCCCACGAGGAATATGTATTGGGCCCAGTGCCCAATGGGACCTGGGTGTAGCTGGTCGAGGATCTTCCTGGCAGGATAGTTGGGGAGAAGCTATACCCTGCGCCTGCCCACAGCACACACAAAGGATCCCGACACCAGGCCTACCCTTTGTCACCCTAGACAGTTTGGAACAAGGACCATGTATATAAATGGGACCTTCACAACCTCTCATCAGAAAACTCCTGGACCTGTGGAAGAATCAAAAGAAGGACTAACTTGTTGGCAGAAGGACTGCCTTGCTGTCTGAAGAAGGAAGATTGGACCTGCTTGCCTTGCTCCCAGGCTACCCAAAGTGTCTCCAAAGGTCAGTTGTCCGTCCTCCTGTGTGAGCTACAGAGACAAAGCAAGCTTCATAAGGCCTCTCTACAACTGCCAGAGTTGACCAGCTGCAATGGGACTCAAGAGCAAACGGCCCGGTTCACACTAAGACTGTGCCACCCAACAGGAATGTGCAGCAGAACCTGCCCTTTGAGCCGACAGTGACCACCCACAACAACTGGCAATGCGAGACCCACACTTCCCACTACAGCAACGGCAGCCTGTGGTTACCACCAATGTGCAGCTCCAGCAACAACTGTCCGTGACGAACCTGCTCTTCATGCCAAAAGCCTCCGCCTCCTCCAACGTGAAAGGTAGTCTTTGCTCCAAACTTGAGAAAGTACATATCGCGGTCGGCCTGAACTTGTGAATTTCCTTGGTCCAGTGCGACCAGATAACCACGATTGGCGCTATTTTCACTTACAACTCACTAATTGAAGTTTACTCAATTAAGCCTGACTGCTTTGTGTCAAGCTACCAGAGGCTTACGCACAGGTTAATTTAGTGACTTTTGTGGTTCACCCTGACAAGGATTGTGGTTGTTGCTTGAGTTGGGCTTCCCTATTGCCCACATTATCTCCAGATAGTGGAAAACAGCCCAAAGAACTAAACTCAGAAAGAAATCTTCCTTGGACCTAGAGTTGCTGGAAAACTATCAGCTGATCTCTCAATCACAATAATACATATTGAAGCTCACAGAACGTGTCTATTGACAACCATCTGAATATTTAGACCATAATAATCTTCTCCACTTTATGCCAACCAGTTTATGTGCTGTGTCAGTGAGTGGTAGTTGTGGTACTGGATGAACTCTGTACTTCTGCAGACTGTGGTGTGCAAAAAGTATTGACCCTTTATGCACTTTCTCCAGCTTTCGACACATTCGACTATTAGCTGCTAGAATATTTCAGTAACTTTGAAAAGAACAGGGTCAGGTGTTTATAACCTCTTTTGAATTAGTCATAAAGATGTTAAAATGTGGTGTCATTCAGGGATCCATACTGTCCACATTATTGTTCAACCAATATAAGGTCCATTGGGCATTTTAAATTCAATATTTCGGTCTTTCCTTTTTCATGTAGGCAGATGTCACTAGATTTTAGTCAAGATTAAAGGAGATCTTAGCACATGCATTAGTGCTTTATCCAGTTGCCTACAACCAGTTAATGCATGGAGGCTAAAATTAAGTACTGGAAAACCTGAGATTCTGTTCCCATTTAGACCCTCTACAGTCTGGGGATCTTCCTTTTTGGCCACCATGCCTATGTTATAAACCTGAACCAATATCCTACATGAGACCCCTAAAGTTCTTTGATGGCCTTTCTCTATCCGATCAGATAATTACAATTGTCAGTCCTTGCTGTCTTTAGCTTTGAGTTTTAAAACATATTTTCCATCTGTTTTCTTTTACTAACAAGATTCACATTTTAATTGATTTTATATCAGTAAGACTAGACTATTGCAATGTACTATATGCTGATCTATTCAACAAACCAATAACAAATTAGTCCAGAACTCAAAAACCAGACATGCTCTCAGACAAAAAGACAGACTTTAGGAGCATATTTATGACATTGTCACGCAGCGCAGCAAGCCACCTTGCTGTGCTGCACTGTGTGACAGGGAAAGGGCAGGAATGCGCTGTACTTAAAAGAATATGGCACATTCCTGCCTTTTTCTCTGCGCTGCCCCCATTTTGACTTTCTAGCTCCAACACAAGCCCCCTTGCACCATGGTACAAGATTGCCTCTGTTGCATGCAAGATTGTTTTTGTGCAGGAAGGATCATTCATGCGAGGCATATTCCTCTATCTATGTGTCCTGCACACATAGAAAGAGGAAGTAACAAGGAGAAATAAAGAAACTTCTCCTTGTTACACCTCTCCTGAGATGGCGTATATTTTTGGTTCTGGTAAATCTGTGAATGCATGAAAAACAATGGGAGTTGCGTGGGAACACGCATGCAACACCCATGGAATGCTTCCCTAGCATAGAATTAGGCAATGCAGCAATTTGCGCTGCATTGCTTTACTCGAGATTTATGAAGCCACTCAGGGCCACGCAAAACATGTTTTCAGCTGTTTCACTCATGTATCGCGCTACCTGGAGCAAGTGCAAAGCAACTGGGGCCATAAATATGGCCTGTCATATTTCCCACACTTGCTTCTCTTTAATGGTTACCATGGTAGCAGCAGATTCTCTTCAGATTCCTCTGCCTTGTTCATAAGGCTCTTTTTGATACTCAGTCCTCCATTTTAACTCAACAAATCCTACGATATCAACCTAAGTGTTTATTACGTGCTTTTAATATTCTCTGAGTTGAGATGCCTAAATTCAAATGCTTGACCACTGTGGCAGAGCTTTCTCTGTAGCCACCGCAAAGAACTGGATTGCACTGCCAGTCAAATTAAGGACAATTGCCATGTTCCCAAATTTTAGGAATAGCATTGAAAACATGACTAATTCCTGATGTATAAGCAACAGGTGTCCGTTATCCTAAAAATCTAGCTCCAAGATAGTGTTTTGTGAATGTTATCACTTAATAGTACCTAAATAAAATAAATTTAAAGAAATCTATTTTACCAAATTTGAAACACAATAATGCATTTTGTAAATCACTACTCTCACATTCAATATTGATGATTTTACAGTCAAGAGGTACAATTACCCACACAGTAAGTTCACTCAAAGGGAGTCCTTTGGCTGGTACAGGAGTTTCAATAATTTGGCTGGAATACTCATAGAGACATTAGATTTCATATGTACTAAAAAAATCACCCCTCTTGGATCTTCACCTTTAAGACTAGTCCAGCTATATTTAATGACAGAATCCAAAATGGTTAGACAGTAGTCGCTTTAGAGTCTAGACTATGACAAGGCTGCAAATCTACAATAGGAACAGGCAACCTCAGCGAAAACGGAACCTGGCTGTGTCCTGCTTGGAGATTGTGGCACCAAAACTGTTGGCTTCATTAGGAGCTTGACAACAATGTATGTGACTTTGAAAGGTCCTCACCAGCTTTTGCTTCTTGCTTTGCTTCTGTGGCCCGTTAAAACTATCGCCTGGCTATTTACATAGGGTGCTGTTTTTCAGGCGCCGTTTAGATGTGGAGACTTGTGGTACATGTTGACCTGCTGGGACTACTAATTAGAGTTTTCAAGTAAGGTGCACATAAGTTAAATTTAAATGTGGTTGATTATTTGAATATATGGTACACTCCTGTTAATGTTGTTTTATTGAGTGCATAGTTTTGCAATTTTTCTATAGGATTTACGAGTGATACCTCCCTTGCAGTTTGGGTGTGCTGGTGTTTCCCGCCATCATAACACATGACGTTTTTGGTGCATTCGTGCACACCTTGTGCCTTTCATAAGTAAGTTGGACATTTCATTACGTTGTCTAACGCTGGTCGTTATGCTTACAATTTAATGGAACACAGTTTGTTTTGTTCTAAGGCACATGGATTGTGAGTCGAAAGTGTAGCAACCCCCGTGGTAGCCTTGGCTGCGTGCGTGCCTTTACACAACTAGAATAGGTGTTTTTCTCCCTCATTTTTATGTTTTTTTTAGTTTTATATAGCGCAAACTCGACCCGAAGGTATCAGAGTGCTTTATATGCGCACCAGTTGCGTTACAGATGGACACATTCATTTTTTGTAGGCATGGGGGGATTAAGTGATCTGCCCAGAATCATAGGATGTTGAGCCTCCCTGCCGAGACTCAAACCCAGTTTCTCAGGTTCAAGGTCCACCCCTCTAGCCGTTTGGCCACATCCTCTGATTCAGTTCCACCAATAAGTTCATAAGGTGGCTTGATAATTGACAACATTGCATAACTTTTTCTGTGTGATATTAAGGATAATCAATTGAGTAACCCCATTTCTTTGTAGGTGCTTTGGATGTGCTGGTCTTTCAGTACCATTGTTACTGGGGCATTTATGTCATAGGGTATTACTACCCCTCATTATAAGTATTGCTCACACACTTTCTCCCATGCAAATTGGTTACTAGGTTTTATTCATTCTATATCTTTGGCCTTAGCACATGCTACTCAAGATTACTTTCTGCCTGGAATTTATTTCTCTGGTTTCACTCGATTTCTCTGTTTTTATTCCTTTTCATGTAAGCCTACACACTGGATCATTGGTCTTTCTTAGTCCTGTGTCCTCATTGGTTATTATTGTTTGTCACCTACTCACTATGGATTGCGTTATCACTTATTCTTGGTTATTCATGCACTACGGGTGTGCCCTACTTTTGAATGTATATATGCTGTTTTTTGTCCCATTTTTTGTTTTCTTTAGTTCCCTTATCGTTTATACATGTTGCTTCTGAATGTATTTTGTACAACACTCTTTGTTTTGATGATGGCCCTGGTCAATTCTACGACTGGGCCAAAACGTCAACAACCTTTTTCTAATTGATATGGACGGCCATAAGTGTATTGTATAACTGTCTATGATATATGTTTGATTCTTCAGATGCAACTATTTTGTTCAGTTTTATTTTTGGATCATTGGCAGTCATCTACTATGTATACATTTTATTTTACAGTATTGCATGTGTTGCTTTGCAATTTCTTTTTTTTTTTATTAAAATCATTTATGTCAGACTTACACTTGAGTTTGTGCATGCAATTTTTGGGTGCCTAAATCAAAATCAGTTGGGATATTTGGATAAAAGTAATAAGCGTCATGATTTTTTGATTATTATGACTGCTGTTGGGTTTGTATTTTCTCCTGTGTTAGGCTTTATGTATTTTTTTCTAGCTCATTTTTTTCCAAATGTTATGATCTAGCATGACTCCAAAGGGTTACTGTAATCCCAAGTGAATCATAGTCAATAGTTAAAATTTAACTACCCTGGTACATATAGATACTTATAGATACTGGGTTGACCCTGTAGGTTGCCACAACATTGCTTCTGTGGAGCACTTGGAGGTCCAGAAAAAAAAAAAAGTCATAACGTAAAAAAATTAAAATAGTGAGCAGCTCGGCCTACTCCTCCTTTGCTCAATCGTGGTCGGTCTGAAATTGCACCAAGGTCCTGGTCAACTGTGAAATGTGATTTCTGACTGACATTTTGTTATATCTCTTCACTTTTTGCCTTAAAACATTTTAAAAACATACATTCGGTTCACCTTATCAGAATTTAATCATTTTGGGGTATTTTGATTATCTAGTTCTTCTTGGTTTTTCGGAATTGTTTTGTGTAAGGCAATGGGTTCTGCTCATCAAATATTCCCATATTTCTCGCTTTTTGATCACTTGGCTTTTGACCTTTATAAGTGGGTGAGCCTCACAACCGGTGACTCACCCATGGTAAAATCACGGTAAATGGGTGCATGTTTATCGCCAACTACTACCTTTGAAGATAATGCTGCTGCGAAGCAGCAAGGGTAAGGGGCACTTGGCTTGGTACCATGAACACGTGTGCATACACGTGTGCACACACATGTGTACACATGTGAGAGCTACGCAGCCAGGTATCTGCGCATAAGTAGCCTGGTGCAGAGGGAATTCTGCAAGATGGGCTATTGACCTGGGGTAGGCTTCATAATGTTAGTTTACACTCATAGGAAAAGACAGTTGGTTTACTGTCTTGTCTGCAGTGACACTCCATTATACACCTATGAGGAAGACTTTCTTACAGGGTAGCTTTGTTTCCCTTTGGCCTATAGAGACCAGTGATGGAGTCTAGATTTCACCTAGATTAGGCATTGCTCTGTTTTAAGTTTCAGACAAACTGCATTGTAAAATGGCACGCAGAATTTTGGTGCAAGTGAAAAACACATGGCACATGAATGAGGCATGGTCAAGATGCTTTCAGTCTAAAGTGCTTTCATGTAAAAACATGCTCAATTAATTAAACAGCCATGTTTAAATGTGATTAATTGGGGTTTAACCTCACTATAGAATGTACCTTTAATTTAAAAAAAATGTGTTTTGAACTTTTAATTGTGCTGAATTAACACGCATTTTACGGTGTAGAAAAGGCTGAAATACACAGCTCAGTGGCAGACCCACTGCGGCCTTTAGCCTTGGAGATAACAAAGGAATGTTTTCCTCCCTGCTCTGTTTCCTCCCGTCTCCCATGAAAAGACACGTCTTCAATGAAAGACATTGTTAAAATTTATGCCTCTGTTCCCGTCTCAAGAGACCTTGGCTTTGTTGCATATTTAGACAATGCATATTCAGTTCATAACACATCTTTCTTATAATATGTATTAATTAATCAACCATGCACCAACACTACACGTGGGGCAAACGCATTTTGCATGAAAAGCTATCTAAAATATTAGAGCATGTTGCCATGAGCATGTATTAACTGTTTGCGCTTTGAAAATTTGCACTTGTGCATGTTTATGCTATGTTGTACATTGCACATTTTGCATGTTGTGCATGAATAATAGAAAAGCTGCTTTAAATTAATAGCTTTCGCTAGGTAATAATTAATACAGGGTATTAGAATGGTGGGAGGTGAACATAATGGGCTTTACTTCATAAATTAATATTCTTTTGTGTTTGTTTTGCTTTAGTATACATTTGGGCCCACAATAATATGGCTGCCTAGGAATCCAGCATAGCCGAGAATTGTTAGCAGTGTGCTGAATGGGAGACGCATGCGCAAAGGAATATGCCAGCTGCATGAACTGCCAAGTGCCTCAAGTGAAGACACATAGGTCAAGGCCACAATGATCTGCACACTCCTGTCACCGTGCCAACGTACCAGTGTTTGTGGGAGAGTGTCATTCCTGTGTGCGATGTGAAAGCGAAAAAGAATTAGATTGATACATTTTGTCACTTAAGATGTTGCAAGAGATGTTCTCATTGATACATGTTATGTATATTGTTCTTAGCATTAAGCCCCTATTGTTAGAACCGGTATGGGGTGGACTTGCGATGAGAACAGGATGATGAGACCCCTATGTCACCTGTGCCAACCAATCACAGTGCGAGTTTCTACTGAAACTGCAACATTGTTAGTGTAGTCAGCCAAGAATTAGTGTATAATTAATGACCCCTTGGGGCGTGTCAGATCAGATCTGACCAGACATCATTCGGGTTAGGTACGTGAACGTCGCGGGTGCAGACTGGGTGGAGATTGCGTCCGAGGAGACACAGAGAGAGGGGGGCTATGCCCAGCTTCTGTGTCAGACACAGAGAGAGCAGCTGAGAGGATCAGAACAGGTTTAGATTTAGATGCTAAAACTTTAAATTTCATGCATTGACTAACTGGCTTTGAAAAGATTTATTTGTCTTATGCATTTATTTCTCTTTATGGGAGATTTTTGCCAATTATTAATTATTGATTAGCCTTGCACAACTCACTCTTGAATTATATTTTTCCTGTAACTCTTTAAAGAGTTCTGACTGACATTTTATGCCTCATTCATTTTCCTTTATGAAGTGCTTTGTATGCAATCTATAATATGTTCTGTATTAATTCTATTTTTCCTATTTTTCAATTCTGTAACCTGATTGATATTTGACTAATGAATAAAAAGTCAGAGAAACTTAACATTTGACTAGAAAATAAAATCCTTTAAAACTACTCACTATTGCCTTAAATATTATTTGCAATTGATTTTTCATGTTTATGTAAAGTTTCCTGATGATGATACATGGTGGCAAAGGTCCATCGCCTTTAAGCGGTAAACTAGAGGTAATGAGGTTTTGCATTGAGAAATTACCGTGAAATTACCGCTGGATCAGTTGCTGGTAGCAGAGGTAAGGTTAACATCATCACCAAAAGGAGCATAGTTTAGTTTAAAGCCTAAATAGCGCTAGAAAATATTTGCCCAAGTTAGATAAATGTCCAGATTCTCAAAAAAGTCCTGATTCCTGATTCCAATGCTCAGAACTTGAAGACTGGCAAAGCAGTACTGGAAGGTGATGCAAGAAGGCGATTGCTGGAGTGGTGTGAGTATCAATAGGGTTGTGAAATGTTGTTAATGTGCTAGGAGGTATTTTTGTAGTGTTGAAAAATAGTAAGGGGTTTGACTGTTGATGAAATTTTGCTCATTTTGACTTGATGGTTTTATTGATTAAATTGGTAATTTCATAGGGCAGAATTATTGATTATTGATTTCATGTTTTTAACTCTTCGTGTAAAGTGAGTCAGTGTCACGTTTTTATGTAGTCTTGGAAGTACAGGTACAGTGGTTACCTGGGAATCCCAGGAATGGAATTTAGCCTGAAATAGCGCAGAAGAAGAGTGTGGTAAGTGAAATCACACTGCAGAAGTACTTTGTCTGTTGGAAGTAATACCGAAGGCTATGGGAGGCTGTAGGTGTTACATTAGGGACTATTTTGTATGTGAGTAGAGTGATTGAAATAGTGAAGGGTCCACCTGTGAAACTTTGGCCTAATCCCCAGAGTAGTACCGAGACTCCCTTTAACGCCAAAAGGCTCTTGCGAAACTCTGGCCTTATCCCTGGAGGAGTATCAGGTCCTCCCGGAGCTTGTTTGAAGAGTGAGATAGCGCTGGTCGTTATTCTTGCTTGCAGGGAAAGAAAAATCCTTTGAAGGGTGAAAACTATCTCTTTATTTAGTGGAGCAGACAAGGTAGCATTGTCTTTTTATGTTGTTAATAACAGAATTTTGATTAAGAAAACTCAGAAAAATATTGCTGTAAGATTTTGTCAAGGGAGGGCTAGTAGAAGGAGTGATACTGACGTCACAAAAGGCTGCGCTGGTATTGGACAAGGCAGCAGGCGTGTAGTGAGCTTTGATTGTGAAGAGAGGGTCAGTAGTAGGAGTTAAACTGACCGAAATTGAAACTGATAGCACTAAAGAAAAGAAATTGCATTAAAATATTGCAGAAATGAAATTGTTTGAAAATTTTAAGAAACTGTTGGGAGGTAAAGTGAAAAATTTGTTTTTAATTGGTGATGCTCCTGAAGGAACACCTGTGCATTTTATGTCTACCAATTTGGGACGAAATTCATGTATGTGGGTTCACCAATGGTGCAAGATTACTGAAAAAGAGGGTCCTTTGAGGTTTCCAAAAGATGGTACTTTTGAATTGCAAATTATTGACAAATTAAGGGAAGTGTTATGTGAAATAAAGACACCATCTAGAGCTGCACAATTTGAGGCTTTAAGCATGTGGGAAAAGGTAGCAAGAGACAAAGCAAGTGAAGATAAAAAGGTAAAGCATCAGACACAGGAGAAGGGAATTAATGATAACAAAAAGCTTCAAATAAATAATGATTCAGGGGATGAAATAATGGATGCATTGTTAACTCAGTGTCCACCACTTTATGTGGTCCCCACTAAAAATACTGATAATATTGTACCAGCAAGTACTACAGTGGCTACTGCTTCTGTTGAACAGAGAGAAATACAGATTGAGAGAAATGTGCAGATATTTCAGATTAACCCACTACCTGTTGATTCAGCACTGACAGTGATATCTCCTGGTGTCACTGCTTCAAATGTGACTGATTCAGTACAAATACTACAAGCTGCAGATGCACAGGCAGTGTCTAGACAAATTGTGACTGTCCTAATTAATATGGTCCCTACTCAAAAAGTTCAAAGAGTTGCAGAAGGAGTAATTATGTCATGGTTTATTTCAGAATCTCGGAATTCACAGATTATTGAACAGAAACTACCCCAGACAGTCCAAGCATTGAAAGGTGGGGGGAAAATGATCTTTACAACATCTGCAGCTCAGGATAAAATGAATATATTTGAAGATGGGATTTTTCAAACCTGCTTTGAGGAAGCAGCAGTGATTAAAAAGATAGAGCGCATGGGGGAACAAATTAACCCAGACCCTGAAAAAGAGAGACAGCTTAATGTTTTAAATTCAACATTTGAATATGAAGAAATTAACAGTCCCTGCTGTTTAAGTCATGAAAATGTGAACCAGTGTCAGGAAAAAGAATTAATTTTCCTGAGTAAGGAAACAACTACATGTGCAGTAACTACACATGATAGACTGACTGATTTGGCTCAAAAATATGAAATTGATGTTTCAGGAAGTTTTCCATTTCAGAAAAGTTTCAGGGTACATATGGGTGATGAAGCAAATGAGAAAATGTGTTCTTCAGGAATGCAATTGCACATTGCAGAAATAATAAAATATATTTTCAAATGCAATGGGTTTGAGAAATTAGGAGACAAATGGGCAAGAAAACATGAGAAGAAAAAGAAACCACCAGACCTTGTTGAGGAAAATAATAAACAGGATGAGGGAGAAGCTTTTGGTTACTCATTGAGAGAAAAGGTGGGATAAGTGCATGTTCATGTGCCACGGAACAAAAGTGAACTTGCAGCATTTCTGAACACATTCCCAGAATTGAGAGACAAACATATGCTGTAGTACCCACAAATTGATGGATTTGTTGAAATTTTAAAGGAGTGATGTATTAATTTGAAAATGATTTTTGACACTGCCATGCAAACTGAATTATTGTTTGAATCTAAAGTTGCTGAGCAAAGGCCAGGTGAGGAGACAATGAAAAAGGTTTACATGAATGCACCACCATTTTCTGTTGTTATGGAGAAAAACGTAGCAGTGATTACTTTCCTGAAGGGCAGAGTGCCAGCAAAGGATGTTAATTGAGTACAGATTGAAAGAACACAGGATGGAAGTAAAGGTGTTTTAGTTTGTGCAAATTCAGGTATGGATGTTGCACTGCTGGAAAAAGTATCCTTATGCCATCTTTGTAACAGATTTGAGCATTGGAAGAAGTAATGAAAATTTAAACCTGATGCAGCAAATGGAAATGCGCAAACACAGAGAGAAATCCAGGTGCAAAATGTGCCAGTTCAGCAAATGCAAATGTCAGTTCAGAAACAGGTACCAATGGCAGGAGTTTTTCAAGCTCAGATGCTCTCACAAAATATGGAAAATGCTAAAATTAATTTAAATAAATTGCCCAGAGAAAATGTGAATTCTTTCCAGAAACAAAATCAGAACACATTTCAACAGGTTGCTGTGTTTGATAATGAGAGTTTTAACCCTAACAATTCTGAATTTTCAAGTCCATTGTGAAAACAGTGGAAGGTCCAGACTTAGGGGCCGATTCCGATTCCGGACGGAAATCTCTCCGACCGAGCCGGACCCGGAGAGAATTCCGACCGAATCGGACCCTAGCAGTCCGACCGAACGAGTACGATGCGCACGCATGCTATCGGACTCGAGTCGGTCGGACTCCCATTGAAGTCAATGGGAGCCTGTCGTACAACGCGTACGCGGGCTCCCATTGACTCAATGGGTGCGAGGCGGACAAGGGCGCCCCTACAGCGTGTACGCGTCCATGCGCATCGCGGCGTACATGCACAGGTAGGGGGACCCATGGGTCCCCCTGTGTGTGACTCGCACGCCTACGCGTACAGGGGGTACGACGCGGACCCCCAAAGTCCGGCTCCGACAGCTTTTTCGAGCCGGACGGCGCGAGTCGGTCGGATCTGCTCGCGGCGCGCATCGTACTTACCCGGCCGGGAAACGTCTCCATAGCGCGGTGCGAGTCATGTCCATGCGAGTCGGTCGGAGCGTGTTGTAGCCGCGTTCGAGTCGGTCGGCGATTTCGCGGGTGCTTGCATCGTACTCGCTCGGCCGGACCCGCGTACGATTCGGTCGGGAAACAGGGCTCCGAATCGGATCTGATGAATCCAAATCCGATTCGGAGCACTACCGGCCGAGATCGGAATCGGCCCCTTAGTTGTAGGAATTTTAAAAAGAGAAATTACAAACCCAGTTTCAGAAGAGGTTGCAGCAAAAATAGGCCCATTTAAGAAAAGTTGCCAATTCATTGTTTGTGACTCAGGCCTGACAGGACAACAATTGTTTTGTAAATTAAACAGCACAAATTACTGTACACCAGATGATGTTAATTATCAGATTCCTGATGAGGATGTACATTTTAAAATGGCCCAACAAGAGACAGCTATAGCAGAAATAACAGTTGAAAAATTACCTTCTGATTTGAAAGAAATAATAAACACAGAAATAAAGGAGTTCACAGAGAAGGATGCCAGATTAATAAAATGTGCAGAACATGTCTTATTAAAATTAGAACCAGATGACATGTATTCAAGAACACCATCAGTTGCAGACATTTTACCCATAATTGGAGATAAACTGAGTAAGGGATTTTTGAGGGAATTGATTGGAAGTTTATGTAACTTTCTGATCACAGGTTCACAGAAACTAAATGAAAAGAACAGAATAATGCAGGAGATTAGCAGCACAACATTTCTATGTTGTCCTATGGTACCGAATCCAGCCAATATATTTTTTCACATTTCATGTACTGAAGAATGGCTTACTGTTATTGATTTTTTTCAAGTTCATGTCACAGTGCCATTGCATGAGAATAGTCAGGAGTACTGTCAAAAAGAAAATGAATGTCTGGGACACATAATTGGAAAGGGAGCTAGAAAGGTGTCACCAGAGAGAGTGGAAATAATTCACCAGATGAATCCACCTCAAATTCAGAAAGAAGTCAGGATGTTTTTGGGAATGGTTGGCTGCTGTAGAGAGTGGTTACCAAACCTTTCCCTAGTGGCTAAGCCTTTACTGAGGCTGACACACAAGGATGTGTCTGATCCGCTTCCATTGGACAACAATTGCACAAAAGCATTCCTAGAGTTGAAAGAGAAAAAGTGTCGCGCCCCGGCACTAGGGATGCAAGTTTATTTAAAAGAAAATACACCAATGTGCAGTGAGAGGGAGGGCAGCGCTCTCTCAGTGCCTGTTCAAAAACATGAATGTGTTCCAAAGTCTGTGACGTATTTCCCAATGACCGTTGACACCAACGTCACAGAAATGCCCAGCTGCCTTAATTTAGTTGCTGTGGTCAATGTCAGTCATAAAAAGAGTGAGAATATAATGATGAAATTTCCAATTGCTGAAATGGTTCATTCCTTTGTGGAGTTATTTTGGGAAAATACTGTGACCAAGAAATGTCTAAATTCAAATGTATTGAGCTTACTGCCAGCAAATGAAATTGTTTATGATGAAACTGAACCTAAATATCTAGATATGAATCTATGCATGAAACCAAGGTTAGACTGTAAGTATGAACGTCTGATTGAGCCCAACAATGTCCATTTTGTAGATGGCCCATGTTTGAAAGGTAACAATGACACATTAGGAGCAGCACATGCTGTGCTCCCTATACATTATGTTGTCAAAGCTTCATGGCTTTCAGTAGTTACCTCAGCCCAAAATTCGAAATTGTTTGCCTTTACCCTAACATGCAGTATAGCTGCTAAAATGGGAGTCACTATTGTCATGGGAGAGACAAATGCTAATTCAGTTGTACAATATTGTGTCCTGTTAGCCTATACATTTAATGGAATTTTCACCGGTGAATCTGAAAAGGATACTGTTTATTTAATGCAGTTAATGACTTGCACTTGTAAAGAACTAATATAGGTTCAAGAAAATGTTTCAGAAACAGAACATCAAGGTTGTATCAGAACAGATTTTGAGAAAAATGACAACTGCATAGTAGCAAATGTGTTATTGCAAAAACTGATGCCCAGGTATAGATTGCCAGTTTCTCTGGAATCAGCTCATAATGAGGTCTCAAAGATATGTGCAGAACCACAGATTGGACAAGGATTGGATTGTAGCTATCTGCCTGAAATTCCAAGTACAATAAAGCAACACAAAGACAGCACAGAGTTACACTTTGCAAAAGACTGTGTTTCAGCATCACTGAAGTGGCTTGAATTTGTACATGCAAATGCACTTGTGAAAACCACAGATGAAAAGACTAGCCATTGCTGTGAAGGTCTGACTGATGTGGAGCGTGCAGTTTCTCACCAGATTGCAGCTGCTACACAAGATCTGCATAATGGATGGTGCCAAAACTTTGATCTGAGAGATGCTGTGAAATGGAAAGGCCTGTTCCAAATGATCCTGGCAAAGACTGTTGCGAAATGTGGTGGCCTTCCAAATTGGGTGCATGCCTCTCACACACGTATGGTCCCGTGTCCCCCTGATAAAACAGCTCTTCTTCAAGAAGAGATGCCAGCAGTGGTCAAAAGCCCACAGAAGAGGGTCAGTCAAGCTGTAAGGGAACACACAGAGCGTGAAGCAGCACTAGAGAAAACTGAAGTGGCACTGGAAAAGCAAAAAGTGGAAACTGACTCAGATGAAAGCGGTGTCAAAAGGGTGAATGGGTCAGGTGCAGCCTCTGAAGAAGAAATTAGTGCTGTGGGCCTACGAGTGGAGGTAGAAAAAAGCTGGCTGAAAGGGTATCCAAAACTTCTGCAGTGGTCCCTTGAAAAATCATTTGCACCTTCTGAATCTGATCAAAGTGAAAATAAAAGTGAAAGGCTTGGATTGAAAAAGTGCAAAGAATTGATGGTGCTCTGTCAGATTTTCTCAGCACCTGAGAGGTCAAAATGCATGGAAAAAATACAGAATGCCACATTGAATGAGCTGTGTAATGCGAGGCTTGAACTGTATGAGCCACCTTGACGGCAAGCTGGTGACAAAGAGCCAAGAAATGGACCCAAGAAATTGGACCCCTTCCAATTTGTGAATGGCTTACCACCAATTTTGCATTTTACCAGTTGCAAACGGCCCGATGGGCTGTATGCAACCCATAACATGCGTTGTACATCTGCCCCTAAGTCTAGTCTCATTGAAGACAGATGCACATCTAAAATTTGCATTTTGTTTTGCCTGGTCTATGCTTTTATCCTCCTGCTAAATCTCCTGAGTGATTTCTCTAGTGAACTTCTAGTAGTCTATATGTTGGTAATTGCCCTTATAACCTTTGGGCATGGGTTGGACAGTGCTTAGCAAGGAACACTCCATTTTCGGGACTACAGATAATAATACTACATTAATAGTCATGTCTTTAATAGTGTTAAGGGTAATGTGCTATGCAGTACATTAAGTGAGCATGAAAATGGTGGGGTTTTTTTAAAGGGGGCGTGGCCAATGAGCATAACTAGAAATCCTTTCCAAGAGGTATGGTCTACGTGATTAAGGGTGTGTTTCATAACATGTGAACTAGAATCCTGTGCTTCACACACTGTGGCATCTGACCAGTATATGGATGGCTCTCCTTGAGTTTTCTATTTCATCCAGACATATTACACAAAAACAAACATATGCCTAAAACTATCTAGAAACATTGGCTTGTGAGTCATATCAGATAAATGAGTAAAAACAATAAAAATGTTACAAATGATTTTCCATTTCTCTTATTTTCACAAAATAAGAGACTGTACATTCATTATTACTAAGGTCTGTGGAAGGGTAAGTAGTCTTTGGCATGTCTCAATCACACCCATCCTACCCTTCACAATACTTTCCTCTCCAATATTTCACTCTGTTATATTCTTACACCCTTTTATTGCTCTATCTTTCTAAACGCCCTCCACCTCCAAACCTCACACATCATCTCCTTCCTCTTCAGTTTTTTCACAGTTTTTCTCACCTCCCCTCGCCATGCCTTCTTTTTGTATCTCTCACACATACACACTCACTGTCTGCTCTCACCTGCAAACTCAGATTTTGTTTTCCTTTGGTGCTAACAATATTTCAAAGATGTGTGTTCCTCCTTCACATACTTTCACAAAAGAATTGTAATTGGTGCCTATGTGCCTATCAACTATGTGAGAGGCCAAGGACGGGCTGATAATGTAGTCTGATCACCTTTATAATCCAATAACAGGCAGAATGAAACACTTGCAATGGCTTCAGCCTCAACTCCTGAGGTCTCAATAATGTTCCATCATGAACATTCATTCACACACTGAAATCACAGAAAAACATATGGGCGACACAGTTCACAGTATGGTATATAAGAGTCATATGCTGCATGAAAAAGACTATGGAAACACAACATCTGAAGAAAGCAAATACACTTAGATGCAAGATGAAGTAAACCATGAAAACAGGTCCTTCATCGCTAAGGTGGAAAACCTTAAGGGATTGTGCAGTCATTTTTGAGAAATTCATCAGCACTTGTAAACTTAAAGGCATGAATAGAGGGCCCACTAACAACCTTATTCAAAGTCAACTTTTAATTACTGCTGGGTCTGAGCACAGCAGGACCCACCTCACTTAAACCCTACTGATACGTACATTTATCTGTAAGATTATTTACATTTGTAGTTTCATCTCTCACATCAAGGGTGAGGTCATGAGCACTGCATTTGGTTTGAGGGGAGGTCATGAGCAATGGCTGTTTTCTTAGGAAAAAAGTGGTCCTGACTATAACTTGTGAATTTCAGTCATTCATTTCACTCTGTCTATAGCTGTGGGGTATGTGTGGCTCTTACTTTTCATTGAAAAGGAGATTTTTGCTTTGAAGTCAATTGACACATGTAGGAGAGTAGGATCTGCCTCTTATGTTGCCCCCACTTTTTTTCTGATGTTTACACTGGTTTCTGGCTATAGTCTGACTGGGCCCCTGCTAATCAGGGCCCCAGCCTCTCTGTTCTCTCTAAACGATTTGGAGTGCACTCTAGGTGCACTAGTGATTGGATACTGTGGTACCTTATGAGTCCCTAGTATATGGTACCTTAGGTACCAAGGGCATAGATACTTCACAGGCCTACCAGGGGCTGCAGCATGTATTATGCCACCCCTGGGAAGCAGACTAAATCTGACACCACAGGCCTGCTACTGCAGCCTGAGTGAGGAAGTGCTAGCACTCCTCACTGAGATATAGGTTCCCTATATCTCTCCTACACACACATATAACCCTATCAGTCACCCCTAAGGCAGGCCCTATCAATCCTGAGGGCAGGGTGCTTGGCTTCTATGTGAGGGGGTGCCTCTGCCTGAGCAGGGCCCCTCTGCAGCTCTCAGAGTCCATTCTCTGGTGCTGTTTGTGGATGCGGTTAAACCATATACTTTTAAGTGCATTATATCCTCGCGGTAAAATGCTAACTTTGGAATGGCTGCATCGAAACATGTCGTGTTTGGTGTCAAACACCTTGGAATACTACCCCCCGCCAGTCCTGGCGGCGGGGGTAGCATTCCACCCTTCTAGAGGGATAGACATGTACCTACTGTGGAAACGCGGTAGAATCCGACAGAGCCCTGGCATCACAAAATGGATGCCACCAGTCACAGACACTGGGCTGCCCTCCTGCTGATGACCAACACTCGCAGTGGAGGGAGCCCAACAATAGATATCCTGTCCCAAGGGGTGTGACCACCTTCCAGACAGGGTTTAGTGTATTGGGGCTGGGTGGGTGCACTCTTAGAGTGCTTTGAAGTCCTGCACTGGGGGAGCAGAAGGCTCCTCTGTGCATATGCCAGTTCAAACCGGCTCAGGGGCTACCTGTCCCTGCTCTGGCGCGAAACTGGACAAAGGGAAGTGGGTGTAGCCACCCACTCCCCTGACCCTCCCATAGGTAGGGTCATAGAGCTAGTCCCTCCCCTCCTTTTAGTATAAGAGGGGGAACCTGTGCATTGCACCCTAGATTTCTCTGGACGACGCTCTACAAGAAGAATCCCGGACCTTCGACGTTCCACTACCTTTGGAAGACTGAAGAATCTCCCTTGGAGTCAAGGAGTGACTCCCTGCTTGGCAGGCACCAAAAACTACAAACGACAGTCGCAAACTACGCCGCTCCCGCCGGAGTCCCAAGTGTCCTACAGCCCAAGAAGTGGATTTCCTGACTTCTCAAAGGCCATCGTGAGTCCCCAGCGAAGCTGAGGCCAGTGGACCCCAAGAGTAACGAGGAACCGCGACCCCTGGGTACCGTGCACTATTGTCGAGTGCAACCCCTCACAACGTTCCACGAACTTGTGCTTTGGACCACGTATGGTCCCAGCCTCCAGCAGGAATCCCTCCTAAGATCAGAGGCCTACCACGTCCCAAGTGACCGTGGGCCCCTGTGAGAGAATCCTCTCGAGGCGTCTTCGCGATCCCTTGCCAGCCGGCTTGTGGGTCCCCAGAAGACTTTCCAAAGAAACCAAAGAGCTCCCCTGGTTGCTCCAGGCCTTCCCTGACTTACCCTTGCTGGGTGAGTTCCACAGACCTTGCTGGTCTGTGCCATTGCCTCTTTACACTTTCCCCGAGACTTGCTGTTACCAAGGCTTGTTAGCTCCGATCGAGTTACCAACACTGCAGTAAGCCGCAGACATCGTGGGACACGCCGAATCCAGCTCCTGGTCATCGTCGACGCCTCCTGGACCTCGTGGCTGAAGAGTCAAGGCAACCGTGAACAACCTGAATCCTGCGACGACGGTGGGCATTCATCTTCCTTGCCCCGAGTCACTGCCAAGTGACTTTGAACACTGTCCCCTCTGCTTTCAGGTCATCCTTCCACCGAATCCAGGCTTAGATTCCACCGGACACTTCTTCAAACCATCACAAGCAGCAAGTCTTCTTTGGTCGCCATTGAAAACGACGCCGCGACCCGACACCAAAGGACACCTGTGCACCCGGCTTCCCTGGGTGAGGTAACTCCAGCACTACGGTGCTCCTGTAGGTGTGGGCCCTCGAACTACTTACCCTGTAAGTGACTTGCTTGTAGGTTCACCAGAAGTATCCTAAAACTCTTACTTTCCCCGTGCGATTCTCGCACTGACTCGTACATGGTTCGCGTCTGTGTTAGACACACCGCGTCCAACTCCCTTGCAAATCCTATCTGTAAACCGTATCCTTCGACTCGTACTGAGTCCGATCGGTGTGTTCGCCTCGAACACGCAAGGGACCTTGAACATTGATATCTCAATCGCGTCTGAGTGCATAGACTCGTACAGGATTCGCATCGGTGCCAGGTCACCGCGTCCGTCCCCTGTGGGTCTCCTACAACTACCTGGGGTGGTTCTTGGGGGTCCCTCGATTCTAGATGCCCTAGACCTAGGTCTAGCAAACTAAGATTGTAATATTCAATTGTGCTAAACTTATCCTGATAATATTTGACTTGTACATATGTTCCTGACTTCTAATCTCATAAAGAGATTAGTAGAGAGTGTTTATTAATAAATACATATATATTTGATATATATACCTGTGTGGTGTCTTTTCATTTGGTGATTCAAGAGATTGTGTGGTAAAACAAGCTGCTTTACATTCCTTCAAGACTTAGCCTGAAGGCTGCTCTCCACAGCTACCACTAGGATAGCTTTCTATAAAGGTTGTCTTAAACCTATCTACCATAAGAGTCGAATTGTTCTGGTGCAAGGTGTCCACTTTAATTAGTGAACAGCATATACCAGGCCAACTTCTCACATTGGTGGGCAGCGTGTGGGATTCCAGCTTGCTATTGTTTTACCAGAAAATCTCTATTTGAATTACTAACTGAAAACCACTATAGGTACTTAAGGTACATATAAAGTCAAGCTTAGTATCGATAAGTTCTACTGAACTTAGAGCTGTGTGCCAAGGGATAGCACACCCTTTCTACAGCTCAAGCTAGGATCAGTAGGCCACAAACTAGTGTAGGTAGTACAACACTGCACAACACTAGAATGTCCTTAAAGGGTGGAACCAGTGGATCCACTCAGCCTCAGTATAAGGACATGGCTTTCTCTGACTTGAGAGCCATGTGTGTTGAAAGACACCTGAGACTAGGACAGAGTCCCTCAACCCTGCACCTGATAGATCTGCTGACAGCAGATGATCTTAGATTGGCTCTAGGAGCTAATGGGTCTGAATCAGTGGGTGGGTCAATTACAGTATCTGGGTCAGACGATGAAAATCCGAATGACCAGGACTCTGTGATTGAAGGGCCAGGCCTCAAGGGGCCTGAAAAGGACAGAGGAATTCTCCCTAAGAGAACTGACAGAGTGGATGAGAGGCATAGGTCCCCTTCCAGGGAATCTGAGCACTCTTATCACTCTGGCAGAGAATTTGTCCACCAGAGGAACTCATACTTTCCCATAAGAGAGACCTCCTCTGAAAGAATGTGCAAACTGCTGCAGTATGAGGAAGCAAGAGTTGCCCTCAGAACCAAGCAGTTGGCACTGGATAGAGAAGCCCTGGAGATCCAGAGAGCTTCTCGACGAGAGGGGTTAGAACCCCTTGGTGGCAGCAACAGTGTCCCTAGAGGCAGAGAATCTATTCCAGACCATAGGAACCTGAGCAAGGTTGTTCCTCCCTACCAGAGTGGGGATGATATCCACAAGTGGATAACTGCTATGGAGAGGGCCTGTAGAGTACAGCAGGTCCCCCAGAAGCAGTGGGCAGCAATCTTGTGGCTCTCCTTTTCAGATAAAGGTAGAGACAAGCTCCTCACTGTTAGAGAAGAGGATGCTGATGATTATGAAGTCCTGAAGAGTGCACTGATAGATGGGTTTGGCTTAACCACTGAGCAGTACAGGTTAAAGTTCAGAGACACCCAGAAGGCACAGACTCAGGACTGGACTGACTTTGTTGATTGTGCAACCAAGGCTCTGGAGGGTTGGCTGGTTGGCAGTAGGGTTACTGATTTCAAGGGATTGTATAATCTGATGATGAGAGAACAGATCCTTAATAATTGCCAGAACCAGTTGTTGCATCAGTACCTGGTGGACTCGGATCTGACCTCTCCCCAAGAATTGGGAAAGAAGGCAGACAAGTGGGTCAGAACCAGGGTGAGGCAGAAACCCCAGAACCAAGGGGTGACACCAAGAAGCAAGATCCTAAGGGCTCTGAGAAAGGTGGGGATAAGTCAAAAGACCAGAAGTCTTCACAAGGGCCCCAAAAATCTGCATCTGGTGGGGAGTCACAATCCAACAAGGGAAAAGGCCAAAAGAAGCCCTGGTGCAAATTCTGTAAACAGAAAGGGCACTGGACTTCTGACTGTAACAAGTCCAAAGACCAAACCACCACCACTCCTGCCCCTAAGGCAACTGTTCCCCCTAGTTCAGCTACTGGTGGAGGTGGTACACAGAATAAGGGTGTAGTAGGGTTGACCCTGGGTTCTGAAGTGGACTCTGACCTAGTCAGAGTGCCCACTCAGGCAATGCTGATTTGTGAGGGAGACCTTAATATGTCCTTCCTAGTGAGTCCCAGTAATCTGGGCAAATACAAACAGCAGCCTGTAATAAATGGCAAACAGGCTTTGGCATTTAGGGACACAGGTGCTAGTGTCACCATGGTGGCAGAGGATCTTGTGGACCCTGGACAGATCATCCTGGGTGAAATGTACCAGGTGACCAATGCAAGCAACGCCAAGACCAACCATAGTCTGGCAGTTGTGAATTTCTCCTGGGGAGGGGTAACTGGCCTCAAGAAGGTTGTAGTCAGTGCAGACCTCCCTGTCGAATGTCTATTGGGCAATGATCTAGAGACTTCAGCCTGGTCTGAAGTAGAGTTATGGACTCATGCTGAGATGTTGGGCATCCCTGCAGAGGTATTTGCTGTGACCAGGTCACAAGCAAGAATGCATGACACTGAACCAGCTCTGGATCCTGGAACAATGGACCAGATGCTTCCCAAGAGGAGGAGCAGTAGGGTAAAGGCAGTGCCTTCCCCTCTGTCTCAGATCACAGATTCACCCCCAGAGGGAGGTGAAGCAGATCCTGAAGAAGGAACTGCCCCAGAGGGACTTGAGCCTGATCAGGTTGAGTTCTTGGGGGCAGGGGGCCCTTCTAGGGAAGATCTGAGGAAGGAGCAACAGTGCTGCCCCTCTCTTGAACCCCTCAGACAGCAGGCTGCTGCTGAGGCTGCTGGGAGTGCTAGTGGGTCCCATAAAGTTTATTGGGATGAGGGACTCCTATATTCTGAAGGTAGAGACCCAGCCCCTGGAGCCACCAGGAGGTTGGTAATACCTCAGAAGTTTAGGGGGTTCCTCTTGACCCTAGCACACGACATCCCTTTAGCAGGACACTTGGGCCAAAACAAGACCTGGGACAGGCTTGTTCCACATTTTCATTGGCCACATATGTCAGAGGACACAAAGGAGTTTTGTCGCTCCTGTGTCACATGCCAAGCCAGTGGTAAGGCAGGTGGCACAACAAAGGCCCCCTGATACCACTACCGGTGGTGGGGGTACCCTTTGAAAGGGTAGGGATTGACATTGTTGGTCCCCTTGACCCTCAAACTGCATCTGGGCACAGGTTTATCCTGGTGGTAGTGGATCATGCCACCAGGTACCCAGAAGCAATTCCTCTGAGGACCACCACAGCCCCTGTGGTGGCAAGAGCCCTCATTGGAGTCTTCTCCAGAGTGGGTTTTCCAAAGGAGGTCATTTCTGACAGAGGTACCAACTTCATGTCAGGATATCTAAAAGCAATGTGGAAGGAGTGTGGTGTAACTTACAAGTTCACCACCCCTATCACCCACAATGCAATGGTTTAGTTGAACGCTTCAACAAAACCTTGAAAGGAATGATTAAAGGACTCCCAGAGAAGCTTAGGCGGAAATGGGACCTTCTTCTTCCTTGCCTGTTGTTTGCATACAGAGAGGTTCCACAGAAGGGGGTTGGTTACAGCCCATTTGAGCTTCTGTTTGGGCATCCTGTGCGAGGTCCACTGTGTTTGGTAAAAGAGGGCTGGGAGTTACCTCTCAAGCCCCCCAAACAAGATGTGATGGACTATGTACTTGGTCTCCGCTCCCGGATGGCAGAGTACATGAAAAAGGCAACCAAAAACCTAGAGGCCAGCCAAGAATTACAAAAAGCTTGGCATGACCAAAGGGCTGTACTGACTGTATACCAGCCAGGACAGAAAGTGTGGGTGTTGGAGCCTGTGGCCCCAGCAGCCCTCCAGGACAAGTGGAGTGGCCCCCATACAATAGTTGAACAGAAGGGAGAAGTCACCTATCTGGTGAATCTTGGAACTCCCAGGAGCCCCCTGAGGGTGCTCCATGTCAACAGATTAAAGCCATATGTTGACAGGGCTGACATGGGCTTGCTCATGGCAACTGATGAGGACCAGGAGGAGGAGAGTGACCCTCTCCCTGACCTGCTCTCTCAGAACCCTGATGATGGGTCAGTAGATGGTGTTGCTTTGGCAAGCAGCCTCACTGACCATCAGCAAACTGAGTGCAGACAAGTTCTGCAACAGTTTAGACATATGTTTAGCCTGACCCCTAGTCAGACTTCCTGGTGCACCCACGAGGTGGACACTGGAGACAGTCTGCCTGTCAAGAATAAAATCTACAGGCAACCTGACCATGTCAGGGACTGTATCAGGACTGAAGTCCAGAAAATGTTGGAGCTAGGTGTAATTGAGCCTTCAGATAGCCCTTGGGCTAGTCCAGTAGTCCTGGTACCCAAGCCTCATACCCAGGGTGGTAAGAAAGAAATGAGGTTTTGTGTAGACTACAGAGGCCTCAATGCAGTCACTAGGACTGATGCCTATCCCATACCGAGGGCAGATGAGCTGATTGATACTTTGGCCTCAGCCAAGTATCTAAGCACGTTTGACCTAACAGCTGGCTACTGGCAGATCAGATTAGCTGATGATGCAAAAGCCAAGACAGCATTTTCGACCCCTGGTGGGCACTACCACTTTGTGGTGATGCCCTTGGATTGAAAATGCACCTGCCACTTTCCAGAGGTTGGTGAATAAAGTTCTGACAGGGATGGAAACTTATTGCTCAGCTTATCTAGATGATATTGCTGTCTTTAGTTCCTCCTGGCAGGATCACCTGGTCCACCTCAGGAATGTTTTGGAGGCCCTGCAAAAGGCAGGCCTCACTATCAAGGCCACTAAGTGCCAGATAGGGCAGAGTCAGGTTGTATACCTGGGCCACCTTGTAGGTGGAGGCCAGGTTCAGCCTTTACAGAGCAAGATCCAGACCATAATGGAATGGGTTGCTCCAACCACCCAGACACAGGTGAGAGCCTTCTTAGGCCTATCTGGGTACTATAGGAGGTTTGTCAAGGGATACGGATCTATAGTGACCCCCTTGAATGATCTGACCTCAAAGAAAATGCCAAAAAAGGTTCAGTGGACAGCTAGCTGTCAAAAGGCATTTGAAGACCTAAAGCAGGCCATGTGCACTGCCCCCATCTTACAGAGTCCAGACTACACCAAAAAGTTCATTGTCCAAACAGATGCTTCTGAGCTGGGTGTGGGAGCTGTACTGTCTCAACTGAATGATGAAGGTCAAGACCAGCCAGTAGCTTTTATTAGCAGAAGGCTGACCCCTAGAGAGAAACGTTGGTCAGCTATAGAGAGGGAGGCCTTTGCTGTGGTATGGGCCCTGAAGAAGCTGAGGCCATACTTGTTTGGTACTCACTTCATAGTTCAGACCGACCACAAGCCCCTCCTATGGCTTAAACAAATGAAAGGAGAAAACCCAAAACTTTTGAGGTGGTCCATTTCCCTACAGGGGATGGACTATACAGTGGAACATAGACCTGGGACCCAACATGCCAATGCAGATGGACTCTCAAGGTATTTCCACTTTGAACACGAAGACTCAACTGGTCAAGGTTAGTTTAGTGTCCCTGCGTTTGGGGGGTTGTGTAGGAGAGTAGGATCTGCCTCTTATGTTGCCCCCACTTTTTTTCTGATGTTTACACTGGTTTCTGGCTATAGTCTGGCTGGGCCCCTGCTAATCAGGGCCCCAGCCTCTCTGTTCTCTCTAAACGATTTGGAGTGCACTCTAGGTGCACTAGTGATTGGATACTGTGGTACCTTATGAGTCCCTAGTATATGGTACCTTAGGTACCAAGGGCATAGGTACTTCACAGGCCTACCAGGGGCTGCAGCATGTATTATGCCACCCCTGGGAAGCAGACTAAATCTGACACCACAGGCCTGCTACTGCAGCCTGGGTGAGGAAGTGCTAGCACTCCTCACTGAGATATAGGTTCCCTATATCTCTCCTACACACACATATAACCCTATCAGTCACCCCTAAGGCAGGCCCTATCAATCCTGAGGGCAGGGTGCTTGGCTTCTATGTGAGGGGGTGCCTCTGCCTGAGCAGGGCCCCTCTGCAGCTCTCAGAGTCCATTCTCTGGGGCTGTTTGTGGATGCGGTTAAACCATATACTTTTAAGTGCATTATATCCTCGCGGTAAAATGCTAACTTTGGAATGGCTGCATCGAAACATGTCGTGTTTGGTGTCAAACACCTTGGAATACTACCCCCCGCCAGTCCTGGCGGCGGGGGTAGCATTCCACCCTTCTAGAGGGATAGACATGTACCTACTGTGGAAACGCGGTAGAATCCGACAGAGCCCTGGCATCACAAAATGGATGCCACCAGTCACAGACACTGGGCTGCCCTTCTGCTGATGACCAACACTCACAGTGGAGGGAGCCCAACAATAGATATCCTGTCCCAAGGGGTGTGACCACCTTCCAGACAGGGTTTAGTGTATTGGGGCTGGGTGGGTGCACTCTTAGAGTGCTTTGAAGTCCTGCACTGGGGGAGCAGAAGGCTCCTCTGTGCATATGCCAGTTCAAACCGGCTCAGGGGCTACCTGTCCCTGCTCTGGCGCGAAACTGGACAAAGGGAAGTGGGTGTAGCCACCCACTCCCCTGACCCTCCCATAGGTAGGGTCATAGAGCTGGTCCCTCCCCTCCTTTTAGTATAAGAGGGTGAACCTGTGCATTGCACCCTAGATTTCCCTGGACGACGCTCTACAAGAAGAATCCCGGACCTTCGACGTTCCACTACCTTTGGAAGACTGAAGAATCTCCCTTGGAGGCAAGGAGTGACTCCCCTGCTTGGCAGGCACCAAAAACTACAAACGACGGTCGCAAACTACGCCGCTCCCGCCGGAGTCCGAAGTCTCTGCAGCCCAAGAAGTGGATTTCCTGACTTCTCAAGGGCCATCGTGAGTCCCCAGCGAAGCTGAGGCCAGTGGACCCCAAGAGTAACGAAGAACCGCGACCCCTGGGTACCGTGCACTATTGTCGAGTGCAACCCCTCACAACGTTCCACGAACTTGTGCTTTGGACTACGTGTGGTCCCAGCCTCCAGCAGGAATTCCTCCTAAGATCAGAGGCCTACCTCGTCTCGAGTGACCGTGGGCCCCTGTGAGAGAATCCTCCCGAGGCGTCTTTGCGATCCCTTACCAGCCGGCTTGTGGGTCTCCAGAAGACTTTCCAAAGAAACCAAAGGGCTCCTCTGGTTGCTCCAGGCCTGCCCTGACTTACCCTCGCTGGGTGAGTTCCACAGACCTTGCTGGTCTGCGCCATTGCCTCTTCACACTTTCCCCGAGACTTGCTGTTACCAAGGCTTGTTGGCTCCGATCGAGTTGCCGACACCGCAGTAAGCCGCAGACATCGTGGGACACGCCGAATCCAGCTCCTGGTCGTCGTCGACGCCTCCTGGACCTCGTGGCTGAAGAGTCAAGGCAACCGTGAACGACCTGAATCCTGCGACGACGGTGGGCATTCATCTTCCTTGCCCCGAGTCACTGCCAAGTGACTTTGAACACTGTCCCCTCTGCTTTCAGGTCATCCTTCCACCGAATCCAGGCTTGGATTCCACCGGACACTTCTTCAAACCATCACAAGCAGCAAGTCTTCTTTGTTCGCCATTGAAAACGACGCTGCGACCCGACACCAAAGGACACCTGTGCACCCGGCTTCCCTGGGTGAGGTAACTCCAGCACTGCGGTGCTCCTGTAGGTGTGGGCCCTCGAACTACTTACCCTGTAAGTGACTTGCTTGTAGGTTCACCAGAAGTATCCTAAAACTCTTACTTTCCCCGTGCGATTCTCGCACTGACTCGTACATGGTTCGCGTCTGTGTTAGACACACCGCGTCCAACTCCCTTGCAAATCCTATCTGTAAACCGTATCCTTCGACTCGTACTGAGTCCGATCGGTGTGTTCGCCTCGAACACGCAAGGGACCTTGAACATTGATATCTCAATCGCGTCTGAGTGCATAGACTCGTACAGGATTCGCATCGGTGCCAGGTCACCGCGTCCGTCCCCTGTGGGTCTCCTACAACTACCTGGGGTGGTTCTTGGGGGTCCCTCGATTCTAGATGCCCTAGACCTAGGTCTAGCAAACTAAGATTGTAATATTCAATTGTGCTAAACTTATCCTGATAATATTTGACTTGTACATATGTTCCTGACTTCTAATCTCATAAAGAGATTAGTAGAGAGTGTTTATTAATAAATACATATATATTTGATATATATACCTGTGTGGTGTCTTTTCATTTGGTGATTCAAGAGATTGTGTGGTAAAACAAGCTGCTTTACATTCCTTCAAGACTTAGCCTGAAGGCTGCTCTCCACAGCTACCACTAGGATAGCTTTCTATAAAGGTTGTCTTAAACCTATCTACCATAAGAGTCGAATTGTTCTGGTGCAAGGTGTCCACTTTAATTGGTGAACAGCATATACCAGGCCAACTTCTCACAACACACGCACTAAAGGTTCCACTTAGAAAGCATTAGTGTCACTTTTCAATCACATTCATCAAGGTGGAGAACATTTTAAGCGTGGGTCAAAAAATGAGTGTTTTCCGCTATATTGCCCATGGGAAAATTTGTTCATCACTACAGTTGAATGAAATTACACCAGTCTCAGCATGTAACAAGAACCTTACTCAGAGGTGTGCCCTTGGATTGCTTGTTTTAAATTAGTTCAGTCGTTTTTGTGATTTATGCATTAAAAAAATAAGGTTGATGTTAGAGTTTTAATTCATGCCAAATGCTAATCACTTATGATGTTTGATTGGAAAGATTTGAGCATGTTGCTCAAATGACAACAAAGTTATAACCACAGCAGCAGCCTGTGCAGGTAAGCGCGGTGGGGCGATGCAGGGCGCTGAGGGGGGATGCCGACAGACGACGGAATAGGAGTTATATATTTATTTAATTTGCCCTATTCCGTCGTCTATGGACATGCCCCTCGCCCCATCCCGCCCCACCACCCCTCCGCGCTTACCTGCACCGGCCGCTGCTGTATAACCAAACAAGAAAACTATTTTTAGAGCAAACAACAGAAATGGAGTACTATTGAAGTGAGCATGGTTTGATAGATTTGAGTTTTTATTTAGTCTATAAAACTGCATTTTAACTGGATTTTATTAATGCTGGTTCTGAGTATTTAAAGGCACTTTATGATGTTATAGTGTTCAGTGAATATCTGCTTTTTGATGCAATATTGCATCCATCTTCTATGAAAGCAACCTGTTCTGTTCAGCGCGGATTGTCTGCAGGGATTGGCCGCTGACACCCAACCTCAGAGGGACACAAATCCCTGCTAAATATTGCCATTGCAGTCTGTGAGGATATGAGACCGTGTATCCTATGAAGAAAATACATTTGTAAAATAAAGAATCTAGTTTAGTGATATCTTAGAACAAATAAACTATTTTCATTATCTGGGAATTCGGTATGACACTAAATTGTCTTGGAAGCAGCAAAGGGTAAAAGCACTGCAACTTTAACGCAGGCAGCAGCCGCAGTTATTAGATGTAAACAAAGAATAGGGGGGCAGTCATTGAGTTCATTGCAACATGTCTATAGAGCAAAGGCCATTACAGCTGCGATACATGGAGCTGAAATTTGGGGCTACACAGATTCCTGTATAATTCAAATAATTGAGAATAGGCATCTGAAGACATTGTATAAGGCTGGGATGGGGTACACCTTTAGCATCATGTATTTGGAACTGGGCATTAGACCTATTTCTGATATTATTGTCATGGCCCCAGTAGTTTACTGGGTACTCCTACAGAAAAATCGCTTAGCTGGCATATATTTGGCGGCCATTAGGGAGGTAGCCCATCACCCTGGTCTGCCTGGAATGCCCTGGTGGAATGATGTCTGCAGCACTTTAAAGAAACTGATGCTCGACATTATCTGTGAGGATCCCATGGAGATTAATGGGGACATGATAAATAAGGTTAAGGAGGCTTACCGGCAATATAAGAATCATAAATAATAAATGAGTTAAGTAAGAATAGATTCCTTCTACAGGGGTTCCTAAAGCACAAACCCATTGTTGACTTTCAACCCTACTTGGGTGACATCTATCCTGAGATACGGCGCTCACTATACATAAAAGTCTACTTGGGGACCCTCCCATCGACAGCTTATGTCCCCAAATGGAGCAAGACCAAGGAGATTGATGTAGTGTGTGATTGTACTAGTGGCAAAACTGAAACTATTACCCACGTCATGCTGTTTTGTCTAAATGTACTGAATGTGCGCATGAAATAGCTTGCTCCTTTATTTTTCACTTATAATGTTTTTAATGAGATGGACATCTTAGCTCTCTGTTACAGGGCTAATCATCCAGAGATCTAGCATGCAGCTTCTGTGTTTATTTGGAGTGCTTGCATCATGACTTGGAAATGGAAAAACTCTTATTTAAAATTGTATAGTGATACATTTATTTTGCAATGTTTCACATTTTTATCGAGGTGCTGTACTATTATTATTATCATTCTTGTATGTATTATGTGTTTGTTAAGGCAAATGCTATGAAGAATAAATACATAATATCTAACAAAGCCAAATAATGTGGGATTTTCAGATCCTCAGATGATTCAAGGATCTTGATTATTTGATTGTCATAAGACACTTTAATATTTGTTTGGATGGCCTCTACAAGGTTCTGGGTACCTAATCTTGCATCCTGAAAACAATGAAGGACAGGTCTAATGGACTCACTGAGCATTACTTGACCCCAGGGAGATGTTAGAGGGGGTAACAGAAGGGCAGACACTGTCCCGAGAACTTACTGACTCTGCTTTACTTATGAGATTGGCAGGTCCAATTTTAGGTCCATGGATCTTTGCATTTGCAAGTACCACTGCAATGTTTTGGAAAAATCCAATATCCTTTTTTTGAAAAAAGTAAAAAAAAGTATTAAAAACAAAAATATTCATGCCCAGTCAACAATGTGGACCTCAAAGATGGTTCATTGCCCAGAACTTGCAGTGTTTGACCAAAGCCCATGCTCAGCTAGTTCTGAGGCATGGGAGCTGCTGCAGGGCGTTTCATCAGGCCAAGTTTTGAGAAACTCCATGCTCACCTGAAGGCAAATGGAGCTGGTTCAGTGGCACAGATGCTGGTAAAGGTCCTCACCAGGTGCTCTGCCTTGTGCCAGAATGTACTTTGCCCTTTTGAAGTATGTATATAAGTGCTTCAGTACCAATGGTTTGGTGCAGGGTCTCTGCCCATAGCCTGCTATGAATTGCTGAATGCTTATTTGTTAGGCGGCACAATGGGACTTCGGGTGCAGAAGGTTAAGAGTGCTTCTTGTGGCCAACCCCACTGTGAACAGCCAAACTTGTGGCCAGCTCTACTATGAACAGCCAAAGGCTGGGAAAAGCACAGTTGGCCGTGCAAGACATTGAGAAAATGGCCTGCCTAAAGTCTAGACCCTGAACATAATAGTTGCATCAGAGTTTGGAAACAGTGCGAGAAGCCAACTGCTGCTGTGAATGGCCTTTGGCATTTGGACATTTGGAGCTGGAATTGGGTGTGGAAGACATGGGCTTAGGGCCTGAGTCATGGCCTGGCACAGCTGGATGTGGGAGCATGTCAAGTCGTCTGTCGAGCTCCAGCTGCGCACAGTTAAAGAACACCAAAAGGAGTATAATATATACTGGAAAAATGTGTTAATGGTAACATGTTGTTTGTTCAAGCCACAATAATGTATATTTAAAAAACCTTAGGAATTCCCTTAGGCCGCTAAGCAAAAGAATGTGTGGTGTATACAGCTGTGGAACCCTAAGACCTCACCAATGACATCAGTGGGGATATCCCATATCATGTCATCATTGATTTCTTCGATCAGATCAATGATGTCTCTCAACTTTCATGCATCCAAGATTCACCGGGTCAATCCCTGGCAATATCAAACAGGTTCTGGGTGTAGAGTCAAGGTTTCTGTGAGTGGCTGATCACTGCACCAGTTTCCAACCTACTAACCATGGCTTCAGTTTTGCCCATAGATCTTTCTTGGTGCCAGGCGCAGCCCAGAGGTGATCTGAACATGGCATGCCTCTTCTCAGGCCCTCAGGGCTTCTACCAAGTCAAATGTCTTGAATCTATAGCTTCTCTTCCATCCCTGACCACAACAGTTGGGCTAGCAAAGGCGCACATATCCATTTTAAAGACCACGAAATTTGCAATACAAAGAGTTGATCAAAAGACGAAAAAAAAAATATATGACTGAATCAAAAATAACTTTGCAAGTTAAAAATAAAAAAAAATGCTGTCTTCTAAATCTGGAAATTGATTGCATAAATCTAGAGAACATGGCTGTGATCCCATGGTCGGCTTATGTTAAAAATGCCTTTTGCAGCCTGGGCCTTAGCAACCTCTTTGACTGCCCTGGCAACACTGACCTTAGATCTAAAGGGATAGTTATTGGGGCATTCAGATCACTTAGGGGCATATTATCAAGAACGGCGTTAAAATTATCGCCGCTTTAGCGGCAGAAAACTGCCGCTAAAGCGGCGATAATGGGCTTGATAATATGCCCTTGAGAATTCCAATAGAAGCCCATGTTGACACCAGAACATGGGCTTCTATTGTTAAAGCATTTTTAAGTGCAGGCAGTGGTCCCAATTTTCATTTTACTTTTTGTAAAGCATCTCGTTTTCCTTTAAAGAAAACGGGCTGCTTAACAAAAAAAACAATTGCTTTATTTAAAAGCAGTCATGGACATGGTGGACTGCTGACCTCAGCAGGCCACCATCCCCGTGATTTTTGTGATTCCTAGGGGATCGCAAATTGCGATCTACCTCATTAATATTAATGAGGTAGAGCGATTTGCGACCCCCTAGGAATCGCAGTCTGAAACTCTTGGTTTTCATGCATTGTAAATTGCGATTACCTAATTGCGATTCTCAGGAATTCACAATTAGGTATTTGCAATTTACAATTTTGATGCAGGTGCCCCTATGTTTTTGCATCTAAATCTCTTAAAAAAGCACTTTGTACCTCATGGGGAGGGGCTAATTAATCTTCGGTTGAAAGTTATACTGCTGTCCTTCATTACATTGCTACCGCAATCAAATTAAGAAGGAACTATTCATTTTAACCTTTGGGTAGGTAAAAACTTTCCATTTGAGAATTACCGTTGTTAATTAATCATAGTCATTTTAAACGATTTTAAAGGATTTTTTATCTGAATGGAACGATATATGGTACATTGGTATGTTTTTAAAGGAATTTTGATATAATTTATTTATTTTAATAATTTTTGTCTCGTTGCAGTACTTATATAAATGTTGAATGTTATCATTTTGTGCTTTCATGGTCATATGTATTGGCCGAATAAAGATATTTTGTCTTAACTTGACTAGACTACTTTGCAAATTAAAAATCCAAAAACAAATGCTGTTTTCTAAATCTGAAAATGGATTGTTAATTCCCAGCTGTTCAAAATGAATTACAACTGCTAGACAAAGTCCTATTTCTCCAGTCAACAGCAGTATAAAATATTGGCTTATTTGGAAGTACCAACTAAAAAATGCAATTAAAGTTATAAATTGATTTCTTTTATCCCTTGGTATCTATGACTCAAGCAGGAGTGAATTTTCCAGTGAATTGTTTGCTAAGTTCAAGTAGTACAAAACAATAATAAAACTTAAAATGTAACACAATAAAACTCCTAAACCAATTAGAAATATGAAGAAACATTTATTGAGCAATGTTACAAATTGGGTTGCCGATTGAGGGATGTGAAACCCTACTCAAGCAGGGGAAACAGCAGTTACAACGCTGGTAATACCACGCGGGTAGGTTACAACGCGGACGTTACATCGTCCGCGTTGTTACCACGCATGGCATTACATCGCAAATCGTTTCTACGACTTGCGCTAGTTGACAGCGCAACACCAGGGAATGTGTTGGATTTTAAATCCAAAACATTCCCTGCTGTTGCGCAAACTGGAAGTAGGAATAGTAATTTATACTATTCCTAAGTCCAGCGCGCCATCTAGTGCAAGTCGTAGAAACGACTTGCGATGTAAAGCCATGCGTGGTAACAACGCGACGATGTAACGTCCGCGTTGTAACCTACTGCGGGGTAATGGATGGCGTAGTAACGTCATACATTCCTCAAGCAGCAACCGCAATCCTTGTCAGGTTGCAGCCACAAGCAAACCCTGAATTAATCTGTGCTCAACAGAACCACGCACAGCACACAGCAGTCAGGCTTAACTTAAAGGTAATGTTTAAGTATTTATGCAGCACTTTAAACAGTAACAAAGTGAAAACACAATAAAAAAAAGGATCCCACACTAGATTAGAAACAACGAGTAGCTTTTAATAAATAATCCAAGACCAAAGCAACATAATTCTAATCAGTAGAATCAGAGATATGCAAGTTTAAAGATTTCAGTGAAAATAGCGCCAGAAAGCAGAAAGGTTCAACTGTGGATATATGGTGGCACCGGACTGGAACAAAGTTACAAGTTCAGGTCGACCGCAATGGTGCACAGGCCTGCGATAGGGAACCAGTTAGGCCCGCTGAACATGAGTACCTTAGGTCCTTGTTGCGGAGCATTGCAAGGTCCTGTTTCGAGGAATCCGTCATGCAGCCTAGGCAATGCGAGGTCCGGGTGGGAGTTGCATCATGCAGCGTTGTTTTCTAGGGAGCAGCGATGCAAGATCCTGGATCATTGTCAAGGAGGCCATCAATGAGGAAAGCTTGCAATGCGAAGTCCTGTATCAAGGATGTGTCGCATACCGATTGGTTCTGAAAGACTGCAGGGCTTGCGATGTGAAGTCCTGCATCGTCATCGAGGCTGTGGTTGATGAAAAGGCTTGCGATGCAAGTACGTGATTCAGAGATGCGTCTCGTAGTGGCAGTACCGATGAGGCTGAAGGTGGCAAAGTCGATGCAGAGTCCTTGCACTGGAAGAATCCTCGCAGCAGAGGCAATGCATCTGTACTGCTTGGGGTTGCACCACACAGCAGAAGAGATGCATCGGTTCTGCTGGATGCACAGATGGGCTGGCAGGGGACCTTCAGGCTCACTTCAATGGGTCTAGGACTGGGGTGGCAGTACTTGGCAGGATAGAACTTTCAGTTGCCAAGTCCAAGTGCTAGTTACAAGAGGCGAGCCCTTGGAGTCACTCTGGTGGTACTGGGTACAGATTGCAGGTCCAGTCCTTCACACCCAGGCAAGAGGGCACCAGGCCAGCACAGCAGGCAGCAGTCAATCAGGGTAGCAGTCCAGCAGAGTGGCAGTCCCTTCAGCAGCACAGCAGTCCTTTTTCCTGACAGAGTCTTTCACAGGTCCAGAAGTGTACTGAAGAGTTGATGGCTGAACGACAATATTCATACCTGTTGCCTTCTTTGAAGTGGGAGAAACTTCTAGATAATTCCCTTTGAAGTGCTCAGGTTTCCTGCCTCCCCTGGCCCAGACTTGCTACATGGGTTATGCAATGCTTTATGTGCAGGCAGGGCACAGTCTATTCAGGTGAAAGTGGGGCTGTGTCTAACTCTGCCCTCCCATCCTGCCTGTGATGGCCAATCCAGGCACACCTAAATTATCTATTGTGTATGGCTACACTGAGTCATATGACCTAGGGACAGGCTGCAGGAACTAAATGACTAAGTTAATTTAGTTTTAGAGAACCAACACATTCATGGCCCTCCAATGAATATCCCTTTTTGCAAGAATTTTAAATCAGGTCTGGAGGAATAGAAGCCACTTATATGAGGGTTGGGTCAACAACACCTCCTATTTAGTTTCAAATGTCAAATAAAAATGAGTGTATCCTCCAAAAGATTCATTGGATTCCTTCAAATAAAGTCAACACAGTAGGAATTCCAATGTGAAAGAGTGAAATTCAGAAACAATCAATCCCATTCAAATTGCTTTCCAAGTCAAGTATTTTATTGTTCTTCTTTTTCTTTCATGTATGAGACTAGAATTGGATTTAAATGAAGAAGACGGCTTCTATGCACGTTTCAAAGTAAGCCAACACATGTTTTACCCTATCAAGGCATGCAAGCCTATGGCTTTTTCAAGGCTAAAGAAAAATGGAAGCAAATATACCCGCTCTAATACTTGTGCAGAAACAAAGAGTCTTAATGGTCCTGGAACCCCATTCAGAGGAACACCACCACACGTGATTTTGTGATTAATTTAAATCTGCATTGAAGCACAACATGATGAGTATGTCTAATTCAGAACAAAGGAAGGGAAGAAAAGAACCTAAATGTGCTTGGCTAAAGATTTTTTTAGAGAGGAGAAAGTTAGGGGCGATCCTAAAACACAGATCCACTATAGATATTATGGGTAACTGATCTAGCACTGGCAAAGACTATGACGACAATATTGGACAGTAGGTGTTACCTATATTTCAAGTATTTATAAATGAAGTGATTCAATTGTATCAGGTCATCTCTGGTCACTAATGAGGTAGGTCCTAAATAAGAATTCTGCAAAAATGTAGAATATCACAATGAGGTAAATAATTGAATAGTTCTTATACTTAATACAAAATGTAATCTTTACATAAATATTTAATTACATATCAAAGTAGTGAAGTTCGACCAATAGGCTGGCAAGTTAAATAAATGTAATAGTTTACTAATAGATTTGTTCTGAGTCCCTTAGAGGGGACCGGATCTGATAGTAGTCACCATGGTGGACCAGGTTCTAAATTAGGCCCAGCCACACTTTTATTGACACCCATGCAATCTCACATAATTTCTGGCATTTGACATTATAATGGATGGTGAAGATGCATTTCACACTGAAAAATAGTGCAAATTGCCGAAGCCGGCATTTTGTGTAAATATGCATAATCATGACAAATTGTTTGGTCAGTTCAGGTTATTTCTAAAAATAAATTACATGAGTTTTACCCAAGGCTAGTCTGAATAATCCTGTAAGCCCATACGTTTCTTAATGATGCAAACGTTACTCCCCATCTCCCTAAAAGCTCCACGATCCTCAGTGCAGGCTTCTAGGCACCAGGTCTCTCTTTAGTGATGCTCTTTCAAGGTCCACCATAGTCTATTCACAGCTAGCCAGCTGGATATTCTTCAGAGCACAGAACCTTTTTGTCTTTTGTGTCCATGTATCAGCGAATAGAGAGCCAACCAGTGGAACCTTAGAGAGACGTTCAAGGCACTGTGTGCAAGCAGGAGTGAGGAGTCCTTCAGTCTTATTCCCAAGCAGTCAGACAAAATCTTCTTCTTCCTTTAGAGGTTGTTCCAGATTCGGGAACGTTCTGAGGAGATGGAGGTGAGGTATGAATCTTATCCAGTGCACTACCTAGTGATTGGGGAATTCCCTGTACCCAATCCTGGCAACTGTGTTATGAAAAATCTAAATCCTTTTACAGGAATTTCTCTATTCCTTTGTTATAAACATTCTCAAATCCACACATTCAAGATACCCTTAGCCTTGTTCCCCTTGCTGGAACTTGGCATTCCCTTTCAGATCCAATTCTATGCAAATGAGGGAACACACCCTCTCCCTCTTCTGGAACTAGTGTTGGACTAGTACTGGAGTTGCATAGGTTTCTGGTCTTGGATTCTTCATTTTGAATTTCCTCTTCAAAAGGACTGTTGTAGCAGTCCTTCATTTTGCCATCTGTTACCGTCCCCTCCCAGGTGACTCACTCCTGCTACATGTTCCCTTTTAACATCTTTCACCCTTCCTGCTCCCAGAAGAACCTGCATTTTCCTCCAGGAGACCAAGAATAAACACCTGCTTTGGGTTCAACTAGCTTAGTTGTTGTTTTAAAAAAATTGTTTTATAAGAAACTTTTTAATGTTTTTAGATACAAAAAATATCTCACAAAACAAGCACATTGTAAACAGAAAGTTACAGAGCTTCCCATGCCCCCCAGTACATCCCAGATATGTGATTACACCACCCCTGCTACCCGGGTCTTCCAGCTCCCTCCAAGCCATAGTAGACCCACTACTTGTGCCAAAGTTTATCATATCTGCAGGGGCGCCCATCTGCAGTGTAGATTGTCTCCTCAAGTTTTGCGTGCCAGTCCAAACCTCACTTCCAAGCCTTCATGGGTGGGGAACTGTCGGAGGTCCTGTGTTTAGCTATGTCCCTCTTGGCCAGTAGAGTTCCCAAATCTGCCAGCGTCCTGTCCCCCGAGGTTCATCCATATCCTCCAAGATAATCAACAAAGCAATCCTGGGGCCAGACTCCACATGGAACCCCACTACCCTAGATAGGATTAAGAATATTCATGACCTGGGCTGGCCTTCATGAGACTAAAGAGAATACTTTAATGGGAATGAGGGTTCAGTGGAGTCTGCGCAGACGCTTTGGAAGGCATACAAAATGATCATCCGGGGGCAGGGAATAGCAATCGAAAGCCAGGCATAAAAAAGAAAAAAGAGCACGGTTGGAATAACTCGAGAGGGAAATCCAAGAGTTGGAGCCCCAACTCACTGTTGATGATCAAAGGATTTTGCATCACAATTTGTCCCTAAAACAGAAAGAATATAAAGACGTTGCGATGGAGGCTGCCAGAGCCTGCCACCATGCAACTCAACACCGCCTCTACAAAGTCAGTGATAGGGCCTGTAAACTTCTGTCTTGGTTGGATTGAAGGGAGGCTGCATCTATGTGGGTCCTCGAAATCCTGAATGATAGGGATGAGCATGTTACTGACAGACAGGGAGTGGCGAATGCCTTTGCTGATTACTATGCCCGTCTGTACTCCCCGGTACTTACAGCCATCGCTGAAGATTCTCAAGAGTTACTAGCTGATATCAGGCTGCCAGAACTCTCACAGACCAACAAAGACTTTCTAGAGCAGGAGTTTACTGACAGTGAAGAGGCACAAGCGATTCGGGACTTGATATCTGGTAAGGCGGTGGGTCCTAACCGCCTTCCTATAGAGCTCTAAAAATTAACGGCCCAGATAATTGCCCTTTATCTCCTACGAAAGATCATGGAGAGACGTTATGCAGGGATATTGCCTAAAGATCAGAGGTAAGCAACCATAGTTGTGATTCATAAGGAGGACAGACCAAAGGAGCGGTGTGCCTCCTACATGCCAATTTCATTATTAAACACAGAGGAGAGGATTTCGGTGAAAGTCATAGCCACCCGAATGACTAAGGTGATACGGTCATTGATCCAGCCAGATCAGTCTGGCTTCATGCCTGGGAGAAATACAGGGCTTAACCTTCGGCGGCTGCATGGGGTCCTGGGCTGAGCAACGAGAATCCATGAACAGGCTTTAGTTTTTTCCCTCGACACACAGATGGCTTTTAATACAGTGGAATTGCCTTTTTTGTATGCGGTTCTTGAAAAATTAGGGTTTGGTCCCCACTTTATCTCCTGGTTCCGGCTCTTGTACTCGGACCCCCTCGCCCAGGTAGCAGTGAATGGGGGCATGTCCGCATTGTTTCACCTTCTCTGGGGCATGAGACCGGGTTGCCCGCTTCCTCCTTTGATATTTGCCCACGTCCTGGAGCCCCTTGCAGCCTGGATCTGAAGTGATACTTTGTTTTGATTAGAGGGCTGAGCTGGACTGCTCACTGGGAGGACAGAATCTCCCTTTATGCAGATAATATCCTGCTTTATATCATCAATCCGTCCTCCACTCTGGATAGAGTGATTCACATATTGCCACTATTCGGTCGTTACGTGGGCTATATCATCAATTAGAACAAGTCTTTGGTCTTTGCCCTTCATGGATCTGTACCACATCTGCCCGATGGCTGTCCAGCTCGTGTGGTAATGGAGCGTTTCCGTTATCTGGGCATACACATCACTAGGGACCTAGACGCTTTTTATACACATAACCTTGAGCCACAGCTTTCACGCTTGCGGAGGGACATTCAGCACTGGAAGACCTTGCCCCTCTCCCTATGGGGGAAAGCTGCTTTAGTTAAAATGATGCAAAAGAAACAATTGATGGACGGAATGCAGGACAATGCAAACATTCACCCCCAGTCACAAGGATCTGGGTTAAATCCATCATTCTTTTGCTTACCACACCACCCCAGTTTGAACCCAGCCATATGCAAATCAGTCTTGACCCTGTTCCTTGTGGGAACAGTCCAGCCCGAACTGCCAAGCCAGGTCCTCCCTGGACCAGAAACAAGCATCCTGGGACCGGTTTCAGGGCATCAACCTTCATCAGCCAGGCTAGCTTGAATCCAGTGGTGTAGTGAGCACGGGACCCACGTCTGGGCATACCCTTCCCACTTAGGGCGACATATGCAAAAGAAACATTTGATGGACGGAATGCAGGATAATGCAAACATTCTTTTTGCATTAGTTAAAATGATGGCACTCCCCATTTCATGTATGTCCTCCACAACACGCCCTATCCAGTCCCGCAGTCCTATTTCCAAGCAATAGATGATGCCACTAGCACTCTTCTTTGGGATGGAGGCCCCCCTCGCATAGCGCTCCAGAAACTGACCAGGAGTTGGTATCATGGGGGAATTGTACTCCCCGATCTCCAAAAATATTATTGGGCATCGCAACTCATAGGTGCCGATTATGATGTCGTTTGGAAACTCTTCAGACCAAATCGGTTTCAGAATCGTTTCCGACCGAATCGGGTTCTGCGAGTCAGACTGACCGATTACGATGCTTCCCAACATCGTTCAGTCGGACTCACATTGACTTCAATGGGAACCCGTGTTCCGAATAAGAACACAGTTTCCCGTTGAAAAAAGGGGTAGTTGGGGAAAACCTTGCACCCTGTGGTGAGCATCCCATGGTGCCTGTCACACTGTGCATGGTTTAACAGGGGGGGGGTCCCTTGGGTACCCCCATGGGCACCAACTGGAGACCTCAGGGTGAAGGGGGGCCTGCTACAGGCCTCCAAGTCAGATTCCGACAGCCGTTTCATGTCGGTCAGACCGAATCGGAATGGCTGTCTGAATCGGTCATCGTAATCGCTCGCTCAGAAACCGTGTCCCTAGAGCTGTACGTATCAGCTCTGAAAGACTGGGCTGTCCGAATGCCTTTCAGAACCGATTCGGACAGCCCGAACGGTTTCCGTGTATCATAATCGGTTGGTTGGAAATGTGTACGATTCGGATTCGGTTGGAAACATAGGTTCCGAATCGGATTCTGAGATTCCGAATTCAATTCGGAGCCTTTACGAACGACATCGTAATCGGCCCCATAGTCGTTAACCATTGGGCTCACCTCCCGGAGGATGAGCCTGCCTATAGGCTAGACAGGAGAAATATGCAACCCGGGAGATATGTCAGGACCATCAATGGGGGAACACGCACTACAGCCCTCCCCAGCCCTACAGCAGTCACACTTTCCCTCTGGCACACCACACTGAAAGCTTTGGGTTGGTGTGACAGGATCACACATACTTAACTCCAGTGGAATTTATCACGGTTGGGTACCTTGGCCTTACAGATGGTCTTTGATAAATGGGATTTCATCGGCCTGTCTTGAGTAGGTGACCTGTGGAGGCAGGGCAAGGGGCTTCCATTCGTAGAACTACAAAGCGAATACCAATTGGCCCCCATGTACACCTTCCGATACCTACAGATTCGTCATGCTTTATAAAAGTGCTCCCCAGGGGTAAAGAGCTTCCTGAGTCCTCCCCACTTGAAGACAGGTTGCTGGACGAATATATGCCCAAAAAAGCAATCTCGCTCACATACTGTAAATTGTTAAACAATTCCCCGACACCTTGGTCTGTATGCGTGGAAGTTGGGAACGAGATTTGGGAGGCTTAGAGGATGATGAGGGGCCTGGTGCAGCTCAAGATCCTCCATAGGTGATATTACGCAGGGACAACACTGGTTAAAATGGGAAAGTCTGACTCTGCGCTCTTCCGCAATACGTGTGGTCAGGAAGGAACGTTTTTCCATATGGTGTGGGATTCTTGATACTTCAAAGGTATTGGACAGCCATCGTTGACTGTCTTAACAGTGTCTGTGGGTGTGACATGGCACCCTCTGAGAAGTGGTGCCTCCAGAGTATTTGGAATGACACTGATGTCCTCCGAATGGACTGCCTTTGGTTCACGCTGGGATTGATGGTGGCCAAACTCAATAATGCACAGATGTGGGGAGCGGCACTACCACCGCAATTGGGCGATTGGAAGCGGGATATGGACTGGTGTATGCAGGCGGAGAGGGTGGTGTATGAAAGTAGGTTGTCCGCATAAATGGTCTAAAATATATGAGAAATGAAATGCATATCAGGGAGAGCTCTGTGCCCCCCTTACAGGAACCAATTATGACTCCTGGGGTCAGAGAAGTCTAGATCATGTTGTTGCCCTGTGCATGCAGCTGAAACTCTGACTGAAAGTCCTGAAAGGAGCGAATTTGCCCCTAGTCCCACACATCCCCCAGACGTGTGATGCCCAGGTGGTCCCATTTTCACCTCAAGGCTCACTACCTTTGCCAACCACCTGCCTGCCCACAAAGGGGTATCCATCGTTAAGCATCAATACCACTCCGTTCAGCGTAGCGCTGCCCTCCAGGCCCTAAACACCTCTTTTGTGGGGTTCTAGAGTGCATCAGGGATCGGGCCCCATACAGCATGTGTGTTATGTTCTCCAGACCCATGAGTGCTATCTTCCCCAAGTAGGCTAGGCCCCATCAACCCCTCGTGTAACCATTCATTTACTACCAGAATGTGAGCCATCCCATAGGATAGACGGACATCTGCCAAGGCCAGCCCACAATCATATGTGGCGCAGACGCATTTACCAAAGGCCCAGAGGAACTGCAGGATCAATGAGGTGAGAGTGTTAAGCCAAGTCTGCGGGAGACGGAATTCTGCAGGACAAGGAGGAACCGATGAAGTATTATTATTTTGAACAGTGCTATTCTACCCATGAGGATAAAGGGCAGCTTGCCCCACCTGGCCATGTCCTCATGAGACCTGCACAACAATGGGTGGAGATTCAGACTCTAAGTGAGCGCCACTTCCCATGAGATGTGTATTCCCAGATATAGAAAGCTAAGCCAACGAACGGGAAGCCCGGAATGCCAGGCCTCATCTTGACGATCGTCCAGCAGGAGGACCAAAAAAAACTTGTCCCAGTTAACCCGCAAGTCAGAGTCAGAGCCAAAAGTAGTGAGGATATGAATCAATCTGGGCCCCACCAGGGCAAGCTGGGAGAGAAATAGAAGGACATCGCCCACATACAGGGCGATCCTGTCCTCCATTGCGAGGTCCCATTCGAATCCTCATACCTGTGCATTACAGTGCACCCCTGTCACCAGGGGCTCAAATACCAGCGCAAAGGGGGAAGGGGGAAAGAGGACAGCCCTGTTTAGTGCCTCGTCGAATAGGAAACCTAGGGGACATCTCACCATTTACCCTCACCTGGGCCTGTGGGGCGGCATACAACACCTTATCAAAGGCTTGGTATGTAGGGCCGAAGCCCTTCTTAAGGAGGGTCTCTTCCAAGAACTTCCAGTTCAAAGTAACAAAAGATTTCTCGAGGTCAATAAGCATAAGTGCTGTCAACCCGCCAAGCACGAAAATACGGCCAGCGCTAGTACAATGCCCGGTGCTATGATGAGAAATCAACCCACATTTATCTGGATGGGCCAGGACCCTCAGGAGCCGATTAGCCAACCATGTCGCAAAAATGCTTGACCTCAGTATCGATAAGGGAGATAGGCCCGGCTTTGGCAGTACCACCAGCATCGCAGGATCTGTCTCTGCAGGTAAATGCGCCTTCGCGACCGCCTCCATGATCATATCCAGAATGGGGGAAAGGATCGTTGGCTGAAGCTGATGGCAATACCCCACTGGAAATCCATCCGGCGTCAATGTTTTCCATGTGTTGAGGTCGGATAGTGCTTCCCCCACCTCCTTGGGTGTGAGTGACTGGTTCAGCATGTCCGCGACAGATGGGGCAACAGTATATCTGTGACAAGCAGGGATGTGGCTTCACAGGGCTGCCATTCACATTCCACGTAAAGGCCTTCATAGTTCTGAGCAAAGGCCAATGCTATCTCAGTAGCCTTCCCCACCAATACCCCAGACCCATACAACACTGAGGGAACGATTCTAGTTTTGATACCTTTGGTCGCTAGCCAAAAAAAAGGTTTACCAGACTTATCCCCACATTCGTATAACCATTCGTATAACCATTGGGCAGAGGCCAACCAGCATTTGCAGGCCTCCTCCAGGCACAGCTGGTGAAGAGTGGCCCTGTCCAGTGCCAGTTGACGCAACAGTGGCTCCTTTGGGCACCCCCTTGCCTCACACTCTTGAGATAATATGGACACCTCAAGTTCCGTGATCCTCACCAGCCGCTCATGGTCCTGGCCCCAAACAGAGTGGGTAAACCCCTACATTGAGGCATTACAGGTGCCCTCTAGCACTCCAGGGGAATCCACTGTACCCTTGTTGGTGTCCAGAAATGCCTTGAGTTCCAGTTCCAAATGGGAGGTAAAGCACTCCTCTGTCAGGAACCAATCGTTCAAATGCCACATGGGCCAAATCCCACCATCATCACTGGTGCATGATCTGATATCCCCTGTGGGAGTATTACCGAGCCGAAAGTGTGCAGGATGTCAGGGGCCGGTACTAGTAAATAGTCAATGTGGGACAACGAACCTGCATCCAGGGTCCCAGATCCTCCCCACATCACATAGCCCGAGACACATAGCCCAATCCGCCAGCCCTTTCCTCACCCTCTGTCAGAGCGCCATGGACCTGTGGCAGTCCTGATCAGACATAATGTTGTTAAAGTCTCCTCCCCAATGACTGTCACCCCCTGGGGCAGAGCCAGTATGTGCGCCCAGAGGTTCTCTTCAGTGGACTTGGTCAAGCCAGGCGGACATAAACACACACCAAGTTATACAGGCTGCCTTCCGGGGGCCCTTCTAGGACAACATACCTTCCGTCTATGTCCCAGGAGACATTGGAGACCACCAGCGGCAAGTGTTTGTGAAGGAGAAAGGTCTCTCCCGGAACCCTGATACCCCTGGGAATAACTGGCATGGAACAAGCTGTCTTACCCCCTATGGGCCAGGAAGGGCCAGTTGGTACCCTGAAGGTGCATTTCCTGGAGCATAAGTATCATTGGGGAGTGTCAGTGCACAAACTGCAGCACAGCACCCTTCTTAAACCAAGGTGGTTTGAATTCCAATTTGCTCTTAGACAGCTCAAAGTACACTTTTTGAATGTTATGTTTCCACTACAAGTATCATAATCTTCTATGATTTTTGAATTCGAATTTTGACAAAAAGTGAAGAATAACTTTGAATGAAGATGCTACAATTTTCCCAAACTGAATTCTGAAAATCGATTTTTATTTACAATTGTCCTGTTGATGGGAACTGTGCCTACTCAATAACAAACAGTTTTTGGCAAATTTGCACTGTAGGCATATAGTTGTTTTTTAATGATTATAATGTCCCCCATTCGTGCATTAAGTATCTAGCCCAGTGGACTTACAAGGCACTCTTACAGGTGATTTCACTAATATATAACAGTAGGTTTCCTAGATAACAACGTACTTTTCCTTGCCATGCGTGACTGCTGTGGTTTCAAGATTGCACTCGAACTAGGGCACAATGTTGTTCTAAATACACTTTAGTCATATATGTGGGTTCTGTAAATCCACATTGCAGCTAATAATTGACATTTTACTTTTATGGTGCTGGTCCAGTTTCAGCGTGAACTTGGTGTTGCCCTTGTGGAAATTTAAGAAGCCAAAGTCAGATAACCAGTTTCATGGTATATGTTTAGGGGCAGCACACATTCAGACTCTGGCACTGACCCGCAGTATCACAATGCACATTCATAATACCAATAAAAGGGCAAGTCCATAAAATGTGAAAAAGAAATTCTAGGGAAACCACTCATTAAAAGACAAATTGCTCCAGACACCCAGTAAAACGATATTGTTTCGAAAAGATTTGGAAGTTGGGATTAATTTGCAGCTTCTGAGATGTCTTTGATCATGGTAATGAGGTTCTGAAACCGTTCGTTATGACATATGTTTGTCATCAGCAGAGATGTATATGCATGTATATTTTAATGACTGTTTTGATAATACTCAACATCTGTACATATCTTATTAGACATTTCATCTTGTGGAAGCCTGTGGCACCATTTTCAATAAATAGATGTTATTGCAAAGGAGGCGGACAGAAACCAGGCTGCATTTGCACTATCAGTTAGCAGATGTGAAAAGACGTGTAAAGGAACAATGATTTAAAAATGTAATAATTTTGTTATTGATGTAAATGGTAATCTAATGTGACGTCACTGAAATTGACTTGGTGATATCATCAGTGTCATCAGATGGGAGGACATGAGCAATGCATTGTGGAGAATTAAAGTTGTGAATTTCAGTCATTTTGGATCATAATGTCAATTTAACTGAAGGTTGAGTAGAATTTGTGTGGTCATGGTTAGCAGCTATATCCTTCTTTAAAACTGTTTTTAGGCAAATTCATTTTTGGTTTAGTAAATATCTACTTTTTTTCCCTGTCCAGAACTAAGTCCCTGATGTTCCTTCTGGCAGTCTCAGAGCATGGACTATGCATTGCAACCACAACTACTGAGTTGGTAGTGCCAACTCCGTAAAATGATTGCATTGTCTGTGTGAGAAAGATTGAGATAGAAAGAAAAAGAAAGAAAGAGAGCGAGAAAGTGAGAGAACTCAAAAGAAACATGAATGTATCAAAGATAATATAAAAACTGAAACATGGAAAGTGATAACGACTCTTTCTGAATTAGCCCCCAAAAATGTAGAAGCATGTCTTTTCCTGAATTAAGTGACATGGCGTCTAATTATTATCATTAGCTATAAGCTTTAGAAGCACCTTTCCAAGGGGCCGATTCCGATGTCGGACGGACTCAGGTCCGTCCGACATCGTCCAGGAGCCGTAACCGACCGACCTGCTGTCGTCGGTTACGGCCCTGCAAGTACGTTGCGACCGAACCCTGTTCGGTCGCACTCGTATACTTCAGAATGGGAGCATGCATTCCGAGCGGAATGCATGCTTGCATAGTGAAAAGCAGGGGTGCAGTTCATCCCTGCACCCTGTGGCCGGCACCCCAAGGTGCCTGCCACCGAGTGCAGGGATCAACAGAGGGGCACCATAGGTGCCCCCAGGCCGCCATTCAGTGGCCTCGCACCCATGGGGGCCCTACTGGGGGCCCCCAAAGACAGTTACCGACTGCCTTTTCGTGCCGGAAAGACCGGCACGAAAAGGCAGTGAAATACTGCCATCGTACTCCCTCGGTCGTGAAGAGGCGGCCGGGGGAGTACTGAAGGATTTCCGGACGGCGGTCGGGCTCTCTGAGCCCGTCGTAAGCCATCCGGAAATCCGAGTCGGATTCCTTTCCGACCGAGCCCATCGGAATGGCTCGGTCAGAAAGGAATCCGGCCGGCACGTTCCGATTCGGTCGGAAGGGCTCCGACCATCGTTCGGTGCCCTTCCGGCCGAAATCGTAATCGGCCCCCAAGTATCTACCTGTATCTGCTGTTCAGTATCTTGCCAGTGCTCATTCTGTCTGATGTGAAATTCTGGAAATCTCCATTTAAGTTTTCAATGAAGCCCTACCTTTTATTAACAGTCTAGAATGAACAAATGCCTGAATAATGTTTTGTATCCATATGAGACTGTTTAATTAAACTTAAATGAGAAGAAGATATTAAAGGTAAACACAAACTGTTTAACATACCTTAGCTCAATTCCATCTCTGTTAATTTTTGGGAAATGAATGTGATGGAGCAAGGTTTCAAAAATGAAACTTGCTTGTACGCAATCCTCCTCATAGTATTAACTTATTAAATTTGTATTGTCAATACTAACCTTTGCATTCACAAACACAAGAGGGACAGAAGCTTGCCTATGTGTTTTACTAATGAATAACGCTTGTCTGTAATCCAAAATGTCCGCTAAAGCGCGGGAACTTCATTGCGCATGTCGCAACCTGATCACATGGTGTGACGTCTTTCTTTGCTTGGTGGGAAACTTCTGCTTCTGCGCAGTGTGCACTAAAATGGCCGCTAAATGTTTTCACATGCTTCAGCTTGCTCTCATGTCATTATTAAATTGTCGTCTTCTTAATGCTACTAATGCAGGATAGTATTATAATTAATTGGGAATAGAGTAGGGAAAGTGGGCATACAGTGAAACATTTTATTTGTGATTTTAATATTTTCTTCTTGCACTTTTAGTAATTCGTAAACTTAGGCCTGGGTTGGTGACTTGAAACTCGAGAGACAGATGGTTCTGCGCATGTGTCCTGTGTGCCTGCCAAGTGAAGTCAACTTGGACGTCTCCCAAGGCCATGACCCATTGGCCGAAGATGCTGTACTTTATGTTTCCGGTGGACAAAATGATACTTTTCCCCTGTAAAATGTATAACATTTGTCGTGAGACGGGTGGGAAATAAAGCGAATGTATTAATTTGAAGGGGTGGGAACGTAAAGACAATAGGCTTTACAATTTAGGCCAAATCGATATGGTGCGAGAATCCACCCCCTGTCCCTGTCCAATCAGAAGTAGTGGTCCCATATTTTAGCAACATTAAGGGGAGGTACATGGGCGTAGAAGGGTGTAATAGAATATAGCATTAGTTAATTAGTCAGAGCATGCTTTCGCGAAGAACAGGCGTCCATGCTGCGAGAGAGCTCTTAGCTCCAGACTGCCATGCTGATCGGTTGCTGACTGAATCCCTGTCCAGAAGAGGTCCTGAGGAGGGGGCGGCGGAGTCCATTAGAACGGGAAAATCGAGGAGAAGTCGAGTATCAGAGAGGGGAACGGCGCAGGCGTCGTTGTTGAGAGGTCACCGGTCCTGTCCTGATCCTGGAAGAAGTCTTTGCTCTTCATCCTTCCTGGGTCCTATCTTTTCCAACTCCTTGGCCAAGGGGCTTGGTTCTTGCATTTAGGTAACTATACTGCAACCTTTAGTTGCGCTGCTGTCTCTATCTTCTCCTCTTCCTTAAACACCGTCATTGATTAGCAAAATCATTTCTATGCTTTTTCTTGGGTATTTCAATCAAGTACCGTGTTTTCTGTATTTTACTCTGCTAAAACTTTAGATAAACATTTTAAAACTTCCTGACTCAGTGGTTATTTTAGGATTATGAACTATATTGAATGTCACTCATTTTAAATTTCCCAATTGGCAAAGGATCCATTGGTAAATTATTACTCTTCAATCAGAAGGTAATTGGTAGCAGGGACTTTGATAAAAGAGTACATCTGACACCCAGCGTAAGTATTAGTGTAGTATGAATGTATGGGCCCAAGTGAGTATATGGTGTATGAATGCTGTTGGCTAATTTTGCGCTGGATCAGTTTTCTGGTAAGCAGAGGACGGTTATGGTTACTCTTTGTTAATTGGGTAATGAGAATTTTTATTTGTATTTTTATGAACTAACATTCGCTTAAAATTTTGAGTTTGTTATATGTTGTCCAGAATACCCCGGGGTAAAAAGAATAGTGGGTGGCAAGTGGAAGCCATACTGCAGGTGAGGTTATCTGTCAGGCAGAATTAGTACTGAGAAGTTAAGCAGGACTTTCAGTACTCGTTAGGGACTCTATGCGTGTGAGTAATAGCAAAAAGGGTACGCTGATAAAAATTTGATGTTATATCACCTAGTAAGGGTAACATTGGAGAAGTAACAGGTACTTCTGGAGCTTGTGTGAAGAGTAGACGGAAGTGTTTTACTCGTAGTATATGTTTTAGTAAACGGAAAAGTTTTACTAAGTGTGAGAAGAAACTATCTTTTTCGAATTTAGAAGAAACTGTCACGATAGCGAATGTTTTATGTTGTTACTGAAATTTAATTAAGATTTATAGAGAAAATAAGTTTGCGTAAATTTTTGTAAAGGGAGGGTCAGTTGCCGGAGAGGGAGCTGACGTCACAAAACGCCGCGCTGTGGTAGGTTGAAACAGCGGGTGTGGAGAGACACTTGTAAAGGAGGGGTCAGTAGTCAGGAGTAGTACTGACGTCACAGGTGCCGCGCTGGGATTGGTTAAACCAGCGAGGACAGAAAAGAGCAGATTGTAAAGGAGGGGTTGACAGAGAAACGTCATCAAAAGGCCGCGCAAGGATTGGCTCGGAAATAAAAGATAGCAGACATTTGATTGGTCGAAATTATAGAAGCAAAATTCTTAGTGGATAAGGATTGCATGTTAAAACGCGATCCGACTTTAACAGGAACTCGTCCGGATAGGAGATTCCTAGGTTTTGCAGAATATAATTTTGTACACAGAAGATTAGATAGAATGTACGGAGAAAGGAGAAAAATGTCATTCTTACAAAAGATTAAGAATTATTTTAAAAAGGACAAACCAATCAAAACTAGAGAAGGAATTATTATTCCACCAGCTAAAACGCCAGCATCATTTATGATGATGGAGAGAGGTTATCATACTTGTGTATGGATGGAGAATTGGATAGAATTGGATAGAATACACCAAAAATGATGGAATATTAGCATTTCCCCAGAATGGCACGTTCAATGGGCGAATTCTTCAGAACTTGAGATTGAGGATGAATGACTTAGAACCCAGACCTAGATTAACTCAGTACGAAGCTCTAGAAGAATGGGCAACCGAGGCATTTGAGCGGGATAGATCTAGAAGTAATAGGAGTTGCCCAGGATTCTTCCCCAGATATTTACGTGAGTCGAGAGAGGGTCAGATGAAACAATGGAGAAGAGCAATGATTACAGAAGGACTGTATCCATTATTCACAGAAGGAGAGAAATCAGGAGGCAAATGTACAGAAAAGACAAAACATTTAATGAGAAATGAGGAGTCTGAAGACGAATTTATGGAGGAAATGTTAAGAAATCCCCCACCATATCAGGAAGGGACAAGTGGATGCACCCCAAGTGCACCACCAAAAACTCCATTAGTGCCACAGGTAATGCATGAATTCACCCCGAATAGAATGCTACATGATAAAGAAAAAGAAGCCCTAGAAAAGACCAGAGCAGAATTAATACAGAAAATAACTCAGATAAAAGTACATCCTGATTCGTTGACCATACCTGTAACAATTGGTCCAGTAGTTCCATTATATGGTACTCAGGAAATTGTCCTCCACCCATACTTGCACCTACTCCTGTGAGTAATCCCAGACCTGAAGCTCCAGTTATAATTGAGGATCAATTTAGTGACTGTGAATCCACAATATCACTTATGGACTTGCCTATTCGAGGTTCTGTAAATAGTACTCCAAGAAAAGATGTACCTGGAGGTTCAAAAGATGTAAGTTTAGTAACTTCATTGGGAGCAAAAAGTGCTACCATAGTAACACCTGAAGATCTAGAAAGATGGGTGCAAGGGTCAGTTAAACAGTGCACACCTCCGAAAATAATGGACATTCATAAATTAAAAGTCGAATTAGAAGAAATAATAGCAGGAAATGTAGGACTAGAACGCTTAAATACCTATGATGAAGAAGAATTATTGTTCCTATGCAGGAGTATCACCAGAAATGTAAGGTTATTTCATGAAAAATTGTCCAATTTAGCATTACAGATGGGAATAGAAATAGGGAGATCAAAGGTACTACAGAAACCCTATAGAGCAGAATTTTCAGACAAAGATTTAGAAAATATGAATGCCTCTGGAAGAAGATTACAAATAAGAGAATTAACGTTAGTTTTGCAAAAATGGGGAGACCTAGATAAATGGAAAACTAGGTGGGCCAAGAAAAAGGAAGAAGCACGAACAAGTAGAACAGCATCAGAATATGTGATGAAGGAAGCAGGAAAAGCAGATCAAATGTATCCAATGCGAGAAGTTGCGGGAGGAGGATATGTACATGTCCCATGGAACAGACAGGATATTTTATCATTTACGAATGATTTTCCAAAGCTGAGGGAAAAGCCAATTGAATGGTACAAGCAGGTTGAAAGGTTTGTGAAGGTGTCAAAGGTATTGTCGAAGGATTTAGATGGTTTGTTTGACATAGTGGTACCTGCCGATTTGTGGACAGATTGTAAAATTACAGTTGATTGGCCTAGTGATGAATATCCTAGAGATCCGAAGACAGGTGCCCCGTCAAATGATGTAATGAAAAAGTATCAGCAGGTGATAACATACCTGAAAGGGAAAATACCCCTGAAAGAAACAGATTGGGTGAAAATAGATCAAACCACCCAAGAAGCCAGTGAATCAGTACATTCCTATTATGAGCGTCTATTGCAGGTGTTTAAACAGTATAGTGGATTTGAGGACATTGGAGACAAAAACATGAGTCAGTTTGTGTATCGATTTGTTTATGGTCTGAAGCCAGAGATTTGCCAGATGATTAAACAACACATGCTGTGTTGGCAGGGAAAGCCCATAGATGAAATTCTGAAATATGAAATATTGTGGAGACGATATTGAGGATAGACACAAGAAATTACAAGAAAAGGTGATGTGGGCACAGGTGAGAATGGCAGAGAAGCAGGAATTAATTTGGAAAATCTGAGTGAAAATCAAGGAAAAGATTCTGGAACGAGTGATGATACGGGAAATGGTGGAAAATTTAGAGGACGAATGAGTAGAGAAGAAGCTAAAAGAAATTTCCTTGTCATGGATGCGGAAAATTGGGGCATTGGAAGGACGAATGTAAAAAGATTCGGAATAATAATGGCCCAAATCAAAACTTAAATCCACAGACGCAGAATGACTCACAGCAGGGTGTAAATCCCCAGAGTCAATTACCACCTCCACCTGTTCAGGGTAATGTAAGCAGAGCAAAGCACGGTACAGACATTGGATACCCAGGAGGGAGTGGTAAGAATGATTATATGACATCACAATTTCTTTTGCAGGACAATTACTGTGAATTCAACTCATGACGGTGCATAGGAGAGGGGAAGAAGGAGTGCGTACTTGGCGCATCCTTACAGGTAGATCAGTCTGGTCCATAGGTTGAAGGAAATGTGAAAGGTAATGATATTAATTTCCTTTTGGACACTGGTGCTACCAGGTCTACGGTGAGATCAGCAGATATCCCAGACCTTCCTCTCTCTGGTGAAGATATCCAAGTAGTAGGGGTAGCTAATCAAAGAATTAGAACGCCTCTTACAGAACCAATGGAAGTCAAAATAGGAAACTTCAGAGAAATGCACCAATTTGTAGTGTGCGATTCTAGCCCAGTGAATTTATTAGGTAGGGATTTATTGTGCAAAATGGACTGTACAATTTTCTGCACGCCAGATGGTGTGGCAGTTCAGACACCAGATGAGGACCATGTATATAAAATTTTGGTTGCAAAACAAGGTACAGAAATAGACGAAATGTTTTCGTTAATAACAAGAGATGAGTTGCCAGAAGAAATAAAAGGTACAGTAAACCCCATGGTATTTCACCGGAAAAGAAGTAGGACTTATGGCAAAAATTGATCCAGTTCAAATTACGGTAAAAGAAGGTGCAATTTTCCCAAATACCAGACAGTACAAAATGAGTGCAGAAGTAAAAGCAGGAGTCATTGAAGAAATAAATCGAATGGTAGAACAAAACATCCTAAAAGAAGTAATGAGTAGCCCATGTAATTCACCAATCATGGGACTAAAGAAACCTAGTGGAAAATATATGATTGTTCAGGACCTGCGTAAAATAAACAAGATTGTGGAACCATGTTGTCCCATAGTACCAAATCCTGCAGTAATTCTATACCAGATCCCGTGGAATGCAGGATGGTTCACAGTAATTGATTTATGTCAAGCATTCTTTTCAATACCATTGCATCCAGACAGCCAGTATCTTTTCTCATTTAAATTTGAGAACAAGGTCTATGTGTGGAATCGTGTTCCTCAGGGGTACACAGAAAGTCCTTCCATCTTCAACCAGATACTGAAAAAGTGCCTGGAAAAACTAGTGATGCCAGGAAGCTCAGTCTTAGTCCAATATATCGACGACTTATTGGTGGCGTCAACCACCAGAGAAGACTGTGTTGTTGATTCCATATCATTATTAAATCTCTTGGCTGAGGAAGGGCATAAAGTCTCACCTGAAAAGTTACAGTTTTGCAGGACAGCTGTTAAATATCTGGGACATCAAATTGAGAGGGAAAAAGAAGAATAACCTCTGAAAGAGTAGAATTAATAAAGAGAATGCAAATGCCTGTAACCCAAAGACAAGTGCGGATGTTCCTAGGAATAGTAGGCTACTGTCGACAATGGATACCAAATTTTTCCATGTTAGCTAAGCCCTTAATTAACATGACGAAAAAGAAAGCAAAGGACCCTGTTCAGTGGGAGGATGAAAGTGTAGAAGCTTTTGTAAAATTGAGAAACGAACTTTGTTCAGCACCTGCCCTAGGCATGCCTGATTATAAAAGAGAATTCGCATTATTCTGTCAAGAGAGAGAAAATTGTGCACTTTCTGTCCTAACTCAGAGACATGGACTAGACAGACGTCCTATAGCGTACGTTTCTGCTACATTGGACCCAGTAGCAGCCGCGTTGCCAGGATGCTTAAAAGCAGTGGCAGCAACTTGTTTGAGCATTGAACAAAGCAAGTCAATTGTGATGGGACATCCTGTAAAAGTGTATGTTCCACATGCAGTTGTGATTCTATTGACAAGAACCCAAACTCAGCATCTTACTCCTAGTCGGCTGACTAAATATGAGAGGATAATAATGGGTGCTGAAAATGTGACCATGGTAAGGTGTACAATAATAAATCCAGCAACTTTATTGCCGGACCCATATCATGAAACAAATAAAGATGACGAAGAAGATGAACATGATTGTGTACAAATTACAGAATTATGTACAAAACCACGCCCAGACATAGAGGAACAGCCTCTTAAAAAGCCAGACAGGGACCTATTTGTTGATGGTTCATGTCAAAGACATGAAGATGGTAAACTAACTGCTGCTTATGCGGTATGTGAATTAACTGGAATAGTCGAAGCATCCTATTTACCAGGAGTAAAATCTGCACAAGTAGCTGAATTGATTGCTTTGATAAAAGCTTGCAAAATTGGGAGGAATCAGAGAGTGACCATATTTACAGATAGTCAATATGGTTACGGGGTTGTGCATGATTTTGGCCAACTGTGGATGCAGAGGGATTTCATGACTTCTTCAGGATCCCCCATTAAAAATGGAGAATTTGTAAGGGAATTGCTAGAAGCAATACAATCACCAAAAGAATTGGCTGTGGTGAAATGTGCTGCACACCAGTCAGGAGATGACTGGGTGGTAGTCGGCAACAGATATGCAGACCTGGTGGCTCAACATTGTGCCAAAACCAGAACGTCAGTCAATAAGAGGGTGGAAAGAATGGGAATCAGCTGCCAACTTATGCTGTATATGCCACCTGAAACATGGAATGAGGTGAAGAAATTGCAAGATGAGGTTGATGAAAGTGAGAAAAATTTGTGGATTAAAGTGGGTTGCTCCCAAAGAGGAGAAGATGAAGTGTGGATCAGTGCAGATGGCAGACCAGTCATGCCAGACTGTTTACTCTCACAAATGGCCAGAATGCATCATGGAGACACACACATAGGGAGAGATGCAATGATTAGGCTGTTCAGACAAAATTGGTACAATCCCAAATTTAGGGCTGTTGCAGAGAGTCTTTGCTAGAGATGTCTAACTTGCCAAATGCATAATCCAGGCAGGAAAACGATAATTGGGTTTGGAAAGATTGGAAAGGCAGAGGGCCCATTTATAAGACTCCAGTTCGACTTCATACAGTTACCACCATGCAGAGGACTAAAATATGTACTAGTCATAGTGTGTCTGTTTTCAAAGTGGGTGGAGGCTTACCCTACTAGGAGAAATGACAGTATTACAGTTGCAAAACTGTTGTTACGTGAGCTCATACCTAGGTTTGGTTTCCCAGTATCTTTGGAATCAGATAGAGGAAAACACTTTAATAGCGAAGTGATCCAGATAATCTGTGAAGCATTTCAAATCAAACAGAAATTGCACTGTGCATATCGCCCAGAGGCTTCTGGAGTGGTTGAACAATTAAATGGCACTATAAAGTCAAGATTGGGAAAAATGTGTGCATCAACATCATTAGAGTGGCCAGACGCATTGCCACTTGTCTTGATGGGACTCAGAAGTATACCTGACAGAACGACAGGATTAAGCCCTCATGAAATAATGATGGGAAGAGCAATGAGACAAACACATGTTCCCACAAACAAATTAGTAAATATATCTGATGATATGGTTCTGGATTATTGCAAAGGATTGGCTGACCTAGTGCGTTCTGTCTCTCATCAGGTTGGAGAAGACGCAGTTTCCAGGCAGCCTGAACTAGAACATGATCTGAATCCTGGTGATTGGGTGGTAGTGAAGAATCACACCAGAGAAACGTGTCTATCACCCAGGTGGAGCAGACCTTGTCAAGTTATATTGACCACCAAAACAGCAGTGAAGTGTGCAAGATTTCCTAATTGGATTCACGTAAGCCACACAAAGAGAGTACCAGACCCTGAAGAGGAGAATTCACAGACAACACCAATCACTGAAGAAGCTGAAGGTTGCCCAGCAGAGGAATCTCAGGATCGAGGTTCGAGAGAAGCTGACGGAGAACAACCGAGCACAAGTCAGGATTGGATACCAGTGGTAGAGGTTCCTGAAGTATACCACAGAACGAGAAATCAAACTAGATTGGAAGAAATTGAAGAAGATCAGATAGGTGAAGAAGAAGCAGTTCAGGATCAAGAAGAAAAGACAGTAAAAGATCCTGAACAAAATAAGATAGGGAAAGAAAATTGGACACAAAACAGTGAAGATTTAATAGACTTTACACAGGAACAGACAGGTTTAGAAGAATCCGGTCAGGCTGCAGAAGTTCACAGTGCAATAAGCCCTGATCAGAAGCAGTTAGATCAAGAAGAATTCACTAAAGAAAAAGGGGTTGATACAAATAAACATAAAGAAATAAAAAAAGAACAAGGTCAACATCTTGAAAGACATTGTGGAGCTACTGAAGAAAAACAAATTATACCTGAAAAGGAGCAAACAAGAAACACAGTAATTGAAGAAAATGAAACAGTGCTAAGAAGTGAAATTAACGAGATCCCTGAAGACGAAAGCAAAGAAACAGTGCCAACAAAAAAAACAAGAAAAGGAGATCATTGGCCAAGTGTCATTAAAAGAGTAAAGTACCACATAACAACCAGAAGTGAAGATCCAGAACAAGTACCTGAAGTGACAAGTCAAACTGAACAAGAGAAAAAGTCAGGAAAAAGAAAAAGTAAAAGACTGAGACCTGTGAATAACAAATTCAAGGGTCCTGACTGGACTTATATTATTCTTGAAGATTTTGAAAGCTCAGAGTCAAGTGACAGTGGTGGCAAAGGAACAAGTGCAGAACTAACATACGAAGAAGAAACAAGACCACCCTGACTAAACAAAAGAATCCTCTAAAGAAAAGAAAAAGAGATAAAAAGAGCAATCTTCCTTGTCGAAAAATGCCTGACGATAGAGTTACTGGGAGACCAAAACAAAATTGTTGTAGGAGATGCTGTGCAATCTGCATATGTAGTCTAGTATTGGTGCTTATAGTATGGTTAGTCCTGATTGTAGCAGTTCCTTACCTTATGATAATAGATAAGAAGATTAATAATGAAACTAAAGGGAGGACAGCAAACATGAAGGGCAATAGAGTAGAATTAATGGCAGAAGATGAGGCAGAAATTCATCATGAAATAGCTGATAACGACGCTAGTTTAAATGTTTTCACAAAGTTATTGTTTCAGTATGTAGACACAATGGAAGTTAGTAATTGTTATGTCTGTATGAAGTTACCTGAATCAGTAGCGGAAGGATTAACATACCATCATTTACCACTGACATATGGCATCTCATGTAGTGTATTAACAAGTTTATTTTATAGAACAGGTAGGCTACAGTATTATTATTCAAACTTAGATGTGATATTTTCTGAGGTTCCGATTCGCAAGAGTATGAACCCAGTGCTTAGTAGTCAAGACGCACAGTTTATGGGAGAGTTTTTCTTAACAATGAAATCGATAGACATAACACATGCACATAGACACAATCTAACATGTTCTTTACTAGAAGAAGAAAATATATTTTTGAATTTAGTAGAAGATAGAAGACATGATTTTCAAAAGAAAGCTTCAGAGCATAAGGCTCAGTTGCCACCTTGGGCGGAGAAAGAAGGGAGTTATACACCTGGCAAAGCTCAAGCTGCTATGGCTCTGGATTTCGTAAAGACAGGGAAAATTTGTCTTCATAGGTTAAAGACTGATTATAACAATGTTTTCATCAGTACCAGTGAATGTGAACACAATTTTTTAATTCTTGGAGGTTGGGGACTAAAAGGAGGAACAGATTCAGTTTTTCCTGGAATTTATTATGTATGCGGGAATAAGGCTTACTTTAGGCTTCCTGCACGATGGTATGGAAGTTGTTATTTTGGAATAGTTTTTCCAAAGATATACCACGTAAAAAGAAACACCGGAAGCAATGAAAACAATAATGAATTAATACGTAGTAAAAGAGCTAGTTTTTCAGAAATTGTAGGTGATATATTTGGTGCATTGATACCTTCAGTGGGAATAATTCTGAACTCAAGGAAAATATGTAAATTGTCTACAGTGGTTGATCGTTTATCAACGGATACTGCTGGAGGTTTTCTAATGATTAATACGGAGATGGTTGCGATTAGATCTATGGTGATGCAAAATCGACTTGCTCTTGACATTCTATTGGCAAAAGAGGGAGGAGTCTGTAAATTATTGAAGACGAAACATTGTTGCACTTACATTCCTGATAAGAGTGCAGAAATTGGAACGTACATTCAGAACATAACTAAACTTGAGAAAGAACTTAAACCATTGGAAGTTGATAGTGTATGGGAAAGATTGACAAATAGTATATCGTCAATTGGAACCTGGTTTGCTAATATAGGGAAAGGACTTATAGGTCAAATATTAGTACCCTTAGCAGGGATAGCAATAATAATTTTAGCAATAACAATATGGTGCAAATGCTGTAGAAAGAATGGGACATATAAAGTGACAGGAAAAGGAAAGAAGAGAAAACTAGATGAAATCGAACTAGAAGAATGGAGAAGTGATTTATACAAGAAATTAAAAGGAGAGTGTAAGAATAGAAAAAGTAAAATTGAGAATGAAACGAATTGCTAGAAGTTGGCATCTGATTGAGGGTAGTATTTTTTTGATGGCTCAGAAACGCCATCAGAGAGGGGATTGATGGAGCAAGGTTTCAAAAATGAAACTTGCTTGTACGCAATCCTCCTCATAGTATTAACTTATTAAATTTGCATTGTCAATACTAACCTTTGCATTCACAAACACAAGAGGGACAGAAGCTTGCCTATGTGTTTTACTAATGAATAACGCTTGTCTGTAATCCAAAATGTCCGCTAAAGCGCGGGAACTTCATTGCGCATGTCGCAACCTGATCACATGGTGTGACGTCTTTCTTTGCTTGGTGGGAAACTTCTGCTTCTGCGCAGTGTGCACTAAAATGGCCGCTAAATGTTTTCACATGCTTCAGCTTGCTCTCATGTCATTATTAAATTGTCGTTTTCTTAATGCTACTAATGCAGGATAGTATTATAATTAATTGGGAATAGAGTAGGGAAAGTGGGCATACAGTGAAACATTTTATTTGTGATTTTAATATTTTCTTCTTGCACTTTTAGTAATTCGTAAACTTGGGCCTGGGTTGGTGACTTGAAACTCGAGAGACAGATGGTTCTGCGCATGTGTCCTGTGTGCCTGCCAAGTGAAGTCAACTTGGACGTCTCCCAAGGCCATGACCCATTGGCCGAAGATGCTGTACTTTATGTTTCCGGTGGACAAAATGATACTTTTCCCCTGTAAAATGTATAACATTTGACGTGAGACGGGTGGGAAATAAAGCGAATGTATTAATTTGAAGGGGTGGGAACGTAAAGACAATAGGCTTTACAATTTAGGCCAAATCGATATGGTGCGAGAATCCACCCCCTGTCCCTGTCCAATCAGAAGTAGTGGTCCCATATTTTAGCAACATTAAGGGGAGGTACATGGGCGTAGAAGGGTATAATAGAATATAGCATTAGTTAATTAGTCAGAGCATGCTTTCACGAAGAACAGGCGTCCATGCTGCGAGAGAGCTCTTAGCTCCAGACTGCCATGCTGATCGGTTGCTGACTGAATCCCTGTCCAGAAGAGGTCCTGAGGAGGGGGCGGCGGAGTCCATTAGAACGGGAGAATCGAGGAGAAGTCGAGTATCAGAGAGGGGAACGGCGCAGGCGTCGTTGTAGAGAGGTCACCGGTCCTGTCCTGATCCTGGAAGAAGTCTTTGCTCTTCATCCTTCCTGGGTCCTATCTTTTCCAACTCCTTGGCCAAGGGGCTTGGTTCTCGCATTTAGGTAACTATACTGCAACCTTTAGTTGCGCTGCTGTCTCTATCTTCTCCTCTTCCTTAAACACCGTCATTGATTAGCAAAATCATTTCTATGCTTTTTCTTGGGTATTTCAATCAAGTACCGTGTTTTCTGTATTTTACTCTGCTAAAACTTTAGATAAACATTTTAAAACTTCCTGACTCAGTGGTTATTTTAGGATTATGAACTATATTGAATGTCACTAATTTTAAATTTCCCAATTGGCAAAGGATCCATTGGTAAGTTATTACTCTTCAATCAGAAGGTAATTGGTAGCAGGGACTTTGATAAAAGAGTACATCTGACACCCAGCGTAAGTATTAGTGTAGTATGAATGTATGGGCCCAAGTGAGTATATGGTGTATGAATGCTGTTGGCTAATATTGCGCTGGATCAAATGCTCCAAGTTTATCTATGTTGCCGACAACAGAGAGCGTGGTTTGTGAATACTACCTAATGATTTAGAGTGGATTTATGACTCGGGTTGTTCTTCATGCTGCTATCTTGCTGTTCTCACAAAAACAGCATAGAGTCTCACCACAGGCATGATTATGAATTAAGACAGAACACAAATCGAAGAAATTAATCTATAAAAAAGAAACGGGAGTCATTTCTTGCTAAAAAGCAAAGCATGTGGAACAAGCATATGAAATGAAAATTAGAAAGTGACAATAGGCGAAACAACAGGGTACTGCCTTCCTGCAGAGAAGCGTGCATATGGTATCTTTTAAGTCTGTGTAGTAAGGAATGAATCAACAAGGCACTAATGGATCGATTATTAAAATATTACTTGTATCCATGCATCACAGACATAGTCCTGCGGCTTGTATAGTTAAGTATTTTGTGGGCGTCACAGAAGTCCAAAGAACATGTTCTGAAACCTACAAAAACTGTGAGAGTTCCAAGAGTCCTCCTGACCCTACTGGTCTTAAGCTTGAGGATTATCCACAGCTAAACAATTCACAGGTGTGGGGTTAAAGGATGACATGCAATTGCATTATTTTACACATTTTTTTCCACGTGTAAAATATTTTTCAAAAGGGGACATAATTTTGAATACACCCCCTGAAAGGGTGGTTGTTTTGGACAGTCTCATATCCTAAATAGATACTTTTTCCAGCCGTTTATTGGAGTAGTTCCATGTAGGGTGGGAGCATGCATTCGGAATGTTTAGGATTCACCACAGTTCTGGCTGTATGCGTGGTCCCATCCTTACCAAAGGACATGCATTTCTCCTCCTCCCATTGTGCAGCTGTGGAAAATCCAGCCTCTTGACAGATTTTATGTAGTTGCATCAACATTTTCATAGTTAAATGTCTTTAGATCACGTTTTACTCCTTGAAAAAATAAAATAAAAAGTCTTTTGAATATCCCAACAGCCTTCTAAGTTCAACAGGAAGAAACAACAAGGGCTACTCCATATTTGTGGTTAATAGTGGGAAAATAATTATGATTGAGGGTAGAACTACATACTTGTAGTATTGTACCTTAGATTACTCTTCTTCATGTTAATGTAACTTTTACCTGGTGTGTGTATGTTTGAGTAGCACCATGGTGATAGAACCTGGTGTGAGCAGACTGGAGGTTGAGACTGTCAGTTGTACCTGACACAGCCTGCTGGATAGATGGGACCAATTGTTACTGCAATAAACTTCATCTTTTTATTCAACATTGAAGCATTCTACTTCCTTCAAACATGATTTTTACACTGGCGAAGAGCTGTGGAGCGAATCCCTGCGCATCAAGTAGGAAAGAACAATTTTGGTCTCAACATCTTCCAATAATTTACAAGCTGATGACACCCTCTACATTTTAAAAGACTTCAACCTTCATGTAAGTTATTTTTTATATCACTTCTTTGGGCAACTCTGCTTCTACTTCAAAAGAACTCTACACACACCTCTTTTTGGTATTTGAGTTGGGAGGTCCTGTGTGAGTCCAACCTCAAACCACAAGAGCAATCGCCGCACGCCTCACCCCTGTAGGTTGGGAGGTTTTGGTGCAGGCTCTTTTTCCTTTAAAGCTCGTAACACCTGTCACTTAATACCTCACCCTTTTGCCTACTGGGTTGGGAGGTTTGACAGTGATCAATACATTGCGTAAAGAAATCTGAAGCTGCCCTCTGCAAAGAAGTCTTTGTCTAGCTTCTATTACTTTGAACTGAATCCTTCGAAACTAGAGTCACTATTGAATTTTAAAATCGTAGAGGGCTTGGCGGCTTGTTTAAATCACCGTATTGAGAGTTGGCGTCTTACTGTGTGTTGCGTCTGTGAAGATTTTTTTTTTTTTTAATTGTTACGGAGTGTATTTCCCTGCACGCGTCTTTGCTTTCATTCAAATTTAGACGCACAAGACTTTGTTTGTATTTAAATTCACCTTGAAACTCACCTGCGGGGCGCGCTCAGTGGATTCCTCCCGCTCACCATTGTCTGTTTCTGACGCCTCGTCTCGGCGTGACAATCACTTTCGCAGGATGCAGCAATGACGGCTTCAATGTTCCTACGGTGACAACTCCGACTTTGAGCTTCTTGTGCTTTCATCATTACGTTACGCTGCGCATTTCACGTTGCGTGCGTAACGTAGCAGACATTTTGTTTCATCCGGAAGTTTCTCAAATCGGCACATCTGGAGGTCTTTCTCGTCAGATCTTCTACAATTACCAGCACTTTATTTTCGAGCGCTCATGTCTTGAGTGCACAACTTTTCAAGAACAGTTATCTTTTCAACTCCAAGTAATCCTTTCATATATTGAACTTCATTAATTACAATTTGTTAATTGGGGAAGTTACTGCATATTCTCAACAGCATTTTTCATTCATTATGTATTAATGTATGTTTACCTCTTTCCACTTGAATGTTCTTTTGAAAGGTATTTCTATATATATGGCGAAACTCTCATGATTGTGGCATGCTACTTATGTATCTGGCATGTGACTTGTTGAACTGTATTTAATTAACCCTTTCATATATTTTCTTTTATTCCTTTTGGGCTTTCAACATAATTTCAGATTTATTTTTGGGAAAGAGCATTTGAGGTACCTTTGTATTCTTCTCAAGTGTAAGTGTAATTTAACCATGCAAAACGTTGCAACCCCTCCATTTTTCCTAGCATCTTCTGGTAATCCACCAATTAAGTGGCAAATGTGGAAAAAGGTTTTCGATAGATATGCAAAAGTGTGTGGTACAAATCTCAGCGCAGAAAGGAGAACTGCTCTTCTTCTGCATTGCCTCGGTTCAGAAGGGCAAGAGGTGTTTGATCATTTGCCTGATATTGATGATCAAAGCTTGAATGAGTACGAGATATGCATATTGAAATTAGACAAATATTATTTACCGAAAGTTAGCACAATCCTTGAACGGTATCATTTTGGTCGCAGGACACAAAATGATGGAGAATCTGTGGAAAATTATGTCACCTCTTTGAGAAAATTGGCGTCCTCATGTAAGTTTGGGGCCTTACTAGATGAGAGGATAAGGGACCAATTTATGTTGGGTTGTAATGTTGAGAAGGTCAGAAGTGATTTATGGCAGAAAAGATGACCCATCTCTAGGTGAGGTTATTACCATTGCAAAACCGATTGAACATTCTTTAAAATGTGTAGATATTATAACAAAACGTGAGACCAAGGAAAGCAGTGTCTGTTTGGTGAAAGGGAATTTGAAGGAAAAAGGTATGAAGAAAGGTATCCAATTGAAATCACAAATGAAAACTGTTCGTTCGTTCCAACCCAAGTGTTATAGGTGTGGAAGTGAAGGACATTTAGCCAATGATAAGAAATGCCCAGCACTTAAGAGTACTTGTTCGAACTGTAAAAAGACAGGGCACTTTACCACTGCATGCAAGGCCAAGAAAAACAAAGGGAAAGTTTTTGTCATCGCTGGTGACAGTGACAGTGATGGTTGCTCAGAATTTGACTGCGGACAAATCGTGTCGCAAGTTTATGACAACCGCTAGAAGGGTCCTTTGGATGATATATCAGTTGAAGGTAAAACCACAAGAGTTCTCTTTGATTCTGGAGCAAAAATTACCATTGTATCTAAGCAGTTTTATGTGAGTAATCTTTCTAATACTGTGAAATTACTGAAAGCTGACATTAGACCCAGTGCATACGGTGGGGAGCCCATAAAACTTTTGGGTTACTTTTGTGGGTTAATCGAATACAAAGGAAGGTTTGTGTCAGGGAAGATCTATGTCTCGCACAAAGGAGATAGTATTCTGAGCTGGTTTCTTCAGAGAGACCTGGGCGTAATGTTGGATCCGAACAATGATCCCCCCATTATTTTAAAAGAAAATTTTCTGGTGAATGTAATTTCCACACAGAACAGTGAAAATGATTTCACTACTTCACTTAAAGATCAATTTCCCAGCATTTTCAGGGATGAGTTAGGTTGCTTGCTTGGGTATGTCCACAAAATTAGATTTGTTTCTGGAGCCTTTCCTGTAGCTGGGAAAGTACGTGGTGTGCCCATCTCTGTGAGAGACGAAATGAAAGGTGAATTAGAGAAACTTAAGGCTGAGGGGATAATTGAGGAGGTGGAAGGGACCCAGTGGTTGGCGCCAGTTGTAGCCGCCAGAAAATCCAACGGATTATGCATTGACTTGAGAGAGCTCAATAAACAGGTCATTGTAGACAAATATCCTCTCCCTAAAATCTCAGACATGCTCATGTTATTACAAGGAGCCAAGGTCTTTTCCACCGTTGATCTTAAATCAGCGTACCATCAGATAAAGCTTGATGATGATTCTAAAGACCTAACTGCTTTCATTACGCCCTTTGGCACTTACAGGTTAATAAGATTACCCTTTGGTTTAGTGTCAGCAGCTTCCGTGTTTCAAAGGGCACTGGAAAGGGATTTGAAAGGTCTTTTGGGAGTCAAATTATACCAAGATGATGTACTTATTTATGGGAGGAATGAGGAAGAACACGATGCCAGACTTAGGGAAGTGCTTGGGAGATTTCAAAATAACAACCTTACTGTCAGGTTAGACAAATGCAAGTTCAAGAGATCCTCAATTGATTATCTAGGTCACACCATTTCAGGACAAGGTGTTGAACCCAAAAGTGAGTTAGTTAACACCATACAAAATTTAGCATCTCCTACTAACAAAGAGGAACTCATGAAATTCCTTGGCATGCCTGAGTATTACAGCAAATTCATAAAGGGCTTTGCAGAGAAGTGTGTAAATATGCGTAAGCTTCTATGTAAAGGTGTGGATTTTATCTGGACTGATATGTGTGAAACTGAGTTTAAAGAAGTTAAAGAAATGCTCAAAAGGACTCCCAAGTTGAAGAGTTTTGATCCCTCTAAGAGGTCAGTTCTCATCACAGATGCTAGTATGAAAGGTCTGGGTGCTGTTCTGCAGCAGAGAGATGGAGATACTGAAAGTGTGATTCTGTTTCTTTCACGAAGCCTTAGAGGGGCTGAGTTGCGATATTCTGTAATAGAAAGAGAGGCCCTTGCTGTACACTGGGCTGTGAAGAAACTCAAAAATCTCTTGTGGGGTTTGAAATGTGTTGTGCGGACAGATCACAAACCTTTATGCCAAGTTTTTAACAAAAAAGGTATTGATGCCATTTCAGGTAGAATTTCCAAGTGGGTGGTGGCACTTCAAGGATATGATTTTGAAGTTGAGTATATTCTAGGAAGTAAGAATAGCATAGCTGATACACTTTCAAGGCTTGTGTCACACGATGAACGTGATTCTGATCCTGATGAAGACAAACTCAGTGAGAATGATGGAATGAAGGAAAGCAGATGGCGTGAAGAGTGTGCCTCAGACAAAGAATGTCTTGAGCTAGTTTCGTTGCTCATGGATGGATGGGATAGTAAAGTTAAAGGAGATTGTGCAAAGTATTGGCATGTGAAGGATGAGTTGTCTGAGTGTGAAGGTCTTATATTTCGAGGAACCAGATTGGTTCCGCCTGTCATCTTCCGACAAGAGCTTATAGATCTAGCCCATCAAGGACATCAAGGGATGTCTAAAACAAAAGAAAGGCTCAGACTTAACTATTGGTGGCCTGGTATGGACCTACAAGTTGAGGGTCTTGTAAGAGATTGTGTACAGTGTTGCTTGAGTGAAAAATGTCTTAAACCCAGAGTTCAACCCATGGTCGTCAGGGAGCGTCCTAAAGGGCCGTGGTAAGAATTAGCATTTGACATTTTGGGGCCAATACAAGGAAATGGTTGCAAAAGTTATGTATTTGTGCTTATAGATTTGTATTCCAGGTGGCCAGAGATTAAAGTCACCAGAAGTATTGATACAAAACAAGTCATATTGTTTCTCAGGGAAGTGTTTGGACGGGAAGGCTTGCCTGGAGTCATCCTGACAGACAATGGAACTCAATTGGTCTCCAAAGATATGGAAGAATTTTTACTTAAGTGCTCCATCAGACATAAGCTGTGTTCCCTATATCATCCCGAGACAAATGGTATGGTGGAACGCTTCAACCGTGTTTTAAAGGAAACCATTGCCATGGCCAAACAAAATTGTATGGACTGGAAAGAGGAAATCTTCAAAAAGGTGGAAATTTACAGGATGTCACCTCATGCCACTACCGGGCGCACCCCGTTTGAGTTGTTCAAGGGAAGGAGTGCCAACACTATAATTGCACCTTTTTGGGTCAATGAAGCCATGTCTAGAAAGGGGCTGTCTAGGTCTGATGACAAATGGAAGCTCAATGAGCGTGGAAAGATAAATGCACGGAAGTTGTCCTTTGATTATAGAAAAGCTGTCAAGGTCACTCCAGTTAAAGTGGGTGCTTCTGTCATGACCAGAGCGATACAAAAGGGGATGATGGACGGAACGTTTGAGCCAATCAAACACTCACCCCCAGTCAACTGATCTGGGTTTAATCCATCATCATTCTTTAGCTCACTCCACCACCCCAGTTCAGACATGGCCATATGCAAATCAGTCTGACCCTGTGCCTCATGGGAACAGTCCAGCCCGAACTGCAAAGCCATGTCTTCCCTGGACCGGAAACAAGCATCCTAGGACCGGTTTCTGGCATTCCAGCCGTCATCAGCCAGGCTTGCTTGAATCCAGTGGGAAAGTGAGCAAGGGACCCACGTCTGGGCATACCCCCGCCAACTTAGGGCGAACAAAGCGATACAAAAGGGGATGATGGACGGAACGTTTGAGCCAATCAAACACTCACCCCCAGTCAACTGATCTGGGTTTAATCCATCATCATTCTTTAGCTCACTCCACCACCCCAGTTCAGACATGGCCATATGCAAATCAGTCTGACCCTGTGCCTCATGGGAACAGTCCAGCCCGAACTACCAAGCCATGTCTTCCCTGGACCGGAAACAAGCATCCTAGGACCGGTTTCTGGCATTCCAGCCGTCATCAGCCAGGCTTGCTTGAATCCAGTGGGAAAGTGAGCAAGGGACCCACGTCTGGGCATACCCCCGCCAACTTAGGGCGAACAAAGCGATACAAAGGGGATGATGGACGGAACGTTTGAGCCAATCAAACACTCACCCCCAGTCAACTGATCTGGGTTTAATCCATCATCATTCTTTAGCTCACTCCACCACCCCAGTTCAGACATGGCCATATGCAAATCAGTCTGACCCTGTGCCTCATGGGAACAGTCCAGCCCGAACTGCCAAGCCATGTCTTCCCTGGACCGGAAACAAGCATCCTAGGACCGGTTTCTGGCATTCCAGCCGTCATCAGCCAGGCTTGCTTGAATCCAGTGGGAAAGTGAGCAAGGGACCCACGTCTGGGCATACCCCGCCAACTTAGGGCGAACAAAGCGATACAAAAGGGGATGATGGACGGAACGTTTGAGCCAATCAAACACTCACCCCAGTCAACTGATCTGGGTTTAATCCATCATCATTCTTTAGCTTACTCCACCACCCCAGTTCAGACATGGCCATATGCAAATCAGTCTGACCCTGTGCCTCATGGGAACAGTCCAGCCCGAACTGCCAAGCCATGTCTTCCCTGGACCGGAAACAAGCATCCTAGGACCGGTTTCTGGCATTCCAGCCGTCATCAGCCAGGCTTGCTTGAATCCAGTGGGAAAGTGAGCAAGGGACCCACGTCTGGGCATACCCCCGCCAACTTAGGGCGAACAAAGCGATACAAAAGGGGATGATGGACGGAACGTTTGAGCCAATCAAACACTCACCCCCAGTCAACTGATCTGGGTTTAATCCATCATCATTCTTTAGCTCACTCCACCACCCCAGTTCAGACATGGCCATATGCAAATCAGTCTGACCCTGTGCCTCATGGGAACAGTCCAGCCCGAACTGCCAAGCCATGTCTTCCCTGGACCGGAAACAAGCATCCTAGGACCGGTTTCTGGCATTCCAGCCGTCATCAGCCAGGCTTGCTTGAATCCAGTGGGAAAGTGAGCAAGGGACCCACGTCTGGGCATACCCCCGCCAACGTAGGGCGTACAAAGCGATACAAAGGGGACGATGGACGGAACGTTTGAGCCAATCAAACACTCACCCCCAGTCAACTGATCTGGGTTTAATCCATCATCATTCTTTAGCTCACTCCACCACCCCAGTTCAGACATGGCCATATGCAAATCAGTCTGACCCTGTGCCTCATGGGAACAGTCCAGCCCGAACTGCCAAGCCATGTCTTCCCTGGACCGGAAACAAGCATCCTAGGACCGGTTTCTGGCATTCCAGCCGTCATCAGCCAGGCTTGCTTGAATCCAGTGGGAAAGTGAGCAAGGGACCCACGTCTGGGCATACCCCCGCCAACTTAGGGCGAACAAAGCGATACAAAGGGGATGATGGACGGAACGTTTGAGCCAATCAAACACTCACCCCCAGTCAACTGATCTGGGTTTAATCCATCATCATTCTTTAGCTCACTCCACCACCCCAGTTCAGACATGGCCATATGCAAATCAGTCTGACCCTGTGCCTCATGGGAACAGTCCAGCCCGAACTGCCAAGCCATGTCTTCCCTGGACCGGAAACAAGCATCCTAGGACCGGTTTCTGGCATTCCAGCCGTCATCAGCCAGGCTTGCTTGAATCCAGTGGGAAAGTGAGCAAGGGACCCACGTCTGGGCATACCCCGCCAACTTAGGGCGAACAAAGCGATACAAAAGGGGATGATGGACGGAACGTTTGAGCCAATCAAACACTCACCCCAGTCAACTGATCTGGGTTTAATCCATCATCATTCTTTAGCTCACTCCACCACCCCAGTTCAGACATGGCCATATGCAAATCAGTCTGACCCTGTGCCTCATGGGAACAGTCCAGCCCGAACTGCCAAGAATGATGATGGATTAAACCCAGATCAGTTGTCTGGGGGTGAGTGTTTGATTGGCTCAAACGTTCCGTCCATCATCCCCTTTTGTATCGCTTTGTTCACCCTAAGTTGGCGGGGGTATGCCCAGACGTGGGTCCCTAGCTCACTTTGCCACTGGATTCAAGCAAGCCTGGCTGATGACGGCTGGAATGCCAGAAACCGGTCCTAGGATGCTTGTTTCCGGTCCAGGGAAGACATGGCTTGGCAGTTCGGGCTGGACTGTTCCCATGAGGCACAGGGTCAGACTGATTTGCATATGGCCATGTCTGAACTGGGGTGGTGGAGTGAGCTAAAGAATGATGATGGATTAAACCCAGATCAGTTGTCTGGAGGTGAGTGTTTGATTGGCTCAAACGTTCCGTCCATCATCCCCTTTGTATCGCTTTGTTCGCCCTAAGTTGGCGGGGTATGCCCAGACGTGGGACCCTTGCTCACTTTGCCACTGGATTCAAGCAAGCCTGGCTGATGACGGCTGGAATGCCAGAAACCGGTCCTAGGATGCTTGTTTCCGGTCCAGGGAAGACATGGCTTGGCAGTTCGGGCTGACTGTTCCCATGAGGCACAGGGTCAGACTGATTTGCATATGGCCATGTCTGAACTGGGGTGGTGGAGTGAGCTAAAGAATGATGATGGATTAAACCCAGATCAGTTGTCTGGGGGTGAGTGTTTGATTGGCTCAAACGTTCCGTCCATCATCCCTTTTGTATCGCTTTGTTCGCCCTAAGTTGGCGGGGGTATGCTCAGACGTGGGTCCCTTGCTCACTTTGCCACTGGATTCAAGCAAGCCTGGCTGATGACGGCTGGAATGCCAGAAACCGGTCCTAGGATGCTTGTTTCCGGTCCAGGGAAGACATGGCTTGGCAGTTCGGGCTGGACTGTTCCCATGAGGCACAGGGTCAGACTGATTTGCATATGGCCATGTCTGAACTGGGGTGGTGGAGTGAGCTAAAGAATGATGATGGATTAAACCCAGATCAGTTGTCTGGGGTGAGTGTTTGATTGGCTCAAACGTTCCGTCCATCATCCCCTTTGTATCGCTTGTTCGCCCTAAGTTGGCGGGGGTATGCCCAGACGTGGGTCCCTTGCTCACTTTGCCACTGGATTCAAGCAAGCCTGGCTGATGACGGCTGGAATGCCAGAAACCGATCCTAGGATGCTTGTTTCCGGTCCAGGAAGACATGGCTTGGCAGTTCGGGCTGACTGTTCCCATGAGGCACAGGGTCAGACTGATTTGCATATGGCCATGTCTGAACTGGGGTGGTGGAGTGAGCTAAAGAATGATGATGGATTAAACCCAGATCAGTTGACTGGGGTGAGTGTTTGATTGGCTCAAGCGTTCCGTCCATCATCCCCTTTTGTATCGCTTGTTCGCCCTAAGTTGGCGGGTATGCCCAGACGTGGGTCCCTTGCTCACTTTGCCACTGGATTCAAGCAAGCCTGGCTGATGACGGCTGGAATGCCAGAAACCGGTCCTAGGATGCTTGTTTCCGGTCCAGGGAAGACATGGCTTGGCAGTTCGGGCTGGACTGTTCCCATGAGGCACAGGGTCAGACTGATTTGCATATGGCCATGTCTGAACTGGGGTGGTGGAGTGAGCTAAAGAATGATGATGGATTAAACCCAGATCAGTTGTCTGGGGGTGAGTGTTTGATTGGCTCAAACGTTCCGTCCATCATCCCCTTTGTATCGCTTTGTTCGCCCTAAGTTGGCGGGGTATGCCCAGACGTGGGTCCCTTGCTCACTTTGCCACTGGATTCAAGCAAGCCTGGCTGATGACGGCTGGAATGCCAGAAACCGGTCCTAGGATGCTTGTTTCCGGTCCAGGGAAGACATGGCTTGGCAGTTCGGGCTGGACTGTTCCCATGAGGCACAGGGTCAGACTGATTTGCATATGGCCATGTCTGAACTGGGGTGGTGGAGTGAGCTAAAGAATGATGATGGATTAAACCCAGATCAGTTGTCTGGGGGTGAGTGTTTGATTGGCTCAAGCGTTCCGTCCATCATCCCCTTTTGTATCGCTTTGTTCGCCCTAAGTTGGCGGGTGTATGCCCAGACGTGGGTCCCTTGCTCACTTTGCCACTGGATTCAAGCAAGCCTGGCTGATGACGGCTGGAATGCCAGAAACCGGTCCTAGGATGCTTGTTTCCGGTCCAGGGAAGACATGGCTTGGCAGTTCGGGCTGGACTGTTCCCATGAGGCACAGGGTCAGACTGATTTGCATATGGCCATGTCTGAACTGGGGTGGTGGAGTGAGCTAAAGAATGATGATGGATTAAACCCAGATCAGTTGTCTGGGGGTGAGTGTTTGATTGGCTCAAACGTTCCGTCCATCATCCCCTTTTGTATCGCTTTGTTCGCCCTAAGTTGGCGGGGGTATGCCCAGACGTGGGTCCCTTGCTCACTTTGCCACTGGATTCAAGCAAGCCTGGCTGATGACGGCTGGAATGCCAGAAACCGGTCCTAGGATGCTTGTTTCCGGTCCAGGGAAGACATGGCTTGGCAGTTCGGGCTGGACTGTTCCCATGAGGCACAGGGTCAGACTGATTTGCATATGGCCATGTCTGAACTGGGGTGGTGGAGTGAGCTAAAGAATGATGATGGATTAAACCCAGATCAGTTGTCTGGGGGTGAGTGTTTGATTGGCTCAAACGTTCCGTCCATCATCCCCTTTTGTATCGCTCTGTCATGACCAGAGCTCCTTTTGGTAGGAAAGCGTCCAGCTTGTTTCAAAAACCACACAAGGTTATTAAAATTTTAACGAATGCCATAAAAACTGAAGATTCACGCATTTGGAATCTTAATAGAGTGGTTGTCATCAAGAACAGTAAGTTAATAGCCAATAAGGGTGAAAGTAAATCTTTGAACTCATCCTCATCAGGTTCTACAAAATCAGCTACCGTTAAGGATAGCGTGAATGTGGGAAGTCAAAGAGAGAGAAGGTTTGTTAAACAACCATCAAAATTTAAAGACTTTGTTATGATTTAGTTAGCGTGACATGTGCTCTCTCTGTGCATTGCTATTTTCTTTTCCTCTTCACTTTCCTCAATTTTTTTGTATAAAGAGGGAAGGTGTGTAGTATTGTACCTTAGATTCTTCTTCTTCATGTTAATGTAACTTTTACCTGGTATGTGTATGTTTGAGTAGCACCATGGTGATAGAACCTGGTGTGAGCAGACCGGAGGTTGAGACTGTCAGTTGTACCTGACACAGCCTGCTGGATGGATGGGACCAATTGTTACTGCAATAAACTTCATCTTTTTATTCAACATTGAAGCATACTACTGCCTTCAAACTTGATTTTTACAATACTATAAGTCCCTGACACCTCCGAGTGACTTTAACAAATCTTTCTTGGGTGATTTTAAGCCTTATTTAAATATTCATCAATCCTCCATTTAATATTTATGTGTAAAAACTGCATCAATTATATCTTGACCCACCTACATCAAATGATGACTGTAAGTGCATGGTACATGAAGACGCAAACAATGAGATAAAGCAGAAACAGAAGAGATAACAGAACCTATGTGTATCCATGATAATACAAAGCAAAAGTAAAGTGAGGGCACCAGTGGGAAGGCATTAGCTAGGAACATACACAATGAGCCCTGAGGAAAAAAAAAACAAAGGGGGAGAGTACTCAGAACAGCGCAGCAATGACCGTGCAATTTCAACTTTATCAAAGCCACAACGTCTTTCTAAACTAAAGTTTAGCATGGGTAATTGAATTAACTCTTAGATATATCACAGTAAGGATTTCCTGATCATTAGATAGTGACAAGAAACCTTTATATTACATTTTAATGACGCCAAAAGGATGGTGCTTCATCTTTTTTAAACTATGGTGTGTTAATACATCTCTTTAAATACATTACTGTTTCAACTGATATATCTTTAGGATGAATTACCAAAATGTCATGAAAAAAATATCGCAATTCAGGAATATATTGTCAAAAATATTGTCAACTCAAAAATATTATCAGAAAGAATATAGAAGGTAGGAATATATTTTTTTACATATATGTATGTTATTGTTTTATTTTTTAAATAGAGTTGTATATAATGTTGTTTAGTTTAATATAGTACTAAAAATCACTTTTCAATTAATTTAATATGTATTAATTATTATATAATGTTTAGGAATTCATAAACAGTGTTGTTTTTTGTATACTTTGTCATGCTAAATGTTTCATTTAATTTATTTCTAATCTTATCTAATTAGCATTCTTTGATTTAGTAGAGGGTTGTTGGGTTCGTAGGGGATTCGATTGGAAAGGTATTTAAAATATAAATTATTGTTTTTTTAAATTTTATGTCAAGTTAAGAATTAACTGGTAATTAATTATATAATTAGTTTATTTGATTAAATGCTATTTTATTTATTTTAGTATAGTTTGTAATGTGTATTTTTGTAACCTAATTAGCAATTTTTAATTTAGTAGCAGGTTGATGGATTTGTAGAGAACTAAGGTCCTAATTACGATGGCAGTCGGTCGGTCGGACTGAAGACCACTATCGCATCTCATCGGGCAAAAAAACGTTTGACAATGAGTCGGCAATACTACCCACCCTAAATTTACGATTAGACCACCAGCACGGCGGTCGGGAAGTGCTGTTTTCTACAGCATCTTATGCTTCGACTCAGGAAAAGGCCCGCAGCACAAGCCGCAATAGAAAAAAGCACTGTGTGCACATCCATGCACCGTGTGCCAGGCACTATATATGCCCCCAGGGGCACATAGCAGTGACCCACGGGGGACAGTGGCCCTGCTTGGGACCCAAAAGTCTGTTTCCGTCATCCTTTTCATGGCGGTCGAAAGGGACAACCTAATCCCTACAATGGTGCCTGCGCTGGCACTGCCTCCATTATAGTAATAGGATTCCGACCAATGGGATCTTGGATCCGGTTGGAGGCAGCAGTCTGTCCCCCCCAAATTCTGCGGTCCGACCGCATGCATTAAAATGCGGCGGTCAGTCCTATCGGTGGCGGTCTGCCCGACTACGAAATGAGGCCCTACGTTGGGAATTTACTAAAAATATACATTACTTTTTAAATTGTTTTATTTATAAAATAGTTCATTGACAACTAATTTTTCAAATTGATTAGTTGATATCTTAAATATTTTATTCAAACAACTTTCCAGCGGTGAGGGCTGAAGAATGTGCTTAGTAATGATTCATTCCGCATTATAATTCAAAGTGAGTCCATAGGGAGTCTTTATGTATTTCCAATTCGTTGTTTATTTCATAAATCCATTATTTTATCCAGAAATCATCACAAAAGAAAACAATCCAGCCGATGCGTTTCGTCCAATGTGGACTTCATCAAGGCTGAAAATTAGAAGACAAGCGCATCAATAAACATTCTTTAACCATTAATCATTCAAAAATGTAGTACAAACATGATTAGGTCCTTTCTTAAACAAAACAGTAAGACCCCCTGCCTATATCCAATCTATTCCTTTTATATTCCGGAAAATGCAAGTTATCACAACATAAAAATATATATAACAATATCCTTAAGACTCATCACTGTTCTGCAAAGCATTGTCATAACCGGTATTTGAGTCCAGTTAGACCCCCACGGTCCGCCCCTGGCAAAACCCTCATCGCCACCGATCCAGTGCTCCCAAATATATCATATCCACACCAACCCCACAATCACTAATAATACAAAGTAAAAGTCATGCATTTGATGTTACTCCCATATGTCAAGAGCAATTCCCCCTGTTCATTTGTAAATATAGTCAAAAGCAATAAGTCATTACCTCAAGACTTCACATAGAACACATGTTCTGAATTGCCTATTTAGGCTAAAGACACTGGCCCCATGTTAAGGTCCTTATCTACAAAAAATATATACGTAAAAATCACATGACGCTCTGGTATCTCCAACTGACAATATTAATTTAGTTAGCTAACAATGTATGATACAGGCTCCTCTTGAATCAAGGTCCACCTCCCTACCTGCCTTATCCTCGTAATGGGATGTTCCACAGGCGAGCGTCGCTCTTAAACATCTAATTAACCAACTCAATGTATCCCCTGTATCCATCCCGTTCAGTCACAGGAGTGGCATCCAATCCCATTCACCCTTAAGCGCATGTTAACCACTTGCAAGCGCGCTATTCTTGTACACTCCCTGGCCCCCACCCTTACATCAAAGTGGAGGCAGAGACCTAAAAAGTCATCACCCTGCGTCTTGTACACTGACCTGTGGCTCTAAGCGTTCCCTTCCGACGCGTCTCCATGTCAGGCAGGTTCGATAAATCCCGCCGTCCATTTCAAACCAATTAGTCCTCATATTTAAATCCGACCCAGCCAATCAGGTAACAGCATTTCAAGTCCGTTCACTTTACATGCATACAACGTATCTCCCCTCCGGTCCTCACTATCAGAAATCCGCTCGTCACCGGCCCAGTCAATCAGGTAACGGCATTTCAAGTCCGTTCAATTTGCATACATACAACGTGTCTCCCCTCCGGTCCTCACTATTAGAATTCCGCTCATCACCACCCTTGGCCTCTCATGGTGTGGCGGCACGGTTCCTAAGTGCCCTATACTCTATTCCTCTTTGATTTAACTGTACTTAAGTCCCCCAGACATGTCAATTATACGTGACAAGGTTTGTTAATTCATACCAATCCTCACCCTTCGATCACGCCACTTCTCAGATCACTTGCTCCGCCCCTTGCCTCTACTGCCTGCCCTAGGGCATGGTTAACGTATTCTTAGTGCTTTCTTAAGTCGAAAACATGAGTCCTTCGTGCCCCGCCGTTCCAAAAATGTATCAAGGAATTTGAGCCTGTTCCAGATCATTTTCGGGTGTCACAATTGTCCGTAATTCAATGAAACGTACTACTCCAACCAGCCCTTGTTAACATCACCTAAAACAACCATGATGCACTGTATACCCTGCGCTCAGCCGCCAATGACTGTACACGCTCAGCCTATGTCGTCTCAAAATAACTCAATTGAAGAGTGGAGAAGTGGTCTATATCAATCAGCTTTCTGCTGATGCATCAATTTCTGTCCAATTCATGCAATGTCACAGTTATGTTCTTTCCCCGACGCTTGTGATTAAACCTTGCGGAATAACAATCCCAGGAAAATCTATGCTCTAATTGTATATCCTCAGATTCATCAGAAAAAAAAGGATAATGAGTTCCATTACTTTCTGTAATGAGCTTTTTAGACCTGGAACTGAACTATCAACATGGGCATAGAGCGGTGGACGAGGGCTGACATGGGATATGGTGACAATGCAGGCAGGGATCAAGTGGGTTTATGCTAAGTCATATATACTGACTAGACCACTTTGGACTGTTCAGGTGTGATAAGATCTACTACAATTTTAGATGAGACATTTAGCTGTTGACTGACATCTCCAACTTGACATTAATATTTTTTGATGAATCTGAGGATATACAATTAGAGCATAGATTTTCCTGGGATTGTTATTCCGCAAGGTTTAATCACAAGCGTCGGGGAAAGAACATAACTGTGACATTGCATGAATTGGACAGAAATTGATGCATCAGCAGAAAGCTGATTGATATAGACCACTTCTCACCTCTTCAATTGAGTTATCTTGAGACGACATAGGCTGAGCATGTACAGTCATTGGCGGCTGAGAGCAGGGTATACAGTGCATCATGGATTTTTTAGGTGATGTTAACAAGGGCTGGTTGGATTAGTACATTTCATTGAATTACGGACAATTGTGACACCTGAAAATTATCAGGAACTGGCTCAAATTCCTTGATACATTGTTGGAACGGCGGGGTACGAAGGACTCGTGTTGTCGACTTAAGAATGCACTAAGAATACGTTAACCATGCCCTAGGGCAGGCAGTACAGGCAAGGGGGTGAGCAAGTGATCTGAGAAGTGGCGTGATCGAAGGGTGAGGATTGGTGTGAATCAACAAACCTTTGCGCGTATAATTGACATGTGTGGGGGACTTAAGTACAGCTAAATCAAAGAGGAATAGAGTATAGGGCACTTAGGAACCGTGCCACCACACCCTGAGAGGCCAAAGGTGGTGACGAGCGGATTTCTAATAGTGAGGACCGGAGTGGAGACACGTTGTATGTATGCAAATTGAACGGACTTGAATTGCCGCAGATTTCTAATAGTGAGGACAGGAGGGGAGACACGTTGTATGCATGCAAAGTGAACGGACTTAAAATGCCGTTACCTGATTGGCTGGGTCGGATTTAAATAGGAGGACGGATTGGTTTGAAACGGACGGCGGGATTTATGGAACCTGCCTGACATGGAGACGCGTCGGAAGGGAACGCTTAGAACCACAGGTCAGTGTACGGGACGCAGGGTGATTAACTTTTAGGTCTCTGCCTTCACTTCGATGTAAGGGTGGGGGCCAGGGAGTGTAAAAAAATAGCACGCTCGCCAGTGGTTTATATGCGCTTAACGGTGCATGGGATTGGATGCCACTCCTGTGACTCAACGGGATGGATACAGGGGATACATTGAGTTGTTTAATTAGATGTTTAAGAGCGTTGCTCGCCTGTGGAACATCCCATTACGAGGATAAGGCGGGTAGGGAGGTGGACCTTGATTCAAGGGGAGCCTGCATCATACATTGTTAGCTAATTAAATGAATATTGTCAGTTGGAGATACCAGAGCGGCATGTGATATTTACGTATATATTTTTTGTAGATAAGGACCTTAACATGAGGCCAGTGTCTTTAGCCTAAATGGACAATTCAGAACATGTGTTCTACGTGAAGTCTTGAGGTAATGACTTATTGCTTTTGACTATATTTACACATGAACAGGGGGAATTGCTCTTGACATATGGGAGTAACATCAAATGCATGAAGTTTACTTTGTATAATTAGTGATTGTGGGGTTGGTGTGGATATGATATATATGGGAGCACTGGATAGGTGGCGATGACGGTCTTGCCAGGGGCAGACCGTGGGCAACTCGAGTATGTGGGTCTAACTGGACTCAAATACCAGTTATGACATTGCTTTGCAGAACATTGACTAGTTTTAAGGATATTGTTATATATATTGTTTTGTTGTGATAACTTGTATTTTCCGGAATATAAAGGAATATATTGGATATAGGCAGGGGGTCTTACTTTTTTGTTTAAGAAAGGACCTAATCATGTTGCACTACATTTTTGAATGATTCATGGTTAAAGAATGTTTATTGATGCGCTTGTCTTCTAATTTTCAGCCTTGATGAATTCCACATTGGACGAAACGCGTCGGCTGGATTGTTTTCTTTTGTGATGTTTTCTGGATGAAATAATGGATTTATGAATTAAACAACGAATTGGAAATACATAAAGACTCCCTATGGACTCACTTTTGAATTATAATGCGGAATGAATCATTACTAAGCACCTTGCTTGTGAATTGTTTATGAATTGTGCGCTCCTTTCTGTAGAGGGTGGATCTTACATATTTTAGTACATTTTGTCATTTTTAATATATTTTTATATATATATATATATATATGTGTAATTTAAACTGTAATTAGTATTTCTTAATTTAGTAGTGAGTTGTCTGGTTTGTAGGCGACTATGGTAGAAGTTAATGAAAATATAAATTGTTGTTATTTTTAATACTTTTCATGTCATTTAAAATGTTAGTTGGTAATCATTGATGTAAATCACTTAATTGATTAATTATTATGTTGTTGCTTTTTAATGAATTCCTAATTCTTTGATCGGTGTATTTAAAAATAAACTTTGGAAAATGCTTTATATTTATTATTTGCTTTATTTAAAAATGTTCTTTTTAATAATTAATTTAATATTAGTAATGTTTTAAATAAATGTTTAATTAATGTTGTAATATGAGATATATTTTTGCATTCAATTCTATTTATCTGTAATAAATATTTATTTGAATATTTGTAAATATTTTTAATTTAATATATATTTAAAAGTTTTAAAAAATAGGTCTGGGATTGGAATGGTATTTGTAACCCTTTCAAGGTACAGTATTTTCCTTAATGTGAGTGGCAGTAGATTTTTTTTTAATAGATATATATTTTTTTAAAGAGCAATGCGATAAGAGACAATAATTAAATGATACAGCATTCTGGAGACAAACTCTACTGATCGCGTTTTGCAATAAAAAACAACCAACCACATTACCCCACCTCCCTCTCCCCAGACACCAAACAGACGGCAACCATTGCTTAATAGGGTTCAGCACCACTATTTAGACCTCCATACAGCATGTAGCGGTGTTCCCCTTCTTCCTCAAGGAGTATCTTGTCTTCCTCTCCCACTGCTGTCTATTAACTCCGGCGAGTAGTACTGCAGCCATTTACCCCACATCTTGCTAAAAGTTCTGGGGCATCCCATTAGCATAGGTGTTTTTTTCAGCAATCATATACATGTCCATTCCCAGTTTCCATTCTTCCCTGGTGGGGCATTCCCTTGACCCCCAGTGTCGGGCTATGCCTGTTTTGGCTACAATAAGGCCAAGGACACAGAGAAGTTACTGAGCTCGTGGAAGATCAACGTTATTGGGGCTCACCAAAATAAGGAATTTGGGATCTAACGGAAGTTGGGGCGAAAGCAAATAACCAAGTTCCCCAGTGATATCCACCCAATACTCCCGGATCAGGGGACAGGTCCAGATCATGTGAAAAAAGGAACCCTCCTCTCCCTGACATCATAAACACTGCAGGATCTGTGCCCTTCCCATTGTTTGCAAACGATGTCTCCACAGTCAGGCTTTAATTGCCACCTCTCTTGGGTGCATCAGGGCTGCCTCCGAGTCTATATCTTTCCTTTCTCCAGCCTCTTCTTCCCATTTACCCCGTAGCTTAAGTAAGGTGTCTGGCATGCTATTGTTGAGGGTCTTATTAGTCAGAGAAATCACTCCCTTTCTAAATCCTCAGTAAGGAGTCAGCCCTCAAGTGGGGCGTATTCCAGGATACCCTCGCTAGAAAGTCTCTTGGCATGCCATGCTTGTCATATTTGTGCATATTTTAAGAACTGGTTGACGTTCGTCCCATATTCCTGTTGGAGCGAGGCGAACGGCTTGATGTCCCGACCCTCCAGCAAGACCCCCACCTTGGATATGTCGAGCAAGTCCAAGGCCTTGAATCCCCACAATTTCTGCATTTCGGGGAGCCATTGCCCCTCCCACAAAGCTGTTTCTCTGGTGAGCTTTCCTTGCCACCCTATCATTTTCATTGCCTTTTCCCATACCACAAGTGTGACCTGTGTGGCTGGTAGGAGATGCCCGTCCCCCCTCCTCCATTTTTTTTTTAAAACAAATTTTATTAGTTTTTTCATTTAACAACCGGCCTTAGCTAGGTACATAATTCAGCCCAATGTCGTAATGGTACATATCTAAAAGTGCAGATGCATTATACAATCTATACTCTTGTTTACAAACTGATGCTCATTTAAATCTTTGTGTTGCATCCGTCGAGTTCTGGTCCGAGACATCGGCTATATAACAATAAACCTATCTGCTAGCCGATAAAATCCCTCCAACCCCTCCCCTCCCTCCACAACTGTTCTGGCATTGTCTCATTATTCACTTATGTTGTTTTGTGCTCTACTCTATTACTGTTAGATCTTTGGGGTAGTAGGATTTATTGGATCGTTGAACCTGTCATTTGTTATCGCCTACTTGCGTCGGCTATGTTCGAGATTATTGCGTGTTCTGGATGTTAGTTCCGGGTGCTAGGTCTATTTGTTTAAGGGCTTCTAGCATGATATCCCATTCCATGGATATTGGGTTCTTCCGTAATCCTTTGGCCTCTTCCCTCCATATTGCAGCGCTCTCTGCGCTACTCCAACGGACCATTTCACTATGCCATGCTTCTCCAGTTGGAGGTTTTTGTGATTTCTATCGCATAGTTATGGACCGCTTGGTTAGGATCAGGGCAAGATTTGCAAATCTAGTTTGTACTTTCTGTTTGGTCGAGTGCTTACCCAGGCCTAGCAAACATTCCTCTGCTGTGTCTCCCAGTTGTATTTGTGTGACTGACTTAATGTGTATCCTAATTGATTCCCAGAAACCTAGTAGGCGGGGGCATTCCCATATCATGTGTAATAAGTCTACCTCACTCTCGTGGCATCGTGGACATTGATGTTGTGTGTGTGGGAACATCCGTTTCAATCGTCGCGGCGTGAGGTAAGCCCTGTGGAGTATCATAGTTTGTATAAATTTGAACTTTGCATTTCTAGTTACTTTTTTGGGGTACTCCAGCATTCCGGCCCATTCCTTATCTGTGAGTTCTCGTCCTATATCTGCTGCCCATGTGGTTCATAAGTCAGTTAAGTCTATTGCTGCGTGCGCTCGTAGTCCCACGTATAGCCACTTGACTAGGTGCCTGCCCCTCCCCATGTAGTATAATGCCTTCACCAGTTCATGTGTTGGGGGTTCTTGTCTCTGGGGGGCCCAGTGCTTCCGAATGTATTGTAACAATGCAGCGTGAATTAAGTATAGATTGTCTGGCACTCCATTCTAACGGACAAAGTTCTCATGATCCATTAATATGCCGTTATTAAATAGATCTCCCACTGTGCTAACTCCGCCATCTGGCCAGGCCCCTATTCTACGTTTTGTGAACTTACAGCTTGTTAGTGGAATACCTATTAGCGGGATAATCCCAGGCATAGGGTTTGCATCTGGATGTGTACTGTAGCGCCGACTTCCAACATTGGAGTGCTGTGCGCAGTAGGGGTGGGAGGTGCGATTTAATTTTACATTGTGGTAGCAGTAGTGTGTGTAGACCGCCTTGGTTTATGTCGTGCTGTGTGTACCCTATCTCCTGTAGATTGCGTCCCACCGTCCAGAAGGACAACCATTGGAGCTGACTCGCGTAATAATATGCCCTGAGGTCTGGCACACCCAATCCCCCTTTGTCGGTCCCTAACTGTAGTTTTTTAAGGCTTATTCTACATCGTCCAGTGCACCATATTTGTTCGATTAGTATAGTGTCCAATGTTCTAAAAGTAGCTAAGGGTATTGTGATCGGCAAGTTGGTGAAGTAGTAGAGGAGCCGTGGGAGAACCACCATTTTTGATATGGCCGCTCTACCCATTGCAGAGAGAGGCAGTGTGGTCCAGAAAGCGACACTTGCACGTATAGTTCTAATCGCTCTAGTAAGGTTGCCTTCCAGCATGTCCGCATGTGATCTGTATACGTGTATTCCTAGGTATTTAAAGGTGTGACTAGCCACCGGGAGGGTGCTCGCGCAAATGCCACTTCCTCTGGCTGGGTACCCTCCCCGAAGATGAATACGTTGGATTTTGCCGCGTTAATAGCAAGGCCTGATATGTGTGCAAATCTATGGAATATACCAGGGATGGGGTCCAGCGCGTCTAAGAGAGCTCGTGTATATATATTATTATATCGTCCGCATATGCTGAGACCAAATGCGTTGCTCCTGCTATCAGGATCCCAAGATGTTGGGCTTCTAATCGCAGTTTAAGTGCTAGCGGCTCTAGCGCGAGTATAAATATTAACGGCGATAGGGGGCATCCCTGCCTTGTGCCTCTATACACTGAATACTCCCGTGAGATGTGTCCTCCTGTTCTGACTCTTGCAGTGGAGGCATCATATAGCAGACGTAGCCACCGGAGGTACTCTTGGGGTAGGCCAAATTTCTCTATTGCTTTAAACATATAGCCCCAGGTTAGTGTGTCGAATGCTTGTCTAAGGTCTAATGCAATACATCCTGCATTTACGTAACATTCCGGAGTGGCTGTCATTATATGATGCAGTCTTCTGTTATTTAGGGAGGTACTGCGGGCTGGTAGGAACCCGCATTGTTTGATGTGTATGAGTTTATTTAGATATGGAAGGAGCCTACTTGCAAGTATTTTGCTTAATATTTTATATTCTGTCGCCAGCAGTGATAGCGGGCGATAACTGGACATATCTGTTCTGTCTCTTCCTGGTTTCGGGAGTAAAACTACTACTGCCTGTGCTGTGGTAGGGGGGAGGCAGCCCGCTTCCAGTGAATTATTGTAAAGAATCTCTAGCTGGGGAATAAGGAGCTCCACATACGTGTCGAAGAACTCGGCTGGGAGTCCGTCAAGTCCTGGCGCTTTATTACGCGGGAGCCCTTTGATTGCCGCTTTGATTTTGGCTTTACTGATTGGGCTTGCTAGCTCTTTCCGGGACTCGCGGTGAGCTGTGGGTAGGGTAAGTCATTTAAAAAATTGTCTATATGCGTTTCATCTATTATTTCTGGTTTGTCGTACAGTGTAGCATAGTACTGGCTAAAGGCCTCGTTTATGTCTTGTTGAGTAGTGAGAACTTCTCCCCTAGGTGTTGTGATTCCGCTAATTATGATCGCCGGTGGGTCATCTTTCAATATTCTGGCTAGTAGCGTTCCAGACTTGTCTGCGTCTGTGTGTTGCATTTGGGTGTATGATCTATGACCCTAAGGGGTTCTAGTAGCTCAGCATGTTGAATTCGCGCCTCCTGTAGTGAGGCCTGCTTCGAGGGGTCGTGCACTGCCTCCTGTTCAAGTGTGTTCATCTTAGCCTCTGTTGCTTTCAGATTTTTGTGGATTTCCTGTCTAGCGCCTACTGTGGAGCTGATCGCGGTGCCCAGGATAACCGCCTTGAACGCGTCCCATTCGACGGAAACAGAAGATGCTGTGTTATTATTCTCTGTAAAGTAGTTTGTTATGGTGTTGGCCAGGGTAGTGCGGAATACAGAATCTTCAAGTAATTGGGGCCGCAGTTTCCATGTGGGCACTGGGGTGGGTACCCTACCCCAAGTAAAAGTGATTTCCAGGGGGTTATGATCCGAAAACGTCTTGGCTAGGTATGTGGTGTGGGTGACTTGTGCCGCTATTGTTCGGGAACAGAGTATCCTATCTATTCTTGTGTGTAATAAATGTACCGGAGAGTAAAACGAGTATTCTTTGTGCGTTGGGTGCCTCATTCTCCACACATCACTCAGTGCCCACCCGCCTGTCCACCAACAGAGGGCCTTTGCCTTCTTAGTCATGCTCGCTCCTCGTAGGGGGGGTGTGAACGGTCTAGCAGAGTGTCCATTACGGTATTACAATCCCCGCCTATGATCCACGGGTATGTTTCCCATCCTGTTATTGCCTGGCTGAGCCTAGCGAAGCCTTTATATTGATCGAAGTTGGGGGCGTATATATTACCCAGGACAATGTGCTTTCCATCGAGTGTACCATGTAGGAGTATGTATCTGCCTTGTGTGTCTGTGCGGCGCTCTAGCTCTGCGAAAGGTACTCCGTGTCTAACCCATGTCGTTGTCCCCCAGGCAAAAGCAGAGTAATTAGTGGAGAAAATCTGCCCCTTCCATTTTTTGCACATTTTTACAGCTTCTGATTCAGTGAGGTGCGATTCTTGCATAAATACTATTTGCGCTTTACGCCTGAGTAATTGCGCATGCACCCTATGCCGCTTCTGTATAGACCCGAGGCCCCTTACATTCCATGTGATTAAGTTGTAGGTGTTAAGCATATGTGTCGTGGTGTGATGTAAAGATCTACAGTGTGAACGTTGGTGAGAGAACACATCCTGTACTCAAATGGTGCCTTCATGCCAGAACTTTTTATCCCTCCCAACCCCCAAATATCAGGCTCGGTTGGAGAACTATACCGGGCCAAACTATTAAACACAACCTGTGTAACTGTGCTATATTTACATGTTGCCTTCGCTAATCGGGGGTCGTTGCTTTCGCCACTCATGGTGCTATTACTGCACATGTGTGGGCTCTGAGGAGCCCAGGATTAATAAACTTTTAAAAATTTTATAGCCATTTAGTTCACTTAAAAAAAAAAAGGATATGCTTTATGCAGACGCTTCGGGTGCTACTTCTTTAGTTAGCATAGTAACCGTCTGGACATTCTGAGTGTTCCATCTTGGCTTATATCAGTCCAGTAGGCCGTCTGCCGTCTGGGGCGTCACGCTGGGGAACAAGGTCAGGCTGCTTTCCGAATCTGATCTGATCGTGCTGCTTTCTGAGGAGTCCGATGCCATAGTAAGTTTGCATTCTCTAAACTTAGATGCCGTTTCGATGGCCGTGTCCTTACTCTGCTGCACCTGCTCTTGTGTGGGGCTGCGCAATTGTGATTGTAGATTGTGAACTGACTTAACATTACGGCGCAAACGTCTCCTTTGTGTGCGTCCTGGGCTGGTAGGAGGACTCTGAGATGGGTTTCCCGACAGTGTGGTTGGATCCATGACTTCGATCCATTCTTCTACGTCCTCCGGGCTTTCGAAGAAGTATGTTTTGTGGTCATAGATGATTTTTAGTCGGGCAGGGAATAATAGCGCATAGCTCAAGTTCATGGCTTTCAGCTTTTTCTTGACCGCTATGTAGGATGATCTTTGTCTTTGGACCATGATAGTGTAGTCCGGGTATAATGATACTCAGCAGTTTTCAAACCTTATCTGCGCTTTTTCACGCGCTTTCTGGAGTAGTGCCTCCCGGTCCCTGTAGTTTAGGATCTTGGCTATTAATGGACGTGGTGGAGCGCCTGCTTTAGGTCTCCCGGTGGGTATCCTGTGAGCCCGTTCTACACAGAAATATTCCGACAGGCCCTCGGGGCCACGTGGTCCCTGAACCATTGTTCCATGTAGCGTGCGGCGTTGGGGCCCTCGCTGCGTTCCGGTAGGCCGATGACTCGCACGTTGTTTCGTCGAGCCCTACCTTCTGCGTCTTCCGCTCTCTCTTGTAGGCCATTAATCTACTTCTGCAATTGTTGGATTTGCAGTGTGTGCTCCTTGTGTTGGGGTAGGATCTCATCCAGCACTGTGTCATGAGTTTTTACTTTGTCTGCCAGTTTTTGTGGTCTGCCTTGAGCAGGGTAAAGCCCGTGGTGAGGGCGCCAACCTGTTGTTCTATAGCTTTCCGCGATTCTCTGACCTCTTGCAAGATCAGATCGAGCTTGTCCAAGGGGGCTTCTTCATTTGTAGGTGGTATGCTAGTGAGCGATGGGGATGTCGGATTGTTGCAAAACCAAAGGGGATGATGGATGGAGTGTTGAACATTGCAAGCACTCACCCCCAGTCAACTGATCTGGGTTTAATCCATCATCATTCTTTAGCTCACTCCGCCACCCCAGTTCAGACATGGCCATATGCAAATCAGTCTGACCCTGTGCCTCATGGGAACAGTCCAGCCCGAACTGCCAAGCCATGTCTTCCCTGGACCGGAAACAAGCATCCTGGGACCGGTTTCTGGTTTACAGCCGTCATCAGCCAGGCTATCTTGAATCCAGTGGCAAAGTGAGCAAGGGACCCACGTCTGGGCATACCCTGCCAACTTAGGGCGAACATAGCAAAACCAAAGGGGATGATGGACGGAGTGTTGAACATTGCAAGCACTCACCCCCAGTCAACTGATCTGGGTTTAATCCATCATCATTCTTTAGCTCACTCCGCCACCCCAGTTCAGACATGGCCATATGCAAATCAGTCTGACCCTGTGCCTCATGGGAACAGTCCAGCCCGAACTGCCAAGCCATGTCTTCCCTGGACCGGAAACAAGCATCCTGGGACCGGTTTCTGGCTTTCAGCTGTCATCAGCCAGGCTATCTTGAATCCAGTGGCAAAGTGAGCAAGGGACCCACGTCTGGATTGTTCTCTGCGATATTCATGGGTTGTGTATTATTTGTAGTTGCTTCCGTTGTCTTCCCCTTGGGACGTCCCATGGCGTGTCCTTGTATTCCTTTCTCGCTAGTCTCTCCCTGGGCTAGTTGGTACTCCCTGCTTGCGCCTTTCTCTTTGGGGCTGCTGGGCAGGTGTGCTGTGTTGGCACCGGCTTCCTGGTTTTACACGCCGTATGTTGCACTGCGGTCTTCCGTGTATTTCTGATTGGCATGCTCAGGCCGCCCTCGGACTGGGCTACTGCGGCTGACTGATGTTACACTGAGGTTCACGGCGCTGTAGTTATCGAGCTGATCATATACTCCTCTGTTTTCGGCCAGCTCACTCTCGGCAGATAGGCCGGTTATAATGGACAGCGTATTTATCTGCGCAGCTTTGCGTGCTAAGGGGCGACCCCAGGTTACAGCAGTGGATCGGGTTGTAATGTCCTAGATTCTGGCTCCCTGGAGGGCTGTTACTCCAGTCCGCACTACTGGTGGCCTGTGATGCTGCGTGTCTGGGTATCCTTGCAGCGCTAGACTTTTAGGCTGGATTCGGGGTTACCCGGAAAGGCACCATCTGGTATGCATTGTGATCTCTACCCCCACTGCCCAGCACCGACCGGCAGTCCGCTCCTCTTTTCCCAGCGCTGAGTCTCGGGGACACACTTCAGTCTTCAGTCTAGTGCCCACAGACCCGATGCAGCCCTGCCCGCGCCCCCTCGGGCCTTTTTTGACACTGTCTTTGGCCTCGGACCCACTGGTCATGGCCCACGTTGGGAAGGGAGGAGGGAGAGGGGGAAAAAAAAACCCAAGAAAACAGGGGGCGCTGACTTTCTGTGTCGGAGGCAATGGACACCAAGCCTCTTGCACTGGGTGTGCTCACCTGCAGAGTGTCTCTCCTGTTCTGCGGTCAGGGCCTCAGACTCCTGTGATCACGGTCTAGGCCACCCGGTCGTCCCGTGCTGGCTGTTGTAGGTGGTGCAGCTCAGGTGTCGTGTATGCCTCTGGGCCACGGCGCCTGGGGGGTCAGCGATCGGCGAGGGTCCCCTCTCCTCCACCCGGGCGGTCTTCTGGCCCAGCGTCACCCTCCAGCCGCCCCCGCAGGGCTCGTGGTGAGTTTTGTGGTGTGTCGTATGGGGAGAGCGACAGTGATATCCCCACACACAACAGAGTGGCTGGGTCCCCCTTCAGGAGGCCTCCGCCTGCAGTATTCTGTAGCGTTTTCACTGGGCGGGGCCCCGCCGCTGCCTGTAGGCCGTCGGGCCCGGTCTGGACTTCCCTGCTTTCCCTCAACTGTCCATACCACCAGTCCGATGTTCACCGCAGGCGCGCCCCGCCTGCTGAGCTCAGCATATGATTTGGCCTAACGCCGAGTTTGTTGCACGTCCGGTCCGATAATTCACCCCTGCGGGAGCATTCAGGGCCCAGGTACCTGCAGCGATGCGGGCGTCCTTGGGTCTTGACGGGGCACTCTGGTGGTTGTTACTGGCCCCGCGTGGGCAGCGTGTGTGTCTGTTGTTATCAGCACACCCCAGGGTTGGCTCCCTGATCCACGCTCCTCAGGTTTCTCGCGGTCTCACAGGGTTCCCGGCCAGCCTCGGCCAGCGCGATGCCGCCTCGGGCTTGGCCGCGCTGCGCATATCCATCGTCAAGTCAATGACTATGGCGCTGCCGTCTGTATTCGTGCCCGGTGTTACCTCGTTGTTGTGCCACACCTTCGAACAGGTTTCGATGGGTTAATGTGGACGGCAATGTGGCAGGATAGTGATTCCCAGGCTTGGAGCTCTTTCAGGCTGCGTCTGCCATGTTCGGCGGTTAGTCTCGCCCCCGTCCCCCCCTCCTCCATATAGGTGGTGGAGACAGGACCCATCCCTCCATTGCGCCTGCTCAAGCCTGAAAGTTGAATGGTCCAAGGGGGAAAATAACCAATCATTAATGTTAATTAGGTGTGCAGCCCAATAATAGGCCCGTATGTCCAGCAGGGCAAGCCCGCTGTTATATTGATTACTCTGTAAGGATTTTAAGGCTATTCTGGGGTGTCCATCCTCCCACAGTCGGGTCGGCATGTTGCTCTCGATCGTTTGGAAGGTCTCAGAAGAAATCCCATAATAGTTGTTTTGTAGGACGTAGAGCAGTTTGGGTAGAGAGGTCATCCTGAACATAGCTTCCCTCCCATTGGTGTGAGGGGCAACCCTCTCCATCTCTTTATCTCCTCTCAACAGGATCAAATCACCCTCCCGAGGTTATGTGTATAGCAGGTTTCTCTCACTTCCTCAGCAGAGTGTATTGCCGTCTTCTCCCAGGGCCGAAAGTTCTGATGCCACACACAATGATTAATCTACCACTGTCAGACCACAGGCAGTGGCATCCAAAGGGGGAATATCAGGTTCCTGTTCTAAAAGTGCTATTGCTACTGCAAGGGGATGAGGGGGCTCAGATTCAGTCTCTTGCTCATCTCCAGCATATTTATGTGTAGAACCCTCCTCCAGATCTGCCGTCTTCCTCTTTTTAAGAGTCCATTTTCTGAGTCCGGAGAGACCTCCGGATTATGCTCAGGGCCTCTCGGCCTCCATGGCGTAGTCTTGTTACTCTGCTGTGAGTGGTGCGTTATCCTCCAGATCCAAAGTGTATCATGCATCAATCCAGCGCAGGCTGGGCTGCTCCTCCAACCACTCCCAAGCCTCTTCAGGGCTCTGGAAGAAGCACAATTTCCTCTGATATAGGACCTTCAGCTTGGCGAGGAATAGTAACCTATATTTCAGTTGGAGGTTTCGCAATTTAGCCTTCACTGAATCGAATGTGTGCAGCTGTCGCTGAGCCTCCCTGCTGTAATCTGGGAATATCATGATTTTGGAATTGTCATAGTGCACCTCCCTCGGTAAGGATCATGTCTCTGTCTTGGAAATTTCACCTCAGAGGTGCCCCCTGCGGCAGGCTACCATCCAGCACCAAATGGGCCCATTCAATAATGAAACAGGGAGAGAGCTAGTCTTGTGGCAGGAAGCTTTGTAGCCATACATCCAGAAATATTTGCATGTATGAGCCCTCAACCCCCTCAGAGAATCCAACGAACCTCAGGTTATTTCTCCGGGTGCGGTTTTCAGCATCTTCAAGCCACCACACCACCTCCTTATTGTGGCTCGTGCCGCCGCCATGTCTTTTCAGAGACTCTGGACTGTATTTTCCAGTTCAAATATCCTAGTCTCTGCTGTTATGACTCGCTCTGCCACATTACGGAGGTCTGGGTGCAGAAGAGAGACCTCTGATCGGCCACATTACAGAGGTCTTTGCTCAGAAGAGAGACCTCCGAGTGCACCTCACCCACTCTCCCCTCCCGAGCTTCCCTGGAGAACTGAATTAGCCAGGAGGAGGGCCACATAGTCAAGTCCTGCCAGTGGGGCCTCTTCCACCACGGGAGCCACCGCTTTGGTGTAGAGGTCCATCTTTGCATGTTTGGGGGGTTTTTGCTCTTTGTCACAGTCCATGGTCCTGATGGTGGGGTGTCGCCCCACATCTATGGTCAGCACTGGCCCATGCAAGACCAAAGGACTGGCACTGGTCAGATCATAACAAGGGGAAGGGGGTAAACTTCCTCTTTGGATCGTTGTATCTGCGCAGCTGGGTCCGGTGGGGGGGAGAGTCTATAGCCACACACAGGCAGATCATCGATCCCAGGATGTTAGGACATGTGTGTGTCCGCAGGTCAGTTTGCCGCTGGCCCCGGATGCGATCTCAGTGTGGGAATGGGGGGACGCATGGAGGCCAACTGTGAGGCACCAGTCCATTACCCTCAAACTCCATCTAGGCACACACAGGACAGAGTCACCATTCCCCAGATCACCACTCTATGAGTGGAGGCCTCCAGGAAGTCCATAATTCAGCCTCAGCCCAAGCACGCTGCCCACACAGTGGGTTCCAGAATGAGGAGGCCTCCCTATCTCACCCTCTCAATCCGGCGTAATCTCGCAAGCAATCTAGGGGAGCCCCTCCGACCTCCTCTACAATGGCGCCACAGCTCACTGTCCCCCCTGGTCTCTCACAGCAGACGCTGCCTCATTATGTTGGGCCGGTATGTGTCTTCCCACCATCCTCAGCCTCTCGCTTCAGGGTCAGGGTCAGAGCCCAGGCCTCCGGCAGGATCCCACCAGCGAGGCCGCCCCCAGGCCCACCAGAGTCATGCAGGCCGGTGGAGAGGATGTGGCCTAACGGCTAGGGTAGTCAACCTCAAATCTGGGGAACCGGGTTCGAGTCTCGGCAACGACGCTCAACATCCTGCGATTGTGGGCAAATCACTTAACCTCCTCGTGCCTAACAAAAAGAATGTGTCCTATGTAACAAAACTGGTGCTCATGTAAAGCACTCTTATACCTTCGGGTCAAGTCCACGCTATGTAAAACTATGGGAAAAAAAAGGCCCACCAAGCGTCTAGCCTGCACCCTCGCAGGTTCCAGCAATACAGGGTAAATGGGGGGTGGGGTGGGGAGAGAGCAAAACTGCAGCACTGCACTCTCCCTGTCGCACACCGGCCAAGCATTCGCTCACTGCTTCTCTCAGGTGGGGCCAACCACCATGTTTTGCCAGCGCCTCCCCCCTCATTTCGGGCTTCACAGGCTCCATCGAGATCAGTCACTCCTGCTCCGGGGGGGGCTCTTGCCATGGGGAAAGTCATAGGAATGAGTCCGCAGAAGAGAGTCACTAGTAGCTTAACCTGGTCTGCAGAACCAGTGCAGCTCACAGGCAGCCAATCACAGCGGGCACCAGCCGGTCGGGGAGCCCAGTTGGCTATACTTGCCTGGGTGCCCCCATGACCCAAGTGCCGTCCAAGAGGGGGGTCTCCACCAGGCCTGCTGTCCACCAGGAAGGAAGGGCGACCCTCGCTCTGGGGTCCTAACACTCGTCTGCTCCACACACGGCTGCAGGCCACAAAGTCTGCCTCGGCGTCTCACGCCCACGATTGCCAGATGGTTTCCCCTTCCGCTGCTTTCAGTGGCTGGGGGAGACGGTAGATCAACAAAATGCGGCAGTCATGGGTTATGGAAGGATTTTAATATGATTAATAGTGGGCCCGGCGCGGAGCGAGCTTAAGGTGCATCCGACACTGCTGCCATCCTGACCACGACCCTGGGAGTAATAAATTTAACAACTCCAAAGTCCGACACTTTTCCTGTTTTTGCTTACGTTGGAGTGGGAATAGTACATTTACAGTCTACAGTCCAATGCTTTCCAGGGAAATAGTAGACAAAAACCCTACAAAGTCCAACACCTTCCCTACTGTGGTTTAGATTGAAATTGGAATAGTACATTTAAATCCTCCAAAGTGCAACACTTTCCCTATTTTTGCTCAGATTGGAGTGGGAAAACTGTCCCTGGTTTTGCTTTCATTACAGTGGGAATATTAGGTCTAACCCTGCCCAAGTCAAACACTTCTGCTACTTTTACATGGAAGTTAGAATTATAAATTTGAATCCTTAAAGTCCAACTTCTCTATTTTTGTTTTATCATTTTTATTGAAAAGATATAAATATTTTACATAGAGCTATTATAATACAGCAAAATAAATATCCATAGAGCATCGCAATCTATGGTGCACAAGTGTTACACCATCAAGCATGTGTAGGTGAAATTGAACATCACAATTCATTAATCCTAAAAGAATTTAAAAAATCGATTAAATCCCAAGATTACCCTATTCCTTCATATTTACAGAACGTAACCAGGTGTGATATCAAAAAATCTCAGCCTGTTGGCCTCCCAGATGTTTCTTAGTTTGCTACACCTAAGATTAATCTGTATAACCACCAATTCCAAACCACTGAGGACTGCAATCTCCTGCCACCAGGATAAGGGATCTGAAGCCTCCTTCGGAAGCCATGCTTGAGCAATCGGCAATCTTGCAGATGTAACAGCAAAAGAAAAAGCACCCAACATTGAAAGGAATGTTGCAGACACAGCCAAATAAAATAGTGTTAGTGTCATATCTAACATCAGTCTTCAGAAGTCGATTAAATAGAGCAAAAACCTTAAGCCAGTATTGAGCAACGATGTCACAAGTTGCAAAGATATTTATGGTATCTGCAGCAGGCTTGCTGCAGTGAAAACAACCATATGTTTCCCTAAACCCCATCTGTGCAGCTGATATGGTGTATAATATAGATCATACAGAATTTTAAAGGAGTGAGTCTTAAGCCTGGAGACATTTAAAGTGTGCTGTATTTCAGCAATAGAGACATTAGAGTGCATGCTATGTGACCATCTTGCAGACAGAGCCTTAAATATATTGGTAATATTCCTCTGGCTCTCCAGGATTAAATAAAAGGAATGGATGTAGGCACGTCTTGATATTTTAACAAAGCTCTGTAAAAATTCATTACTATCCATACCAATTTCATTACAGGGAGATGTAGTAGAAATTCCCTTAACTGTAAAGAACAAAAAAATCTATTTCCGTGCAGCCGATGTTCCCTACTTATATACGGAAGAGAAAGGAAGACTCAGTTCTTAAAGAACTGGCCAATGGTCCAAAGTCTTGACTCGCACCAGAACTTTAGATAGCTGTCTTGGAAAAATTGGGAAGACTAAGATTGTCACCAAGTGAGGTGAACGGATGGAACAGTGGTATATGACAGATATATTGAATATCCTGCCAGAACTTATGATATAGTAATAAAGTCTTAAACAGTGTATGCTTGAAATAGGACATATCAGTCAAACGTTTACTAGGTATAATCATTTGTGGGAAAATCTGATACTCCGGAAATAAACAAGCAAGCTCCCATTCCCCTGACTAAACCACAGCAGAGAGCCTTAACATAAATGTGGCAATGAAGAAATTCCAAACAGATGGAAGTGCGAGCAGACCCTCCCTACGAGGCAGTTGTAGATATCTTATGGCACATCTGGGTTTTTTAAATTGTCATATACATTTTTGCCAGCTACTTTCAACTCTTTTGAATAAGCTCTTCAGTAAGTTGATTAAATCTTGCTGTCTGAAGATAGCTGTCAATCATACATTGGGTTGCCCGACAGTCCTCGTAGTTAATGATTAGAATAGAATTGGTGAAAGAGTGCTAATATATGTTAGCAACTTGTAACAATTAAGACCGCAATCAAATTTTTATTGTTCTTTTCTTTGAGTTGAAAAGCCAGTAAATGACCCATCTCCTCACGATTCTTAAAGCACAATAGGCTTTTCACCCAATACTTAGAGCAGGCCTGGTCCCAGATAATTTTCTTCAGTTGCATCTGCAACATAGTCAATTGACCAAAAATATCTGAGATGCTATCTTGACAATCAATCAATCATCAATCAATCAATCAGTCAAACAGGACATGTAAAGTGGGGTTAGTCACCCGTGAGGGTATCCAGGCGCTGAGAACCTTGCTGCTAGGGAGGGATCAGTTGAACAGCCAGGTCTTGAGTCCTTTTCTAAATTGCAACAGAGAGGATGAGGTCCAGAGGTGAAGAGGGAGGGTGTTTCAGGCCTTTGCAGCGAGGAAAGAGAAGGAGCATCCTCCACTGTAGCTTCAGCGGACGCAGGAAGTGTGGGCGAGGCAGAGGGAGGCAGAGCATAGTGTCTGGAGGGTTGGTGGAAGTTCAGGCGATGGTTGATGTATGCTGGTCCTTGGTTGTGTAGAGCTTTATAGGTGTGGATCAGCATTTTGAATTGACAACTCTTGTGAATGGGGAGCCAGTGCAGCTTTCTGAGGTGGGGGTGATGAGGGTTCACTTTGAGGGATCGAGGATGAGTCTGGCTGCTGAATTCTGTATGGTCTGCAGTCTCTTCAGGAGGAGGAGGTGATTCCTATATAGCGTGCATTGCAATAGTCCAGCTGGCTGGTGACCAGGGATTGAGAGACAATTTATCCTATTTTGATGGGGAGCCATTTTAAGATCTTATGGAGCATGTGAAGAGTGAGGAAGCAGACAGAGGCAACAGAGTTGATCTGGCTTTTCAAGGAGGGCTTGCGGTCTAGGATGATGCCAAGGTTGTGGGCATGGTCTGTTGGAGTGGGTGTGGGTCCAAGTTTAGAAGGCCACCAGGCGTCATTCCACTGGGAGGCATGGTTCCTGAAGATCAGCACTTCCGTTTTGTCTGTGTTGAGTTTTAGGCAGTTGTCTTTCATCCAGTTGGCGACGCTCGTCATGCACCTGTGGAAGTTGGCCATTGTGGTGGAGGGGTCCTCTGATAGCGAGAGGATGAGCTGGGTGTTGTTGGCGTAGGATATGTTGTTTAGTCCATTGGTTATGATGATGTTGACCATGGGGGTCATGGAGGTATTGAATAGCATAGGGCTGAGGGGCAAACCTGGAGGGATGCCGCAGATGATGTTCATAGGTTCCAAGGTGAAAGGTGGTAGGTAGATTCTCTGGGTTCTTCTCGTGAGGAAGGAGGCAATCCTTTTGAGTGTGTCTCCTTGGATACCAATGCGGTGAAGCTTCATGATAAGGGTGTGGTGTGATACGGTGTTGAACACTGCTGAGAGGTCTTGGAGGATCAGGGCCACCATTTCTACCCGGTCCAGGAGGGATCTGATGTTGTCAATGGCAGCTATCAGGGTGGTTTTGGTGCTGTAGTTGGTGTGGAATCTGAATTGGGAGGTGGCCAGAAGATCGTTGTTTTCCTGGTGTTCTGAGACTTGGCGGAGGATGGCTTTTTCGAGGACTGTGAGGGAAAGAGGAGCGGAGAGATGGGACGGCAGTTCATGAGTTAGCTAGAGTCGGCAGACAGTTTCTTGAAAAGAAGATTGACCTTTGCATATTTCCATTCTTTGAGGAAGGTGGCCATGGTGACGGATGCATTCAAGATGGCGGTGAGCTTGTTGCTGATCATCTTGCTCCTGAGGTTGAAGATGTGGTGGGGGCAGGGGTCCGTGGGTGCTCCTGAGTTGATGGAGCTCATGATGGCTCTGGTGTTTTGAGTAGTGAACTGGTTCTATGTTGAGTGAGTGAGTATTCCATTTCCAGTACCCTTTTGGATAGTATAACTTTAAGTGTGACACTGAACAAACATTTTTAGGGCATCCCAAACCATTATTGGGCTGGCAGAGCCTTTGTTGAGGCTAATAAATTCGCTCAAGCCAGAGCCCATGAAACGAATAAACACTGAGTCCAGCAATAACTGCGATCAAAAGTCCATCAGAGAAGAGATGTGACATGGGCCAGTTCACTTGACTTAACAAATAATGAATTGTTTATTTTGAATGGGTAATATTTTTCTAATTTTTTTAATTAATATCTAAGGGCCTGATTTCAACTTCTGAGGACAGGTTATGCAATTGTACTTTAAATACAACATAATAACCTGTCCGCAGGAATCTAAATCAGGCCCTAGATTATTAATCAAAAAATGTACTTTTTATTTCATTTTTATCTTTGTTGGTTATATATTATTTTATTTTTTACTTTTGTTTGATATGTATTTGTGCTGTAGCTGTACGTTTGTTTGCTAATTTTATTTTTTTAATTATTGTTAATAGTGGAACATATTTTTTATTTGTTTAAACATTGTTTTTATAGTTTGTAAGCATATATTTACGTATGTATATATATATGAATAAATAATTAACAATAATGTGACTTATAATTTACATTAATATGTAAAACTATTTATTATCTTTTTTCTTTTCTATATTTTAATATATTATTGCTTTATTGGTTAATATTTTAATGATGTCATAATGATGTCATAGAACATGTTACGAGTGATGGCATATGTGTGGCCATAAGCACTGCATGGTGTTGGCGCAAGTTATAGTTAGTGCTGTTAACCATAACTTGTGAAGTTCTGTAGTATTTTTAGTTGAAAATGAAAACAGATCATTTTATCACACCTAACTATAATGTTACTTTAACCTTTGTTTTTTCAGTGAATTACTAGGGTTATTTTAAAGTAAAGTAATACTTAGGGCCTCATTACGAGTCTGACTGGTCCGCGGACCACCAGACTCATGGGGGCGCAGCGGGGGTGGTCTTCCAACCGCCCTATTACGACCAGGGCAGTCGGGCCCCCCTGGGACCACCACAACCGCCAGGGATCAGAGATCCCTGGTGGTGGTGCAGCATTTTGTAGGCCACAATATGCTGTCCTGCCAAGCATATTACAAGATTCCTCTCTGACATGGTTTTCATGGCGGTGAGCCTGCCATGAAAACCATGGCACAGAGGAAACAAAGGGCCCCCTTGTGCCTCAGGGCCATGGGGTGCATGTAGGGGGGCACATGTTTTGCCCTCCCTCTGTGCATGCACCCCAGTACCTGTAAGGCATGGATTGCAGCAGTCCATGCTGTGCAGGTACTGATTTTAATGTTCCCATTGCAGTGCCTATTTCATAGGCAATGCCATGGGAATGCCTAAGAACCGCCTGCCAGACAGAGGAAAACTCCTGCTTGGGCGGGCGGTTCAACCACGGGTTCGGTGGTCCCGCTCTCGCACCATCAAAGCCGTAATGAGGCCCTTAATTACCATACGTGAGGCACTTAATTACCATACGTAAATGCAACCCCTGCCACGCACAGCCTTTGACCATGTACAGCGGGGAGTTGGCTGCAGGGCCACAGCCCAATCCCTGCAGCCAACCCACCCTCTCCATAGAGCCAAACCCACACTGTGCACAGTAAGGGGGTTGGCCATAGGGCCTGGCCCTGGGTACCCCATCCCCCAACGCCATTTGCTTTTTAGTTAAAGAGAAGGAAGGCTGTGCGGCTCCCCTCCCCAAGCCTCTTTAGACCCTTGGGACCCATCCCCCAGGGCCACTCTATTAAATAAAGGGGAGGGGCAAGCTTGGCCCATCTCCTCAGGTTGATTTTGGCCCAGGGGACCCCATACGCTGGAGCCTGGTGTCATTGTTAGGTGTAAGAGGCAGGCGGCCCCCTCCCAATGCTGATTTGGGCCCTGAGGTACCCACCCTGGGGCCCAGTGACATGTTAGGAGGGGGGAACGCAGCCCCCTAGGCTGAGTTTTGCCCCAGTAACCCCATTCCCTGGTGACATTTTTAGGGGGAGGGTGTCACAAGGCCTCCCTCCTAGGGCTAATTTTGGCCGATTCCCCGGTGCCCCGGAACCCCCTCCCCAGGCCAATTTTAGCCCTGGGGAACTCATCCCCAGTGGTGCAGCATAATTTATTAGGGGGAGGGGGCGGCAGGCCCCCTTCCCAGGCCCACTTTGGCTCCGAAGACACCATCCCACAGGGCCTGGCTAAATAAATGGTAGATGCCCTGTTGCCCACCCAGGTCACCCACCACAGTGTCGTTGGGGGCCACGTGAGAGCTCTGGTGCCTCATACAGTGGAAACCGGCATTGCTCCCACCAACAGGGAGCAGCTCCTAATGCTGCTCCCTGCGGGAGGGAGCAACATTTTGATCTGTTTCCCTTCCCACATCACTGCAGGTAAAGAAACAGATCAAACGTCCGCTCCCAGTGAGCAGGAGCGTTTTTGAAGCTCCCATCTGCTGGGAGTGGACTTGGTGTCTGCTCCTGCTTGGCGGGAGTTTCAAAAATGATCCTGCCAAGTGAAAGCAAACACAGGATTTCCTGCCAACATCGCTGCAGCCAGGAATACTGCTATGTCCCAGGGGTGGGCTCCCTGAAACATAGCTTGTGAGCTGGCCCCAGGGGTGGGCTGCCTTGATCCTTTAGACACAGTGTGCTCCCTGTCCCAATTTGGCAAAATTGTGGCCCTGGGAATTGCCTCCCCTGGGCCTTTAGAGCTCCCTCCCCATTTTACAAAATTTCGGCCTTGGTGGTGGGCTCCCCGGGGCCTCTCGAGACTCGAGGAGGGAGAGGCACACAGTCTTTAAAGACCCCAGGGAGTCCAGAGCTGGCCCGCAAGCTATGTCCCATTGACAAAAACCTTTGAAATTCACTGCAAAAACAGAGGTTAAAGTAACGTTATTGTTAGGTGAATTTGTCCATGACAACATTAATGTTTTGAACCACAATAACCACAGGAATTCACAAGCTATAGTTAGCAGCACTAACTATAACTTGCACCCCCACCATGCACTGCTTATTTCTTAACATATGATATTACTCATGACATGTTCTATTACATCATTTATGACATCACTGATGACAACTCAAATGATGCCATGACTTAGCAATGGCTATATAATGCACATTACACACACACACTCCAGCGCTTCCTTTGGGTGTCACGGTGCTCTTCATAACTGGCTGAAGTGATGAGTTTGAAGCACCAGTAACACTCGTTTCACAGAGGGGAATTCCAGGGGTCTCTGTTCCCTTGTAGCCGCACCACTTTTAGACCCAACGGCACAGTATCTGCTACACATAAAGAACCTAATGTAATGAGATATTTAGTTTCTTTTTTTGTATAAAATACCTCTTTTTTTGGATCTTCTCATGTTTATTACAACTGAGGTAATTGTTTCTTACTGAACCCCGACTCAGCCTTCACAACACCTCCTACGAACTGGGATTATCATGCTTAAGTGTACCTCGACTCAACCTTCAACTCAACATTACTGCTTCGAGTACATCCTTGACTGCCCGACCAGGTACACGACGACACAACTTCACATTTCGTGACATAACTTGGCCAGTAGGGAACATCAGCAGGTTCAATGTTGTTATTCCCAGACTGCTCGTGCATCTTCGCAGCCGAGATAAAAAGTCTGACGAATAGCTTCATTCCACTGTGACATTTCTGCCTTGCTCCAGGTCCCAGTGGAAGCAGTTTATGAGTAAGAAACATTGGCGTAACTCTTTTCATCAACCTCCTTGATTCAGCAAACTGTTTACTTGACTTCACTCTGTTGTGTGCATTCCCTTCATTTCCACTGCATGATATTGACTAATCCAACGCGCCCCCATTTTTCATATACTTATAAAGCAATGCTTTATTCAGCCCCCTTTAAACACCCGCCTCTATGTGCCTAGTGCAAGCTTCTATTGTGCACATTCCTGAGTCCGTGTGCGCTGAAGAGGGAACCATATGCAGTTCGCTTTTTTGTCCTTTGTGAAGTTTCTGCATTTGCCCTCTTTGGGGTGGGGGGGGGGGGAGGACCTCCATTACTTCTCTCAAAATTTGAATTAGGCAAAAAGTGTACTCATTTACCCACATAATAATGATAAATATGCACACGTGTGTTACGCATTGCAGGATGCAAGCTTTGTGAAACACTATTGTACACTATCTGCACTTGTGCACTGCACGTTTCCACATTTACATTTTCATTGTCATTCCTGTCTTTCTCTCATCTGTTTTGTCGCACGCCTTGATTTCGCCAGTGATTGTTTTCATCGTTTTATGCTCTATTTTTAAATCAACACTTTTTTCTCAAATGAGTTTAAGTTTGGGTGACATGTGAGGTGTGATTCTTTATTCCACGAACGGAGCATCCGGGCACGAGGTTTATCTGCTTCTTTGTTAGAGGCGTAATTCCAATAAGAGTCCTTACCATGCTTATAAGGTAACCTTCTGCCTTAGATCTCTGGGCACAGTGGTAAACAACAGGCCCGTAATGGAAGCTTTATCCTGGCTGTGGCAGAAAGTGCAATGGCATGAGAGAGATAAATGTTACATTTTGCTCAGGGGTTTATTTTGAAGTTCATGATATGTCTGGGGAACCCTTCCTACTCAAGTTTTTCATTTGAGTCCCTTGCCTGCTTGGAGTCTAAGGCCTCAGTTAAGAGATCGTGACACAGACTCTGAGCTTCTAAGATTAGTTTGGTCTCCAGGTAATTTTGAGGTGAGAGGGGGGTGAGGAGCAGGAAGTAGAAACAGGCCCCCATATGCCAATTGAGAAAGGTTTACCTGACCTAGCTTTAAGCATTGGTGGGACGCTTTAAAACATAAAGACCTCTACATGAAACAGTATGATGTTTGACAGCCTGTTTCTTCTGGAATACAAAGGAAATCAGTGTCGGATGGCACACAAAAATCGGCCTGGGAACCAAAATAAAAGTGCCCCCCCTTAGCGAAGCAGATAGCTAAAAAAAAGTGGTAATAGGGAAAACAACAGTAAAAACTGGCCCACAGCTTTTTTAAAACCAGCCCACACACTGATCTCTCAGACCAGCCCATCGGGCACTGCCTGATTGCCCTATAGACCAGTCCCACCCTGATGGGCATCATAGAATCAGGAGGGATTGAAGGGTTATGTAATTTGAAGGGGCGAAAAAACTAAAAAGTGCACCACTTTTTTTTTTAACTTTATAACTCTTTAGATTATAGGGCCCAGAAAGATCAAGTGATTAGCCAAAATCACACAATTATTTTGTCAAGTGCCGAAACTAGGATTAGAACCCAGGTCATGCATTTTTTAACATCACCAATTTAGCCACTAAATCCTAGCTCTGTCCTCTTAAATCTGGTCCCAGAATTAACGAGAACGATGGTACTAGTAGCAACACCAGGGGAAAAAAAAGTTAATGGTGATTGCAAGTGGAACCCTAAGAGCAGAGGACTTATTAGGGTAATGGCAATTCCGAGGCTGATTCTCTTAGTAATGCCTCATTTTAAACCAGAGTTTCACCTAAAGATTCCAGAAGATGAAAAAAGCAAAATCTCCTGGGGACAGAAACAGACCTGCCCCTTTGGGATTAATAGGCAGGTCATACTGAGGCACCATCTCACTTTTCCTCCTTTGCTCCCACCCATTGACACCATTACCCTGATTCTCTATGTGAATACTGTGCGCTCTGAGGGGATCCGACAGTGGCAAGGTGACAATATAATTGCACACTTGAATTTGTAGTCCACACGAGGATCCTTGCAATCTTTTTTCTTTGTTTAGGGTCGAGCCTGTGAAAGCATGCAGTAGCGCATGCATCTCACTTGCGAGATACTGCTGTTAATTACAAGCATTGGCATAGCCAATAGGTCTTGCCTTTGGGACCTTATAAGTGTTTAGCCATCCAGCACATTCTTCTGACATCAAAGTTTGTGATAAACCATCTATGATATATTGGGCCTATTACTACCAGGCATTAGTTAAAGTCCTTTGACAGTGTTGGCATGTGTATTAGTTGGAGAGGAAAGAGCAGAAATAACTTGAAGAACAAGCTGACACCATTGGTAAAATATTTCAGCCTTTAGAGAAAAAGAGTCCAAGAACAGAAAGGACACCCTTGTTGTGCAGCTTCACAGCATCACTATGCACATTGTGACTTGTATTTCACCAGCAATGCCGGACTTGTGCCATGTTAGCACCAAAATGTCTCCTACAGTGGCATCAGAAGTCAGATGACTGTTTATTAGATGTAAATAATAATCAGATAACCTAGATAACCACAGGATATGCGAATATTTAGGGACCGTCTGTTGCATACCTTGGTTGGAAGCATGAATTCCACACATATTTTTATTATTTTAAACTGGACATAATGACCTTGTCTAACTAGAGGAACGTAGAGGTCAAATAATTAAAACCACCTCCCAACACCTTTGATAAGGATGAATGGATTCACTCTCAGACTAGGAGTGAAGCCCCCTTCTTACATTCATTCACACGAAGGGGGCAGAGGAATTTTGGAAAGCACTGTGTTAGGGGAGGAAAGAACCTGGCTGCACTGTGTCCGCTTTAGAATTAATTAAATACTCAACTGAGATATAATTGGGGGTAGGTTGCTATCTCCCCTAGCAACCCAAGGCACCCTGATGAGGACCTAGAACTGGAGGGAGGCATGCTAGGGAATCAACTGTGAGATGCTGCACTGGATGTATTGAGCAGTTGTGAGAAGGGTGGCAATTAAGTGCCTTGGGATGGGTGAAGCGTGCAGGTGAAAGCAGCTGAGATTAGTGTGCAAACAGAGACCTCAACACGGAGATAGGGTAGGGATGAGATCTGGCTTACGGGCTACAGGTGCATCTTTTGGAACCGGTGAACCGGGTTAGAGTCCTGGTGTTGGGTCAACACTCTGTGATTCGGAGCAAGTCACTTAATCTCCTTATGCCTAAAGAAAATAAACGTGACCATGTATACTGTAGTGTTGCTCTTGTAAAGTCGCTTCAGTACCTTTAGGTCGAGTTCAGGCTATAAAGAAAACTGCGTAAAACAAGTAAACATCATGTGAAAATGGACTACAAACACAGAATAGTTTAACATACAGATGCCACTTGCCTCAAAACGCCGCCCCTCTAGTCAAGTACTTATTGAATCTACCTGTATGTGACTTAGAAGTTACCTTTGGAAGTGTGCAGAACAAGTCGCTCCAGCTCTAGTATAACCATAAAACACAACTATGATCCCATTTTGGGAACATGCCGGCCCCTCAACTCCTAATTACGCACTGCACTCCTGCTGCCAATGATTAACAAGCCGACGGCGAGACGCCCTGAACAGCGTGTTTTTTTATGCGGCAGATGGCTCCTTGGGCCAGGCTGGAGTGAATGTGGTCTCTGGCACTTTCTGCGCCCTTCTCACAGGGCATTGTTATCTTTACTTTAAGACAGTTGCCCGTAGAATGCTTACCTGGGCTGGAACTGCAGGGGTACAGGATGAGGGAGAATGCTCCGGAGAAGCCGGAAACCATTCAAACTTTCTGGAGGGAGAACTAACTTCGGTGGAAAGGCACTCTGTCTCTCGAGTCAGGGTTTCACCAGGTGGGGGGCGGGGAAGTGCTGTTTTTTCTATGCTGGCCAGTGTTTTCGAAGAAGGGTTTTTGTCTGTGGTTTGGTTGGGTGTTTAGTTGTTGTTGCCTGTGGATCCAGGTTTGGGAGTAGAGACCAGGTTAGGGTGGGGTGCTTAGCAGCTGACCAGCAGCTGCTCTGGTGCAAATGAGGCTGGTGGAGGAGGAGCGCACAAGGCAACAGTTTGTGTGAGGGGTCTTGGCATCAGCTCTCCCCGTGTATTTATTGCTAATAAAAATGAAATATGAATGCCGTGTGTTTAAAAAAAAAAAATAATGCCATTAGTGGAGCATGTTTGTTTCCGAGCCAAAGCAAAATAACCAGTGTGTTTCTCACCCAAAAAATAAAATGCCAATGCTGTGTGTGTTTTAAAAAAAAAAATGCCGTCAGTGGAGCACGTTTTTTTCTGAGCCAAGGCAATCAAAGTAACCAGTGTGAACAAAGGAATCCATCAGCTGAGCGTGAGCCAATGCAAATGACAACGTTTACATGTGGGACAGCCTCCACTCCGCCTACCTATTCCAAATCTCTTTTGGATGAATTGATTGCTCAGTCCTCAACCTGCGAATTCTTTGCGTATTGCAAAGTGCACTAACTTGCTCGTCTCCTCAAAAAGCTGCACTTGGGAGGGGAGGGTTTGCATATGTGAACAGCTAAAGTAAACAAGCAGGAGAGTGGGGGAGGCAGCTGCAGTCCGAGTAGAGGGTTTAGAAAGACCGAGCATGGCAAATGATGCAGCCACAAACCTTTCATCAAGTCAGCGCCCGAACTAAACAAAACACAAACACTTAACACGAGCAGAGGCAGGCAAACAAAAAAAAGAGTGCTCCAAAATGTCCTAAATAACCTGAAGAGTAAGAGCACATGTAACAGAGGCAGTCCTAATGGGAGAATACAAAAGTCCAAAATGAGGGACTACTAAGTGTATTCACCAAACAAAAGCAGGCATTTACAAAGGACAGTGAGAGGAACCAATGAAAAAGATGGGCAGTGATTGAAGCCTATATTGTAGATACAGCATGTCTCAAAGAGACAGCATGCATGCGCTCCCTAGGCAAGACCTAAAAAGGGCTTGGAGCCCGCCCATTGCTTACCCATTTGTTGGCTTGTGTGGTACTCTTTCTTACAGCCTTGTAATTTGTCACTGCAGGCATAACATCATTTTCGCTCCTCTCTGTAGAGCGGGGACCAAGCACTGATTGATTCAACTTAATCAGTGCCTGTCCACTGCTCCCTATGTGATTGAGGTTCTATTTTGCTCTTTTTAACTTTTAGTGCCATGCAAACAGAAGGCGTGTGACTGGCAAAAACATGCCTAGCAGGACAAACAAAATTGTAAACATTTGTTTTCTATAGTTCATTTTCTTTTATTTTGCCAAGTCTCCTTTTCTCACTTTGCACTCATGTTTTCTTTTGTTTTTGCTTGTGGGCGCTGTTCTCAAAAGATGAGAAATATTGGAGAGGGACATTGTTTCTTTCTTATGTGTAATTTCTGAAATTATGCTTTAACACATAATCGTGTAGTACACGCCAATTCGCCCCACTCCAATTCACCGCACTCCAATCCAAAACATTCTGCCCCAATCCAATCTGCCCCATTCTAATCCACCCACTCCAATCAGCCCCACTCCAATCGAAAAGAATATGCCCACTCCAATATGCCTCACTCCAATCTGCCCCACTCCAATCCAAAACAATGTGCCCCACTCCAATCCATCCCACTCCAATGTGCCCTACTCCAATCCACTCCAATCTGCCCACTCCAATCTACCCCACTCCAATACAAAACAATTGGCTCCACTCCAATCTTCCCCACTCAGTCCAAAACAATCTGCCTCACTCCAATCCTAAACAATCTGCTCCACTCCAATCTGCCCCACTCCAATCCACACAACTCCAATCCAATCCACCTCACCCCCAATCTACTATCATCCCAATTCACCCCACTCCAATCCAATCCTATCCACCCCACACCAATCCAATCCACCCCACATTAATCCAATCCACCCCAATTCATCCCAATCCAATCTACTGCACTCCAATCAATCCACCTCACCCCAATTCAATCCACCCCACCCCCTCCCCAATTCATCCCAATCCCATCCACCACAATCCACCCCAATCCAATCCAAAACAATCTGCCCCACTCTATTCTCCCCCACTCCAATCTGAGCCACACCAAAATGCCGCACTCCAATGTGCCCCACACCAACCTGGCCCACTCCAATCCAAAACAATCTGCCCCATTCAATCCAGAACAATCTGCCTTACTCCAATGCACAACAATCCACCCACTCCAACCCAAAACAATCTGCCCCACTCAAAACCAAAGCAATCTGCCCCACTCCAAATCAATTCAGTCTGCCCCAATCCAATCCAAAACAATCCACCCAACTCCAATCTGCACCACTCCAATCCACCTCACCCAATCCAATCCAATCCACTCCACACCAAACCAACCACCCCAATCCAGCCAAATCCAATCTACCCCACACCAATCCACCCCATCCCACCTCACTCCAATCCACCCCACCCCAATCCAATCCACCTCAATCCAGTCCACACAACCCCAATCTAGTTCCACCACCCTAATCCAATCCACCCCACCCTACCCCAATCTAATCCACCTCATTCCAGTCTAATCCACCCCAATCCAATCCACCCCACTTGATCCAATCCACCTCACTCCAATCCACCCCACTGCAATACGATCTACTCCACTCCAATCCACTTCACCCCTCTTCAATTCACTCCACTGCATTCCACCCCTCAACACTAACTCCACTTCACTTCATTCCACCCCACTCCAGTCCACCCCACTCCAGTCTACCCCACTCCAATCCAATTCACCTCAATCAATCCATTTCATCCCACTCCAATCCACCCACCTCATTGCAATCCACCCACTCCACTCCACCGCAATCCAATCTAGCCCAACCCACCCCAATCCAATCCAATGTAATTCACCCCACCCCATCCCACCCCAATCCATTTCAATCCATCCAACTCCAATCTTATCTACCCCATTCAGTCTGACCCATTATAATCCAACCCAGTAATCCAATCCACCCCACTATACTCCAATCCACCCCACTCTTCCCCAATCTAGTCCATTCACAATCCAATCCACTCTACCCCAATGTGCCTCACTCCAATCCACCCACTTCAGTCTGGCCCACTCCAATCCTAAACAATCTGCCCATTTCCAATCTGCCCCACTCCAATCCAAAACAGTTTACCCCATTCTAATCTGCACTGTTCCACTCCAAAACAATCTGCCCCACTCCAATCAGCCCCACTCCAAATCATTTCAGTCTGCCCCAGTCCAATCCAAAACAATCTGCCCAACTCCAATCTGCACCACTCCAATCCAATCCACCCCACTCCCAATCCACCTCACTCAATCCAATCCAAGCCACTCCAATTCAATTCACCCCACCCCACCCCAATGCCCCACCCCAATCCATTCCACCTCAATCCAATCCACACAACTCCAATCAGCTCACCCACCCCAATCCAATCCACCCCACCCTACCCAATCCAATTCACCTCATTCCAATTCAACCCACCCCAAATCAATCCACCCCACTGCAATCCACCCAACTTCATTCCACCCCACCCCAATTCACTCCATTCCACCCCACTCCAGTCTACCCCACTCCAGTCCAATTCACCTCAATGAATCCATTTCACTCCAATCCAACCCACCTCATTGCAATCCACCCCACTGCAATCCACCCACTCCACTGTAATCCAATCCAACCTGCCCCAATCCAGTCTAATCCACCCCACACCAATCCAATCGAATCCACCCCACAACACTCCAATCCACCCAACCCCACCCCACCCCAATTCAATCCACTGCACCCCGTTTGAATGGACCCCAGTCCAATCTAATTTACCCCATCCAGTCCCCCCATTATAATCCAACCCAGTAATCCAATCCAACCCACTCTACTCCAATCCACTCCACTCACAATTCAATCCACTCTACCCCAATCCAATCCACTCCACCCCACTCCAGTTCAATTCACCCCACTCAATCCAATCTATCCAGCCCCACACACTCCAATCCAACCCAGTCCAATCCAATCCATGCCACTCCAATCAACCCCACCCCAATCCACCCCACTCCAATCGAACCCACTCCAATTATATCCACCCCACTCCAGCCCAATCCACCCCACCCCTCTCCAATCCAATGCACCCACTCCAATCCACACCACACCACTCCAGTACAGTCTAATCCACTCCACTCCAATCCAGTCAAACCCCCCCCACTCCACTCCACTCCAATTCACCCCACTCTAAACCATCCTTCTCTAATCCAATCCACCCACCCCAACCCAATCCACTTCATCCCAGTCCTATCATTCCAATCCACCCACCCCTAACCAATCTTTTCCACCCCACTCTAATCCACCCCACTCCAATCCAGCCCAGTCCAATCCACCTCACCCCATTCCAATCCACCCTACTCCAATCCAGCCCACAGCATCCAGTCCACCCACTCCAACCCACCCCACTCCACTCAATCCAACCCATTCTACTCTAATCTAATCCACCCCAAACTACTCCAATCCAATCCACCTCACTACCTCAATCCACTCCAACCCACTCCACCCTATTCCACCCCACTCCACTCTATGACACTGCACTCTATGACACTGCACTCTATGACACACTCTGCCACTGAACCACTGAACTCTACTCCCCTCTACACGTCTCTATGACACTCTACTCCCCCTACTCCACTCTACTCCACTCTACAACACTCTACTAAAAAAATCCAATCTACAACACTCTACTCACCCTACTCCGCTCTAGAATACTCCATGCCACTATCTTTCAGCCATGCTGAACAGCAGCCACAATGGTGTACAACATGGCAAAAACACATTGCCAAAGCCAATAGCTCTTGTATAGGCGCGACCTATTGCCTTTGCCAATGCTTGTTTTTTTGCTGAAGGCAACTCCTAAATTGTAATCGTATTTAGAGGCCACACAACACTACCAAAAACAGAAAGGAGCTTCATCACAGTTATATATAAGATGAAAACAACCCAACGTAGAATTTCACACTAATAAAATTGCAGTTTCATAAACACAGACAAGCTGTTACAGTATGGAGAAATCTTGTCTTGGCATTGAAATATTGTTATCAGTCGCACATCATATACTTTATGTTACTTTCTCCACCCAACTGCAGCCCTCAGCAGTTTTAACCTGGACACCCTGCCTTGTTGGTATTTATTATGGCTGTACATGGATTCCTTAGCACAAATCCAGACACATAGTGACAAAAAAGCTCTAGAATGGAAGGGATTCAGAACATCACATGCTCAATGTCCACATACCCTTAAACATAAATATTTTAGTTAGGAATTAGAGATTTTAACAGCAAAAGGATAGCACCCCTCACCCACTTAGATTCAAAACGAATGCAACTTCCCCACTTCGTTGTGTATAGATCTGTTACATGTAATCACAATATTTATGAAAAGTTGCAATGGTACTTTAAGACTAGACCACATCCGCCCAGACGAGCCTAGACTAGAGAAGCAAAATTCATTTAATTGGCTATAATTTCTTGCAACTATTCGCAGCAATTTGACCACCTATTTAGAAGGAGAGAATAAACTTATTTCAGAAGTTGTCTTACGTGAGGCCTGCATGACTGACAGGTGCCCTGCATTCCATAAACCCCATTTGCGTCACTACAGGCAGTGACTGGCCCTAAAATAAGTGGGGAAACTAGGAACCCATTAGCCCCTGCTGGAAAGTAAAATACAGCCATCTTTGTGAATACAGGGATCCCCCTACACCCCTGGACCACGGTGCCACTGCACTTGCTGCACTATTGATAGCTACACCCCTGACTAGAGGCAGCGTTGATTCCTTTTAGAGTAAACAACAAGAATGAGTTAAATTCTGAAATGTACTTGTCAGCTAGTACTTATTAGGTGGATTTGAAATTAGAGTAACTTGTCATAGTCCTCTGTTCTACTGTTCTCATTCTGAAAACAAGTCCTCCCCTGACCTTTTCATAATCGGACCACAATTATTTTAAATAACGAAAAACCATTGACCGTCAGGCTCTGCCTGGCGAACAGACACTGTAAAGCAAAGGAAACAGAAAAAAAAACACATTGGCTAAGAAAACAACATTGGCTAAGAAAACAAATCTCCGGACTTGACAGGTATAGAGTGTTGGGAACGTGATGAAAATTAATGAAGACGCCATGTCTTGTGTCACCCTACCGTTCGGCACAGTTGTCCTGGCAACGGAACACTGTCATCTTTTTGTAGTCAAACAGGGACACTCCTCGGAGAGCTCGCCGGTGTGTGTTATCCACGAAGCAGCCAATGTATTTTGCTGAAAAACATAGATTGAACTCGTTAATAATTCAAAGGCCCGAGTCCCAATACTCCTACTCAAACCCGGGCCTGCGGCTACCTATTATTTTTCACCTTTTCGCAAACAATTTGGTCCGGTGGCCTAAAAATTCTAAACAGTGCGTAAGAGGGCCTATAGCTCTTCAGACTCCCAGGGAGACAGGAAAACGGTTTAAATATTAAAACCTTTTTCAGCCTTTGATTTGCCGACAATGTCTTAATCAAAGAACATTCTTTTTTTACACTCGTACACAAATGAGTCATACCCCAGAAACTGGCTGTTAACAGAAGCACAGAACATTTTTATAAAGCACAAAACACGCATAAGAAAGGATTACAACTGGAAAATGCCACAGGTCTTGAGTCTCAAAGTTTCCAAGTTGCAAAGTTTCACTCTTTGTTTTACACCCAGGTTCTGAGCAGATTTACGATATGTTTCCCTGCTCAAAGAATTTTCTGGACTACCGCAAGAATCTGAGACTGTCACAGCTTTCCACAGATACTCAATGAGTCAGCAAGCAGTTACATATGTGTAAATGCACATGGAGTATATTTATGGGTGTGTAAATGCTTAGCAAAAGTGCATTTTCATATGATAAAGTTTTCAGAATTTGGAAAATATTTCCCCCTTCAAAAATCCATTTGCCAACAACCCCAACAATTCTGAGGGTTTTCCCACCTAATCCTTCCACGACCCCTCGGAATAAGGATCTATGAGTGCCATTGTCGGAGTAAATCTCTGATGAATAAAGAGAGGGACTGTGCATTCGAGATTTTGGAACACACAGAAACTCATGCATTTGTCTGAATTTGCTAAACGGCCATGATTTCCCCTCCTGCAATACCAACCAACCACCCTTGAGTACTGGGTTAAATTTTATTCCCATATATTATTGCACCAGCATGTGTTAGTAAATCAGTTAACGACTGTAAATTCATGTTTTATTAAATACATTTGTGACTCACAATTCATGCCATTTGATTATCTAAGTTGAAGATAGATGGCCACGGATTTGAATATCTATGAATTGTGAATATTTCATACAACTAGAAGTGTATTCAAAATTACTTTCTAAAGGCCTGGTTTAGGTTGTGGCGGACGTACTGTCCGCCACAACCTAAACCAGGCCCATCCGCATTATCTCCCCCGCCCCGTTGGACTACAATCTGTCAAATTTAGAGATGACCACCTGCTCAGCGGTCAATTTTGTACACTGAAAGGAATAGCCATTTTTTTGTTTTCAGAAATAAATTCCCAAAGCACAAATATGTTTCTGAAATACAAAAACGAATGATCTTTCTTTGAAGAATAAAGAACTAACAACCCCCACACTTCGGGAGTTTTTCCCCAGTGTGGGGGTCATTATTGTTTTTTCTTCTGTACCTCACCACCAGGTTTTTTCTGGCAGTGATGGACAGAAAAAACAGATATTACACCGTTCATCCTAAATAGGGCAGGCTGTCTAATGTCCTATTTCTGATGGCCCCTACTCTGTTAGGCCGTCACAGGAAGCTTTCTGTCAAAGGATCCAACAGGAGCTACATTGCTGGAAAAACTAAGAACTTCCCACTTCTAAATGAGGTGAGCGGACCAGGGGTTTAGCAGACAGGGTATTCCAATTTGTTGGACGATCGAGTACCATGTCCTCTAAACTCTAAATCAGGCCCTTAGTCTGCTTCCTGTATGTAACACATTTGTACATTAAACACAAGCCATTTTTGAATTATTATTAAAAAAATAGAGGAGAGAGTTAGAGAAGTAGAGAATGGAGTGCCTGCAGGATTGCTCAGTGAGTTAAACACATGCTGCTGACATCTGCTATGTGTACTTGAACACCCGAGGTTGGTAACCTGAGTACTATTACATTGAATTACAGTAAAATTTGTTATTAAGGGTTTTCCACAAAGGTCTGCACCCAACACGGTATAGTGTAAGCTGCGCAGAAAATTCAGTGCATTATGAAAATTCAAGCAATATACTCAAAATGTTTGTAGGAAGTGTGGCAATTTAGAAAATGGTATTAATTTATGAAGAGATTATTGAAAATTGGAAAAAATTGCAATCGCATAAAGTGCACAATCATAAAATTATGATAACAGATGTAAGCCACAAATATATGCAAATGGCAAACACATTTGTACTTTAAACAATATTAGTAACGTGTACTTAAATTGAGCTTGACTCACAAATGGAGAACCTCTTGGTATGCCCTACTGGAACAAAGCCCTTTATGAATTAACACATAGTTTTCACATAACAATATTAGGACAGCAACAGGGGTGTAATTTCTACTATTTCAAAATCATGACACCTTTCATACAAATGGTGCAGGTTTCCAGAGCTCCAAAAACAGCTGACACTTTCCACACAATTTTTTCCACTCCAGGCCACCGGCTTGGAATACACAAGTTTACAGGAAATTATTGTTTTCAAAGTATTACTCACCTTTTGGAAAACATGCATCTATTTATAGATACTTTTTGGATGTTAGAAGCCAAAAATACAGGCACTTAGGTCTGCACACTACATTTAGAGTTGTCCGAATATAGGGCGAGCATTTTTCCCCCTATTTATTTTTTGGGAAAATAAAACCATGGCCCCTGAAGTACTAGGAGTTTCTCCCAGTGAGTGTGCAACATTTGCTGGTCTTTAAAGGACCACCATGATTTACATGACAGACAAACATTGTACAAAAACTAGTTGACATGGCACCAAAAGTGCCACCATATGTAGGGAGGTCCTTCAGAAGGGATTCCAGACAATATTTGGTCCACACTGCAGAAATCCAGCATTCCCACACTTTAAAGGAGGTGCGAGATGCAAGAGTTCTTTGAACAGGCCAGCTGAAAATTTTTGATGACTGTTCTATTCTCAGCCCTCTTTGGTTAAGGCCTTCAGGCTGCCAACTTTGTGGCTCTTCACAAATTTAGCTTTGACCATTTACCATCCTGGAAATGGTTAGAGATATGCTCCTGCCAAGGGCTTAGCTCAGAGGGTACAGAACACTCTCATACGTTTTTGAGGAGGAGATTAGAGGCATACGTCTTTAAGGAGGAGATTAGAGGTTTGGGCCTAGGGAAAATATTTTCTCATGAAGAAAATTAGAAGAACCAATGTGTCTTTACTAAGTCTGGGCGGTGAACTCTGCTCCGCTCGCGAGGTTTGTGGAGTTTTCCGCACTCCGCATTACGCGGAGCTCATGGAGTTCGGAAAAACCCTCGCTCGTGTTCGTCAACATCAAGTTGGCGAGCGCAAGCGAGGAAAATGCACCCCCCGGCGAGATTTTTGCAGATTTATCATTGCGAGTGGTCGCGTATGCGCGCGACCTCTTGCGTTGAAAAACCGTCTGTTCGCGTTGAGAAAGCTGCCGCTCGATTAAAAATCTACTTGAGCGGCAGAAAGGAATCAGCGCCCACTTGCGCTGTGCATGGTGCCGTTCGCGATGATTGCACAGTGCGAACAAGCACCTGGCACTCAAAATCACCGCGAACGGCATTTATCTAATGCACTCCACCGCTTGCGGAGCTCCGCGTAGCACGGCAGAGTTTTTTTGCACTTCACAGCGTTCCGTGTAGCGGAACTCCGCGAACTCTGCCCAGGCTTAGTCTTTACACAAAGATACTGGCATTTGGCAGGACAAAATTGTACCCTGCATACATCTTCACGTTCCCAATATCAGAGCCTACACCAAAAACATAATTCACAAAACTTTACAATGACATCCAAAGCTCCAATGGCGGACTTATAGATCTGCACCTCACGCTAGTTTCCTAAGTATCTAGTCCTGCGCACTGACTCCCCAGCACCAGCCGTTGTGTGGTGCCTCTGTGTTCCAGATCCTGAAAAGTTGAAGCATGAGGGGGTGTGCCAGGTAATGAAGTCCAAAACACCGTAGTAGTATCAAAACCTTTATTTCAAGTTATTCTTTTCTTTATTTCAATAGCACATACAGCTCAGCCAACGCGTTTCCTTCTCACAAGGAGAACTTCATCAGGGCTGAAATTGACATACAATAGAACCAAAAATCAAAACACAGAAGGTAACCACAAAATTAAGTACATTACAAACAGCACAGGACTCAGACAAATGTCATAATTCTTAAATTAAAATCTTGCAAAAAAGAAACACAACACGAAAACATTCATATTGACAAAGAATAACAGAATCATGAAAGAGACAACTGAACAAAAGAGACATGACATAATAAGCAGCACCACACACAGATAAAAAACCTTAGATCTGGCAGCAATGTACACCTAAACTGACAGAGCCTTAAGGAACAGGCGAGAAACATTGTGGGTGTAGTGGTCATAAACGAAATGGTGAGTTCAGGACAGCACGAACCCGTATAGGCACATATAAAAACAGTATAAAGGGGAGGAGGGTATAGAAGAACAGGAGGGGTGATGATATACAAATTAAACCTGCAACCGCTACGGCCTATTTACAACAGTGCATCCTTAAAAACCATAGCCCTAGTGTGGCTCGTATCCTCATCTTGTGAAACTGGGTGCTTGAGCATGGGTATGAAGGCACAAGGTGGAGTCCTTTTTGTGGCACCTGGGTGACCTAGGTGATGGCATAGGCAGTTGGCCCAGGAAGAATGAAGACCTATAACAAGTATACTCAGTGGAAAGCTCACCTTCGATAAGATGATGGTCATATTCCTTGCGTCATAAGATCCAATGTAGACACTTCAGTTTATTGCGCTGGAAGCAATGGGAATTCCCAGGGATTTATCATGCCTATATGCGATAACCTATTAGAAATGAAGCTGTGTCAGTACTATAGTATAACAACCAACTTGCTAGGCACAAGGTGATGTTCCCAAACCTGTGTCATCTACAGTCATGGTGCAGTAAGGCTAACCACCAGTACCGAATAGCGTGCACACCCTGTGTGGCCCCCGCACAGTAAACCATGCCAGTCAAGAGTCACTAAACATCACCCACCGACTGAGACCGACAACCATATATGAAAAATGTTTAAAAAACCATTTAATTGTAAAAAAGCAATGTCCATGGGGAAAGAGACAGCCCCAAAAGCGTCAAGTGAGAAATCGTCCAATATAAATGTCACTTGTGCATGCGCTCAGGTCTAATAGTAATACGACAATACGTAGTCATGACCAAACTGCACGGTAGCCCCTATGTGTGTTTAATATGTTCCAGTTTAAATTGTCGGTGATAAGAATAATTACATGTAACTGCAGCCAACGTTCATGACACCCGTATATCTTCATGTGGTGATGCAAATGCCCCCAGGAGCCCTCGCACAGAGTCCCACCAGAACAAGGGACTCCTTAGGACACATCAGTGAAGGCTCCCGCTATATTACTATTAAATGTCCCCGTATCCGAAACAGCGCATGTCGACGCCAACAGCGCGTACAAGCAAACAAACAACACGTTAGCACCCCTAGTTTGCTAGTGAACAGTCCGCGCTAGACACGTTGTCACTAGTCGGCCACACATAAATCTCAGTAATCTCTGACAACCAGATGCAACCCTACGCTTGACATAATGGCCATGCACGCTATCAAATCTGTCCCCCCTGCACTCAAGACTGTTACCGTTGACAAGCGGGATGCCAATCAATCAAATTTCTTTATTTCGGTTACAAAGAACCATAAAAGAAGCAACCTCACAAGAAACAGATGACACACAATAGAATAAAAAGAGCATTCAGGTAAAAAATAGAAGATTAGACTTGATGAGCCTATGCTATAAAGACACAAATAATTCAATTACCCAATAATATATAGTAGAATACACTCTCAAGCACAAAATTGATTAGCTCTTGTTGCCTAAAAATGCCCTTAGGCAAGGTAAAAATATATATATTTTTTTAAAACATAAAAATACAATAAAAACAGTTTTTTACAAATAACATTTTATACATGATTGAGATCTACTTTACTGATCAGGGCCAACTCCGCTTTCCAGACAGGGTAATGACAGCATTGCTGACTGGGCTCTCCTCCTTATTGCCCAAAACTGGCCCAAGAATTTAGCTGTTGCACAGACAAAGACGGGTCTAGCATCCAATCTTAAAATTCATAGGGCTTCTTGGGAACTTCGGGTCCCTAGTTGCCTGCACACCAGTGTTAACCATTTTCTCCTTGGTTTGACATAGGCTGGACAGGCAAAAAGAACATGGCCTATAGATTCCTGTGGGCTTGGGCAAGAGGGACACCCCATGGGTTTGGTTTTAATATTCTGCCAAGCGTTGGTGAAGGAATTGATAGGTAAGGTGCCATATCTAAACTGTGTATATAGTTTTCTATCTGCTGGCACTTTAATAATGTCAAAATAGCTCTCCAGGCGACAGATGTTTTTCGAGGCAATAAAAGCATCTGTCAACCTACCGTGATGTCTATTCAAGACGATATTCTCTTCCACCCATGCCCAATACCTAACTTTCAATTGGCCCTTGGAAAATGATGGAGATTGGCCAATAGCCTGCCCCGGTAGCCCTATGCTGGACAATAAGCCAGCCACCTGTTTTATCCAGCCAATTTTCCTTGAGGTATCAAGATTTATGACCTCATTCAAAGCTGCGGCATAAGATGCCAATTCGGTGTGGTAGTCAATCTATGCCAAAACAGCAAGGGACGGAGCTTCGCAAGGTCATTAATAGACTTGATACCCAAGTCAAGCTTGAGGGGAAGTAGAGGGGTACTTTGAGGAAGGGATATTAAGTTCCTGAGAAACTTATTTTCCACAGCTGCAAGGTCGCCAACGGATACAGTGCCCCACAGCTCGGCCCCATAAAGGGCACTGCTCACGGCCTTGCAGCTGTATAGTTTAAGGACAGGAGCCACTGGTTTGGTGTAAGATTGACAGTGCTCTTGCTTCAGTGCCCCCGTGAGCTGTGAGAGTTTCAACAGTACCCTTCCTAAATGGTTCTTCCAAGCCATACCCTCGGACAGCTTGATGCCCAAGTAATCAAATGAGCTGACCCTCTCAAGCTGAGCATTGTCCAGCATCAAGCGGGATGCATAACCTGAGGCACACCATAGTCCCCTGGAGCGAGCGAGTGAGTTACGGATTACAACTGTGACCCAGGGGCAATAAAAAGTCCAAAAGCGCCACAAAGGCAAAAGCCAAACCCCAAAGCGTGTTCTTACCCTCACGAAGAGTCCTTATGTCAGCGTCCTTGTTCAAAATAATCCGCGCTTTGAGGCTCGTATATGAAGCCCGAGTGGTGCCTCCCATTAGAGAATATCAAACCAATCACCGCTCGCGAGGGAGCAGGGTGCTTGGGCCAGTATGCTGGCAACCTGTGTGTCAAGGTGAGCGGTGGCAGTGCGGACGGCGGGCCCACCATATTGGAATGAAAAACGAGTAGCAAAAAGATTATATTATTCAAGGGGGTGACCGTCAATATTATGCGGTAGACAGGATCTACAAAACACGGAGGGAGTATCTTAAAGGAGAAATGATAATTAGTGTATCCCTTGAGGACAAAGTTAATAAATACTAGATTCCGACTACATAGACACCTAATACTTCCAAGACTTCTATTACAGGACCGTCCCGTAACTATTAACTGCATCGTGTTACATAAAAATGAACAGTAACAGGGTGGCAATCACATATAACCGGGCTACACTAGTGAAGTGTTGCGTAAGTGCGGGTGGCGATGTGTGACTGTAACTCGCAGCCGTGCCGCCATGTTAAGCTGGCACCAAGTATTAGAGTAAGAAATCAAAAAAGTTTGTGGCGTTCCATCCCGTCATGTATGGGGACTACAATGTAGGTATAGAGACATAACATCTAACTAATTTCCTGAGAAGTAACCGTTTCCGGTACAGCCATTAAAAAGGTCAATAAAAAATGTCCTGGAGAGACCCCCCCAGAGAAGGAAGGCATAGTCATGGTGCTTCCTAAAGGTCGTTGAACCTAGTAAGCAAAACAGAGGCAATGTCCGGGGGTGAAACTGGGGATGCCACCGACATAGTGGGGGAAAAGAGTATTTTCAACGAGGATGCTGACATATGGACTCTTCGTGAGGGTAAGAACACGCTTTGGGGTTTGACTTTTGCCTTTGTGGCACTTTTGGACTTTTTATTGCCCCTGGGACACAGTTGTAATCCGTAACTCACTCGCTCTCTCCAGGGGACTATGGTCTGCCACTGGTTATGCATCCCGCTTGTCAGCGGTAATGGTCTTGAGTGCAGGGGGGACAGATTTGATAGCGTGCATGGCCGTTATGTCAAGCGTAGGGTTGCATCTGGCTGTCAGAGATTACTGAGATTTACGTGTGGCCAACCAGTGACAACGTGTCTAGCACGGACTGTTCACTAGCAAAATATCAATCAGGGGATTGTATGCGTGCTACTCACCCGTGAGGGTCTCAAGGCGCTGGGGGGGGGGTCCGCAGGGCTGCTTAGCCGAAGAGTCAGGTCTTGAGGGTCTTCCTGAAGGTGTTCAGGGAGGGGGCGCGTCTGATGTCTGCCGGTAGCTCGTTCCAGGTCTTGGCTGCAATGTGAGAGAAGGATCTTCCGCCTGCTCTGGCTCTGTGGATGCGCGGGGTTTCGGCCAGTGCGAGGTTGGTAGATCGGAAGTTTCTTTTGGGTACGTGGAAGTTGATTCCGTCGTTGAGGTATTTTCGTCCGTTATTGTGTAGGCATTTGTAGGCGTGAGTGAGGATCTTAAAGGTGACTTTTCTCCACGGGGAGCCAGTGGAGTCTTCGTAGGTGTTGGCTGATGTGTTCGTGCCGGGGGATGTCTAGGATGAGTCTGGGGGCGGTGTTCTGTATTGTCTGGAGTTTGTGGAGTAGGGACTTGTTGATGCCGGCATAGAGTGCATTTCCATAGTCCAGTCTGCTGGTGATGAGTGTGTGGGTAACTGTCTTTCTTGACTCAGGGGGGATCCATTTGAAGGTCTTGCGGAGGATGCGGAGTGTGTTGAAGCAGCTGGAGGTGACGGCGTTGACCTGTCGATTCATGGTGAGTGATGAGTCGAGATCGATGCCGAGGTTTTTTGCGTGGTCTGAGGGGGTGGGTGGGCTTCCGAGGGCGGTTGGCCACCAGGTGTTGTCCCATGCCGAGGCGGTGGTTCCAAGAACGAGGACTTCTGTTTTCTTGGCGTTGAGCTTCAGGCAGCTGTTGGACATCCAGACTGTGATGTCTTGCATTCCTTTCTGGAAGTTGAGTTTGGCATTGGTGAGGTCTCTGGTGAGGGAGAGGATGAGCTGGGTGTCGTCAGAGTAGGATACGATGTTGAGGCCGTGTTGTCGGACGATGGCAGCGAGGGGGGCCATGTAGATGTTGAAGAGGGTCGGGCTCAGGGACGACCCCTGTGTGACTCCGCAGGTGATTTTTGTGGGATCGGAGAGGAAGGGTGGCAGTCTGATCCTTTGGCTTCTTCCAGTGAGGAATGATCGGATCCAGTCCAGGGCTGTTCCTTGTATGCCGGCGTCGTGTAGTCTGGCGACTAGTGTGTGGTGGGAGACGGTGTTGAAAGCCGCTGATAGGTCGAGTAGGATGAGTGCTGCGGAGTGGCCTTGGTCCAGGAGGGTGCGGATATCGTCTGTGGCGGCGAGTAGGGCGGTCTCGATGCTGTGGTTGCTTCGAAATCCGGATTGGGACGGGTTGAGGATGGCGTTCTCTTCGATGAATAGTGTCAATTCCCTGTTGACTGTTTTCTCTGCGACTTTGGATGCGAAGGGGAGGATAGGGGTGCTAACGTGTTGTTTGTTTGCTTGAACGCGCTGTTGGCATTCACATGCGCTGTTTCGGATATGGGGACATTTAATAGTAATATAGCGGGGGCCTTCACTGATATGTCCTAAGGAGTCCCTTGTTCCGGTGGGACTCTGTACGAGGGTTCCTGGGGGCCTTTGCATCACCACATGAAGATATACGGGTGTCATGAACGTTGGCTGCAGTTACATATAAATATTCTTATCACCGACAATTTAAACTGGAACATCTTAAACACACATAGGGGCTACCATGCAGTTTGATGATAACTATGTATTGTCGTATTACTATTAGACCTGGGTGCATGCACATAGTGACATTTATATTGGACGATTTCTCACTTGACGCTTTTGGGGCTGTCTCTTTCCCCATGGACATTGCTTTTTTACAATTAAATGGTTTTTTAAACATTTTTCATATATGGTTGTCGGTCTCAGTCGTGGGTGATGTTTAGTGACTCTTGCCTGACATGGTTTACTGTGCGGTGGCCACACAGGGCACGCACGCTATTAGGTACTGGTGGTGATTCTTACTGCACCATGACTGTAGATGACACAGGTTTGGGAACATCACCTTGTGCCTAGCAAGTTGGTTGTTATACTATAGTACTGACACGGCTTCATTTATAATAGGTTATCGCATATAGGCATGATAATGCCCTGGGAATTCCCATTGCTTCCAGTGCAATAAACTGGAGTGACTACATTGGATCTTATGACGCAAGGAATATGACCATCATCTTATCGAAGGTGAGATTTCCACTGAGTATACTTGTTATAGGTCTTCATTCTTCCTGGGCCAACCGCCTATGCCATCACCGAGGTCACCCAGGTGCCACAAAAAGGCCTCCACCTTGTGCCTTCATACCCATGCTCAAGCACCCGGTGTCACAAGATGAGGATACGAGCCACACTAGGGCTATGGTTTTTAAGGATGCACTGTTGTAAATAGGCCGTAGCGGTTGCAGGTTTAATTTGTGTATCGTCACCCCTCCTGTTCTTCTATACCCTGGGTGGAGAGGTGTGGTGCAGCGGCCAGGGCAGCTGACTTCGGAGCACAGGGTTCACGGTTCGATCCCCGGCTCCGGCGGCAGCTCAGCTCAGCACCATGTGACTCTGGGCAATAGCTCACTTAATTTCCACTCCGGCCCCCAGCGCCTTGAGACCCGTAAGGGTGAGTAGCTGCGCTATTTAAAAACGGACTTGCTTTTTTTTTACTTACATTTTTACCCTCCCCCCGTTTATATTGTTTTTATATGCACACATACGGGTTTGTGCTGTCCTGAACTCACCATTTCGTTTATGACCACTACACCCACAATGTTTCTCGCCTGTTCCTTAAGGCTCTGTCAGTTTAGGTGTACATAGCTGCCAGATCTAAGGTTTTTTTTCTCTGTGTGGTGCTGCTTATTATGTCATATCTCTTTTGTTCAGTTGTCTCTTTCATGATTCTGTTATTCTTTGTCAATATGAATGTTTCTGTGTTGTGTTTATGTTTTGCAAGTTTTTAATTTAAGAGTTATGACATTTGTCTGAGTCCTGTGCCGTTTGTAATGTACTTAATTTAGTGGTTACCTTCTGTGTTTTGATTTTTGGTTCTTTTGTTTGTCAATTTCAGCCCTGATGAAGTTCTCCTTGTGGGAACGAAACGCGTTGGCTGAGCTGTATGTGCTATTGAAATAAAGAAATGAATAACTTGAAATAAAGATTTTGATACAACTATGGTATTTTGGACTTCATTACCTGGCGCACCCCCACATGCTTCAAACTTTACAATGACATGGGATCCTGCACCTAGCACAGTTTTACAGGTATACCCTTGGCAAGTTTTGTGAATATCAAAAAATCTTAAATCTACATACATGGGGGATAGTATAGCTCCACCTAGAGGGCCCTACCTAACACAGTGATAAATTTGGTCATAAAGGTAAGCTAAGGAACTGATTTACATTTTTACACCTGCCAGAAAACCATATGCCGTTGCTGGTGAGGGTAAGTACACTTACTACTACGGATTTCTCTGTCACAAGTGAGTAGAATTCATCAATAGTAAATCCCACTTAAAGAGTGTAAAGTGGGTGTGTGTGCCAAGCCTTGACTTGTCTTGGAAGTTTGGAAATTCCCACAAACATGTCTGCAATTGTGACATATTGTTTACAAGCATCTACAAATCACATCTGTCCATGTGGGTCATGATGTGCAGTACAGACCGTAAGTAATGAGAGGGGATGCCAGCCTGATGCACCATGTAGCTGTTTTCCAAGCAGTAGATAGCCAAATAGGATGAATCATGACAATGGTAGTTTGACAAAGCATTTACTGCTAATTAATTTACTGCCAATCACGATAGCCTTAAGTTCTCTCAATTGGCATCAAGATACACCCATTCGCAGGGACAGAGTATGAAGTTCATTTGAGTGAAAGTCCTCCCTCTATCACTTCATCTGGACTCATGGTCAGACCACTATGTACATGTTCTGTTTCTTGTGACACTGTTGGTGTAAATACCTACCTGCTAGAAATGCATAGAAGCTTGACACATTGGCCACCGCTAGACAGTTACCTGCTTGGGCCACTTGTGGCTCCATTTGTATATATTTATAAGTGTGAGGACTGCACATTGGCCAGAAGGAGGAAATGACTCCAGGCTTGTGATGCAATCTCTTGACAGACCTGAAGGATCTTTTAATTCCCAGTGACATTACAAGGCCAATCCCTTGTCTCACAATTAGCCTCCAGGTTTCAGGGGATAAGAAAGGTTGAGAAGTTGAAACTACAGCAGTTAAATAGGATTCTAAAAGCCATGGTTATTTTATGCACAACTGTTACCTTACTGGCTACTGAAAGGAGTCACAGAAGGGGGAGCATCAGGGGTAACAACAGGCTGTCCACGAGTAGCAGCTGGTACCTTGACAACTTCTAATTGACACCCATCATCTTAACTCAATGTCTTGTAGAATATAAGGCACAAGAAATCAAAGTGACTGACCATTCAATACAACCTTTCAACATATTGATGAACGCAAAAACAAACATTTGCTGCTAATTTAGAAGTCTGGTAGTTCTTCCCTGCAGAAGTGGAACTTTGATTCTAGAACAAGGGTCTGTTCCTAACTCCAGTTTCTGTGACATATTCTGTATTCATGAGCTCCGCCAATTTATAGGAGAAGCAACAAATTATAAAATAGGGGTACACAAAGTTGCAAATGTTTTTGCCTCAGAACTTCATTAGAACATTTTCAGTCTTCCTGTGCTTTGAAAAAAGTTGACAAGTTGTGTACATAAATGGGAGAAATCTTGCATACAAAGTAGATTTGCATGGGAAAACCCCACAAAGACACAACTGTATGCATGTATTTTCTTGTGTAAAGTTGGGAATCTCAACAAACCTCTGCAAACTAATGACTTCATTTATCTTTCTGTAGTATAAACTTCACATACTACTAATCTGAAATCTGGATAAGCAAAGTTCAAATGCAGACCAACATTTAGTTGGCTTATATTTTGATAGCACAACAAGGTTTTCTTTAGACATGCTGGAGTGAGAGAGGTCCAAGGGAATAACTTTTACTTTTATAGAGGAAGCACACATGTCCTTATTCAGGGCGTAAATATTAAGTGATCCTTCCTTCCCTTCAACAGAGTCACACCAAAGGCAGCAAAGCAGTATACAAACATCAGTAGACTATAATACACCTGATGGAGACATTTCCACTGGATACACCCAGTAAACCTCCTAGTGGAAATCGGTCTGCAAATGGTACGATACTCTGCTCAGTTCCTTTTGCTTCTTATACTGTACATCTCTATACATTTTGGATTGACCTTTCAATGGTACAATTTAGTGGTTCTATGATGTCACCTGTTGAGAGGACATTCTTTTTAGGGCATTCATCATTTTTCAAGCAGGTTAAACAAGTATTCAATTTTTTTTAGATGTAATAAACCAGAAAGAAAATAGAACTTATGAGCTCTTTAAATGATTTAAAATGTGTACTCGGTATAACCTTACACAACCCAAACATGATCCCATGAGAGGATCTAGTCGAAATAACAGGAATCAATCTACGAGAAAAAATCACAGTAATGAGGACAAGAGGCAAAGAATCCAGGGGCATATTAGCAAGACCGGCGATAAAATTATCGCCGTTTTAGCGGCAGGAAACTGCCGCTAAAACGGCGATAATGGACTTGCTAATATGCGCTATAGAATTCCAATAGAAGCCCAGGTTAGATGTCCTGCACATCTAACCTGGGCTTCTATTGGAATTCTATAACGCATATTAGCAAGCCCATTATTGCCGTTTTAGCTGCAGTTTCCTGCCGCTAAAACGGCGATAATTTTATCGCCGGTCTTGCTAATATGCCCCTCAGTTCTTTTTACATATATCTGAGAGAGGCTATTAAGGGAACGTAGTAGTCTTTCACAGTAACCAAAGTCTGTAGCATGGCTGGAAAAACTGAGTAGACTAGAATCCTATATTGTCCAACACATTAAAATTAATAGCAGCCTCAGTGGCCCTAAAAATTGAAAAAATTATCATTCATTATGAGAAGGAAATATTATGTAACCAAACAAGATTTTAATAGGGACACATTTCCCTAAATCTATCTGGTTCATATCCAAATCCCCCAAATGTGACAAATAGAACAGGCAGTACAAAATCAGCAACAGATTATGTTGGAGCTAGAAGTAATGCTAGATAAATATGAGCTGGAACATGATTATGAGCCAGCTCCAGTTGACATCAGCAACAACTAATATGGGCTTTACATCGGGGACCACAGCAGTCTCAATATTATTTGAATGATTATCTTGCTTTCAAGTGGTACACCACAAAGTACTCCTAGAAAGAGTTTACAGTGGAAACTGGTATAACGGTATGATTAAATATATTATTATTATTTTTTTCTTTTTGTCTGGGGGAATATGTTTTTGCACTGTGGCCAACACCTTCCCTCACACTGACACCCAGCTTAGGGGTTATCTCTCCCCAGTCCCACTCTGGATACAGATGTGGTACTGTCACTGGCACTTCTAAGGGGCAAATACAAAGGTGGGTAGTGGCAAGATAGATGGTGAATATGTCAGTTATCCTAATGACTAGACAAGCCATGGTTCACCTCTTTTAGTGGTCGGCGATCAACTTAGTTTCCAAAAGTGGAAACAACATGCCAGGGAGCCAGATGCCACAAGACCCCCTTGGTCCAACTCCTAGTCACTGCACTACTTATCATTTCAAACCTGACTATGCTGTTTCATCCCCTCCCCTTCTACCCTGTGAATTCCAGCTAATACTTAAATCCCACTCTTCATCAGCCCAGACATCCCTTATACATAACTTAACTACCATGTATTTGTTTGTGCTAACTTCAATGTATAGTTGTTTCAAACGTAAAGCTCACTAATACAGCTAAGTGTAGCTGTGGTATACAACAATCTTAAATAAATAAATAAGTACATAAATGTTCATGGCATTGCAATATTCAGCTCACAGAGTGGGCATTTCAATGTTGATTTTTCTTGACACAATAGCCCCGCAAAGCATGAAGATTATGATGACAAAAAAATTAAAAATGTCATATCCTCAAACTGCACTTAGTAGTAAGTGAAGTAGTACTACAGTAGTACTACTCACTTACTAAAAAATGCTATTCAGTAATCCACAGGAAGAGGCCTCCGCCTCCCAGATCTTTTCTACGCAGAGATATCCACCATAGTGGCAGGGGTATCTGCACACATATGCCCAAGGTTTAGTAGTAATTGTGGTACGGCAAGGGGGAGTGATTGGAAAATGGGGAATATTTACTACAAAAACGCAGGAGTGTAGAGGAATTTGAGAAAGGTATTAAGGAAGTACAGGCTATAAAACTGTAATAATAACCTTAATGTAAAGTAAAAATCAAATTTGACTTTTAAACTTTTGGTAAATAGTTCAAAATATTTAAACACACAATTTTTAACAAAATGTAATACATATGAAATAAAAATAAAAATGTTGGGATTTTTAAAATTCTTATTTAGGAAATCTTCATAAATTAAGAAACATATTTTAACTTAATGTATAATACATATTTAATATAATAATGTGATGTACATTTTTATTTTATTAGTTCACTATTAATAACTCATTTTGACTTTTTATACCTTTATATTTTATATTAAAATATTAGAATAATTTTTTTAAAGAATAATAAACTTTAACATTTTTTCCAATAATTTCCCACATGGAAATGTCTAGCACGTGGTGGAGAAATGTAAGTGTACACTTATGTATCTACATACTTTACCGTTTTGTGCCCTACCCTATGTGCGAGGAATATTATTTTCAGAAATAAATATGCACACTTTTCCAGTTTGCTTCTGAAAAAAACATACTTACTGACCTGCAGTGATGTGGTGGCCCAGCTGACATTGCAGTGTCACCAGAAGTACTCTCACCATGTCAACAGAATCTCTAAAAATACTATGGGATTTTTTTGTGCTGGCCTCCACCAGCCACCTCAGCGGTTGGCAGCGTGTCAATCAAACCTTAAATTATGCCTTTAAAACCTCTGATTGCACTGAAGAGTGGGAATGTGGGTTACAACATTGTGAGAACACCCACAAACTCACAAGTTTTATTTTGAGAGTCATTCCTGCCCTGGTACGGCCACTCCCCGACACTCAAAGCAGTGTTTTCGGAGAGTAAATCACGTTTTGTGATGGCAGATCTGAATTTGCAGTTGTACATCATTCCACTTACACACTTTATTAAATTCGTCTCGAAAAGTTTTGCTTGTAGTAAAGTTACAGAGGTTGCATTTGAGCGAGTCTTGCAAGAGTCCATTAGGTCTACAAGTTATTTGTCTGTTTCCTGTTTGTGTTTGGCGGCTGGTTTGTCATCGCTGCTATTTCATCATTTGAAGATGATCACTGCACAGTGGTCGAAAGGTCAGGACAAAAAGCAGATTGAATGATGACATTTACTGTAATGGAAAACATATTTCTACTTCAGGCAAAGTGCACGCTCTGTTCCATACAAAATACTCTGGTGGAAGGGCAGATTAATAAAAAGCCTTAAAGATGTATGAGTGACAGGCTCCGAAGGGCTCCTTCAGTGCATTTCCACTAACACTTGGCAAATGTGAAGCCACTTACTGCAGATTCTTTTTGAGAAGGCTGGAAGTCGGAATAACGCTGGGCATGTAACAGAAATGCATTTGACATCAGAAGTAAATTATTTTAGACACACTGATGTTCTAGTCCTTTCCAAGAGCTGTGCAATATCCGGCAAGGAGGTGCTCCTGGGTCTTTCAACGGCAGCACCTTTGCACCTCTGCTGTTTGCAGCCTCATTTGAAAGGCACACGCTGGTGATTAGCAATTACACTGTCCTTATGGGTAGAGTTTATAAAAGTGCAATGGGATGGTGAGGGGGCAACCTTTTCAGCTTTGGCATAATTACATTGCCTTGGCAACCCAGCACTGTAGTCCAAGGAGAAAGGTCATTTGTTTTGTTTCCTTTAAAAATGAATCCTATTTTCGGATCTCTTGAAAGCTCATTAGGCACAGGCGAAGAATGGTTACAGATTGCATTTCGTACATGCTGTTACGATTTCTGCATCATGTGCTGCATGCTTTGGCTTGAGGTCTTTGGTGTAGCTAAGAAGCAGGGGTCCCTTCCTGTCATCTTCTGATTGCACAACGTTTGCCTAATGAGAAACACGGATTTGAACGTGAATCAAGCATGGGCATGCTGGAATGTGCTATTCTGTTTATCAGGGATGCTTAATATTCAAAGTCCAAAAGCGAAGGTTAACTTAAGATAAAAGGGCGCACTCTAAGAGGCTGTCCAACAACTACATATTAATTTCAATGTACCAATGTATTTCAGTTATTTATCACATTATTGACAGAGCCCTGTGCATGAACTCTGTGGTTAGTACTTTCTATGTTTAGTCTCACCTGTGTATCGCTTGCTTCAGAACGTCAATCCAGCCTCGTAGCAGCATCAGTAAATCACACTAGACATTTACGGGGCTGATTACAAGTCTGGCAGTCCACCGACCATCAGACTCAGGCAGGGGGAGGGTGCAGTGGTGGCGGTTTTCTGACCGCCCTAATATAAGGAGGGCGGTTGGACCGCCAATGCACTGCTGCAACCGCCAGGGATAGAGATCCCTGGTGGTGGCGTGGCGGTCTTGTCCCTCCAAGCATATTACGAGTTTTCTATCCACCACGGTTTTCATGGTGGTTCCTCCTCAATGAAAACCGTGGCAGATAGGAAACAAAGGGAGGCCTACAGTGCCCCATGTTGCCTCTAGGCCATCGGGGGCATGCAGGGGGGCACATGTTGTACCCCCCCCTCTGTGCATGCACCCCAGTACCTGCATATGACTGGGTTTAAACTGGGGTGGCATGGTGAGCAAAAGAACAATGGATTTAACCCAGATCTCTTGACTGGGGGTGAATGTTTGATTTGCTCTGCATTCTATCCATCATCTGTGTGTCCTTTGCTTTCTCGCCCTAAGTGCGCTGGGTATGCCAAGACATGGGTCCCGGGCTCACTGTGCCACTGGATACAAGCTAGCCTGGCTGATGAGGGGTGATGCCCCGAAACCGGTCCCAGGATACTTGTTTCCGGTCCAGGGAGGACCTGGCTTGGCAGTTCAGACTGGACTGTTCCCATGAGGCACAGGATCAAGACTGATTTGTATAAGGCTGGATCTAAACTTGGGTGGCATGGTGAGGAAAAGAACGATGGATATAACCCAGATCCCTTGACAAGGGGTGAATGGTGGATTTGCTCCGCATTCCGTCCATCATCTATGTGTCTTTTGCTTTCTTGCCCTAAGTGCATTGGGTATGGCCAGACGTGGGTCCCGGGCTCACTGTGACACTGGATTCAAGCTAGCCTGGCTGATGAGGGGTGATGCCCTGAAACTGGTCCCAGGATGCTTGTTTCTGCTCCAGGGGGGACCTGGCTTGGCAGTTCAGGCTGGACTGTTCCCATGAGGCACATGGTCAAGACTGATTTGCATATGGCTGGATCTAAACTGGGATGGCATGGTGAGGAAAAGAACAATGGATATAACCCAGATCTCTTGACAAGGGGTGACTGGTGGATTTGCTCCGCATTCCATCCATCATCTGTGTGTCTTTTGCTTTCTCGCCCTAAGTGCATCGGGTATGGCCAGACGTGGGTCCCAGGCTCACTGTGACACTGGATTCAAGCTAGCCTGGCTGATGAGGGGTGATGCCCTGAAACCGGTCCCAGGATGCTTGTTTCTGCTCCAGGGAGGTCTTGGCTTGGCAGTTCAGGCTGGACTGTTCCCATGAGGCACAGGGTCAAGACTGATTTGCATATGGCTGGATCTATACTGGGATGGCATGGTAAGGAAAAGAACAATGGATATAACCCAGATCTCTTGACAAGGGGTGAATGGTGGATTTGCTCCGCATTCCGTCCATCATCTGTGTGTCTTTAGCTTTCTCGCCCTAAGTGCATCGGGTATGGCCAGACGTGGGTCCCGGACTCACTGTGACACTGGATTCAAGCTAGCCTGGCTGATGAGGGGTGATGCCCTGAAACTGGTCCCAGGATGCTTGTTTCCGGTCCAGGGAGGACCTGGCTTGGCAGTTTAGGCTGGACTGTTCCCATGAGGCACATGGTCAAGACTGATTTGCACATGGCTGGGTCTAAACTGGGGTGGCATGGTGAGCAAAAGATGTTGGTTTTAACCCAGATTTCTTGACTGGAGGTGAATGTTTGATTTGCTCTGCATTCCGTCCATCATCTGTGTGTCTTTTTCTTTCTTGCCCTAAGTGCGTCGGATATGCCCAGACATGGGTCCCGGGCTCACTGTTCCACTGGATTCAAGCTAGCCTGACTGATGAAGGGTGATGCCCCAAAACCGGTCCTAGGATGCTTGTTTCCAGTCCAGGGAGCACCTTGGCTTGGCAGTTCAGGCTGGACTGTTCCCATGCGACACAGGGTCAAGACTGATTTGCATATGGCTGGGTCTAAACTGGGGTGGCATGGTGAGCAAAAAAACAATGGATTTAACCCAGAACTCTTGACTGTGGGTGAATGTTTGATTTTCTCTGCATTCCGTCCATCATCTGTGTGTCTTTTGCCCCAGCTATCTGCATGGCATGGACTGCACCAGTCCATGTCATGTAGGTACTGTCTTTGACATTCCCATTGTGGTGCCTATTTCATAGGCATCACTGTGGGAACATCAAAGAACCGCCCACCAGAGACTTGAAAAGTCATAATATGGATTGGTGCACACACAGGTTTGGCAGTGAGTCAGCGGGGTGGTCCCGCCGCTGCACCGCCTAAATCATAATCAGGCCCTTAAGGCCCAGGGATAAGGGTGAAAGGAAGGAAAAGGAAATGTAGGGGCGGAGCTTTAAAGCTATGGGCTTTGGCCTAGTAATGCTAGAGAAAGTCAATATCCACCTCCCTCCACCATTGCGGTAGATGAATGACAAGCTGAGCTGATGCCCGCTGTACATTCCACAGACAGTTCCCACACTCTCACTTCCCTTGCCAACTCCACAACTCTTGTATTGGACAAGGAGAGATGAGGGGAGTTCTTGAGGATATTGGAATGCTGATGGTATTGCAATTATGCACTGGTGCTGCTCTATTGTTTTCAATTAAAGTTCCAACATTTCAGTTTCTAATGCTTCACTTAGGCTGATCTGCTGGAGCTTAAATGAAGTTTTACTTTTTGATAAAAAAGAAACACGTGGAGTACAGATCAGAGGCTGCCCATTTGTAGCCACATTGTCACCTTTAATACGGACAATGGACTGTCATATTTCTTATTACCCCAAAACTTAAAAAATAACTCAATGGGCCTACTGACCATTGTCCATTTAAACATTTAAAAAGAAATTTGAACTATCTTCCTGGTGTAAGCTTGGATTGGTAACATGTTCGAAAAGTAATTAGATGATTTAAAAAAATCCCATTTTTTATGTATGATACATATATATGTTCGCATGTGTGGAAGTCCAAGTTGTGGTCGTTTAGCAGAAATGGTCATCAATATTCACACTGCTCCCTATGAAAGGGACTCTTATGCACCAGATAATTGGCGCCAGCAGTGTAGATGATTTCACCTCCTTCCTCTGACTCCTGGATTCATGCATTTGTTTTCATCGTTTTTCATTTCGAATCTAAAAATGAGTAATAATTTATTGATAACTAGACTAGCTATTCGGGACATGAACTTTGTATTAGTAACTTCTATTTTGAAACATGTCTTGAAGGGTCTCAGCTTTAGGGCACTCTCCCAGCTGTAGTTCTAGCTAAACTCATTAAGCCCATCATCATGGACCAGGTTCAGAGCTATGCCGAGTCTTTCACCAAGCATTACAATATATTCTACTGTTTAGAGTCGTATTAGACTTTGAGAACTAACAAAATATAGATACATTACCAAACATTAAAACGTAACACACTGCCCTTTATCATGTCAAAAGTGATTTGTTCCACTTGCGCAATGATAGAATAGTTCAACTGTCAAGATAAGGAAAAACATACTGCAAGACCACGTGACAGGGCAGGTTTACTGACATGTGATGCCAGGCAGCTCAGCAACCAAAGTTGTTGCTCTGCATTGCTTGAATAGGTGAGATCAGAGCTGCACCATATCAACTAAGATATTCTGCTCTTTTTATTTCCCCCTTGTACTGGCATACTTTAGGTAAATTGATGCCACACACCTGCCCTTCCAGAATTGTGCAATGGTATGTGTGTAATGTCTAGCATAGTTTTTATATTGGAAGGACACCCTACCTGTTTAAAATAGCATAATTTGGCATAGTTTACAACTTTTTCAAGTTTGTATGTGTGCTGTACATTACAGAACACATGCAAAGTGGCAAAACGTTTGGAGAAAAGAAAACTTTAGGGTGGACTCATAGAGGCATACGTTTTTCAGCAAAGCCCTGTCTACCATTTACATTAGCTAGAGCATTGCATCAAACAGCTGGCATTGTTGCATGGAAATGCCCACATAGCACCCATGGAACACCCCTGGACCTAAAGTAGCTCAAAGTAACAGAAAGCTCCACTTTGTATTACTTGGGGATACTTTCTAGTGCAAATCAGGATTTGTGTTGGAGAGTAAATTACAATTCAAGATTTTGCACTGGGTTTCATTACATTTACTGACCTGCACCAGCACAAAAGTGTGATGAATCTGTCCCAAGGTTTCAGAACAAGTTACATAAAAGGTACTTTTTCCATAGGGTTTTCTCACTGTCCTGTATTTTAATATCTGACTAGTTAAGGTTTATCAAGAACTATACTTGTCTGTGTATACGAGAGGTCATTATTGTAAAATTTAAAATATTCACAGTTAACTCCAAAATATCAGATATTAACTTCAATGAACTTGATGGGGCTTATGTTTTTTTCTTCCAAAGTTATCAAGGCTGGAAGCAGTCATGCTGTTTGTAAGAAATTAGGTTACTGGTTGTGGGGGTAAAACCCTACTCCAGCAGAAACCAGAATCCTTGTAAGGGTGAGGTCACGACAAATACCCAAATTAACCTGTGCTCAAACCTCTGGTAACTTGGCACTCAGGCCTATTTTTGATGAAATGTGTAAAGAATGTATATTGCACTTCAAACAGTAATGCAGGGAAAACACAATGCAATACAAATCCCACACCACTTTAGAATAATTGAGTAAAATGTAGTAAATAATTTGACACCAAAACGGCAAAAATCCAATCAGAAGAACCAGAGATATGCAATTTTAAAGTTTTAGGTAAAAATAGCATCTAAACGCACAAAGCGCAATATGTGGATATCTGGTCGTGTCGGACTGAGACAAAATCACAAGTTCAGGCCGACCATGATGGAGTGCAGGCCGACTACAGGGACCCAGTCAGGCCCGCTGAACAAGAGCACATTCAATCCTGGTTGTGGAGATATTGCAAGGTCCTGCATCGAGGATGCGTCATTCAGCTGAGGTCTGGGTCAGAGATGCATCATGCAGCATTGAGTCCAGGGAGCTGTAGGGCTGTGATGCAAGTCCTGCTTCATCGTCGAGGATGCAAGCTTGCGATGTGAAGTCCAGCATTAGGGTTGTGTTGCTCACTGGTTGGTTCTGAAGAGATTGCGAGTCTTGCGGTACAAAATCCTGCTTCTTCGTCTATGCTGCCATCGATGAGGGGCTTACTATGCGGGGGTCTGTTTCAGGGATGCATTGCGCAGCGGCGGTTTCAATGAGGCTGCATGCTGCAAGGTCGATGTAGAGTTCTTGCACTAGAATAATCCTCATAGCGGAGACAATACATCGGTTCCACTCAGGGTTGCACCGCGCAGTAGAGGAGATGCATTGGTTCTGCTTTGTCCACAGATGGGCTGCAGAGCACCTACAGGCCAACTTCCAAGGGTCCAGGATTGGGGTGGCACAACTTGGCAGAGTAGAAATCATAGTTGCAGAGTCCAAGTACTGGTTACAAGAGACTAGCCCTTCTGACGGGTCCTGGGTACAAGTTGCATGTCCAGTCCTTCTCAACCAGGTAAAAAGGCAGTAGATCAACACAGCAGTCTTTTCAGCAGCATGGCAGTCCTTTTCCCTGGCACAGCTTTCCACAGATCCAGAAGTGTGGTGAAGAGTTAGTGTCTGAGGTCCAATATTTATACCTGGTCCCTCCTTTGAAATAGGAGAAGCTTCTAGAGAATTTTTTTTGAAGTGCTTAGGTTTACTGCCTCCCCTGCTGTGACTCCAGACTAACTACAGGGGGTATTCAATCCTTTGTGTGACGACAGGACACAGCCTATTCAGGTGTAACTAGGACTGTACCTAACGCTACCCTCCCATCCTGCCAATGATGGCCCATCCAGGCACACCACAGCTCTCTATTGTGTGTGGCTTTCTAGGAGGAATGCACAAAGTGCAACTGTAAACGACACCCAGTCATTTACCCAGAGAGGCTGCATGCGCTAAATGCCTAGGAAAGGAAAATGCCAACTTTCTAAAAGCGGCATTTACAAATTGTAATTCAAAATTCAACTTTACCTTAAAAGAGGGTTTTTCATTACTATTCCAAAGACACAACAAAAATGTAGGCCCTTATTATGATGATGTCGGGTGGAAAGTCATCCAACAGCTCGTCGGAGGCTTTCCGACCGACATCATAGGTTTCCGTCCGACTGCCGTATTATGAAACTGGGGGTCAGCGGGAGACCCACAGGGTAATTCTGCTCTGCTTCCGACAGGTTCACAGACCCGTCGGGGCGGCGGGTGGAATTGTAATCCCAAAATGACAGCAGAGCCAGCCTCGGCTCTGCCGTCGGGATTGCGATGACGCTTTTCACCTGCCCGTTCATGGCCACCTGCCTGCCATCAAAAGGCAGGCAGAAAGTGACTTTGGGGGCCCCTATCAAGGCCCTCTTACCCCATGGTTCTCCACTATGTGACTGGGGGGCACCTATGGTGCCCCTCTAAACATCCCTGCACCATATTACAGGCACAGCATTGTGCCTGCCACATGGTGCAGGGATGTTTGAAAACATCAATTTTTTTATTACAGCTTGTGCTGCGACCCTTTTCCAGCCGCTGCACAAGCTGCAATAGAAAAATGGATGTTTCCAACCACCCGTAGGGCAGTCAAATCCTACTACTGTGGGTGGATCCTCTGACTAATTGTAGGGCGGTTCTATACTCACTACCGTGTCGTCCGACTGACATCGTAATCAGGCCCTAAGTGTTTACCTGCTCCCATTTAGAAGTTACAGTTTATTAAATGTAATAAGTTAACTCCAATGTAGTCCCATATTAGAAGCAAACCTTGCAGTAGTGAAAAACAAATTTAAGAGTTTTCCACTATCAGGACATGTAAAACTTAAAAATACATGTCCTACTTTTTAAATACACTGCACCTGTCCCTGCAGCCTGTTTGGGTCTACCCTAGGGGTGACTTGTAAGTATTAAAAAGGTTTATTTTGCCAGGTAAAATGGCAGTGTAATATTGCACACACAGGCTGCAAAGGCAGTCCTGAGACATGTTTAACACGCTACTTAAGTGGATGGCACAATGAGTTCTGTAGGCCCACTAGTAGCATTTGATTTACGGGCTCTGGGTACATGTAGCACCACATTACTAGGGACTTACAAGTAAATTAAATATGCCTATTGAGGAAAAGCCTGGTTAGCAGTGGTAAAGTGCACAGAGCCCTAAGGCAAAAAAAAAACGAGATCAGATAAATGTCGAGGAGCAAGGCAAAAAGTTTATGATGAGACAACCCCAAGGCTAACAGGTCTAACACTGTTCTACAAATGAGAATTAAAACAAATATAAACTATTATTTAATTTAGGAATGAGTAATAGATATTTTCCTTATGTAATATCATTATTAATGTATGTGGGGGTGATTGCATGCCACTACCTAAATGTCCAAGTATCCTCACAAATATCAATTTAAGAATATGGGGCCCTTTTTATTTTTTGTACCTGGGCCCAATATAAGAAAAATAAGTATTAGATATTTAGAGAAACTGTCTGGAGTCACAATAATACCTGCAGGGCATTTCTGGGGGTACCCCTACCAATTCTAAATGCCAGACGTATAAAGCTACCTTCCACAATTTCCCATTTACTAGGTGATTTTGAATCATACAAGGCTATACATTTTCTTTGTTAATGGACATATTTTTAATCATTATCCGAATGAACAGGTTAGGGGTTTGTCACGCTAAAATATATTGGACCAGCCTGCATGATTTAGCCATTTATTCCTTCTTGGGCGGTAATATTTTACTTAGACCCCAAGTCAATCTTCTGAAATAGATAGAAGCAGATAAGGATAGGAAGCAACAATTTTAATGGGACTATTATCGAGCCAGGGAGCAAACTTCTTCCTCTTTCAACTTCTTCTCGAGGAACATTATATTCTTCTTGAAGTAATGGGAAGGATCTTTTTTTCATACTCTTGAATTTCTAGTCTAGTGCTTCAAGTCCACTTTAGTGCAAGCAGAGATGGCATCTTCATCCACGTACAATAGGATGTCATTTTTGACAGAAAGCTTTGATGGGGAACAGTGCACTTCATACAGTCAAGCTGGTAAATACCTTAAACACAAGCTAAAGAGGAAGATGGCACACTGCAACCCTACTACAGCCCCTCACCCATTTCCATCTTCCCTGTTAACAAGAATTATAAGGGATTTCTTGAACTGTACTGAGTTTTGGAGTGAAGCTGCATAGTTAGATGCAGTAATCACAAATTAATTCACCAATCTGCTATTTTCGGCCAAAGGATGGGGTAATCTACTGCCCATTTTTTAATGTACATGAAAGGAAATTGCAACAATTTTGCTATTGATCTCTAAAGACATACATCTTTAGGACAATATATTCTTACAGTCAGTTATTTAAAAAATAGAGAAACTTTTGCAGTCGGTGCTTAATTTATAAAAAAACATAAGTGCCAGGGCCGTCGTCAGGAGGCCACCTCAGCTTGCACTACACATTGCCACTGACAGCACTGCCAATGACAGTATTTACATAACCACTAACCATCACACTGCTACAAGTGTGATAATTCAAACTGTTCGAGGCCCCCAATGCAATGGATGGAGTAGGGTGGCAGGTATTAGTTGTTTTTAAATATTGAATTAATAAACAAGTGATGTTCTGCTCATCTTTAAATTACACAAACAATGCCACCATGTGGCAGCTGTCATAAGTGCCGGTGTTGGCAATTAAGTGCCGGTGCTGAGCACTGGAAATCACAGTCTCAAATTAGGCACTGCTTTTGCTGCCCTTCCAAGAGTCAGGGACCTTGCCTATCACTAGAACTTGATCAAAGATGTCAAGAGAATGTGTCTGCACCATCCTGGGGCTAACCTATTAAGAACTGTGGATCAAGAGTCAGGTCCAGAGGCTCTCGAGGATACAGGTTCATTTTTATGTATACTTTGTGAATGCCTTTAACGATTGATTCAACAAGATTAATTGACCTGGCCCTGAGCAAAAATGTGATTTTAGAATCTGAAGTCTATCATTTACAGTTATTAACTTTTTGTTGGTCTTCCAATAAATAGTGCCATCTTTGGCCAATTATCCAAATTCAGCGATCATAGAAGATATGGCATTGTGAACGGTGAATTGTATGTATATGAAGGTGGTATCAGGCAAATAACACCATCAAATCTGTATAATGCTTACACCATTGTTGGAAATCCACACCATCTTCAGTTCCTTTCAGATCATGGAATTATGTGCACATCTATGACATGATAGAATAAATTCTGGGCAATCAGCACCAAGAGGTTGCACTACTTCCCTCTAAGTACCCTATTAAAAAGCTGAAACGTGGGCAAGGATCAGCCACCATACTATTTCTTTTTAATTATCTTCAGCCCCCTGCAGCTCTCCTTAATGTATAGGGGTCAAAACATTTCATATAAGTTAGCAATCACCAAATATTCCTCAGTTTCAAAGGGAACACAGACATTTTGTCCAGAACAATGCACAGGGGATCTGGAAAGATTTGCTAGAGGATATTACCAAATTGTTTTAAACTGAACCCCAATAAAATACAGGTCCTGTTTTCTATGACTGTCTATTGCTGAATGTAAGACTGTCACTTCCGTGTCAACATTTGCTGTGAGAAATCAGTGCTTCTGATTATGATCTCAAGCTTGATGCCAGCTTAGGAATCATGCAAAAAGAACAGATGATGGACGGAGTACTCAGCAAATAAAACATTCACCCCCAGTCACAGATCTGGGTTAAATCCATCGTTTTTTTTACACACTACGCCATTCCAGTTCAGACCCAGCCATATGCAAATCAGTCTTGACCATGCTCCCCATGGGAACAGTCCAGCCTGAACTGCCAGGCCAGGTCCTCCCTGGACCAGAAACAAGCATCTTAGGACCGGTTTCGGGGTATCACCCCATATCAGCCAGGCTAGCTTGAATCTGGTGGCTAGCATGGCTAATAAGGGGTGTTACCCCGAAACCGGTTCCAGGATTCTTGTTTCTGGTCCAGGGAGCATCTGGCTTGGCAGTTCAGGCTGGACGGTCCCCATGAGGAGCTGGGTCAAGGCTGATTTGCATGTGGCCGGGTCCAAACTGAGGTGGCGTACTGAGCAAAAGAATGATGGATTTAACCCAGATCTCTGGGGGTGAATGTTTGATTCATTCAGCATTCCATCCATCATTTGTAACTTCAGCTTAGGAATCATGGCAAGGCCTCAGGCTGTTTTAGCACCTAATATCCTGAATAGAATGCTTCATCCTCCTTCTTTACCACATCAGGTGAGTGCCAGTATTGTCTCTGTTTCAACTATATTGCATTGAATAAACACCTTTATCACATTCTCCTACTGCAATCAATAGACCAGCTCCAGCCAGTTTTGTGCTCTACAACAATAAACTACATAACACCATCAACAAGGGGGCGTGGCTTACGCGCTTGACAAGATGGCGGCTGGTAGTTGAGCTCCGTCGCCTCACGGAGCTCACGAAGGAGATTTCTGCCGCCTAAAGACCTCATCCTGCATCTTCAGCGCTGAATAAACTTCCTGCTGTATGGCGGGAAGTTTGCGGTAGCGGGTGAGTCTACATCCCGCAAATCGGCTGACACCACCGCGACTTCATCTCCTGACGTGAGCGGCCGCCATTTTGTATGCCCGGCACCCGCGCTGCTTGAGGAAAAAAGACGCAGGTCACCTGAAGGTAGAACGGCTTCCTGATTGGGGCTATTCAGAAACAATGTTATATTAAAGGAGTGGTAATCCATAGTCGCAGGGGACAGGAAAAGCATCACAAGGCAGGGACAGGCTGCGCATATCGTCTGCATGTATCACATTCCAGCCGTGTGCATTGCTTCTCCTAAGGATGTACACTGACGCTTCGCTCCCTACAGAGCCAATTGTCTACATTACCAGCTTCACCTGGTGCTTCCTTCTGCCGCCAGCTTTTAAAAAGCTTTCTGCGTCTTTTCCATTTCCTTAGTGAGCCTAAGTGGCTTAGTGAGCAGTTTGATTGTGAAGATCCTCCTGCAAACTTGATTGATTCAGTGCTTGAAGCTCACAGTATCTGGCAGTAGAAGCGGCTTTCAAAAAGATGTTTCTGCGGGGGTGTGGCTTAAGCGTCTGACAGGATAGCGGCTGTTAGCTGAGCTTCATCGCCTCACAGAGCATACAAAGGAGTTTTCGGCCACTTAAAGTCCTCGTCCTGCATCTCCCATACTGAATACACCTCCTGCTGTATGGCGGCACACGTTTGTGGTGGCTGGCTCTAGTATGCTCCTTCTTGGATGTTAGAAGCGATTGGTGCGGAGAAATAAGGAATGTCATCACCCCTATCCTTCTTTTGCTTAACATGTTGCTTGAGTTGAACTAATCCATCATGGATGGAGACACCATTTTATTAGTATATTGCCTTCATTGCTACTCTTCTGGTTTCTATTGTGTCAGTCTAACACTGGGTCTCTCACAAGTGATTCGAGCCTGAGAGGATGTGAATAGGTATTCATACGTTGTGAGGTATTTCCTTTGTAGTCACTTCACATCTTGTCTCCTGCATTTGTACAAGCCTGTGAGCTCCTCCATTAGTTTCTACTTTACAATTTGCTACATGTTATAATCCCGTCCTCTGGGATTTGGTTATGTCATTCATCAATACTGTGACTGTAACATCTCCATATCCTTGTTGAGATATATATCATTGAACACCTGTTTTTATGGGAAGGATCTCTATTTCTAAAAAACGTCCTCATCGACAGGTACATTTTGTCAAAATGGCCAGTGACTCAATCTCTCTCACGAAAACGTCTTCATCTGGCGCTAAACCAAAAAGAGCCAAAAATGATCCTCCATCTCCGGCCCAGTCTTCTTCTAATCCAGTCTTGGATTCAATTTTAGATGAACTACATGCACTAAACCCGATCATGAATACCACCAATGAAAAACTGCAACTGATTGAGGACCAATGGATCAGCATGGAAGGTAAAATGTCTGAAATGGAACAACGAATGAGTAATCTTCAAGACGTGGCTACTAAAGTACCCTTACTGGAACAAGAAATTTATATGCTTAAACTCCATACCGAGGGTTTAGAAAACCGCAACAGAAGGAACAATCTTCGGCTGTATGGACTACCTGAAAATGTCGAGGGTCTGGATCTTCATTCTTTTTTAAAGAAATGTTTATTCGACCTTCTCAACCTTCAATCTTCAACTCCCCTCAATATCCAGCGGGCACATCGTCTTGGTTGTTCTCAACCTCAATCCAACAAACCACGTGGTATTATTATGCTTTTTCTATAATCCACCGACCTGATGCATGTATTAAAAGTTGCCATAGAAAAACGCCGTCTTGTCTGGTCTGGCCATAACATATTCATTTCACAGGATCTCTCCAACTCTACCAATGCTAGACGTAAAGAATTCCTAGCTCTTCGTCCACAATTAAGATCTATGAACATTTGTTATGGCATCTTGCATCCTTGTCTTTGCAAAATTACCCATGAAGGTGTCTCTCGATCATTCGAGGATCCATCTAAACTAAAACAGTTTTTGCATTCTATTACTAAAATACCTATGGACGCAAATGCTCAATGTTCTTAAATTGTTAAATTAGTAATGCTTCACAATCCATTATTTCTTGTTGCAGTCTTTGTTCTCTATATTTTTATTATGGCTTATGCAGCCTAAATATCTTATAATATCTTTTGTTTCTCCATTTTTCTTATCTCCTTCAGTTCCATCTTCTTCCGTTGTTGCTCTTGTTCTTGAGTGCTGACATGTCCGGTTCTTGTCTCTTCCTCCTTATATTTCAGATCTGGCTTTTTGTCCTTGATCTGTCCCTGTTCTTTTTTATTTCTTTCATTCTCTTTCCATTTCTGTTTCCTCTCTTTCATTTCCCTCTTCTCTGTTTGTTTCCAATCCCCCTTCATATATTTGTATGAATGATTATTTTATTTGCTTCTTTATGTTCTTGTTAATCTCATCATGTTTCAGACTTTTATGACCAGCGTCTTTTGTCTCCATTGTTGTTTTTTGCAGTCCGTCATCATTGTGATTATTCCCTTTTCCTAAACATTAAAATGTTTAATGTTGTATCGTGGAATGTTCGTGGTCTAGATCATCCTGTTAAGCGTTAGGTACTTGCTCATTTATCAAAGCTTGATTGTCAGATTGTTTTTTTGCAGGAAACCCACTGTAATGATGTTGAATCTCTTAAACTCAAGCGTCAATGGGTGGATCAGATTGTTTTCTCTCCTTCTACCAACCGTAAAGATGGCGTTGCCATCCTTTGTCATAAATCTTTGAAACTGCAAATTGTATCAACTGAAAATAATACGAGTGGACGATGGGTAATACTTCATGCCACGGTCTATAATAAACATGTCACCTTTTTTAACATCTATGGGCCGGTTAAATCTGATCCGGATTTTTGGCACAATATTAAATTAAAATTATCTTTAATTACTAACCCTAATATTATTGTTGCTGGAGATTTTAATAATTGGCTTGACCCCTTTTCTGAAAATCAGATTGTAAATTCAAACCTGATAAATCTCATAAAGCATTTCAAACTGCTATTGCCTCTCGTCCACTATGATGCTTAGAAGATTAGTAATCCTGATAATTACGAATTCACATTCTTTTCTAATGTTCATCATACTATGTCTCGCATTGATTATGTTTTGATTTATACCTTTACTTCCCTCGCTCCAATCTTCAGAGATTGGTTCCATTTTTATTTCTGACCATGCCCCGGTCTCAGTTTCTCTCGATTTGTCCCTTGCCACCCCCAAACAAACTAGATGGAGATTTAATAATTCCTTACTATCCGACCAAACTTATATTTTAAATGCTACTTCCTTTATACAAGAATGTTTTCATTTTAACAAATCAAGTGATACCTCTGTACATAACAATTGGGATGCCTTTAAAGCCTCGTTCAGAGCTTTTACTATTGCCTACACTGCTAGAAAGAAAAAGTTATTAAACTCCCAATACCGCTCCTCCCTCAATCATATTAGGACCCTTGAACAATCTTATTATACTTCCAAATCCCATGTTCACCTCCGGGATCTAATCAAGGCTAAATCTGATCTAAACAAATTGGCCACAACTGATGCCTGTAATATTCTACTTAAAATAAAATCCAAATATCATGGGGGTCAAAACAAAGCGGGTAAAATGTTAGCTAATTATTTAAAAGTCAAATCAGAAAGAAAAGCCATTGGCCCTATTCGTAATACTCTTACTAATAATCTACTACACTCTGATTCAGACATCGTTGAGGCATTCCAGACTTATTACCACTCATTATATATGGAAGATACCCATCCCACCGTATTCAATACTCAGTCATTTTTTGATGGTCTCCCCTCTCCTTGCTCTATTCCGAATACTATGGCCCTCCTGGAAAAAGATATAACTCTTCAGGAGATTTTGGATGCAATTAAATTCTTAAAGAGAGCTAAGGCTCCTGGCTTTGATGGTTTCTCTATTGAACCTATATCATCTTTTTCTTCTATTTTTGCTCCACACCTACTTGAACTCTTTACCTCTTTTCTATTGCATTCTAAACCTGAAGGTTCCTTTCTTGATGCCCTCATTGTGAATTCTCCCTAAACCTGATAAAGATCTCTCCCTTCGTCAAAATTATCGCCCAATCTCATTAATTAATTATGACTGCAAAATCTTTGCAAAAATTCTTGCCTCTAGATTGGAAGGGGTTATTCCCTTACTTATTAAATCTGATCAGTCTGGCTTTATTAAGGGTAGGTTCTCCTCAGATAATGCTATAATGTTCTCTAATCTCACCTTGGGGAAAGGTTATCCTGATCCTCTAGCTGCATTATCCCTCAATGCTGAAAAAGCTTATGATCGCATAAATTGGCAATTCATGTTCAAAACTCTTCAGTGGTTCGGTTTCGGCCCCAAATTTATTTCGCTTATCACATTACTGTATTCTGATCCTCGTGCATGTGTATCTGTTAATGGTCTCTTATCCCCTTATTTTAACTTACACAGAGGTACACGGCAAAGTTGTCCCCTCTCTCCTCTTGTATTCCTTTTATGTCTCGAACCCTTTCTTGAACGCATTTGCCATTATCCTTCGATAACTGGTTTCCTTGATAATTCCCATGAAATTAAATTATCTGCTTATGCAGATGATATCCTGATTTACCTTTTGAAACCCTTAACTTCCTTACCCCCTTCTTGCAAGAAATTGATTTATATTCTAAAATATCTGGCTATAAATTACATTTTTCTAAAACTGAAATTTTACCCTTAAATTCAATATGCTACCAATTCATATTCTCTGACACCAACTTTAAATGGTGTCCATCTAAAATTAAATACCTTGGCGTATGGTTTTCCCCTAACATCCCTCAAACTCTTATCTATAACTTTAGTGCTTTGAAAATTAAGATTCAAAACTTACTCTCCTCATGGTCCCCCCTACATTTATCCTGGTGGGGCAGAATGGATACCATTAAAATGATGATTGTACCGCTCATTTTATTCCTGCTTTCCATGTTACCCTTTAAAATCCAGAATTATTATTTTAATCAAATCAATTCAATCTGTACTAAATTTCTCTGGAATAATAAACCTGCTCGTATTGCTTTAACTAAATTAATGAAACCAAAAAACGAAGGGGGTGTATGATTTCCTAATTTTAAGCTATATCACACTGCTTTTTTAATCAGACAAGTGTATGCACTAAACAGACAATTTCACAATGCTCCGATACCTAGTTGGATTAATTTTGAACGCTCTTTATTACATGACTTTTCTTTTTACGACATTTGTTTTATGTCCAATTGCACCTTCATATCTAAGCATCCCATTTTAAAATACTCTCAACACTTGTTACATTTACTGTTTACAGACGGCTCTAACTTTTATCAAGCTTTCCTTGCCTCTTCTATTTGGTACGATAAATTTATTAAGTTTCGCCATAAATCCTTCCACTTCAAACATTGGAAAGAGAAGAATATTCTATATGTCCACCAACTTGTATCCCATAACTCCGTTATACCATTTAATACAATACAAGAATGTTACGACTTATCTTCTTCTTGCTTATCTCAATATTCTCAATCATCACAAGCACTTCAATCATTTCTTTCAACCAAAAACTTCCCTGCTAACAATACTCCATTTATTCCCTTAACTCCTTTACACAACATCTCTCCTGATTCTAATCCTAAAGCTTCATTTTGATACAAACTTTTATCTACTCCTATCTCTGAAAGACCAAAATCCCCAATTGAACTAGATTGGGAACTAGACCTTTCCATCACTCTTTCATCTAAAAAATGGGACACATTATGGCATAAAATTTCTTCCACCTCTAGAGCTGCTACTATTACTCAATCTTTATTTTTTCTATATAATAGAGCTTTTAGGACACCAGTATTTATACATAAATCAACCCCTCTTCCTCTCCACTCTGCTGGTCATGCCTTTCCACCAATGGTACATTATCTCATTTGATATATCATTGCCCTATCATCCTAAAACTTTGGAAGTTCATTTGGGCCAAATGTTCCAAGATTTTTCATTTCTGTATCCCTTTATCAATTCAAAATGTTTGTCTTGGCTCCATGTCTGTTGAGTTTCATGACACAGTGCTGAAGTTGAAATTGTTTGACCTTTTTATTGGTCTTGCATTTAAAGTTATTCTTACTTGTTGGAAAGATAATTCCAGAATATGTATGCTAACATGGTGGAATCTTTTTTGTGACGAACACAGAATTTCTACTGTTTCATCTTCCTCTGTATCTCAAAACTATAAGGGGCCGATTCCGATTCGGGCCGGAAAACATACCGACCGACTCGGTACGGGAATATAGTCCGACAGACACGTACCGGCGCTGCCCGACCTGGGTAGTACGATGAAATGCATGTGAATCACGACCGACTCGTACGGAACACAAGCCGAACGACCGAACCGGACGGAAACAAGCTATCCGGCCGGGAAACCACGCGAATAGAACCGACCGACACGCACCAGGAATGAACCCGAACGAAACGCACCCACGAACTCCGACCCGCGCAGTACGATGCAATGCGTGGAAAACCAGACCGAGTCGCACGGAGCTCAAGCCGTACGACCGACACGCATACAAAAGCCAGCCGAAGGAAGCCAATACTCGGCGACCGACGCGTACGCCGCACAATAAACCTAGCAGAAACACAGCGTAAACGACTCGGAGAAGCTCGCACGAGACAACTGCGGCGTCCTACTCGGTCAGAAGAACGTGTCCTACATGCACAAAAAATACAAAGGAAAAAATACCAAAAAAAGGGCCAAACAAGCAATGACAAAGTCAATAAATACAGGGAAAAAAACATGGAACAAGGACACACCCCCAACTCCACCTATATAAAGGCCACAAATCCCTACCATGATCCTTTGCAAATTCAACTGACCTGCCAGCACAGAACACCATCACACAGCAACCACAGACACACTCACAGCTCATCCATCACACAAGCCACACACCATTAGCACCTCAACAAATAGCACCCTCACATACACCCAGCAAAACCTACACTCACACACCCTCACCTGCACACACACACACATCAATCACCACCACCACCCATCACCATGCCCCCAAAGAAGAATCCAAAGTTCCTAGACAGTGAATTGGAAGACCTGGTAGATGAGATCCTCAGGGTAGAGCCACAGTTGTTTGGTACATTGGTACAACAGACCCCCATGTCGCAGAAAACCAAGATGTGGGAGAGGATCGTCGACAGGGTCAACGCACAATCACCATGTTTGCGCACAAAGGAAGACATCCAGAACAGGTGGTATGATGTGCGCAGGAGGGTCAGGGACCTACTAAAGAAGGATTACATCGTGAGTCAGCGCACTGGCAGTGGCCCTCCTGCCAAACCACTATACCTCAGGCCCTGGGAGGAGAAGGTGCGGGCCATCCTACCACCAGTGAGCGTATATGGACTATCAAACATCCCAGAGCCTGGTGAGTACACAACTAATATACACAATATTGTGTGACAATACACACACATCACTGTCAAGGGGATAGTCAAACCATGCACCCTTAGCAAATCCACAGCAACCAAAAGATACTCACCCCAAGATTTGTCTGTCAGTCAGATAAACACAATACATGCCATCTCATAGTGATATGTAACTGTGTCATGACATGTACAAACCTAACTACAAATACAGCAAGGCAGTGGCACAAATATAACCCCCAAACACAGTCAGATATTTTGCCACCACTAGAACACCACCTCACAGGGAAGCTCACTGAAAGGAAGGAATTCTGTGTATGCTGGTGAAGTCAGTGTAGCCAATAGCATGATGGGAGTTGTAGTCACAGATATTGGTCACCCTCACAATTGGCCCATCAACACCACCCTGAACCATGCTCACATCACAGGGAGTGGAAAAGAAATGACAAGATGGCTGACACTGGGTACTGCTGTGGGGAGCACAAGGCCCTGCTGGAAACTGGGCACCAACAAACAGCAGGACACCACTGTCAGCCATCTTGCCATTGCTGTCACACTCACACACAGTGAAGTCCACTCAAAAGGAAGGAAGAATGGGCATGCTGGGAAGGGGGGTGTAAGCAATAGCATGATGGGAGTTGTAGGCACATATATTGCTCACCCTCACAATTGGCCCATCAACACCACCCTGAACCATGCTCACATCACAGGGAGTGGAAAACAACTGACAAGATGGCTGACACTGGGTACTGCTGAGGGGAGCACAAGGCCCTGCTGGGAACTGTGCAACAACCAACAGCAGGACACCACTGGCTGACATCCTGAAAGCCAACTTGCACTCCCTGCAATGGAAGCACGTTCCATGGTGGGATATCTGGCTGGGTGGGAAGGAGGACTGACAGCTCTGATCATAGTTACAAGCAGCTTTTCTCACACACACCCTCAACACAAACTCCACACAACTCACCTGGGAGAATGCAATGCCTCACACTCTAATTAAATATCCCACAAAGAACCACCACCCTGGGTTATGCTGTGTGAAGCACAGGGACACTCTTGGGACTTGTAGCCAAACAAACGCCAGAACAACATTGTCAGCCATCCTGTCAGCACAGGCACACTACCCCACAGGGAAGCAGAGTCAAAAGGAAGGAAGCATGGGCATGCTGGGAAGGGGGGGGGTGTAGGCAATAGCATGATGGGAGTGGTAGTCACAGCTCAACATCCCCCACCCACATGGCCCAGCAAGCTCACACTGAAGCATGCACACCTCACAGGGAGTGAAAAGCCACTTCAAAGATGTCTGACACTGGCCTCAGCTGTGGGGAGCACAAGGCCCTGCTGGGAACTGTGCACCAACAAACAGCAGGACACCACTGTCAGCCATCTTGCCATTGCTGTCACACTCACACACAGTGAAGTCCACTCAAAAGGAAGGGAGTATGGGCATGCTGGGAAGGGGGGTGTAGGCAATAGCATGATGGGAGTTGTAGTCACAGATATTGGTCACCCTCACAATTGGCCCATCAACACCACTCTGAACCATGCTCACATCACAGGGAGTGGAAAACAACTGACAAGATGGCTGACACTGGGTACTGCTGTGGGGAGCACAAGGCCCTGCTGGGAACTGTGCACCAACAAACAACAGGACGACACTGTCAGCCAACTTGCCATTGCTGTCACACTCACACACAGTGAAGTCCACTCAAAAGGAAGGAAGTATGGGCATGCTGGGAAGGGGGGTGTAGGCAATAGCATGATGGGAGTTGTAGTCACAGATATTGCTCACCCTCACAATTGGCCCATCAACACCACTCTGAACCATGCTCACATCACAGGGAGTGGAAAACAACTGACAAGATGGCTGACACTGGGCACTGCTGTGGGGAGCACAAGCCCCTGCTGGGAACTGGGCACCAACCAACAGCAGGACACCACTGACTGACATCCTGAAAGCCAACTAGCACTCCCTGCAATGGAAGCACGTTCCATGGTGGGATATCTGGCTGGGTGGGAAGGAGGACTGACAGCTCTGACCATAGTTACAACCAGCTTTTCTTACACACCCCTTAACACAAACTCCACACAACTCACCTGGGAGAATGCAATGCCTCACACTCAAATTAAATATCTCACAAAGAACCACCACCCTGGGTTATGCTGTGTAAAGCACAGGGACACTCTTGGGACTTGTAGACAAACAAAAGCCAGGACAACACTGTCAGCCATCCTGTCAGCACAGGCACACTACCCCACAGGGAAGCAGAGTCAAAAGGAAGGAAGTATGGGCATGCTGGGAAGGGGGGATGTAGGCAATAGCATGATGGGAGTGGTAGTGACAGCTCAACATCCCCCACCCACATGGCCCAGCAAGCTCACACTGAAGCATGCACACCTCACAGGGAGTGAAAAGCCACTTCAAAGATGTCTGACACTGGCCTCAGCTGTGGGGAGCACAAGGCCCTGCTGGGAACTGTGCAACAACCAACAGCAGGACACCACTGACTGACATCCTGAGAGTCAACCTGCACACACTGCAAGGGTGGCATGCTTCATGGTGCTATAACTGGGCTGGGGGGCAGAAGGAGGTCCGGATGTCCACCAAATACCACCAATGCTGGCCATGCACACACCTCAACATTCACATTGAAAAGCTTCAGGTTGGCAGGACAATGTGCTACACCAATATCAACCTCTGACTGTGACAACTGAGGACAATGCAATGTACAGGCCCGCATCCAGAGGTACAGTCACAACTGTCAGGTGTGTGAACCATTGATGCCCGTAGAAACATAACATACATTGTGTGTCTCTTCCAAAAACAGGTGATGATGGGGACACAGCAGCAGACGATGCGGAGTCCCTGTCCCAGGCTCCGGGGGACACTGAGCTCACTGGTGTGGAACAGCCTCTGCACTCCTCGGATGGCGAAGACCTACCTGGCCCCTCCGGTGTGAGTCATCATGCAGCACCAGCAGGACCATCATCTGCACCCCCTGCACCCACCCCTCCAACAACTGCCAACACACAGACCACCCCTGCCAACACGGACAGACCAAGGACCACCGATGACAACAGCACAGGGACCCCGGCCCAACGTGGAGCAATGGACAACGAACCCAGTAACAACCCCCAAGTGGGCCTACGGTCACCTGTGTGTGCCACCACAGGTCCCGCACGTGTCGCCAGGGGTGGTAGACATAGGTCGCTGTTTGCAGAGGGGTCTGGACTGCATGATGACCCACAACTGGCACGCATTGCTGAGGTGTACCAGAATAGCACCAGAGAGGTCAGCCAGGTAGTGGGGATCCTCAAGGACATTCAACAGCAGCAGGCTGCCCATCATGCCCGCTTGGACTCACACATGTCCCGTGTGGAGACACACATGTCCCGTGTGGAGACACACATGTCTGGCATGGAGTCCAAGTGGGACACATTGGAAGAACTGACAGCGGTGCATAGGGACATATTGACATGCCTCCGCCAGATTAGCACCAACATGGCCACACCTCCCTGTGTGCCCACAACATCTGGTGCTGCAACAACTGCAACTGCCACAGGGAGGGAGGATGACTCTGGTGGAGAGTCCTCTGCACCGCAGCAGCCTGCACGTGAGTGTCCCCCCCGAAAGAAGAGGGGTCGTGCGAGGAAGGAAAACTGAGAGGCCGATGGCCATGTACATCCCCCAGGAACCCAACACCTGTTCTGGAAATTCTCCTTTGTGTGCAAACTGTTCACCCTGTCGAATGCAACACAACTCTCCCACATGACACGGGGAGCTTAAGTTGGCCCAATGTATCAGATGACTGTGGACTTTACTCAGGACATTTCTGCTACCAAGACTTCCAACTCATCTGGGAACTTTGGATTCCAATCCCAATGTACAGCACCCACCATCCTGTGCACTATCCTCACACATGTATGGAAATAAACTCACTAATACACCATACTTGCCTCTGTTATGATTCCAACGTGGTTTCTGTCATGGAGATGGTGATCTGCTAAATGACACTGTGCATGCTAACTGCTACAGCAAGTTCAACACCGTCATGTGAGTCATGGCGACGTGACACATATGAGGGAGACACACCACTAGGGCTACACAACACATACACACCAGGGCCATCAGACTCATCGCCTACACTGATGTTGCCAGGAAATACAGTGGAATGCACAGACACCACACCTATTCACAGTCTGTGTTAACTAGCCCACAGGTGCAGTAAGCACATGTCAGTCAGATGTGTGACCACAGAAAACGCACATCCCAAAGTGAAGCACAGGTTAACTACACATTTGCAACATGTTGTTTCCACTACAGATGCAAGGTAATCCTACGTGGCAGTGGCCACACAGTCAACAAGTGTAGAAGAAATAAAGTCCAGGGGTGTGTGGCACATCACCTGTAGGGAAACGACTGCTTCCACCCTGGAAGTTGAATCAATGTGTCGGGGGATCACAGTTCACCAAACAACTCAGAAAGTACCCTGTGAAGGACAGACATGACACACAGTCAAAAGCACTGAAGAACAGGACAGAACTGCAATACTCATGGCCAATACATGTCACAAGATACTCACAGAAAACCAAGTTAGCATGTCAACACTGTTGGTGAGTACAGACTACCTATAAGGACACATCGCTGCACGCTTCCAGTCAAACAGCACCAGAGCACCACCAACACATATCACGCAAACTCACATCATTGGCACGACAACTCTCTGGATACTCACATTCAGCTGAAGAAGTTGGTGATGAGCTGTGTGCGGACATCACCATCATCATCATCATCATCACTGGCATCGTGGCCCAGGCCAGGATCCTCCACAGGTGGCGGATGTTGGCCATCGTCATCCAGGATGGGAGGCAACTCCTTCCGCACTGCCAGGTTGTGTAGCATGCAGCAGACGATGACATTCTTGCACACCTTTGCTGGGGCATATGGGAGGGCCCCTCCTGTCTTGTCCAGGCAGCGGAAGCGGCTCTTCAGGAGACCAAATATCCGCTCGATCACTCTCCTGGTCCGACCATGTCCCTCATTGTAGCGCATCTGGGCTGGTGTCACAGGGTTCCTGAGGGGTGTCAGCAACCACGGCATGTTGGGGTATCCGGAGTCACCTACAGACAGACAATTGCACATTAGCTGAGTTGGAAAAGAGGGCGGAATACAACATAGCAGAACACACACAATGGTACAAAGTCAGTACACACCGACAAGCCAGGCACGCTGGTTCTGCATCTGTGACATCATCCTCGGGATTCGACTACTCTTCATCACGTAGGCATCGTGTGCCGAACCAGGGAAACGGGCACACACATGTGAGATGCTCATATCTGCAAGACATACCACCAGAGCATTGATCGAATGATAATGTTTCCTGTTCCTGTATGCCGGCTCATGTGCCTGTGGTGGTACCAAAGCCACATGTGTCCCATCAATGGAGCCAATGACATGTGGCATCCTCCCCAGGGCATAGAAGTCACTCTTGACGTCAGTGAGTTGTTGACGTTTAGGGAAATAGATGTACTGGTTCAGGCATCTCAACATTGCCTCCAAAACATTGCGTAGCACACGGCTGAACATAGTCTGTGACATCCCACCAGCAGTCGCCACAGTGTGTTGAAAGGTACCGGTGGCAAAGAAGTGTAGGGCTGCCATCACCTTCACCTTGGGGGTCAGCGCTGTAGGGTACGGCCGGCCAGGTTGCAAATGTGGGGCCAAGCGCACTGCCAAATCCTCAATCAGCTGCCTGGTGAAGCGGTACAGTCGGATGCTGTCACGTTCCACCATCATTGCTAGGTCAGGGAATGGTCTATGGACAGCTGGTGCCCTGCAGTACATAGGTGAAGAAAGAAAGATTGTCAGTCACCCCACATATGTGCCATTCACCATACTCAATATCAGATGATACATCATTACGAGACACAAGTACTTGATGTGTGTGCCGTTCTGTATGGACATATATGGCACCTACATGGCCATCATCTAACATCTCAGTTCAACATGTGTTGACAACAGGTTCCAGGTTGTGCTATGGGAAACCATTAGGCTGTGTCACAGTACCCATTTACTGCTGTCACGTTCCAAACACACACCACAGTGACATGTCTGGACAGATGCGCCACAGGCATCACAGCTCATTGACAGGTAGATTCCCAGGGACCCTGTCTTGCCACATGGACACTGGCATGACATGGCGTATCATGTACACGTCAGAAAAACAAACATGACTCCCACAGGTAGTGGCCCCTGTTGCCTCCGCAGGACAGACATGGACGTCTGTGACACACACACGCACAACATCAAAGTCCATGCACAAACAACGTGGATGTGGAGACTGTCTCCCATTGAGCACATGGAATCAGAGACATCGGAAACACAACATGCACACAGACTGTGGAGGGCCATCACCATTGTGGCAATGGGTCACCCTGTGACGTACATAGCTTCCCACATGGGACTCTGGGGGTATGTGACATGTCATACACATACACAACCTGGAAATGTGACCATGCCACATGCTCTGAAATGAACAGTTGCACATCACAGTGGTCATGTGCACAACACACAAAGGATCCTGTCCCCATGAACACGTGCACAGCCTGGGAGTGGCTGCCTCCAAGTGCCACCCCAAAAACCACATGTTGACCCCCATACACAGAAAAGGTAATGCAGCCTTACATGCCTTAGGATACAGTGTGGACAGGCTGTGGTGTTGTAGGTGTGCCCCTGAGTCCCTGGCAAGTATATGTGGCTGGCATACGTTCACCAGTGACAAGCATGGTGACATATGTGTACAGGGACGCGTCGTACAGCAATGGACCGATTGGTGTGCACGCACTGGCCATTGAATCTGTTGTTTCCCGGAATACGCGTTGTACAGCAATGGACCGATCGGTGTGCACGCACTGGCCATTGCATATGATGTGAGCGGGTACGCGTTGTACAGCAATGGACCGATCGGTGTGCACGCACTGGCCATTGAATCTGTTGTGAGCGGGTACGCGTTGTACAGCAATGGACCGATCGGTGCGCACGCACTGGCCATTGCATATGATGTGAGCGGGTACGCGTTGTACAGCAATGGACCGATCGGTGTGCACGCACTGGCCATTGAATCTGTTGTGAGCGGGTACGCGTTGTACAGCAATGGACCGATCGGTGTGCACGCACTGGCCATTGAATCTGTTGTGAGCGGGTACGCGTTGTACAGCAATGGACCGATCAGTGCGCACGCACTGGCCATTGAATCTGTTGTTTCCCGGAATACACGTTGTACAGCAATGGACCGATCGGTGTGCACGCACTGGCCATTGCATATGATGTGAGCGGGTACGCGATGTACAGCAATGGACCGATCGGTGTGCACGCACTGGCTATTGCATATGATGTGAGCGGGTACGAGTTGTACAGCAATGGACCGATCGGTGCGCACGCACTGGCCATTGAATCTGTTGTTTCCCGGAATATGCGTTGTACAGCAATGGACCGATCGGTGTGCACGCACTGGCCATTGCATATGATGTGAGCGGGTACGCGTTGTACAGCAATGGACCGATTGGTGTGCACGCACTGGCCATTGAATCTGTTGTGAGCGGGTACGCGTTGTACAGCAATGGACCGATCGGTGCGCACGCACTGGCCATTGCATATGATGTGAGCGGGTACGCGTTGTACAGCAATGGACCGATCGGTGTGCACGCACTGGCCATTGAATCTGTTGTGAGCGGGTACGCGTTGTACAGCAATGGACCGATCGGTGTGCACGCACTGGCCATTGAATCTGTTGTGAGCGGGTACGCGTTGTACAGCAATGGACCGATCGGTGTGCACCCACTGGCCATTGCATATGATGTGAGCGAGACGCGTTGTACAGCAATGGACCGATCGGTGCGCACGCACTGGCCATTGAATCTGTTGTTTCCCGGAATACGCGTTGTACAGCAATGGACCGATCGGTGTGCACGCACTGGCCATTGCATCTGTTGTGAGCGGGTACGCGTTGTACAGCAATGGACCGATCGGTGTGCACGCACTGGCCATTGAATCTGTTGTGAGCGGGTACGCGTTGTACAGCAATGGACCGATCGGTGTGCACGCACTGGCCATTGAATCTGTTGTGAGCGTGTACGTGTTGTACAGCAATGGACCGATCGGTGTGCACGCGCTGGCCATTGAATTTGTTGTGAGCGGGTACGCGTTGTTTCCCGGAATACGCGTTGTACAGCAATGGACCGATCGGTGTGCACGCACTGGCCATTGAATCTGTTGTGAGCGGGTACGCGTTGTACAGCAATGGACCGATCGGTGTGCACGCATTGGACATTGCATTTGATGTGAGCGTGTACGCGTTATTTTTTGAAATACGCGTTGTACAGCAATGGTCCGGACGGTGCGCATGCATTGGCTAGGGCCTGGCATGGCAACGGATGCGTTTTCGAAGCTGTAACGAGTCTGATGCAGTGAATTCAGTTGGCCAGCCACAACAATGTTGCAAATTCATGGGTGTCATGAAGTTTAACTTTTGAAGGATGCTGTGGGCGTGTATAAGTGGTGCAATTCCATGGATTGGCCAGATTCAGAAGATGCAAATGACTTGGACCTATCACTTTGGACACATGGGACAGTATCTGCCTCTGCAGCACACATATAATGCTGGCTGTTCCCCTGAGAGCTCACTTGTCTGCACTACATGCTCCAGGACGACATCTGCCACCAACACTGCTGCTGTCTCTGCATCCTCTGGCTACTGCAATGGCACGTACTGTGGAGAGAGCCCCAGCCTTCAGCCTTGAGGAGAACCAGGCCCTGCTGGACAGCCTCCTTCCACAGTACAGCAAGCTGTATGGGAAACCAGGGGAGCAGGTGAGCGTGCTGTCCATTGCCTTACTAATTGTGCATGTTGTCTGACTAGCAAGACTTCCAGTGTGCACAGCACTGGCTAGCATGCTCACTGAGTAGTTCTCACCCCCCAAAGTGTGTAGTTACATGCACTGAACAGGTACAGTGCAGTAACAGTGCATTCCAACAAGGTTTTACTTCCCAGACAATGATACCATGTAGTAACTGCTGGCAAACTGTTCATAGCCATCGTTGCACTGCCTGTGTACATCATATGCCCCTGTGATTGAGACATGTATATCCAACTGTGTGATGCACGTATATGTTGCATGTGTAGTAATGGCATTTTCACTTTGTCATCCTCACAGGTTGATGCCCACCAGAAGCAGGAAATCTGGCTGACCATCGCCCGGGCAGTAAGATCCGTGGGGGTCTACAAGCGCCGGATCCGCAACTGCCAGAAGAGGTGGCAGGACCTTCGGGGCTGGACCCAGAGGATCGCAAGGGTCCAGCTGAAGCTGTCACCTCCTCGCAGGAGGGGCGGATACCAGACCCTGACCCCCCACATGCTCAGGATCCTGGCGGTGGTCTTCCCTGACCTGGATGGGCAGCTGAAGGCCAGACAGCAGCAAGGAGGGGGTGAGTCCATGACTGCACTGTGGACTTTGTCTGACATGCTGGTTAAACTTCCACAGTACATCAGTCTTGTGGTCCAGGGACCATGTCCCTCAATTGTGACATGCCCACTCCTCATCTGATACGCATATGTGTGGCCCTTACAGTCAGGAAATTGTGTCACTTGGGTACTGTGTCCTTGCATTTTGCTTCGCTCACAGTGGGGGACAGCATTTGTTCCCGTGACTTTGTTGTGGGATTCATGGGTTGGTCAATTGCTTACACAATGCCTAAGTTCTGACATGTGATCTTGGTGTAACTTTGATATGTGGTCCACTTGCTGATCTGAATCATCACATGTCCCTGGGGTATTTGGCACACCCCCATGCTGCGGGTGGGAACAATGTTTGGGCCTCAGGAGTATGTATATCAAGTGTGTCACACATGCTTAGCCACCTGCCTACTGTCCAGGGCTCATCCCTCTTTCAGGTGGAGCAGGATTGTCATGCCTACTCCAGGGCATACAATACACTCTGTACTCCCACTCCCGTGTATCAGCTGACATGTTGTGATCAGTGAAATGTTCCCTCAGGTGTCTGCCTCTGTGTCATTGTGCTGTGGCTTCGTTGTCAGGACTACTGGGATGTTTATCGTTTAGGGCTCAGCATGCCATCTGAGATGTGACCATGAGAGACGATACTTCTGTGACTTATAGGTGTTTGATCACTTGACTGTGCACACAGGTGTATGCGACTGTGAACTTCAGGCAGCTGTTTTTCATTCACAGCAGACTGTGAGGTGCTCAGGTTCATAGAGTTGTGTTTCATGTCTCCCATATGTCCAATTGGCATGACGTGGACAAATAAGAGTACAGATGATGTGGTTTGTGGGGGATGGACATGTGCACTTGTCAGCTACATAACTTGCATTCCCCATTACCTAGGATTGTGACACAGTGCAGACTGTTGTTGGCTGGCTGCCATGCCCATGTGACTGGAGACAGTGATGTATGACTTTGCAGGCATGCCTGTGCCATGGCATTTAACTTCCTAAGAGTGATCCTGCAGGGGAGTGACATGTGCAACATGCACCCCATTGTGGCATTGACTATCCGGACATGGGTGCATCATGGTGTCTGGTGCTGGTATGCATCACATGCATTTCTAATTAGACTCTGGCCATCCCTTTATCCGGACACCTGTACTAACTCAGTGGCAAGAGATGTGATGTGTGCATGTTCACATACTTCACCGTGTTCTCTGCAATGTCCAACAACTGTGTACGTGGTGCATGTGTCCACACTGGGGTATTACCATCCAACAGGCACCAGACAGATGGGTGCAAGGGCAGGAGGGGTGTGAGTGCCATGGTTGACCATCATACTGACTATTGGCTTCTCCTAATCTGTGTGAGGACTTTTGGCAATGTTCAACTGAGGATGCCAGGGCTTGCTCTGTAATGTGCTGTACTTACTGTTGTGTGTGCGGTCAGTGCAGGTGACTGATGTTTGTCTGTTTCCCTAATTGTTTGCAGATACATCCACGGCCACAGGAGGGGACAGCTCCATGGACCAGGATGAGCTGCAGAGCCAGACTGGGTCAGCAGCCGATGAGTGGTCGGAGGGACCCAGTGGCACGGAGGGCGAGGGGAGCCACACCGAGGAGTCCTCAGCACCATCCACCTCAGCTGAGGACCACAGCAGCTCGGAGGATGACTCCCTTGTGGAGGCGGGTGTCAGCAGCCACCACACCCCAGCTAGTATGTCTGGCCCCGCCACCACCACCGCCCTCCCATTGGCTCCCATTCCAGAGGTCCGTGGAGGCTCCCATGTTCGGGAGCGTGTCTCCTTCGTGCCAGGCACCGCACCCCCTGCCCCTGTGTCCCCTGCTGCCCTGAGTGAGGAGTCTGTGTACCTACTTCGGCAGCTCCATGTAGGGCAGACAGCAATGCTGAGTGTCCTCCATGCACACACCACTCTGTTGACACAGCTGGTGTCGTTCTTGGAGGGCATCTCGACGGGCATGTCTGCCCTACAGAGGAGCAATAGGTCCATGGACTCCTCCCTGACGGCAGCAGTGTCCCTCCTCCAACAGTCCATCACCCCTCCTACCTCTGCCCCATCCACACTTCCTGGCACCCTACCTGTCCCAAGCACATGCACACCTGCACAATAACCCAAACACACAGACACAAGCAGCACAGAAGCACACAAAACAAGGTCAAAACATGCCCACAAGCATCCTCAGGGGACTGATACCAGACCCACAGGGGATGGGGAACAGACACACACACAGGCATCCACAGTCACTCCGCAGTCCTCAAAATCCTCTCCCTCCAAGACCCCTTCCCTTGCCTCACCTGCAACCCCACCTACAAAGCAGCTCTTCCTCTGTGACCTCGGCCTCTTTCCCTCCGATCCCGCTGATCCAGCATACAGGGGGAAGTGGAAGTCCACCCACACAGAGGGGAGTGCCCCTCGCCCCCGGACACCCTCCCCCAGGTGCAGACAGACTGAGGCCCCCACCCGCAAGTCCCCCCGGGCCCGGAAGAGAAAGACCCCGCCACCGCCCTGCAGCTCAACCACACAGTCTCCTTCCTCCATCCCTCAGGCACCCACAACACAGGTTCCCCCACCACACCCTGCCCCAGGTTCCCCCACCCACAGATACACCATCCCCAAAATGATGCGGCCTTCTCCCCCTACCACTTGCTCTTCCAGCCCCACACCCCCCGCTGCACATGTTTGTGCCACTGGTGTGGAGACCGTGTCCTCCCCCTCTGTCCTGCCCACCTTACCTGAACCCCATTCTACTCCCCGGAGATGGGCACTGCAGTGGAGTCCACTACCACCCCGTCTGACTTGGGCACTGCAGTGGGGAACCTGTCCACTCCATCTGGCCAGCCCACTGGAGTTGTGCTGGCACTCACACCATCTGACTCATGCCCCCCAGTTGTGCCGGCACACACCATGTCAGACACCTCCACTGCAGTTGTCAGTGACTCTCCACCACCAGCCACCCCTTCCCTGCCTCCTTCTGGTGAGCCCTGATCCTGTCCCTGCGGTGCCTGGCCTGACCCCCCGTATGCCCCTCCGAGGGGCGTGTCCCTGGTTAGTAGCAGTGCAGGAAAGCAAAGGGTGACATCTGCCACTGTCACCCTGTTTGGACTTTCGTCATGGACTGGCCATTGGCCTTTGGGTTTTGTCCCGGACTTTCTATTTTGAAATAACATATGCTGAATAAAGCTCCTTTCAGTTCTCCAGTGGTTTTGCTTCAGATGTACATGATGTTGAGGATGCTAAACATGCCCTTGCTGCAGTGATGGTGATTTTTGCTATCAGGTAAATGAAGTGTTACTGTGCAGGACCCCATGTGGTCCAGGGTGAATGTGTCCTATCCTGGTGTGTAGCCATGTCATCCTTTGCAGCAATATGAGGGTGTCATGTTTTTCATATTTGCCAATGGGATTCCCTACATGTTTTTGCAATATCACATCTGTGGCTTACACCCCTGCACATCTGTTGTGCTTGCCATTGTTCAATTTGTCTATTTCCCTGACCGTGTGCCCATCTCCACTGGACATGCAAGTTTGGGCATCAATGGGGAAGGACTCATCTGTGGTATCAGTGCAACTTGCTTTACATGTGTAATTGATCGGTGCAGATGATTTCGGTGACACTGCCATGACCAGGCTGATGTGACGAGAGCCTTCATTTTGTGCTAATTGTTGACTGAGTGACCAAGTGTTCTGCTGACATGATTGAGCCTTGCAGAGACAACGTATGGCACAGCTTTCCGTACACAGCAGTGGAGTCCCCTCATGGCAGTGTGTAATTCCGTGACATTGCCTGAGCCCAAGGTGTGTGTTGTGTGAGCATGTCTGTGTGTGTTCACTTCCATTTTGCTACGCAGGCTGGGGTCCCTAGTGATGTTCCTGTTTGTGATGCTTGCTGAGTTGAGCAATGTTCCCCCCAAATCTTCGCCCTGGGTTCTCTGTGATGTGGGTGCATGGCACATTACTGGTGATCAGGTGTCATCCATAGGTGTGTTTGCTGTCAGGGCTGAGTTTGTGGGCAAACTCAGATGAGACACAGTCAGGATTCCCCTTGGCACTTGTTGGTTACACAAGTCATGTAATTTACAGTTTGTGTTAGCTTTCAGTGATTGTGACACGTTGTGTGTGTGACTGCTGCCACTCCTCAGGGTCAGAGCTGCAATGTTGGAAGTTGTCTATGTGTGTTCTTTGTGGGTGACCTTGGCTTCTTCATTGGTGTGTGACTGTGGCCGGGATCCCATTGGTTGGTGTGGATTTGACGTCATGCCCATGTACAGCGTACTATGCAGTGTGTCAGACATTCACAAGTCTTGTTGACTGGCCATGTGTGATGGGTATCTCCACCTTAGTTCCCCCCACCACCCCTGGGATTGTCATGGGTGCATGTGCAATGTCACCAGTCCATGTGAGCTTCACTGCTGCACATTGGTGGAGGTCAAGGTGTGTGGTGTTGAGTGTGTGCAAATGAGAGTTGTTGCACGGCTAGACCCCTACCTCCATGTTGGCCTTGGCTGACAGGCCATGCTGATTGATTTGTGCTTGTGTAGGTGTGATGGTAGTTAGTTGCTCAGGACACATGACTGTGTCCTTGACGTACCACGCCACAGCCACATCACCCCCCACTTGAGGAACCTGCACTGGCTCCCCGTCGACAGGAGGATCACCTTCAAACTCCTCATCCACGCACACAAGGCACTCCACAAAACTGGCCCAGCCTACCTCAACAGACGACTCTTCTTCTACGTCCCCAACCGCCAGCTCCGCTCCGCCGACCTCTCCCTCGCCACCGTCCCTCGAATTCGAAGAACAACCACCGGCAGCAGATCCTTCTCACACCTCGCCGCCAAGACCTGGAACACCCTTCCACTAAGCCTATGACAGACCCAAGACCTGCTGACCTTCAGGAGGCTACTCAAGACCTGGCTGTTCGACCAGTAGCAGCATCCCCCCTTCCCTCTCCCCAGCGCCTTGAGACCCTCGCGGGTAAGTAGTGCGCTGTACAAATTCTGTGATTGATTGATTGATTGTGTACGACATCTACCTTTGTCATCACAGTGGGATTATCATGCAGGCCAGTGTCACCACAATGTGGGGTCCCTGGGGGTAGTGCTGTGGTGGGTCTGTCTCTTGCTGTGTTAGTTGCTGTTCCTACAAGCTTGTGTGACATTTGTAATTTGGGCTCCCTCTCATCTAACAATGCCTGATTGCCCACATAGGGGAATCCGATCCATGAGTTACTTTTGTGTGGCACTGTATTGACATCTGTGTAATAGGGATTCAGGCCTCCTCATGTGTTGTGTGGTTGCCTGGGGACACTGGCACACCGCCCCCATCAACTGTTGTGTTTGATATGCAGTGTGAGTCTGCCTGTTTGTGTTTGTGCACTTGCACCACTGCATTGGCATTTCTTTAGTGTGCCATTGGCTGTATGTTGTTTGGTGGGTTTCCCCTGCTGTCCCTGGGACTCCAAGGTCATCAGTCAGCACAATGATCATGGTTTGTATGTCCTATTGCTGCCATGGAATGGTATTTGTTCACCTGACATCTACAGTCTCCACAGGATATCTACATTTGTGTGTCCATTGGTGCAGATATGTGGGTCTGCATTATGATGGTCACTTCTGTCATTGTGTTATTCGTGAATGTTGACAATGTGAGCCCCCATGGGTGATGTTTGTCTGCACATGGCCAAAGCGATGTTTCATTGGCACTGCACTGTTTGCCTCACCCAATCTATGTTGCTATGGGACACAAGCACTACTATGCCACTGATGTGTTTGTTGTTGTGTGACCAGGAATCATCCATGCAGTTTGGCATTTGCAGCTTTTCCCATGACAACACTTAGATTTTGGTCACTGTGGTGATGGGGCTTTAGACCCCATTGCCACAATGTTCAAAATGTGCTTCAGCTATGGACCCCACACTTGCCTTTTGGTCACTGTGGTGATGGGGCTTTAGACCCCATTGCCACAATGTTCGAAATGTGCTTCAGCTATGGACCCCACACTTGCCTTTTGGTCACTGTGGTGATGGGGCTTTAGACCCCATTGCCACAATGTTCGAAATGTGCTTCAGCTATGGACCCCACACTTACATTTTGGTCACTGTGGTGATGGGGCTTTAGACCCCATTGCCACAATGTTCGAAATGTGCTTCAGCTATGGACCCCACACTTGCCTTTTGGTCACTGTGGTGATGGGGCTTTAGACCCCATTGCCACAATGTTCGAAATGTGCTTCAGCTATGGACCCCACACTTGCCTTTTGGTCACTGTGGTGATGGGGCTTTAGACCCCATTGCCACAATGTTCGAAATGTGCTTCAGCTATGGACCCTACACTTACATTTTGGTCACTGTGGTGATGGGGCTTTAGACCCCATTGCCACACTGTTCGAAATGTGCTTCAGCTATGGACCCCACACTTACCTTTTGGTCACTGTGATGATGGGGGTTTAGACCCCATTCCCACAGTGGTCATGGTCTGCTTGCATTGTGGAGGCCACACACATTTATGTGTGACACATGTGATAGGGGGTCACATTGTATATTCAATGTCATGTTCAGTGTTGTAGGCATTTGACACAGACTACACACGCTTGTCATGGTGTTGGGGGGGGATGTATTTTTCAGACATTCCTTATGTTGGAGTATGCTGGTTGTGTCATGCATTACCTGTCCTATGAGTAGGGGTTGTGTGGGTGGTAGGCATCCAGGCCCCCCTGAGTAGGGGTGGTGGTAGTGGTAGGCATCCATCCTCCTATGAGTGGGGATGGTAGTAGTGACAGGCATCCAGGCCCCCCTGAGTAGGGTTGGTGGTAGTGGTAGGCATCCATCCCCCTATGAGTGGGAATGGTAGTAGTGGCAGGCATCCATCCCCCTATGAGTGGGGATGGTAGTAGTGGCATGCATCCAGGCCCCCCTGAGTAGGGGTGGTGGTAGTGGCAGGCATCCAGGCCCCCCTGAGTAGGGGTGGTGGTAGTGGTAAGCATCCATCCCCCTATGAGTGGGGATGGTAGTAGTGGCAGGCATCCATCCCCCTATGAGTGGGGATGGTATTAGTGGTAGGCATCCATCCCCCTATGGGTGGGGAGGGTAGTAGTGACAGGCATCCAGGCCCCCCTGAGTAGGGGTGGTGGTAGTGGTAGGCATCCATCCCCCTATGAGTGGGGATGGTAGTAGTGGCAGGCATCCATCCCCCTATGAGTGGGGATGGTAGTAGTGGCAGGCATCTATCCCCCTATGAGTGGGGATGGTATTAGTGGTAGGCATCCATCCCCCTATGGGTGGGGAGGGTAGTAGTGACAGGCATCCATCCCCCTATGAGTGGGGATGGTATTAGTGGTAGGCATACATCCCCCTATGAGTGGGGAGGGTAGTAGTGACAGGCAACCAGGCCCACCTGAGTAGGGGTGGTGGTAGTGGTAGGCATCCATCCCCCTATGAGTGGGGATGGTAGTAGTGGCAGGCATCCGTACCCCTATGAGTGGGGATGGTATTAGTGGTAGGCATCCATCCCCCTATGGGTGGGGAGGGTAGTAGTGACAGGCATCCAGGCCCCCCTGAGTAGGGGTGGTGGTAGTGGTAGGCATCCATCCCCCTATGAGTGGGGATGGTAGTAGTGGCAGGCATCCATCCCCCTATGAGTGGGGATGGTAGTAGTGGCAGGCATCCATCCCCCTATGAGTGGGGATGGTATTAGTGGTAGGCATCCATCCCCCTATGGGTGGGGAGGGTAGTAGTGACAGGCATCCATCCCCCTATGAGTGGGGATGGTGGTAGTGGCAGGCATCCATCCCCCTAAGAGTGGGGATGGTAGTAGTGGCAGGCATCCAGGCCCCCCTGAGTAGGGGTGGTGGTAGTGGCAGGCATCCATCCCCCTATGAGTGGGGAGGGTAGTAGTGACAGGCAACCAGGCCCCCATGAGTAGGGGTGGTGGTAGTGGCAGGCATTCATCCCCCTATGAGTGGGGATGGTAGTAGTGGCAGGCATCCATCCCCCTATGAGTGGGGATGGTAGTAGTGGCAGGCATCCAGGCCCCCCTGAGTAGGGGTGGTGGTAGTGGCAGGCATCCATCCCCCTATGAGTGGGGAGGGTAGTAGTGACAGGCATCCAGGCCCCCATGAGTAGGGGTGGTGGTAGTGGCAGGCATCCATCCCCCTATGAGTGGCGATGGTAGTAGTGGCAGGCATCCATCCCCCTATGAGTGGGGATGGTAGTAGTGGCAGGCATCCATCCCCCTATGAGTGGGGATGGTATTAGTGGTAGGCATCCATCCCCCTATGGGTGGGGAGGATAGTAGTGACAGGCATCCAGGCCCCCCTGAGTAGGGGTGGTGGTAGTGGCAGGCATCCATCCCCCTATGAGTGGGAAGGGTAGTAGTGACAGGCATCCAGGCCCCCATGGGTAGGAGTGGTGGTAGTGGTAGGCATCCAGGCCCCCCTGAGTAGGGGTGGTGGTAGTGGCAGGCATCCATCCCCCTATGAGTGGGGATGGTAGTAGTGGTAGGCATCCATCCCCCTATGGGTGGGGAGGGTAGTAGTGACAGGCATCCAGGCCCCTATGAGTAGGGGTGGTGGTAGTGGTAGGCATCCACTCCCCTATGAGTGGGGATGGTAGTAGTGGCAGGCATCCATCCCCCTATGAGTGGGGATGGTAGTAGTGGCAGGCATCCAGGCCCCCCTGAGTAGGGGTGGTGGTAGTGGCAAGCATCCAGGCCCCCATGAGTAGGGGTGGTGGTAGTGGCAGGCATCCAGGCCCCCATGAGTAGGGGTGGTGTTAGTGGGTGGGCATCCATCCCCCTATGAGTGGGGATGGTAGTAGTGACAGGCATCCAGGCCCCCATGAGTGGGGGTGGGGGTAGTGGTAGGCATCCATCCCCCTATGAGTGGGGATGGTAGTAGTGACAGGCATCCAGGCCCCCCTGAGTAGGGGTGGTGTTAGTGGTAGGCATCCATCCCCCTATGAGTGGGGATGGTAGTAGTGACAGGCATCCAGGCCCCCCTGAGTGGGGATGGTAGTAGTGGTAGGCATCCATCACCCTATGGGTGTGTATGGCATTGGTGATAGCCATCCCGCCCCTATTTTTCTGCTGTTGCTAGTGTACGTCATTTGTGCATCCCTATGTGTGTGTGATATATTTCGGGTACGTGTCGTTTGTTTGTGTTGTGGGTGTTTGACTTACCGTCTGCGCCGTACGCGTCCGTACCGGTCCTGGTAATAGATGTAGAGTATTGGTAGGACCTGCGCGATGGGATTCATGGTTGGGTCGTCTCGTTCGGGTTTCTCGTGGCTTCGACTCGTACTCGTCGCTGGCTTGTCCGTCTCGTCGCCGTGGATCGTCTTGTGGCGCGAATCGGAGCTTATGTACAGCTCTCCCGGATGCTCTGACGTGCCGGACGTAGCGACGGGTTCGGCGCATACGGAAGGCGCATCGTACTAGTCCGGCCAGAAGGTGCTGTGTATTTGCTTCCGTGCGACTCGAATCGGCGTTTATGGATCCGGCTCGGGCGGGGAACAGGAGCTGGAATTGGTGAGTAAGGCTCGCTCGGAATCTGGGCTATTATGCGCATTGTACTTGTTCGTTCGGACGAGTGTTCGAATCGGTCGGGAAACACGCGTTCGGCTTGTATTTGTTCCGGACGAATACTGTTAGGTGCGCTTCCGGCCGAGATCGGAATCGACCCCGAAGTCTGATTTACTTTGGTTACCTTTTACTACTTTTCTGTCTACATACTCTTCTTTATATTAATACTCACTCGACAACTCTTCTTCCTTCCTCTCCTTTCTCCTCCTTTGTTCCTTTTTCTTTTCTCTTCTCTTTTCACCCCTTTCTCTCTTTTCTCATTATTATATTAAGATTATTTAGATAATTAATAACTTAGGTGGAACCCTAATCTTATCTTTTAATTTGCTACATAAGGATGTATTTTATAGTTTTTTTCATCCATATATAGTATTATAGCTCCCATTTATTGTATACTTTACAATGTTATTTCCTTTTTTCCTTATGCCATTTGAGATTTTGGTACCTGTTTATTTACTCAATAAAAATGTTGGGGAAAAAAAAATAACACCTTCAACAAATTATCATCAGTGGCTGATGGCCCAAAAGGAGTGAAATTCTTGGCAATGTGTGCTACCCTAAGAGCCTTGCTTCCAAGTGGTACAAGATCACCTGTTATTAGCATTAGCACTCCATTCACTCCTCCTTCAACCCAAAACTCTATTAGATAACCTGTAGGCATGAAAGTGCACACTTGAAATTCATAAATGCCATCGTGAATTGGCTGACTTATTTATTAAACCTCTATCGATGCATCTCCAAAGAAATTGGCTGCATGTATCGAACAAAAGAAAATTGCAAGATGTTTATGAAACATGTCATCTCTGATCTGCATTTCACTAGAAAAGGTGGAGCAAAGGCATCAGAATTTTTTTAGTAGGACACCAGTACTTGTTTGAGGTGTGATAGATTAGATTGAGGCTTATTTATGGAATAGAATGAGTAAAAAACAACGATATTCAATTAAGTGCCATCTGTAAATTCGAGGCAATTTCGAATCCTGAAAGGATTCACCTTAAGGCTCAGCTTCCAAATGTGGTTATAATAAAAAAATAAGACATATTGTTGATAAAATACAGATCTTAGTTTTCAAACAAATGGTCATTGATTAGAAGAATTATGGAACTGTGTAAACATTGTAAGCTAGAATTTTATGAACAGTAGCACTTTGCAACCTATGTGAAACTAGTATCAAAGTGATCAGAGTAAAATCAATGAAGATAATTACTTACCTATATAATGTGTATTTTTCTGCGGCCGGTTAGCTGTAAATAGCATGTGCTGCTATTAAACAATTTTCAGTACTCAATTTACAAACCTTGAAATATGAATAACTGCGTCATCCCAGTCCGAATATGAACTTCCATGGCTTCCCCCTTTTATATTTTGCAGTAACGTGACCCAGTTCCCTTTAAAATGATATTGTTTCTGGCAAGTGGCTATTACACGGAGCCTTTTGCCACACACAATAAAACTAAATCATTGATCCCGTGTTTCCTTGATCAGAACTCTCTATGCTTTCTAACACCACCCTCTTCAGACTCATTCACTCCCACCTGGCATCAAAGAACACCTTCATCTGGGAAATACATTTCAATTGAAGTGGCTCTATCCAAAGATGCTGATGCCTTTTGTTAAGCAAAGTAGCTATGCTTAGATAGTGTCAAGGACTGGATGCTGAGATGGCCTTCTGAGCACCTTTCCTGAATGCCCAAGAAAAGGGGTACTCCTCTCAGTAGCCACGGTGCCACAGTGCACAGATATACGTGAAAGGTGTCAAGTGTCTCGTTAGGAGGGTCCAAGTTAGCAGGAAAAACACAATGGTTAAAACATCTCTTTTGGTAATCGTGTAGTTGATTTGATTGAACATAAAGACTGGAGTAATCAGCAAGGCACCAAACTCCCCCTGACATCAGGAAGGAGAAATAAGCCACAACCAGGGGCAGAGTCCAGCAGAACATTATCTTAACCACTAGAAGCAGAAGTCAGATACAAAGATAGTAGCAAAGGGGGCGATAGAACATCAGGAAACAAGAAGCATAGCAACACAACTTCCACTTGTAATGCCTCCTTTAGTGCTTTATAAAGGGAATGAGATCACAAGAAAAGGCGCTACTGCATCTTGAATTTGGAATTTCTAACATTCTCCAATGGATTGACCACTATCTTGGAAAAGGTGTTTACTGGGTTAGTTTAGATCCCTTGCCAGGAACTCATGGCATTTGCTGAACAATGAACAAGCTCTGCTTTGACATCTTGTACTCCTCCCTGGATTCCGAATTACCACCACCTTGCTGCACTCTCAACACTCCACAAGACTCATGGAAAACCCCTCTGGGTGACTGTGAGCATGGAAGCACCACAATAATCCAGGCGCAGAGGGCTGCGTCTGACAACGTGCTAATGGAAAGCTAATGGAATACTCTTTCGCCCTCTGACCTCAAGTGGTCTCTGGTAAGCTCTAGATACTGCATTCAGCACATAATATTGCCACTTTAGGGAATATAAATCTAACTATGTTGGTATTCTTTGCATTCTAGTTTACCTATGCATTGCAAATTCGGATTTGATAGCACTTTCCTATTAAAAGTTACCACTATGAAGCTTTAGTCCATTTCATACATTGTTAAAGTGCTCTGCAGCCTGGATGCAGTAAACATGCACTACTGTAAGTAGAGATTGCACTTTGAGTTTCAAATGGGGAATGTTTTTAATTCACTCTTCACTCTATATCTGCACTCTGTGCAACTGTGAAAAAAGTCTCTGCACAGGCAACTAATTACCAGCATGTCAGTTATGGTAATTAAAATAAGTTTGAATAAAACTACCTTTCCATTTAAACAGAGTAGCTGTGGCTGGGGCATGAACAGAAGGCCTCACATACTACACAAGCCAAACATCCTGGATATCTCAGCAAATAAATGAGCAGGCACAGCATGGTTAGTGGTCAATGATGTCTTGCTGCAGTGAAAATCAATGCTCTTACTTTGTCAATGTAGCTCAGTGACACAGACAAAAAGAAATGGAAAAAAATAGCACAGCCTAACAAAATGAAATACAGTGCTAAATAGTACCTTGGTGAAAATTAGCACCATCCAGGCAGTTTATGTAAGCTCACTCCAGGACCTATAGTATCATAGCTGTTTCAATTGACGTGAATCAAGACTACAACCCCAAAAATGCACTACATTGGTAAATGCAAACCGGAGACTGGTGCATTGTGTGGGGGGTAATATGGAGTCATCTATTAACCTTAATTTTAATGATGTGCTATGATTTACCTAAATATCACGTAAATCAGTATAGTCATTGACAAGTGTTCCAGAAAAAATGAGAAAATTCATAGGCAGAGAAATATTTAGCTATCGTGTAATTTCTGAAATATAACCATTTGGAAATGTATTTGGTTTTCATAGGAAAAGTAATATATTTTTCCTTCCAAAAGGGAACTGACTGCACAGAAAAATCTGATTTTGTGCTGTAATTTATGATAACTTTTTTGTCAAACTGTCACTTGATTTTAATATTAAAAAAATTATAACTTTTAAATTAAAATGTTTTATTCTATTATTGTTGTGTCTTCATAAGCCCACTGTTTTGTTACACTAACTTTGCTGATGACATCACCATTGTCAACTTACCTCCATGCAGGTGCCTGGTTCTAAAGTCACCATGCAAAAAAAAAATATTGTGAAGTCTGAAATGCCCGGTATCTGACTTAAGCTCCATCGAAACCTCACTACAATTATTTAAGGTACAATCTTTCCTGTTGAGCACAGAAAGCTGCGACTGGCTGAATGCACCGTTTGATGGACCCTCACTAGAGATACTGATATCAGCAGAGTGTCCGCCGTCTTCTTCCTGTTGGCTTAAGTCACAGCAGAGCATCACTGGAAGAAGCATTATCCCAAATACAAGGATCCCGGCTCTTATCACTGTCCCACGGGGGCCTGGCTGAAATCTGTCACTGTACATTTGTGTTTGCTCATCTATGACTTTTGAGAGCTTCCAGTGAATGAGCCTGCTCCTGTTAGATAGATTCCGTCTGTCACAAAAAATAGAGCGAAATGGGCCGAGCCTATCACATCTCGACATCTGTCTTTCTATGTGATAAGAAGAATGTGGCATTCATTTAAAAGACATTCTGCTTCGTGCTCATCCCTCTGCCTTTAAAAGAGCAATGAACTGATTCCATTGAGAGAGATATCCTTTTCCGTCTACAGTTTAAAGATACAGTGCACAGGAAGGCACTGTATCAAGGCCAGAGAAACTCAGCATCAGCCATGCATTGGACCCAAGATGGCGGCAGAAAAGCTGCAGCATGGAGCGAGCAGTCCTGGGTCTTTAGCAAAGCCATAATTGGTATAGTTTTAATTCTTCATTTTCATTTTCTATTGATTAATTGAACAAATCCTACACGTTTAAAGGCCAGAAAAATCAATATCCTATGAAAACACATTAACAAGTCTACTCTTTCTCCCCATTATAGATGTGCTAACAGTTCACATTTTTCAATTAAAAGGAAAATCGGATTTCTTCCTAAATTGATTTCGCTGTAGCACGTAGCTCTAGCCACCTCAGTCTTTTACTAATGGCCAGATTTTAGCTCATAAGCCTCATGGCCTGATCCACAAAGCAATTTGTACATACACAACTTACACGTGTAAATGGCTTGACTTATGCGTGCAAATTCACTTTTTCAATTCACAAAAAGTGATTTACTCATGCATAATATTACCCCACTGTGGTATAAAATTACATTTGAGTAAATGCTGTATTTGGATAGGGAGTTGGTGTTTCAGGGCAGGAATGCTCTCAGTGGTTTTGAAACACTCACAAACCCACACGTTTTAGCAAATTCACACAGCATTTCCAATTTTAGCATTAAATCGGGCACTCTAAATGGAAGACGCCAGGTAACAAGTGCATCTATACACTAGAGAGTAGTGGTAATGCCTATCAAAGTGCACATGCATCTTCAAACAAGCTGTTCCACCACTTTTTGAAGTGGATCGAATGTGTCTGCTATCAAATAGATAGGAGTAAGTTATTGCACAGGTGGAAGTCTAGTACAGAGAAACAACCTTTCCTATTGACCCCCTGATACAACAGACTCAAAGCCATGCAATGCTGACAGATTTTCATCAGTCTAAGGGTTGCTTTCAGTTCAGTTCAGTAATCCTGATGTGCCAGATATCAACAATTACCACCCGCAACAGGTTTGCGAGATGGAGTATTTCGCCCAGAGGCTTCAGGCAGTGACAGCAGCCAAGATCCCTGGCTGAAATATCAGGCCAAAATGTAAGGTAATCAGTATGGAAAGGCTGATTAGCACATGCTAGTGCTTAAAATTACAGCATGAGTGATACAGTAGTATTTCGGCACCTCCTTCCGGATTTTCCGACTCCTAACTTGGATTTTTGATTGGAAATTTCTTTAAATATGGATTCGTGAAATCAAGATTTGTCAATTCTGACCACTTACGACCACAGTTTTTGTGAATGAGGCTCCAAGCATTTACATGTGAGAAAAGACTTCTTATGTACTTCAGGTCATAGGACATAATCTAATAATAGAAGGTCTAGTACTTGCCAGCGTGGTTCCCAATGTCACAATCATTTCTGATGAAAGCTTGCGTGAGGCGGTCCAGCCCGTCGATTGGCTGCCATGCTGTACAGAGGATCCTCAGTAGCACGCTTGCATTATGAGTGACCACGTGACCAATTCATGGGCAGGACGAGCCTACATTAATCGTATGTTCTCACTTATAAACTATAATAGGGGTGTATTCATAAGGACAGATTATCTGACATGTTCTGAGATGCCGACACATGTTCCCGGGTCAAACTCATATGATAGACCCTCTTGAAAAACAGCTTACAAGGCTTTGAAATGTTATGTAGTCCGGGCAAGGTGGTCAAAAACCTGCATGCGGCAGGGCACTGATAAGATGCACCGCATAACACAGGCTTACTCCTGGTAGCAATCATCTGAAATAGGTTAGTATAGGCAATGATTCTGTGATCATCGTTGGAAGACTGGCTTTTGATTTGTCCTGCTAACAGGCTGGGGGATTCCTTGCTATTTATAGTCTGCAGTACATCATTCTTGACACTGTCTCTCATTATACGCCTTCTCTTTAGTTGTCTTTCAAATATTTTGCTATGCTTTGGTCACCAATGCCTAAAGCATTTGGAAATATGCTGCACGCCTATGCCAATTCATGTGGCCAGCATAAGGACATTTCTATCAGTGGATGCACTGCTGGTAAACTACGATGCATCTCTTTTGCAGACACTGGGTACTGCTATACGGATATACTCATCATTAAGGAGAATTGTAATATTATCTTCTCAATAAGTCTGGGGTGACAGTTTACCTGTATGCAAGGCACATACAGTGGGTTTTAGCTCCACTTGCTGCAATATCTCCCTTGTATGCATTCAGCTGATTAAAGTATACTTCCACCTCTTATGGAGTGCTTACGTTGTAGTGCACAAGGATCTAGTTCATATCTCAAAAGTATACTTAATCTCACACATTAAATTACCTACTTCATAAATGCACGGAAAACAGAAAGTTATTGTGTTTTGTGATTTTTCCCTTCAGAAGACTTTTTAAATACTTTGACGAGTAGTTAAATAAATGCCAGACCTATTGGTTTTGTCAATGCTTGTTATTTGGGCAGAGTCTCTGCATTACTGTTTCTTTGCCCACCACTGTAGCTATAAATCTCTTCTGTGGCTCACCCCTTCATTAGAGTGGGTGGAAGCCTGGTTTAATGTTAATATGAAGAATGGAAAAAGAGGGAATTCATAACATGTTGAATGGCATGTGTTGCGTGGTGGGCCCGAGGCCCACATGTTGTTCAATAACGGCACACACACTGCAGGTGTGGTAACTAGAACTGGCCACGAGCACGTGCGCTCGGGCTCTTTTATTGGCAGGGTCACCTGACCGGTGACGCCTGTGTTGGATGGGTGTGGGGTGGGTGTATGGGCCAGCCCTCGAGGGAGTGGCTGGCAAAAACACTAGACTGTGTCCAGCAGGACACAACATTCCTCCCAAATTGTATTAAAAACAAAAACAACAACCAAAAGCCCAACCTGTGGGAAGGAATGAGAATACAACTAACAATAACTGAAGTCTCACAGTTCTGAGAGGCAGTCCGCAGGACAGTGGTGGACAGGTGCAGCTGGGAGCACCCGGGCACGTGTCCATACTTTAACCAGGTACATCTGGACACGAACACAGTGCTGATGAAGTCCGGACCTTTCAGCTTAGCGTCAGTTGAGTGACGGTCCACCTATGTGATATTAGTCGGTCCAGCGGGCTCTTGCTGTGAGGCAATGGGTGACTTATAGTTCAAACGTAGGTGCATCAGGAGCATAGGTGGGGTCCATTGTGAACACTTGACGATGATGTCGCTTGATCCCTTGAAGACAGCCTTGGTATTCTGTGACATGTTGAACTCTCTGTTGCCTGGCTACTTCCTGGAATTCATCGTTGGGGCAAAGTAAAGTCCATCTCTCACGCATGGGGAGGCCCCTTGGATGAGTTGCCACGGGACTGCCTAGGGGCTGCACTGGGTCTGCATGTGTCTGCATCTGGACAGCCGCAAGACCACCTCGGAGCCACCGCCTAGTCACTCGTGCAATGTCAGGGGTGGATGTGTCCTGGTCAGAACATGCTCTCGCTACCGGGATTAGGATGTAAGCCAGTTAAACAAATGGTCACTGGTTCTTCAGATTGTCACTCTGTATGGCAATGGTGCAGGACTCCAGTCATGGTATTTGATGCTCCAGGGATGGTGGTGATGCACATGGCAAATGATGGAGTGGCTGCCATGAGACGACTTGTACGACAGGTGGTGCTGACTTGCATGGAGTAAGGGTGACGGGGGATCTTTGCAGTCATGTAGCTCGGACATTTGGTGCAGCTCTTCTTATTCAGCATGTGTGTAAGCAAAACAGGGATGCCATTTACTGTAAGCAGCCAGTGACAGGTGCCTGGACGGTCACACTGTGAAGTATGGGGTAGATACACAATTCACGCATGTAGGCGGCTTACATTTGGTACTCCCACTGAACCATTTCCCATGATGTCACCGCACCCCGATGGCTGGCTTGTATTAGTAGGTGCACTCAGGTAGTGGTACGAGCACTCGTTCTTGTCCCCTTTTGTTGACTTCTCCTGCGCACCTGTTGTCATCTGCTCGTCTGTGATAGGATTGTCACCCTCCTATCTCTCCACTCTTTTTCTTCTTTGCAAATGTGGCAACGTGCCACTCTCTTTTTCCTTGGTTCTTGCTACCTGTGTAATGTGGCGTCCGGCCACATGTCTTCTTTCTACATGTTGCAAAGTGGCGACAGGCCACGCATTGCATGTCTTTTCTACACATGCTCTGAAAGTGGCGACAGGCCACGCATTCTCACAGGGACCTCCTGCTCACTCCGTCGTGTCCTTTGGACTACGCATCTTCTCCCGTCACAGACCACTCACCGGTCCGGTCCTGTCAATAGGACTGGGCGTCTTCTCAGGTGCGTCAGCCATTTCATGGACGGCAGTGGAGGTAGGTGTACTTTGATGGATCCGTTCTGCACTGCCTTCCATACCCTTCTTCTCCTCGACAAAGTATTCCGGCTGCAACTCTGGATCACTGTGGGAGGTACGGGTCTCCCTTCTTTTGCATCAGTGGCAGCTTGCCACTAGGGGATGTGCGACTCTCCTCTTGCCTGTAATGGGACGATGTGCGACACCGTCTTAAGGCAGTGTTGGGGGCACTCCCTGAATAATCTCTGGCCCACTGCAGGGTGGTGCTATTGCAGTTGAGGTGTGTAGATGATCCTCTTTCTGCATTCAGGCCATGCAGGACCCCTCCTCTGGGATCTCCTTGGTGCTTAGCTTCATTGATGGCGGGTAACCTCCCTTCCGCCTGCTCTTCGCCCGATGGCACAGCACTTGTGCCTCGATGCTGCTCCGTCATGGTGCTAGGTCCTGCCTCGGTTTACGTGCACTGGGCAGGGTTGGTAACTCCGTGTGATATTCTCCTTGGTGGATCAAACGCTAGCTCTGTAGTGCTGGTCGGCCAGCTGGTGCTGCTCCTTTCATGAAGGGGTGCATTGTCTGTATTCCCTCTTGGCATTGTCTCTGTATCCCCTGCATCTGGGCTCTCTCTGTATCTTCTTTTGGGGGCATGTGGCACCCTCCGCCATGGTGGGTTGACCTGCTGGGCCAGTGACTGTTGTCGCATGTTCCTGGCAGCATGTGTTGGTGGCTGTATACCACTAGGGGCGTGCACGGTGTCTGTGCTGTCCCGGTTTCACTTTTCTCTCTCTTGCTGGTTCTCCTCCAGAACCTCTTCGCGAGCCAGCAACTGCCGGTGATGCAATTTAACCACAGGAGGAAAACACTCTGACAACTGGGAGGTGCTCGGGTAACGATTCACTATCTCCTGCCCAGCAGTCTGATTAGTATGGGAGGCAAACGGTCTCTTCTCACTATTGTATGGGGTGGCCGTATACGGCCACCAGGTGGCGTTCTCCCATCCAGACTCTGCTCTTTTCTTTCTTGTGTGTAGTGTTGCTGGCCAATGCAGCATGGCTGTTGTTTGAAGCACACAGTCTCTTCAGACAGCCACTGGGGGCACAGGTATATCATGGGCTACTATAGGGGCAGGTGTAGTCTTTGTCTGGGTCAGTCTCTCTAGCTGTACTTGCTTCTCTCTTACAGTGGTGGCAACTTGCCACCGGGCGTGTATGTGCCCTCTTCCTTCTTCACTGAGTGACAGCCGGCTGCTCTCTTCCCCCAAGGCAGCTTTCAGTGGCCACTGTTCCCCACCAGGAGGTGTGCAGTGCAGGTCGCACTTGATCAGTCTCTTTTATGGCGGTGACAGAGCAGTAGTGAACTATTGCCACTAGGGGGCTTGTGGTGCCCACCATATATGTCTCGGCTTCTCATTACAGACCCCAGTACTGAGGGTGAAACTGGGCTGCTGTTGAATGCATATGATAGTAAGTGAGGTATTGCGGGACACAGTTTCCTTTGCTTTGTCCTGCGAGGTAGTGGCGCTTCTGTTGTGCACACTTTCCTTGGGGTTCACAATCTCTCCCTCTTTTCATGCAACTACTGAAGGGTAGCCAACGTGGGGCCTGGGGTGCTCCTTGGCTGTTTTCTTCTACGGTTTATATTGGTGGGCGACTGCCACTCAGGGGCCTGTGGTGCCCTCAGCACCAGCCCTGGCTGCCTGTCTCTCAGTCGCCTTCTGCTTTTCCTTTGTTGGCAGCCCTCGGTGCTGTGTGGTATGGAGGCCACCAGGTGGCGCTGTAAGTGATTCACAAAGCAGCTTTCCTCAAGCCGTAGGCTAGCAGTTGGTGGAAATGCAGGTGCGGCAAGGGCAATGGCCACCAGATGGCACTGCAGACCCCCGGGAGGCCTTCTCCATGCTGCAGCTATTCGGATGAGCTGCTGTTGGGGTGCTGCAGAGCCCCACTGGCTGGAAGACTGTTTATTGCATCGCCCAGGCCAGGCTGCTGTGTAATCTCCCTGCGCGGCGTTGCGTGAGCTGCAGGAGGGAAGGTGAGTGCTCCCTTTCTCTTGGTGTTGCTGCTTGGGCATGGTCGCGGGGGATTGCCGGCTTCCTAACTCATACCGGGCGGCACGTACCTCCTTCCACAGCCTGACTCACGACGGTTGCTGCATGCAGGCCACTCTTCCCATTGCGGTGTGGCTCACTGACCATTCGGTGGCAATGATGACATCCAGTACAGCGCTGCAGTTACACCCTCCCTGTCCCGGCAGTTTTTCTTACCGACGGGTCACGCTGGGGCTGAAGATGCAGGCATGGGGCCTCTGCATGTTCTTCACAAAAGCGGGGCAGCCTATGATTTCTCTTGTGTTTCTCCTTTCTCCACATTTCTCATGCACGTCGAGGAGCGCTTCCGCCCAGGTGGGTGGCAGGGCCGCTGGCTTTCTCACCGTTCCGGGTGAGGGTCGCAGGGCTTCTTTATCGTGACAGTGATCGCCTGGGCGCGGCTGGCGGCTCTTGCAGGTGTAGCGGGGGGGTGCTCGCTCACACCCATACGAAGGCGGCTTCAGGCAGCTGCTGCACATGTATTGGCACTTTGTTATGTGCGCTCTTCCTCACCTTTTCAGCCGGTTGTGATGGTGGCATGGGGCGTAGGAGGCGACCAGTCTCCTTTCACTCCTCTTTGACGTCAGAAGGCTGCATTTGCAATACCGACCCTGACCTCCACTGCAAGGCAGGCGATATCGGCAGTACAAATGGAGGTCTATTCTCCCCTTTTGCAGATGGTAGCAGGCAGCACGGCGGGAGCGCAGTCTAGAAAATGGGCTATATTCCCTCCAATAGGAATATTGGAGACTCTTTCAGCAAGCACACGGGGTCAGATCCGCCTCGTCGCCATTGTTGCGTGGTGGGCCCGAGGCCCACATGTTGTTCAATAACGGCACAGAGACTGCATGTGTGGTAACTAGAACTGGCCACGAGCACGTGCACTCTGGCTCTTTTATTGGCAGGGTCACCTGACCGGTGACGCCTGTGTTGGATGGGTGTGGGGTGGGTGTATGGGCCAGCCCTCGAGGGAGTGGCTGGCAAAAACACTAGACTGTGTCCAGCAGGACACAACAGCATGTTTCAGGACCGAAATGTATCTGTTATGCTCTTGTCTGGACAAGACTTGGATTAAAGAAAGTGTTTTAAGATACAGCGTTTAGTGCACAATCCTGATTGTTGTTTTTAAATGCAGGCGCCATGCACATTTAAAATCAGTAGTAGCATCTAAGACTGCATTGCATTATCCGGTAGACAGGTATGCATGTCTCATTATCACTTTGTCAAAAGATCATCTGTTACTTTAACTCTCCTATATATTTTCACTGTTTACTGTCGTTTTCCACTGAGTGAGTGCATGTTATCCTTTGAGAATGTGCTTCAGCGCAATGATTCCTAGTTGGAATCACTCGCCAAGTATGGATAAACGCTAGCCCAAGCAGTGACAATCCGTCTCTGTAGAGGACAGCACTATTCCCTTTATTAGCTGCAGCAGTAGTGGGCGTACAGTGAAGTTCCACTTTATGCGGTCAGGGATGAGCGAGGGAGAGAGAAGCAGAGAGATAAAGTTAGAAGGATTTAGACAGAACTAGAGAGACAGAGTACGAGAGAGAGAGACAGAAATATATATAGAAGGAAATAGAGAGAAAACTAGGGGAAAGTGAAAGAGAGACTGTTGGAAATGACAATCTTTTGCGCGGTATTCCTCCAGATTGTTCCTCCTGTAGTTGAGCCTACTTCTGCTGGCATCAGGACTCTGTGCACTTTCCTTTAAACTTGGTAAAATTGGTATCTACCTGATTGGCACATTTAATTTACTTATAAGTCCCTAGTAGACAGCACTACTTGTTCCAAGGGCTTGTACATTAAATGCTACTAGTGGGCTCTTTGTGCCCCCCCCCCCACCAAAGTAGTTGCCAGAAGCATGTCTCAGGCCTGCCTTTGAAGCCTACGGTGCGTTGTTAAACTGCCATTTTGACTTGGAAAAATAACCCCTTTGCCAAGCATAAAACTTTGTTTTTAATACCTATAAGTCACAACCTAAGGTAGGTCCTAAAGGCTCAGAGGGCAGAGTATTTAAAACTAGGACATGTATATTTAATCGTTTACATGTCGTGGCAGTAAAAAAACCTCAGAAGTTGTTTTTCACTGAGGAAATTCTGGCCTCCCATAGACTAACACTGGTTTACCATTTAATAAGTGCTAAATTCAGTTTGGGAACAGCTAGTGGAATACTTTTCTAATTTTAAATCCTCTCTAATGGTAAAGTCGGATTTTAAATTATAATTATGGAAATGCCACATTTCGAAATTTATTAACAAACAAAAGGGCAACCCAGTAGTCCCTTGTAGTCTTGGGTATCTATGAGAGAGTAAGTAAGAGTGCAATCAAGCAAATTATTTATCAAATAGTTAACTACTTGGATTATTTGGTGATGTCACCAAATGACATCAAAAGTAAATTAATCAAAATCACTTTTAGAAACCAATATGATATCGAATAAATCACAAAAATGCAGTTGTACATGCTTCACCATATTGTATTGAAAATCAACGTATCCCAAAATGTATTCATGTATACAGGGAAATTGGGGAATCTACATAAAGAATCTTGCATAATACATTGACAATGTGTTATATACAACTAGTAAACTTGCTTTTAAGCTGCTACAGGCAAGCAATATACACCGAGAAGTCAAGACGCCAGTACCAATTTTGGGTGATCCACCTATGTGAGAGCAAGAAATCTAATTCCAGGAACTTCTGAGCCTTGGTGAACAGGCAAATAAATGGAACCAGCAGGTCTGAATGTGCGAATATTACTGAACCAGAATGAACATCTTTCCTCACCAGGCATTTCTACTCAAGTGGGGATGAAGACTGCACAATGGGTGGACGGCCCTCTGGTCCAAAGGCTGTCACTATTCCAGACTCATTCCATTATAAAGATCACTCGCCCTTCCCTGACAAGGATTTGCCATCCTCGACAAGTTGAGGTCCTCCTGGTTAGAATGTGGCTCTCACCTCAGCCTTGCCTCATGACCAGGTTCATTCATTTTCCGTTGTCATGGATTGGCCTTCCCTGATGAGTCCTTGTAATGCAGAAGGCACGGACAGACATGGCCCCAGGTCCCAATGGTCTTCCCCAGGCTCTTTTTAAACAGGACATTTTGGGCAGATAGACTCATCACTCTTTAAATATTGTTTGAGAATGCGACAATTCCAGAATACTGACGTGGGGCCATAATACATCCACTTCATATAGGAGGCTCTAGATCAGATCCAAGCAATTGTAGATCAATTGCGCTCCTCGACAACAAGGCCAAATTCTATGCCAGTCTGTTTTTGAAGGATCTACAGCAGTCGGTGGATTCGAAGGGGCTAATCCCTAAAATATCGAACAGGGTTCACGGCAAAATCTGGCACACCATCTAATTTGTTTGCAGTATCAATTTTTGTGGACAAAGCAATCGCCTCACATTCTCTGCTGCACTGCTGTTTGGTTGGCTTCAAAGCAGCATTTGACTGTGTACCAAGTGGGGCATTTTTGTCTAAACTAATGAAATGGAGTATCCCTCAAAAACTGCTGGAGCCCATCATCCAGCTGCATTTCAATACTTGGATTTGATTGAAAAGAGATGACAGCACCTGTGTGTCCAGAAAGATCCCTACCACCTGGGGAGTAAAGTAGGGGTGAGTGTTAGTCCCCCTGCTTTTCAATTTGTTTATTGCTGACCTACCCAAATCTCTTGATCTCACCAATAGCCACCCCCAAAGATTGGTGGTCAATGAATCAGCAATCTGTTATACACCGATGACCTTGGCTTATTTAGCAACATGAGAGTAGGGTTACAGCGTCTGCTAAATCAGCTACATCCCTATAAACTCTTCAATAGTCTGGAGGTAAACCTGGAAAAATCTAAAGTAGTAACGTTTGGAAGGAAATCATATTAGGGGGGGGGGGGCGGTTGGCGCTACAACGGCAACAAGATTAAGAGAGCAATCATATGAATACTTGAGGTTTTACATTGATCCTAGAGGCTCCTTTGTAAGGCAATTGAAGGAAGTTGAAGCAAAGGCTCTGACTCTCCCGGTGTCCCTATCTAAACTATCAACCTCATTGCTGGGGCCAAGCCTCTCTCCGCTCCCGGAAGTCATGAGGGCAAAAATGACACCCTCATTGTCATAAGGCAGTGAACTGTTATTGGGTAAGGACTGTAGCCAGCTGAATAAACTTGTTACCAATATATATAAATGTGTCCTTCGCCAACCAAGGTCCTGCTTTGCCTCTCAGATTAGGTTGGAATTGGGCCTCCTTGAACAGTGGGCCATCAGTGCCTTCCTTAATCTGTGTCACAAATGCCAGGCAGCCAGGGGTGGCTGCCTAGAGGTGCTATTATGGGCCAAAATGAACATCTCTAGATCAAGGCGAACGCATCGCCAGTGCCCTGAGAATTGGCAGCACCTCTTGGATGTGAGCGAACTGTGGGATATTAACCCAAGCCAGTCAGCCTTTAAACTAGGAATTTAAAAATGTGTACACCTGTAGTCAGAGCCACCCTAGCCAAATGCAAGCACACCTGGGCGGTCATTAACACCTACATGCCGGCATCCCCCTCATCCTTTCTTGCCTGCACGTATTCCATGAGGTTGAAGGCAAGATTCATGGCTGTCAGGCTTGGGGAGTGGCTGTTCTTGAGTCATCTTGCCAGTTGGCATCGACCCACGGAAGAAACAAACCGTAGAGGGTGTGGTCAGTGTGAGGAAACATTTGAACATGTGGTCTGCCTCCTCCCTGCTTTGTTGGATAAACAAAAAAGCTGGCTCAAGCGTGAGTGGAACAAGCTGGGAGACCACACACGTCAGCAGGCTATAATCGCCTCCCTCAATTCTGATAACACTCTTTTTAACTGTTTGTTGGCCATCTCCGTCATCTTTGCCACCAACAGGTTTACCCGATCAAGGGAGTTATCAGGGAGCGCCGGCCAGTCCCAGGGAACCTTGCAGACCGAGCCTGACTCAGTAGGGAGGGTCCTTTGGCAAGTAGAGCCACCAACAACCGATCCTCTAGTTCACCAACCTGAACCCTGATGCCTGTTCTTCTTGTGCAAGCCCTAATGGACAGGGGTCACTCCTGGGCCTTTAGCGAACTTACTTCCTGAGCATTTCCTATTTTCGCCCTGATCCTGGTAAGATTGTTATCTCTGGACCTTGTAAATTTGTCTGAGGTACAGACTCTGACAGACTCCTTTTGCTTTTAAACGCTGCAAGATAGTTTCTCCCAAACAGAAGAATGGACGTTATTTTGTGATCCCAGTGTGCACCCAATTACCTTGAGGTACTGGTCCCTGTCATCAAATGCTGAGAGATAGTTTCTCTCATTCGAAGAATGGTTCTTATGTGGGGAGCTCTGTGTGCCCTTTAATAGCGGTTAATGATCCTCATGCTATGTTAGACAGTACTTCTTCACTTAATGAATTACTTGTTTTTTCAATTGGGTATGCCCAAGCACTTTTTGGTGACTTAGATATGTCATCTTGTAATCGGATTGTTAACTCGCTTGGAAAGCATTTACATTACAACGGTCGTAACTCCAGATTAGGATGTATTGTCACTTTGGTCAATTAGTTCAATGTGGACACCAATCAACATGAGGCAATACCGAATGTTGCAAGATAGTTTCTTTTATTTGAAGAATGTTTTTTACTCAGTGACCTAAGTGTGCTATTTAATAGGGGTCACCAATACCCACGTTGTGTGCATTTGTTAGCATTTTTTTTCTAATAAATTGTTTAATCGACTGGTTTTGCAATAGCACATTCCTGGTTTCCTAGGTTTGTCACTGTTAGACCTGGCCCTTTTGACAGGTTTTACCCCCTCACCTTTTGCTTTTGGCCTCCTATTTTTCTGACCTTAGGTTTGTTGGCTATAGGATTTTGGGCACTTTACCACTGCTGATCAGTGCTAAAGTGCATATGCTCTCTTTGTAAATTGTGATATGATTGGCTATTCATAATTGTCATACTTGGTTTGCTGGTCAGTCCCTAGTAAAGTACACGGTGTGTGCCAGGGCCTGTAAATCAAATGCTACTAGTGGGCTTGCAGGACTGGTTGTGCCACCCACATGAGTAGCCCTGCAAATGTAACTCAGACCTACCACTGTAGTGTCTGCACGCGCAGTTGTGAACTGCCATGTTGTCCTGGCAAGTGATGGAGCAGGGTAAATAAAATAATTTGTACCCCCCCTTGGAAAATTAATGAGCTTTAATAAATTAACGATTCTAATTGTTTGATGGAGCATGAGATAGTCAACAAATGCACCTTTAGTAAACACTACATAAGGGTAACCCGCAATTTGTGCAAAATCTAATTTATTTACAATTGTGAAGTCGATTAACACTAATATTGTGATTTGCGTACTAATTAGAGTAAAATCGCATGATTTATGCTATGTAGTAGAATTGTATTGTGGCAAAGAATGCAGATGGTAAGTAAAATGGCTTTAAATGTCGCTTCTGCTAGGTAACATCTAACATGGGTCTTTAGAATGGCGGGTGGTAAACAGAAAGGCTTATTTTCTTTGTTTTAATTTTGGTTGTGTTTGTTCTTATGATAGTTCGCTCGGGCCTGTTAGGCCATGCTGCGAAAATGGCTGCCGAGAAAGATGAGGTCACGTGAAAAGTCAAAGATGGCCTCTAAGCGGAAGAAATAAAGGAGCTGAACCACTTGGGTACGGCCCGTGCACGGAGTGAGAGATGTCAAGGTCGCACTGACCTGCCATAAGGAGGGTGCCAAGAAAGACTCAGCGCGTATTCGTGGGAATAAATGAGAAAAGTATTAAGCGACAATGGACTAACTAAATTGTGACCATCGGGATTGCAACAAAATGAATGGACAAATTGGACTGCTTTTACCCAAAGGTCATGAGAATCATTGTACTCTTAACTATCCCCGAAACCAGTTTGAACAAGGAAGGCGATGAGGTGATTATCACCACCCCTCAAATGGACCAATTAGCGTGATTCCTGCCCCTAAGGATTGCAACTTTTTGTGTAGTAAGCTAGAAGTAGGGTATAAGAGGGACTACTCTTATGTGGGAGAGGCTGCTTCTATAGGCTGCTTCTTTGGGTTGCCTTTTGCTGCTGCTGTGGCCGCTGCTATTGATGCTACTGCTGCCGTTGGTATTTCTTGCCATACCATTTTTTCCTAATTTCCATTTTTCCACCTCAATACTACCAGAGGACTTTGTCATTTTTGGACTTCGAACTTGACTGGGGAAGTAACGAGACCGTTGCGGGAAATCTGTACGGGAGGTCCGGTCGAGGAGGCCTTTAGCAGGGACAGTCAGTCAGTTTGGGAGTCTATTCTATGATCTACGGTTTATCTTCTTTTTGGTGAACCATTCCTATCTGCATCTAAATGGGTAATGGATAATTTTCAATTTCTTTATTAGAACCTTTCATAAAAATGTTATTAATGTATTAAAGTGATTAATAAACTAAGAATCTCACCCGTGCAATAGAGAAATTAGATAAAATTTCATTCTAATTAAAAATGAGTCTGTGGTTCTTTAGTTCATTGATAAGTTTAAAGTTTAACAGGTTTTAAAGTGATTGAGCTGGTCTTAGTCACCATCAACTTATTCTACTAGTTGGTCCATCGACCAAAGAGCGGAATACATTGATGTTTGGAACCGACAGGATCAAAAGCTAATGTATATGATGTCCGAGGCTTTATTCTGTCAGATTTAACAAGGTATCCCGTTCCTCCAGCAACACATTTCTCCTTGGTGTGTAATCCAGTGAATGAATGAATGTATGATATGCGGTGTTATGGGCCCCACCGTCATATGGTTTAATAGATGTGAATGATTTACCTGGATTCGTGTCCTGAGGAGAAATTTATATTAGCCGCGCTGGATCAGATTTCTTGTAGCAGAGTTACGGTTACTATAGATTAGATTGGTGATGATTGATTATTGATTATTGATTATTCATGTTTAACACTTCGTGTCGAATTGTATTATGTTATGTGTAAGTCGAAATTTTGAAGCTTCCGGGAAGTAGGAAGTGGACACGTGTGGCAAGAGAAGTCACATGGAATTGTGCATTGTCTGATTTTTCAAAATTGGTGATAACACAGGATTGTGTTATGATAGGGACATTTCATGTATAAAAATGCGTATGAGTGAAATAGCAACAGGTTTTCTTGTGAAACTCTGGCCTTAATTCTCAGGAGCAGTGTAGTCTCCGCATGTGTTTTATCCCCAGAGAAACAGGTTTACCCCTTGCTTGAGAGAAGGGTAAGGCAGAGAGAAGTGCTACACTTATCGAACGAAACAGTATTCTTGCAAGATAGAGCAAACTATTTCTTTTGTTTAGCGAAAACAGACAATGGTAATGTGTTTTACGTTGTAACTAATAAAATTCAGTCGAGAAACGAAGGTAAGAAAATTGCCGATAATTATTGTAAAGGAGGGGTCAGAAAAGACAGGAGTAGAACTGACATCAACAAAGACTGCGCTGGTATTGGCCAGTTGTGGGAAAACGAAGAGCTTCCTGATTGGTGCGTTGGTGTGAAGACACGCTGGTATTGGTCAGTTGGGAGTGACGTAGAGTTTTCGGATTGGTGCGTTGGTGTGAGACGTGCTGGGATAGGTCCGAATAGCCAAACAGTAGAAAGAACAGCATAGTGAAGAATTTTCGTGAGTTTGTTGGAGAGAAAGAATCGTGCAATATGGCTTATTATGAGTATGGTAGAGAGAAACCGTCATGGATGGCAAAGATTAAAAACTTTTTCAAGAAGGACAAAAAGGTAGTGACTAGGGAAGGAGAAGTACTTCCTCCGCCCAAAACGCCAGCTTCTCATATGATGTTGAAATATGGTTATCATACTTGCATTTGGTTGGAAAATTGGACAAAATATACTCAGAACGATGGAGTATTGGCGTTTCCAGAAAACGGTTCGTTTAGCACTGCCGTACTTCGAAATTTGAGAGAGAAAATGATGAAACTTGAACCGAGACCTAGACCAACACAGTTTGAAGCGTTAGGTGAATGGGAAGATGAGATGTATGAAAGAGAAAGGCACAGAGGTGCAAAGAATGATAGTTTAGTTCATGGAAGAGTATGGGGAGTGAATCATGAAGACAGGATGAGACGATGGAGGTATGCTAATATGATGGATGGTTTGTTTCCTGTCAGAACAGTTGAAGAAGTTACAGGGAGAAAGTGTACGGAGAAAAAGAAACATGCAGTAACAGAGAAGTATGGGTATGGAGGTAGCGACACAGAGGATGAGTTGCTGGAAGACATTTTAAACAGAAAACCACCTCCATATCAACAGAATTCTGCGGTGGGGACCCCAAATGCACCACCAATGGAAACTGTGAGGAATCAAAGCCCTGAACGAAATTATGAAATAAATAGGTCTTATGAAAAATCAGAAACTCCACAGAATGCGAAGCCTGATAGTGATAATACAGCTGAGTTAGCAAGAACCACAAGAGAATTGACTGAGAAAATAAGAGAATTAACAATGAACATGGAAGCTGTGACTGTGCCAGTGACAATAGGACCAGTAATACCGGTATTTGAAAACCAAAGAATAGATGAGCATTCCTTGACAATTCCAATGAACTCGAATATGCAAAGAATGAGAGAAGGGATAATTTCAGAAACTAGAGAGACAAGAGATCTGGTTAGCTCATATAGATCGAGTCCACCTACAAATTTGACGGTTAATGAGAGTCAGATAAATAGGATTCCTATGGGAACTGAGTCAGCAACTGAGACCCCAGAAAGAAGTACAAATTGGATAGAAATAAATAGTACCCCTGTGGGTCCGACTCCAGAAGAATTAAATGAGTGGATGAGGAATTTACAGAAGAAAGATGCAGAACAGCAACCGTTGGATGTAATCAGACTTAAGATAGACATGGAAGAGTTCATTTTAGGGACTATTGGTACAGATAGATTGAAATCCTATCAGGATGACGAACTTATGTTCATGTGTAAGAGTGTTACTTGGAGAGCTAGGAATTTGCATGAAAAATTGGAAGAAACAGCAAATGAACTAGGAGTAGAATTTGGAAAAATCAGAGGATTGCAGAAACCGTATAGGATAGACTTTAGTGAAAAGGATATAGAAAATCTGAAAACATCAGGATGATTAACCCAGATAAAGGAACTGATTGTGTTATTGAGAAAATGGGGAGATGTGGACAGATTGAGGAGCAGGTGGGTAAGAAGAAAGGAGGGAACGACCGATAAAGCATCATTGGCTTTTCCGGTAAAGGAAAAGGAAACAATAGTACTGGAATATCCAATGAGGGAAACTCCAGGAGGGAGCTATGTACACGTTCCATGGTCCAGACAAGATATATTGTCATTTACAAATGACTTCCCAAGATTGAGAGAGAAACCCATAGAATGGTATAGACAGGTGGAAAGATTTGTAAAGGTTTCAAAGGTGTTGTGGGAAGATTTGGATGGATTGTTTGAAATTGTAGTGCCAGCAGATTTATGGACAGAATGTAAGATTACAATTGATTGGCCAAAGGAAGAATATCCAAGACTGGAGCCCCAGGTCCAGAAGTGATGAGAAAGTATGAACAAGCCGTCACGTTTTTGAAAAATAAGATTCCACCGAAAGAGACAGATTGGGTAAAGATTGATAGAACGACTCAGGAAAGTAAGGAATCTGTACACGCCTATTATGAAAGGTTGCTTTGGTTTTCAAACAGTATAGTGGTTATGAGACTTTGAGTGAAAAGGACATGAGTCATTTCATATATAGATTTGTATATGGATTGAAACCTGAAATAAGTGTATTGATTAAGCAGCATATGTTGTGTTGGTAGAATAGCACTGTAGATGAGGTACTAAGGTATGCCAAATATTGTAGTGATGACATTGAGTGTAGACAGCGTAAACTAAAAGAAAAAGCGATGTGGGCACAAGTAAAGGTTGCAGAAAAACAAGAGGCTCAAATGAATAATCAGTCTGGTGATGCAGGACAGACTAAATCCAAACCGAATATAGGTAAGGGAAAAGGTCAAATGAGTATAGAAGAGGCTAAAAAGAAATGGCTATGCCATAATTGCGGAAAGTTAGGGCATTGGAGAAACGAGTGTAAATTTCCTCCAAAAGCTAATACGGAAAATCAACCATTAAATCCACAGGTGCAGAATGAGGTGAGTTACCAACAGCTGCAACAACCGCAGGTAGTCACTCAACAGAGTCAGGTGCCACAACCACCTCTTCCAAAGAGTGTAAAGCCCCAGAGATACAGTGCAGAGACAGGATTCTACGGAGGAGAGCAGGTAACAAAATTGCCGCGCGCAGCTGCAGTGTCGCAGTATTGGTTACTGCAGGATGGAAATGAATCGGATGAAAGTTTATGACGGTGCCTAGGAGAGGAAGAAGAGTGCGTGCTTGGCGCAACTCTAGAGGTAGATCAGTCAGATCCATTTGTGGATGGAGAAGTGAATGGTGTAAATGTTACATTCCTTGTGGACACTGGAGCTACCCTTTCTACTGTTAGATCAGTGGAAGTTCCAAACCTTCCTCTCTCAGGAGATTATATCCAAGTTGTAGGTGTTTCAAACCAACAGATTAAAGCGCCTCTTACCAAACCAGTAGAGGTGAAAGTTGGACCATTCAAAGAGATGCATCGGTTTGTGGTATGTGATTGCAGTCCTGTAAATTTGCTAGGACGCGATCTGCTTTGTAAAATGAATTGTACCATCTATTGTACCCCTGATGGTATTGCTTTCCAGACACCAGATGAAGATGTCCTGTATAAAATGACAATGGCAGAACTAGCAACAGGAGTAAATGACATGTTTCCTGTGTTTGACACAGAGAAAATCCCAATTGAATTGAAAGAAACAGTCAGATCTGATGTATGGGATTTCACAGGCGAAGATATTGGGTTAATGAGAGGAGTAGACCCTGTAAAAATTACCGTAAGAGAAGGAACAAATTACCCAAATACTCCACAGTACAAATTAACGCCAGAAATTATTGAAGGAATAACACCTGTAGTTAATAAGATGATCGAACAAGGAATTTTGAAAGAATTAATGAGTAGCCCATGTAATTCACCTATAATGGAATTGAAAAAGCCGAATGGGACATATAGAATAGTGCAGGATTTGAGGAAGGTAAATAAAATCATTATTCCTTGTTGTCCAATTGTGCCAAACCCCGCTGTAATACTGTATCAGATTCCACATGATGCAGAATGGTACACAGTTATTGATTTGTGCCATGCATTTTTCTCTATTCCGTTACACCCAGACAGCCAGCCATTATTTGCGTTCCGGTTCGGAGAGCGTATTTTGGCATGGTGCCGAATTCCTCAAGGGTATACAGAAAGTCCCTCAATCTTTATTCAGATCCTAAAGAAATCATTGGAAGATTTAAAAATGCCTGAAAAATCTGTGATGGTCCAATAAATTGATGACCTATTAGTGGCATCAAAGACTAAAGAAGCATTTGTTACCGACACAATTGCTTTACTGAATCATTTGGCAGAGGGAGGGCACAAAGTGTCCCCATCAAAACTGCAATTTTGTCAACAGGAGGTACAATACCTAGGTCATAAGATTGAGAAAGGGATGCGAAAGGTAACGACAGAAAGAATAAGGATTATCCGAGGAATGAGAGCCCCGATGACACAGAGAGAGGTGAGAATGTTCCTTGGAATGGTTGGATATTGCAGACAGTGGATAAGTGGATTTTCATTAATTGCAAAACCTTTACAGCGATTGACAAGAAGAGATGTCAGAGATCCGATTGAGTTGAATGAGGAGAAAATGAAGGCTTTCAAAGTACTGAAAACAAAGTTGTGTGAGGCACCGGCATTGGGAATGCCTGATTATGAAAAAGAATTTGAGCTGTATTGTAGTGAAAGAGATGGATGTGTACTTTCAGTGTTAGTGCAAAGGCATGGAAAAATGAAAAGACCAATTGCTTATTTTTCAGCTGTTTTAGACCCAGTAGCAAAGGCATTGCCTGGATGTCTGAAAGGAGTAGCTGCTACTTGTGTGAGTTTGGAACAGAGTGAAGGCATTATGATGGGATATCCACTGAGAGTATATGTTCCACACTCTGTTGAAATTCTTCTGACTAGAACCAAAACCCAATTCATGACACATAGTCGGCTGACTAGGTACGAAAAAGTGATTTTAAGTGCAGACAATGTAACCATTGATAGATGCACAAGTGTGAATCCTTCAACTTCACTGCCAGATGAAGAAAATGTAGGAGTCAAAGATGAAGTTGATCATAAGTGTCTGGATGTGCTTGAATTTTGTACCAAGCCTCGCCCAGATATTAAAGATGAGCCCTTAAAAGAATCAGATTATGTGATGTTTGTGGACTGGTCATGTCTGAGAACAAGTGAAGGAGTTTTAAGTGCTGCGTATGCTGTGTGTACAGTAGCAGCTATAATGGAAGCATCTTGTTTAAGAGGGATACGTTCAGCCCAAGTGGCTGAGCTGATTGCTCTGATTCAGGCGTGCAAACTGGGAAAGAACGTCTAAATTACAGTGATCACAGATAGCCAGTATGGCTTCGGAGTGGTCCACGACTTTGGACAGATCTGGTCCCAGAGAGGTTTCTTGATGTCTGCAGGAACTCCTATTAGGAACGGTGAGTTTGTGAAGAAATTGCTTGAGGCGATACAGCTGCCTAAACAGATTGCAGTGGTGAAGTGCGCTGCACACAAAAATGGAACTGACTATATTACAGTGGGAAATCAATATGCAGATGAAATAGCCCAATATTGTGCCAGAAATATGGTCTCACTGAATAGGAGGAGAGAAAAAGAGAATGTTTCATGTCCCTTGCTGTTTACTAACATGGTCGAAACCTGGGATGAGGTAAGGCAATTGCAGGAAGAAGCAAATGAAGAGGAGAAAGATGGTTGGATAAAAGCAGGTTGCAGACAAAGAGAGGAAGATGACGTTTGGGTTTATAGAGATGAAAGACCAGTTATGCCTGATAGCATGATTTCTAATATGGCACGGATGTACCATGGACAAGCTTACATTGGTAGTGATGCCATGATCAGAATTTTCAGACAGACCTGGTACAACCCAAAATTTAGAGCTATAGCTGAAAGTCTCTGTCAAAGATGTCTTACATGCCAACAGATAAATCCAGGAAGGAAAACAGTAGTGAGTTTGGGAACAATAGGATGTGAAGGAGGTCCTTTTACCAGAATGCAACTAGATTTTATTGAAATGCCCCCGAGCAATAGATTGAAATATGTCCTTGTGGTCGTTTGTTTGTTTTCTCGTTGGGTGGAAGCATATCCGACAAGAAGGAATGATGGTGTTACTGTGGCTAAACTCCTACTGAGAGAATTCATTCCGAGATGTGGTTTTCCAGTAACGATAGAAACAGATAGAGGAACACATTTCCAAAATGAATTAATCCAGTTGATATGTGAAGCACTTGACATACAACAGAAATTACACTGTGCCTACTGACCAGAGGCTTCCGGAGTGGTAGAGCAAGTAAATGGAACAATAAAGAATAGGCTAGGGAAAATGTGTCAAGCCACAGGACTCAAATGGCCAGATGCCCTGCCCTTGGTGCTGAGAAGCATACCTGACAGAAAAACAGGTCTGAGTCCTCATGAAATAATCATGGGACGAGCAATGAGACAAGCACATGTACCTGTCAACAAACTGCTGACTATAACTGATGATCTCGTATTGGACTATTGCAAAGGATTGGCTGATGTGGTACATTCTGTGTTTCATCAGGTTGGACCGGATGCGACCACTCTTGAAAGAAAACCAGCTCATGATTTGAGTCCAGGAGACTGGGTCCGCATAAAAGTCCACAGAAGAAGAAACTGTTCGGTTCCTCGCTGGGATAAGACACGTCAAGTGATCCTGGTGACAACGACTGCTGTAAAATGTGCAGGTGTGAAAAATTGGGTTCATGCCAGTCATACCATCAGAGTTCCAGATCCTGAAGCTCGACCTGTAAGTCGACATCTGGAGATATCTGATACCAGCTCAGCATCCGAAGCAGAACCTGAAACAAGCAGAGTTCCAGATCCTGATGCTCGACCTGTAAGTCGACATCTGGAAGAACCAGGTACAAGTTTGACAACTGAAGAAGAACCTGAAACAATCAAAATTCCAGATCTTGAAGCTCGACCTGTAAGTCGACATCTGGAAATATTAGATACCAGTTCAGAATCTGAAACAGACCTACCTGAATCTGATGAAAGACAAAAGAGAAAAACAAAAACTGACATTATAAAAGAAGAAACTGAACCAAGAGACAGTGGCAGCGAACAACCAAGTACAAGTTATGGAAGAATTCCTCCAGAGATAGTTGCGTTAACTGAGGGAGACTTAGATTCAGATAGAGAGATTGGGGAAGAAGCGGAAGAAACCCGAGGAGTAGTAGGGACAGACCAACAAATAGAAGAAACACAGGGAGATTTAGATTCAGATAGAAAGATTAAAACAAATGCGGAAGACAATCAAGGAGGGATAGAATCAAATGTCCCAGCAGAAGAGACACAAGAAGGTTCAGATTCAGACAACGAAACTGAGATCATAAGGTTTAAGGTTAGAGGAAGTGAAGTAAGGTCTGAGACAGAATCAGAAGAAAGTGAAGAAGAAAGAAAGCAAAGACTAGGACCAAGAAAGAGAACTTGGAGAGCTGAACGAGAGGAAGAGGAAAACAAACTAAAAAGGCCAAGAAAAGGAGACAATTGGCCCCACGAAGTTAAAAGACTGAGATATAAGATAATAAATGTAAACAGAGATGATGCGGAACAAGTAAATGAAATAACCAGTCAAAAGGGACAAGGAAAACAAAGTGGAAAACAATTACAGAAAACAAAAAGAGTGAAGAGACCTAACTTGAAATATAAGTCACCTGAGTGGCTATACATCGCATTGACCGACATTAAAGAAGAAGATAACAGTCACGAAAGCCCAGACGAAAGCTGTAAACCAATGGGTGAAAGTGAATTGCACCAAAACTGAAAAGACAAAGAAAGAAACCCGGACTGGACAGAAAAACCGAACAAGACCAGAAAGAGTTCTGAAAAGAGTTGAAGAAAGCACCGAAACGAGACAAAGTAAAGGGTAGAGTGGCTGAAAAGTAATTCTGAGGTGTGGTGACACATTTTCTGTACATATATATATATAGCTAGGTAATAGTACAACATGGTAGACACTGAGAATAGAAGATCTAGATGTGAGTTTTTACGTAGATGGTGTAGAATGTGTTTCTTTTGTACAGGATTGCTAATGTTTATTTGGCTTATTTTAGCAATAATAATTCCACTTAGGTTAGTTGTAGAAGAAACATCCGTAATAGGGAATAACACGAAAAAGGACAAAGAAGCTATCACACAAAACACTGCAGCATTAGTAGATAGTACTGATTTACATAAGGATAAGTCTATAACTGATTTTTCCAAGAATGTCTTCACGAAACTGTAGTATGAGTATGTGGAGACAATGGATGTGAGGTATTGTTATGTCTGTATGCAGTTACCTGCGTCTGTCACAGAAGGTGTGACCTATCATCACCTTCCTTTGACATATGGGATAACTTGTAGCGTTTTAGCTAGTTTATTTTATAAAACAGGTAGATTAGAATATTATTACACTGACATAGACACTGTTTTTGCGAAAGTTCCCGTAATCCCTGAACTAAATAAGGTGAAAAATGCAAAAATGTTTGGAGAATTTTTCTTAGAAAATAAAGAGTTAACGTTAGAGTATATAGTTAGACACAATCTTACCTGTGAATTAAAGAAAGAGGAAAAGATTTTCTTGGATATGGTAGAAAACAGAAGAGTTAAGTTTCAGAGAAAGGTAGTAGAAGAAAAGACAAAAACACCACTTTGGGCGTTTGAAGAGAAAAATCATGACAAAGGAGAAACAAATGCAGCTATGGTTCTGGATTGGCCCCAACAGGGAAAATTGTGTATTAGTAGAAATAAGACTATATATGATAACTATTTCGTGGGTTCCAGTGAATGCCGAGATACATATAAAATTTTAGGAGGATGGGGATTTAAAGGAGGAAAAGATCCAATCTTTCCAGGGATCTATTATATTTGCGGAAATAGAGCTTATTATAGGTTGCCGGACCATTGGTACGGAACGTGCTAATTAGGCCTGGTCTTTCCAAAGATTTTTCACGTGGAGAGAGGAACAAAAGGAATACACGAGATAGGTAAAACATTAACACGTAGGAGAAGGGACAGCTTCTCAGAAATAGTAGGTGACATTTTTGGAGCATTGATACCAGCAGTGGGTATATCTTTGAATACATTCAAGATTCGGAAATTGTCCACAGTAGTAGATCGTTTATCAACGAATACTGCTGTAGGGCTCTTGATGGTAAATACCGAAATGGTTGCCATGAGAGCTATGGTAATGCAAAATCGACTTGCCCTTGACATTCTTTTGGCAAAAGAGGGTGGAGTCTGTGGAATGCTGAAAGTCCAACATTGTTGCACTTACATTCCAGATAAAAGTGAGAATATACAGAAGTATATAAAGAATATTACTGATTTGCACAAAGAAATTGCTCCACTGGAGGTTGAAGGTGTCTGGGAGAGACTTGGTAAGAGTTTTTCCTCAATGCAAAAATGGTTCACAGAGATAGGTGGTTCTCTTATTGGTAAAATACTAATATCAGTAACAGTGATAATATTAGTAATGTTGTCAGCAAAGTTAGCATATGTGTGTATTAAAAGGAGAAAAAGAGAAAATAGAATAAAAAGAGAAAATGAGAAAAATAAAGAGAACGGGAAATGGGAGAAATAGAATTGGAAGAATTGAAAGAGAACATATACAAAAGGTCTAAAAGACAAGATGAGAAAAACACTGTTGTATGAACTAACAAAAGCAAGTGGACAAGAAAAATGTATCTGATAAGTTGTAGAATAGGTTTTTGTGGTGATATTAAAAATCACCAAAGGGGGGAATTGATGGAGCAGGGTAAATAAAATAATTTGTACCCCCCTTGGAAAATTAATGAGCTTTAAGAAATTAACAATTCTAATTGTTTGATAGAGCATGAGATAATCAACAAATGCACCTTTAGTAAACACTACATAAGGGTAACCCGCAATTTGTGCACATTTATTTACAATTGTGAAGTCGATTAACACTAATATTGTGATTTGCGTACTAATTAGAGTAAAATCACATGATTTATGCTATGTAGTAGAATTGTATTGTGGCATAGAATGCAGATGGTAAGTAAAATGGCTTTAAATGTCGCTTCTGCTAGGTAACACCTAACATGGGTCTTTAGAATGGCGGGTGGTAAACAGAAAGGCTTATTTTCTTTGTTTTAATTTTGGTTGTGTTTGTTCTTATGATAGTTCGTTCGGGCCTGTTAGGCCATGCTGCGAAAATGGCTGCAGAGAAAGATGAGGTCACGTGAAAAGTCAAAGATGGCCTCTAAGCGGAAGAAATAAAGGAGCTGAACCACGTGGGTACGGCCCGTGCACGGAGTGAGAGATGTCAAGGTCGCACTGACCTGCCATAAGGAGGGTGCCAAGAAAGACTTAGCGCGTATTCGTGGGAATGAATGAGAAAAGTACTAAGCGACAATGGACTAACTAAATTGTGACCATCGGGATTGCAACAAAATGAATGGACAAATTGGACTGCTTTTACCCAAAGGTCATGAGAATCATTGTACTCTTAACTATCCCCGAAACCAGTTTGAACAAGGAAGGCGATGAGGTGATTATCACCACCCCTCAAATGGACCAATTAGCGTGATTCCTGCCCCTAAGGATTGCAACTTTTTGTGTAGTAAGCTAGAAGTAGGGTATAAGAGGGACAACTCTTATGTGGGAGAGGCTGCTTCTATAGGCTGCTTCTTTGGGTTGCCTTTTGCTGCTATTGATGCTACTGCTGCCGTCGGTATTTCTTGCCATACCATTTTTTCCTAATTTCCATTTTTCCACCTCAATACTACGAGAGGACTTTGTCATTTTTGGACTTTGAACTTGACTGGGGAAGGAACGAGACCGTTGCGGGAAATCTGTACGGGAGGTCCAGTCAAGGAGGCCTTTAGCAGGGACAGTCAGTCAGTTTGGGAGTCTATTCTGTGATCTACGGTTTATCTTCTTTTTGGTGAACCATTCCTATCTGCATCTAAATGGGTAATGCATAATTTTCAATTTCTTTATTAGAACCTTTCATAAAAATGTTATTAATGTATTAAAGTGATTAATAAACTAAGAATCTCACCCGTGCAATAGAGAAATTAGATAAAATTTCATTCTAATTAAAAATGAGTCTGTGGTTCTTTAGTTCATTGATACGTTTAAAGTTTAACAGGTTTTAAAGTGATTGAGCTGGTCTTAATCACCATCAACTTATTCTACTAGTTGGTCCATCGACCAAAGAGAGGAATACCTTGATGTTTGGAACCAACAGGATCAAAAGATAATGTATATGATGTCCGAGGCTTTATTCTGTCAGATTTAACAAGGTATCCCGTTCCTCCAGCAACACATTTCTCCTTGGTGTGTAATCCAGTGAATGAATGAATGTATGATATGCGGTGTTATTGGCCCCACCGTCATATGGTTTAATAGATGTGAATGATTTACCTGGATTCGTGTCCTGAGGAGAAATTTATATTAGCCACGCTGGACCACAAGTGCACCCACTTGCCAGGCCCAAGCCTTCCCTTTCCTTACATGTCAGGCACCCCTATGGTAGGCCTAAGGTACCCTCATGGGCAGGGTGCAGTGTATGTGAAAGGTTCGACATGTACTAGGGTATGTGACATGTCTTGATAGTGAAATACAGTGTATTTAATTTTTCACTGTTGCGAGGCTATCTGTCCCATAGGCTTATAATGGGGTTACACTGTCCCATGTTTACATGTGTAACTTTCCATAGGGACAAAATAAAACAATCATGTTTGGACTCTCTGAACTCAGAATTTATTAACGCACCTTTTGGTAAAGGTGGTTTTAAATCCTGTGTTTGAAAATGCCACTTTTAGAAAGTGAGCATTTTCTTACTTCACTATTCTGTGTGCCTCTGGCTGCTTGTGTATTGAGCGTCTGGTGTGTGGGTGACAGGAGCTGAGATTTGCATTCACTCTAGACAGTCCCTGGGGGAGTTGAGGTGTGCCCTGCCTTGCCTGGGTGACTCAGCGCAGAGCTGAATCGACCTGGTCTGCACTTTAGAGTGGTGGGAGGAGTGCTACTTGCACCTGAACAGGCTGGGTCTCCTTTTGCACAATGCTGTCTCTGCCCCCAGTAGTCATGCTGCACCAGTGAATGCAGAACTGGTTTGGACTGGGTTCAGAGACCCTTGCTACAAAGACATCAAAGACATTTTGGGGTATAAGTATGTGACCTAAAATCCCATGAATTTGGATTACTTCAAGGAACAAAAGGGCCCTGCCAAGAAGAATTTAACCAAACCTCTGATGAAATTTAGTCCACCATCAACAGAATACGTTATAAAGTTACTAAAAAGTGCCACCTCTGGATCACCAGAGGATCCATGTCTGCCTAACATAATAAAATTAGCAGCGGAAACCACTGCACCCAACTAACGTCTATTTTCCAAAATATGTGTGAGACAGGAACGTTTCCTAAGATCTGGAGAAAAGCAGTAGTAATCCCTCTCTTAAAGAAAGCTTCCCTTGATCAAAAGGATCCAGGCAATTACAGACCAATCTCCCGTCTTCCACTACCTGCGAAAATAGCAGAAAAGTTCTTGAACGAACAATTGGTCTCCTTTGTTGAGACAAACAAACTCTTAGATAATACACAGTTTGTCTTCCGGACAGGCCACAGCACAGAGACAGCATTGCTCAAGGGAGCCTGCGCTGGAGGTAGACCTTTTGGTGGAGTCCAGAGGGTCTGAGGCTTTTGGGAGTGATCCTGAAAGAGGTGGATCAGGTTTTCCCCAACCAGGTGAGGTAGGGGAGGTTTGGAGTAACCCAGATGGGTCCCAGTGTAGTGTGATGGATGAGGAGTCCCATGTCCTGTCTCTGAGTAGAGGGAGTGGGGGTGGGCTGAGTCCCAAGGTGTCCAAGACCCAGTCCCAGGGCCTGGTTGGCTCCATGAGCGAACGCCAGGAGGGGAGCCTAGTCTGTACCGGGAGGCCATTTCCTGAGGGGGATCCCAAGGTGTCAGGTGAAATGGGGAAGTTTGCTCCACCAGTTCTGGTGTCTGGCAGCTGGGACCCAGCTCCAGCTGGGAGGGTGCATGAGGGTGCATGAGCTGGGAGGGTGCATGAGGGTGCACCCTCCCAGGACCAGCTGGGAGGGTGCATGAGTCCAGAGAAAGGGGTGAGAGGGGGAGGCGGTGCCCAGTGGGAGGACCAGTGGGTCAGGGGCTGCCCGCTCTGAGGTCAGAGCACCCCAGGGTTGACCCTGGTGAGGCCACTTCTGGCCTGGGGGTCTCTATGCTCTGTCAGGTGGACAGGAGCCTGGAGATCTGCACCAGGCAGACTCTTGCACAGCTCATGAGGAGTGTGTTTTCCTTGGGAGGGGTTGGTGTACTTCCCCAGAAGTCCTGGGTTGCCAGGCACAGGTCCAGCCTAAGGCTAGAGACCCTGGGTTGGAGGACCAGGTTCAGGGTGTCCCCCTGACCTGGAGGAAGGGATGACTAGTAGTAGTGCTGCTGCCGGTTTGTTTTCTGGGGATACCGCTCCAGGTGGGAGGGTGCAGAGCCCCACGGAGGAGGACAGGGTGTGGGAGAGCCCACCCCAGTCTCTTGTCCAGCTGCAGGGTACAGACCCTGAGCTGGTGGTTCAGTGTCAGGTTGCCATCCCTGACCTGACAGGAGGGAGAGTGGACAAAGGGTGCCAGTCACCTGGGGCTACCGCCCCCCCACTCTATGATGCCAGAGAGGTTAGAGAGCCTTGAGAGGCATGAGACCTGGCTCTCATCACTTTCAGGTGTCAGTGGCCAATATGGTTTGCTGTTCTGGTGAATGGAGTTGTCCCTGCGAGGGGGACAGGAGTTGCACCCTGTGGGTGGACTGGGCCACACTACGGTGTTGGCCCTGTGTGTGTTGTCTGGCTGCTGGGACACATCTGTGAGCAAGGTAACCTTAGGCACGTCACAGATGGGGTCCCCAGGTGAGGAGAAGGGTTCCCTATGGTTTAGTTTAGTGGGACCTGAGAGTATGGTTGAAAGGATCCACTTGGGTTGAGGAAGGCATAGAACTGGAGCATGCCCTTGCTGTTGCGGGCCAGGGTCTATGTTCTATCGCCCCAATCAGGGAATTCCTTCAAGATTGTTGATTGGTCTCCCCTGACTTTTGGCTGGTGGGGGGTTGTGTTAGACCTGGCCCTTTTGACAGATTTTACCCCCAAACATTTTTGCTTTTGGGCTCCTATTTTTCTGACCCTAAGATTGTTGGCCATAGGATTCTGGGCACTTTACCACTGCTGATCAGTGCAAAAGTGCATATGCTCTCTATGTAAATTGTGATATGATTGGCTATCCATAATTGTCATATTTGGCTTGCTGGTCAGTCCCTAGTAAAGTGCACGGTGTGTGCCAGGGCCTGTAAATCAAATGCTACTAGTGGGCTTGCAGCACTGGTTGTGCCACCCACATGAGTAGCCCTGCAAATGTAACTCAGACCTACCACTGTAGTGTCTGCATGCACAAGTATTTACCTTTGGGCACTACATGTGTTATGACAATCGCTTTTATTACAAGGTGATATAATATGAAGATTGTTATGACTGGCACCTTATGGCACAGTGATTTAGAGAGAGGGTGGTTAACATGTCCCTTTTCATGCTACCCAGTGACCTATGAGTTATGCCCTACTGTGACAAGGGCCTAGCGGCACAGTGCTGTATGTAATTGCGGTCTAAATGTGTTTTGCATGCTACTGATGGGGCTGAGGTTCCACCTATAAATCACTCTAGAACGCTCTCTGGCGGATGGATCGTTGGTTCCTGATTGGCAGTGTAGAGGGAAGAGATATCTTACGACAATTGTTCACATGACTTTGAAGTCATGACTTTGAAGGATCACAGACTCCAAATTCTAGTTAGTCCATTTATTACAAAGCCAAAAATAGTTGGACATACAAGCACCTCAAAACGAGGTTGTAGAAATACATCAGAACTAATACAAAGCCGAACCTACGAACAAAGTTGACTCAGTAAAGCATGAACAGAATGACAATTTCCAGAAACAGAACGCAGGCAATAAGTGCTCCCACGTCTAAATCAGACTTCATCACAGGTTCGTAAGTGAAAAGCATAAACCTATCCCTACACTATCACTAAGGTGATATCCCTACTTAGCATTTTCTCCCCAGGCAAGTTAGGAAAAGGTAAAGGTGTCAGCGCGTGAAGACTTCCTAAGAAGTACACTCACGTTGTATGGGTCAAGTAGCATAGGCTACGGAGCTCGTTCTAAGATACTCCTCTTCTCCTAATGTCTCCCGATCTTCTCCTCTCTCCACCCTCGGGACACTATCCCTAATTCAAACTTCGAAATCACAAAACACGCCCCTTTAGGTCTCCTCACTGACCCATCCCACAGGGCATCTTCTCATAGGTGAATTTCCACTCCACCTCTGCTCTCCCAGCTCATGGCTCGATGACCTTGCTTCCCAGGCCTGTCCCAGCAAAAAAGAACACCGTCTTCCGATATCAGCTTCTCATACACCTATTGTATCCACTGCTTCTCCAACCTAACTCCTGGAACAAAAGCGTTATTCTAACTAACAATGATGAATTCACCACCTGCAACGGAAAATAGTGAGAAAGAACAAACTCAACATGCACATGAAATTCATACCTACACGTTTAAACTCAGTCGAGAGCGACCAGGGTAAAATAAATTTTCAGGCCCACAGACTTCGGTCAACATAAGAAAGATGATATACAAGCCTCATGGAAGTACACAATAATAAATTCTTACTGTGCAGTGCTAAATCAATACATTACATGAGCACATCAAATACGTGAATAATTGTAAGTGGCATACACAAATCGCTACACGTTAGGCCTTTGACTGAACATGAACTGTTTTCTAATGCAAATCTTTCACAGCTTACATAAAAGCAACTTTAACACAACACTTTCATGTTATTACAGCACATCTCTAACACCATTATTTTAATACGACAATGAATAAATGCAGGTGCAACCTACTCATGATTATAATGCACCCCTACAAATTAAAGAACACATCTGCGCTCTATCAGTTCCCCCCTCTGATGACTAGTGTCATCTCCATCCAACACCATCCCTGGAGAAAGAACCGATCTTAACAGAAGTTGTAGCCATTCTACCCTGTCGGAACTTCTCTAAATTCTTGAGATTCTCATAGTGACTGTCCTGCACGCTCTCTATTCTCCTCTCTCACCTCCAAAGAGATCTCTCAGCCTGTCCTGCTTTGTGCCATTTGTATGCCTTTATCGTCCGAGGCAAAAGATTCACAAAGACTACCACTATAATGATAGGCTTCAAGATGTAACCAAGAATACCTTTTCCAAGAATTACAAACCAACGCCCAACCCTTTCAAATCCTTTCCCAACTTTCGTCCAAACTCCTTCCTTTGCCATCTTGTGTACCTCGAAATGAACTGCAGTAATATTACTTATGTATTTCTTCAAATCCTTGCTGTAGTCAGGAATGAAAGTACAACACTCCTGAACCTTTAGCATTTTACAGACTCCGCCTTCCTTTGCCAACAGCACATCTAATGCAAGGCGGTTCTGCATCACCATTGCTCTTATTGACACCATCTCTCCATCTACAAGCAACAAAGGCTGAGCTGTATTCACCGATAGCTTATCCAAGATGGTTGCCAACCTTCTAATCTTCACATCATTCAGAATCACTCCCAAGCTTGGTATAATTGCTCCAAAAACATCTCCAACAATCTCTCCTGCACTAGCACCTCTCTTCTTTCTATGGTGTTCCCCATTTTCCAAGTGTTTCAAATCCTCAACATGATAGATCTTTGGGAAGACAACAGCTATATAACATGTACCATACCAATTCAATGGCAGTCGCACATAGGCATTCTGCCCACACACAAAATACACATTTGGCACCACCTGCACAGCTTCCTGCAAAAACTTCTTCGCTGATGTTTCAATCGTGAACATGTGATCGCATACACTCTGGCCCACTTAGATCTTGTCATAGTAAGTTTGGACCTGTCGAATACACAACTTTCCTCGCTGCTCAAAATCTAAAGCTATTGGACCATAACTTCCCTTTGCCTTGTGAGCCAACTCCTCCTTAGTACAATCAAGTCTTGTAGATTTAACCATTAGTTGCCTATGTCTATCTTCTACCTGATCTACAAATTTCTTCTCTACATCAGTCAATAAACACGTTAGGTTGTGACGATGAGCATAAGCTGTATCTAAGGATACTGTAGGTATGAAATACTTTCCCAATCTATCATCTTGCTTATAATAATCATACTTGTTATGGTGCTTATAAGCTGGAACTTCGGACAGCACTGCATCATAATTGGAGAAATAGTATTCATAATGTCCCTTTCCGTAAAACATACTAAGCAATAAGCTACAGGTGATACCATGTAAATGGGAGGTGATGATACCTAATTCCCTCTTCCACTGACGCTGGCAACTGCATACACACATAACAATCCCTCACATCCATCGTTTTCACATACTCATACAAGAACTTCGCATAGGCATTCATCGTATAATCACCCTTGGACAAATCTACGTGTAACATGCGACTAGTTTTCTCTAGCATAGCTTTTTCAACTCCTAATGTACCCTCTTTTGTAGTAGAAGTAGCTGGTATGGATGTTCCCTTCACTTCCACCCCGTCAGCCTCTACATCATGTGAAAACTGTACAGACACTATAATTACTATAGCTATTATCACTATTACACCCACTATGAGTGTGCCTACTAAACACTTTGATCTACGGTTCGGATTTCCGGACTCCATTTCCAACTACATTCGGTTGAGCCCAGCAAGAAGATCTCTCAAGAGTCGCTTTTCATTTCTTCTGACCGTTTCGCAACAAAGTTTGTGCACCGTTTCTTCGGAGTTCTGGAAACCAAACTCAAAGTCCACTGCACAATCATTCACACAGTTCAAAAGACTTCCCTAGCCCTCTTTCTTCTTCTACTGAAAATCCCTAAATTTATTCTTCTTCCACTCGGACCTAGGTTATCTTCTTCAGTCAGCAATTGGTTTATTTACAATTCACAATTCATTTAACAGTCTCTCACAAGCTCAGAACCAATTTCAGCAATAACACGATGCAAGATCTCAAGACGAATAGCTGCAATCTCCTGAGCTGGAGGCTGATATCCAAAAATTGGAAAGGTCAAATCTCTCAGAACTAAGCGCCTCATGCCACTCAACACTGGAGGATTCAGTACAGTCACTGTTAACACTCCTTCTATTTCCAACCCTGGGACTATTAGTTCAATCTCAATCTTCAACTCGGGAACTCTGCTGACAACTCTCAAAGACCTCAGCCTCCCCATTCCCACTACTCCTGGCATCTGCAACCACGTAAGTCCACTCTGGAGCAGCGTATCTCTGACAAGCCACTCTTGCCCTCCTTGATCTCCTCAAACCTTCTTGGCTGTGCTCTGTGTCACTTAGCTCCGATTCAGACGTTTCGGTCACAGGGGCAAGATCTCTTTCCGATGTAAGTCTCAGGTTCTGTCTCTTTTGTTTCCCAGGCCACGATTTGTCCACCAAACTTGCTCTCCTTCTTTGCACCCGATCCTCCTGCACACCTGTTCTCTCTGCTGAGTCGGATTCTATATCCTTCACAACGTTACCGTCTCCCTCAGAGTCACTGTCTTGGCCTTGTGTAGCTCAACCCCCCTCAGCTTGCTCTGGTGTATCGCCAGCCTCTTCAGCAACCCTCACAGCTTGGCTTGTACCCTCCAGTGGCCTCGCAGCCACAGCTGGACTTTCTACAGGGAGAGGAGCTGTTTATCTGAGGGTGCTGAAACTGTACGGGTGTGAGAAGCATGAATCCAGTTCAGTAGGCCCCCACACTTCACAGCTATGTTGGTTACCAAGATAACTTGGTAAGGGCCCTTCCAGCGAGCATCAAGGCAGCTCTTCCTCACATGTTTCTTCACCAGTATCCAGTCCCCTGGACACAGGTCGTGACAGAGATCTTTCGATGTCATGGCAGTTGCAGCTTCGACCTGGTGAGACACAGAACGTACCACATCAGCCAGTCCCTTGCAATAATCAAGGATCAAATCATCTGTGATGTTTATCAATGCTGTAGATGGCACTGCTGGCAATCGCATTGCCCTCCCCATAAGGATCTCGTGAGGCGAAAGTCCTGTCCTCCTATCGGGAATGCTACGCACACTCATCAACACCAAGGGCAAAGCATCAGGCCATTTCAGAGACGTGGATGAGCAGACTTTGGCCATGCGCATTTTGAGAGTCCCATTAATTTGTTCCACTAGTCCCGACGCCTCAGTTCTGTAGCTACAGTGCAATCTCTGATCAACCTGTATTGCGGTGCAAAGCAGCTTCATAATCTCACTGTGGAAGTGAGTTCCTCTATCCGATTCCAATGAGGTCGGAAATCTGAAGCGTGGTATAAATTCCCTTTACAACAGCTTCGCTACAGTGAGACTGTCACACCTCCTGGTCGGATATGCTTCCACCCAACGTGAGAAAACACACACAATTACCTGAATGTATCTCAAACCATTGCACCTAGGCATCTTGATAAAATCAAGCTGGATTCGGTTGAAGGGACCTCCAGATCTCCCGATATGACTCAGTGCAACCACAGTCTTTTTCCCCGCATTTATCTGCTGACAAGTCACACACCTATGACACACTGCTTCAGCAAACGCACGAAACCATGGGTTAAACCATGTCTGTTGAAACACTCGCACCATTGCATCCCTTCCAACATGAACCGCTCCATGAATCTGTCTAGCCATAGGGCTTAATAAATCGTCTGGTAACATGGCTCAACCATCAGCCGAAACCCAACTGCCATCATCTCTCTTTTCACAACCTGCTTTGATCCAACTAGCTTCCTCCTGCTCGAACACTTCTTCCTGCAGACGCTTGATCTCATCCCAAGTATTTGCTATGACTACCATCATGCTGAGCTCGGTTCTCTCTGTGCTCTCCCCTGTGTAATCTCCAGTAAAAATGCATCTCTGTTCAGCACAAAACCGGGCAACTTCATCGGCATACCTGTTGCCAAGGGTCACAAAGTCGTCCCCCCTCCCATGGGCAGCACACTTAACCACCGCGATTTCCTTGGGACGTAGCAAGGCGTCTAGCGACCTTCGAACATGTTCTCCATTTCTGATTGGGGACCCTCATGACGTTAGAAATCTTCTCTGGGACCATAGCTGTCCGAAATCATGAACTACACCGAACCCATACCGGCTGTCGGTATAGATAGTGATCCGGATCTGATCTGCGACCAGACAGGCGCGCGTCAGGGCAATGATTTCAGCCACCTGTGCGGAGTGTACTCCCTCTAAACAAGGGGCTTCCACCACTCCTGTGATGGTGCAAACAGCAAACGCTCCTCTCAAACAACCTGCATTGTCTCTTACGCATGAACCATCAACAAAGATTATTTCATCAGACAAAGGCAGAGGCTCATCAACAATGTCAGGCCTCAGTTTGGTGCTAAGTTCAGTCACATCAAGACAGTCATGGTCTTCACAATCTTCACCATCATCAAAGTTTGGCATTGGCATCAAAGTAGCAGGATTCAGTACGGAGCACCTCTTCAGAGTCACATTCTCTGAGGCAAGTATAACCTGCTTGTAGCATGTGAGTCTGTTGTTTGTGCGATGCTGCGTCTTGGTCCTGGTCATCAACAGTTCAACAGAGTGCGGCACATGTACAATCCATGGATGACCCATGACAATACTTTCACATCTTTCAATGCTGACACCTGTTGTCGCAATGGACTTGAGACATCCGGGCAACGCTGAAGCCACCGGATCTAAAGTGGCTGAAAAGTAAGCAACTGATCTACGGACACCTCCATGTGTTTGTGTAAACACCGACAATGCACAACCTTCTCTTTCGCAACAGAACAGTGAAAAGACTTTGTTGTAATCTGGCATTCCCAGAGCTGGGGCGGGGCACAGGCTGTCCCTCAGCTCCAGGAAAGCAAGCAAACAGTCATTATCCCATGGTAACGGATCGCTCTCATCCTTGTGCGTTAACCTCTGCAAAGGCTTTGCTTTTAAGGGGAAGTTGGGAATCCATTGACAACAATATCCAACCATTCCCAAAAACATCCTGACCTCCTTCTGGGTCGTAGGTGCAGTCATGTTCAGGATCGCCACGACTCGATCTGGTGACACCTTCCTCTTGCCCTTCTCAATGCGATGACCCAAATACTGAACTTCAGACAGACAGTACTGAAGTTTACTCGGAGACACTTTATGTCCATTTTCTGCTAGATGATTAAACAATGCGACAGTATCAATCCTGCACGCATCTTGCGTCTCAGACGCAATCAAGAGATCGTCTATGCACTGTACAAGAACTGAGTTCTGTGGCAGCACCAGACTCTCAAGGTTCTTTTTCAAGATCTGATTAAAGATCGATGGACTCTCAGTATACCCTTGTGGGATACGAAACCAGGTTAACACACAGTCTTCCAGACGGAAAGCGAACAAAAATTGGCTCTCCTCATGCAAGGGTATCAAAAAGAATGCTTGCCACAAATCAATCACCATGAACCACTCCGCCTCGCAGGGAATCTGAAATAAAATCACAGAGGGATTCGGTACCACAGGACAACATGGAACTACAATCGTGTTGACCTTTCGCAGGTCCTGCACGATTCTGTACTTCCCACTAGGCTTCTGCAATCCCTTAATGGGTGAGTTACATGGGCTCCCCATTATCTCCTTCAGAATGCCCTGTTCGGTCATGGACTCAATCACTGGTCTAATTCCTGCTACCGTTTCCGGTGTCAAGTTGTACTGGGGCCTCCTTGGGAATTCTGTATTCGGCTTAATCTGGATCTTAACCGGCTCAACCCCTCGAATCAGACCAATCTCCTCTCCTGTAAAATCCCACACCACAGGATCAACTGAATCTCTCAGGTCGTATGGCAACTCCTCTGTAGTCAGCACAGGATATGCCGTCATACAGCAGTTCTGACTTGCCAGTTTGAAGGCAACATCATCATCATTCGCCTGCAACTTAATTCCCCTGGGCGTGCAATAGATGGTACAATTCAATTTGCACAAAAGATCACGACCTAACAGACAGACTGGACTAGAATTGCACACCACAAACTGGTGACGATCTTGAAATGTCCCTATCTTTACAAGCATCGTGTCTGTCAAAGGACTAGTCATTTTCTTGTTTGCAACTCCGACAACTTGGATTGATTGTCCCGAGAGGGGTAGGTTTGGGACTACTGCTGTTCTCACAGTAGAACGGGTAGCACCAGTGTCAATCAAGAATGTGATGGGATGACAGTCAACATCTGCTTCTACATACGGTCCTCTCTGGTCTACCTCCAAGACTGCTCCAAGAGTACAGTCTCCCTCCCCCCTCAGGCACCGTCATTGTAACGGGTCTTGATCGAACTCATCCAAAGTCTCAATGAAGGGCATCTGCTGGTATACTCGATTCCCTTGCGGAACTCTCAGTGGCTGGGAACTTGCACTTGTGGATTCAAGCTTCCCCCATACATTGATCTGAGTCTGGTTACTGTATCTGCAACCTCAGGTACTTGTACTACTTCCTCCACTTGAATCTGATTAGCTGGATTCGATCTACACTCGCACTTCCAATGCCCGATCTTGTGACAATAATGACACGCGGTCGTTTTCTTTCGAGTACCCAAGTCAATCAGGATCTATGGGCTTCCCTCTTCCTTGTCCTGCGTTCTGTGTCCCTCCACTATGGGTTCCTTGTCTCCTTCCCAACGTTCCCCCACTAGGTTGTACTTGATCTGCGTTCTTCATCTGGCCTAGCATAAGCTTGTCCGTAAGCTTCCGATGTTTCAAATCCACCTCATCACTACAGTATCTAGCATATCGCAGAATCTCGTCCACAGACTTATTCTGCCAACAGATCAGGTGCTGCTGAATCATGAAGCTAATCTCTGGTCTCAAACCTAACACAAATTTGGGAACGAACTGTCCCATGTCTTTTGTCTCCAAGGTGTCCAATCCACTATACTGCTTAAAGGCTCGCAAAAGCCTCTCGTAGTACTCATGTACTGATTCCTTGGGCTCTTGGGTCGTCCGATCAATCTTGACCCAATCGATATCTTTTGGAGAAACTTTGGACTGCAACCATGTGATTACCTGATCATATTTTTTCATTACCATAGGTCTGGTTCTGAAGATGGCCATTCAACTGCTATTTTACACGCCGACCACAAATCATCAGGTACAACAATGTCAAACAAGGTATTCAAATCAACCCACAACACCTTCGAAATTTTCACAAACCGATCAACCTGTTTGTACCATTCAACCGGGTTTTCCCTCAACCGAGGAAAATGATATGTAAACGCTGCCAAGTCACCCCTACTCCAAGGCACATGTACATACCCTCCGCTTGGTACCTCTCAGAGTGGGTAAGCCTCTACTGTTGCTGTTCCCCCTCCTGGAGGTGGTGTATCTCCTATCCCTTTCTTAATGCTCTTTTTCTTGGGCCACCTCTCTTCCCACTTGTCCAGCATGCTCCATGCATGAATTCCTACAATCAATTCTCGAATATGGGTCTTCAATCCTATAAGTCGTTTCTCTTCCAGTTCCTGATCGCTATACTGTAACCTGTGGCTTCCCTGCAACATTTTCGCTTTGGACAGATCCACCTCATACCTTCGCGCTAGCTCTGTCAACTTCTCATGTGCTTTCCTTGCTTTCCGAGCAACATCCTTCACCACGAACAACAATTTGTTTTGCTCATAAAGTTCCATCCCCTCTAAGGGTAAGTTTCCACTTATTATTTCATCAACTTCTACCGTGAGCCTCACCACATCCAGCACCTTTGCTCTTATTGCGGCCTTGATCGTTGCCTGACTTGACGCACCACTCGACTCTTCACTTTCGCTGTTTTGACCCCTACAAGTGTTTCCTTCTGCCGTGCGCTGTGGAATAACCTGATTCCCAGACGTTCCCTGATCAGCTCCTCCGGTCACTCTTCCATTGGGGCCCCTAACCGGAGGTTCCCACATCCTTAAATCGGAGTGTGAGTCCGCCAGTGATGCTGTCCTTACTGCACTCGAGCCATTCCGACCCCTAGAAGCATCTGCGGTGGCTGGCAAGGGAGTGCTAGTCTCCACTGGTGTCAAAAATGGGCCTTGTCCGCTTACAGTGCTATTCCCTCCAGCGCCAACCCCTTCTCCTACTTCGGACTGTGACTGGTTACCGCTCCCCCTCTGGCTCGGGCCATACACAGACACAATAGGTCCCATGGTGACCGTCACCGTAAGGGCATCCGGTAACCGTGAAGTGGAAGTCGCTCCATTCATCTCTGTTTCCCTCAATGCTGGTGTCCCACTACCTGCCGTTTCTGTTGAGATTGTTCATTGATGTGCCACAGTCTCTGCAAGAGTGATAAGCAGCTATATCCAACATGCTTAACTACTCAGTTTGGTATCTGTTAAAAGCTTGCTCTGAGGAAACAAAAAATAATAAATCAAACAAGCTTTTGTCCAGAATCAACACTGAGCACAGTGAAAAACAGTGCAGATTAACCAATGACTATCACTTGACAGTCTTCCCGCCACAGAACTCGTGGATCCCTCACCCCTCTTAGAGGTGGGAAAACACTGGGTTTCTGACGGCAGAGCCTCAGCTGACTCCACCCTCACAAATCCTCGACCCAACAGCTCAAAAGCCATGGGAGCGCTGGGTCACAGTGGCTGGGTCTGCCATGCAAGGAATGGCAGGCCGTGCCGGAAAGACACGACAATAGCCCTGATACTCGGGTAGAAAGAATACTCACTGCATGTCAGGGCAATTCATATTTCATTTTTTCTCAAATCAAAATTGTATTTGTCCATTTAGACAAACCTCCATATAAACACCACAAAAAAACACAATCATGTCAAATAATTGATTCCACAAAATCTTGCAACCCTTAAATTAACTATAGACATTCTCTTTTAAATGAAGTTTGGAAGACTAATTCATTCCCAACAGCCATCTTATCTTGCTCTAAGGCAAGTAGATTGTTGTATGCCCGCAAGGCCGCTCTGACAAAGCTGTCAAGAATGTATTTCTTATAACCAGCACAACAGGTCACAATATCAAAATATGAGCCTGTGTGAGCCAACGTTGTAGTCCTGCCATTTTACTAGCTATCCCATTCTAAATAACATCAGTTCTCTGTACAGTGTGGGGATGGGTGTACTTAACAAGTAGTTGATAATAGGGAGCAAATTTTATATCTTCTACCTCCTGGGAAATGAGGGTGGCAATTCAGTAAAGCAAAGGTATCCAGCAACAGATGAAATCTTCTGTCTCGTTAATGAAGCAAAACACCTAATACTACACAAGTCACATTCTTTTGGAAAGGACATAAACCATACTCGAGTCCAGTACTTCAGAGCCTACTGCCAGTGGCCAGTGGCGTAGCTTGATGTACTGCCACCTGGGGCGTGGGGGATGGCAACAGTGGCGGCTCCAGAGGGAGTGCTGTGGGCGGGGGAGGGGCTGGGAGGGGGGTAGTGGAGTCGGACATACGACGGGCAGGAGTAAAGTAAGTAAATAAATAAATAAAACGATTTACCTTGTGCTCGCTGCATCGCCAACTCGGCGATGCAGCGAGCGCAAGGTAAATAGTTTTATTTATTTATTTACTTATTTTACTCCTGCCCGTCGTATGTCCAACTCCACTACCCCCACCCAGCCCCTCCCCTGCCCCACCGCCCCGCAGCACTCCCTCTGTGAGCCGCCACTGGATGGCAACCGACGGATGACTTGCTCCGGGGGTGGCGGGATGGTGGTAGTTGGCAGACATGACTCCCACCCCCCCCCCAGCTATGCTGCTGCTACTGCCTTTGGCATGGTACACAGCGTTCTAATCAATTTTCTCCCGAACTTCCTAAAATTTAAAGCAGTCTGTACGATCAGTCCAGCCAATCCATACATGAAAATCGCAATCTCAATGTAAACTCCCACTTTGGAATTTTGTTTGAGAAAAACAAAAGCAAATGCCTATTAGGTCGCAAACACTATGCCTGTTCGGCATTCAGTGATGTGCATCTGGCTGACTAGTGGATTCAGTGTAGGCAGAGAGATCACTGCCAGGCAGGGGCTTACTAAGAGTCAAACAGTATTCTAGATGTTTATACTGCACCTGCCAAATGCCAGTGCCAGTGGCTGTCGTCTTTACTGCACCATTTCAAGTATTACACAGCGGAATTGGTGATCACAAGGTAATAATGCATGGTTTCCATTTTCACCCATTCCGAGCTGTAAAACCATGTATTGGAGCAGTTTTTCCCTGTACAAATATACAGTTTTGTGACAGGAAACCCCAGTTATGCTGTAATTATCACAAAATCCAGAAACACAACTCTGTTTCTCAATTGAGATGTGACGTACATTCAGAATAAGGCCTCAGTATTCATGGGTAACCCCCGGTAAGAAATTGGGTTACTAGTTGAGGGGGGTGAACCCCTTCTCATCAGCAACCACAATTCTTCTCAGGGTGAAGTCACAAGCAAACCCCAAATCAACCTGTGTTCACCCCCTTGTTAGCTTGGCACAGAGCAGTCAGATTTAACTTAGAGTCAATGTGTAAAGTATTTGTGCAACACTTCAAACAGCAAAACAGTGAAGACACCACACAAAAAGAATCCCACACCAGATTAGGAAAGTAGAGCTTAATTTAATAAATGAAACAAGACCAAAATGACAAACATCCAATCAGTAGAAAGGGAGATATTGGATTTTTTAAGATTTAGATAAAATAGCACCAAAAAGCACAAACCACCAACTGAGGATTTCTGGTTGCACCGGACTAGGACAAAACCAAAAGTTCAGGCCGACCTCGGTGGAGTGTGGGCCGGCTACAGGGACCCAGTTAGGTCGCTGTACAAAGTACCTTGAGTGTTGGTTTGCGGAGCATTGCACAGATTTGCGGCAAAGATGCGTTGTGCAGTCAAAGTGATGAGGTGGTTCCGAGATGCGGCGAGGCTGCACTCCGAGGGCCTGCATCGTCGTCGAGAATTCCGTCGACAGGGCTTGCGATGCGAAGTTAGGTGTTGAGGATGTGGCCCGCTGTCGGGGCAATACGTTGGTTCCAAACAGCTGTGCGGCTGCGATGTGGAGTCCGTTATCATCGTTGAGGCTATGGTCGACAAGGGAGGCGAGGACCTGCACCGAGGATGTGTTGCGCACGGATGGTTGCAAAGGCGATGGTTTGGCAGGACTATTATTATATCACACAGTGCTGTGTTATACTGAAGAACCGGGCCTTTGGGCCTGGCGGCGCAGGGCACGCCTGAAATCTTCGGGTTCACCTGCCTTGTTGCACAGAGACACGGAATACTCTGTTGGCGTAGAAAACCAAGTTTATTAGCTGCAGCTAAGCACAGTTGTCCAAGAAGTACATCAAGTAGGTTCTCAGGAGACTGCCACTTGACTCCGTGGCTCACAAGCTTTTATCGTCGAAATACATCTGTACAAACATACACCCATCGCACACATTTTTAGCCAATCAGGAGAGTTTGAAAACAAGATATTGTGTCACCAGAATGCTCTCTGCTTACATGTTGTGTGTTATCCAGCCCCCAAAGTTAATCAATACTGGTACCCATAGTTCGGTGTTTGCAATGGCAGGACATATCTGTATGCTTCAAGAGGAAGGTTACGAAGTAGGAAAACACAGGGAGAGAATAGCGAAGGCCAGAAGATAAGATATGGCGAGAGGAGAATACTAAAGGCTAACAGATAGTTGATACGGGGAATAGGTAGTCCAGACAAGGATTAGTTAGGCCGGCTGGTGTCAGAGATTGGTTTAAGGACAAGAACGGAGGGGGTTTTTGACACGTTGCAGTCCAAAAGGGCAGAGACACTTCGCTCATCGGGCAGCCTGTGTAAAGGCAACACAAAAATGGCGGTGACTGTAAGATGGGGTCAAAATTAAAGAACCTCAGACCCTCCTTTTGCCATTACGCAGGCAATACACAAAGACTCACGCTAATCTGAATCAATGTCGATGGTCATGAAGTCGTCAAGCTGTTGCTGCAACATCATCTTCATCTTCATCTTCATATTCTCCGTTTTCTGTGGCATGGGTCTTGGGACACACATAATAGCACAAAGACCACATATTGCGGGGCCACATTGTAAACAAAGGCAACAAGAGAAGATGATGGCCAAAACTACTCCAACAAAGGTCAATACCTTCCATCCCCATGTGGACAGTAGTTCCCAAAACCATCCCATCAGAGACCAATTTCCTTCGTCCTGGTGGATGGACTCAGCAATGTGGTGCAATTTAGAGATGGCCTGGTATACTGTAGGGGCGTTATCAGGTATATAAATGCAACAACTCGATCCAATCAATGTACAGACTCCACCACGATCTGCGAGAATGATGTCTAACACCATTCTGTTCTGTAATGTCATAAGGCGATCCGCCTGAAGCTCAGCAGTGATATTACTCAGTGCTCCGACAGTTTCATTTATTGTTGCCTCAACTACCCAAATGAGATGTCTGATATTTCTACTATTGGCCATAGGGCCCCAAAATGGGAGGAATCCTTTAAGGAAGTCACCTCCTTCCTGTCCTGCTGTGTCCTCCAAAGCAATAACCCCTCTGCCGTACCTTGTCTTGTGATGTCCCGAAGGAGCTGTATATGTTGGAGGGAGGAGAAAAGCCATATAACAAATCCCTGAGAAATCGGCTGGTAACCATGTATAGGCTCTGTCATGGCAGACGAAATATGTTCCTTGAGATGCTACCAATGGTGGAGACGTTCGGGATGTATAGATATATGTAATATTACAAGTGCTCTTTCCCAATTGAGCCTTAGGATTTTGACCATTGGCTTGGAGACATAGGTGACCTTGGTGGGGTACAGTATATATAGGTGGGGATCCTTTCCTTTTGGCTCTGTCTGTAAGGCTAGTGACTTAATGTGTCACATTCCAGTCAATGTATGCTTGTCGCTCGTCGGTGGGGAATTCACTAAATGTTTTATAATGTTTTGACATAGCCACTATTCCCTTTATTAGTGAATTATGACTAACGTCAATTCCATCCCTATACGGACCAACAGGATGTTGATGTTGGTTCTCATAGGCATTGGCAAACATAGAGGTGTAAGCCCAAGCAGATCCTTTTAGGGAGAAGGGTAGAACTAAATATGGCATTCCTTTATCTGTATTATGGGGTAAAAGTCCACAAACCCAACAATCGGTGGTATTGATTACTAATTGATGCTGGTGTAATAGCTGGATGAATGAATTGTTGAGATATTCCATTCTCCTAATTTGTTCATGCTCTGGTAGCGTATAGAATTGGTGTGGGGAAATAGTAGTGCGAAAAGGTATGGGCTGAGAGGTAGATATAGGTACAGATGCTGGCTGCAAAGTGTGAATAACCCAACCCACACAAGCTAATAAAACACATAACAAAGTTAACACACATAATACTACGCCACATCTATTAAATAGTGATTTACAATATTTTTCCTTCATTTTGGTTCTTTTATCAATTTCTGATTCACCGGAAGTCATCCCCTAAAGTGTTGCTCGTGGCAATCTTCCTATCTCACTCAGTTGTGGTTATTGGCCGTCCTATGACACTGCAAGTCCTGCAGACCTAGTGCCACTACTCAGGTCACAAACTAAGTCTCCTACCACGACCCTGCAACTAAAAAAATGGGATGAGTCCAGTATCACATAAGGAAGAAAATATATACAATTCAAAAATTCAAAAATGCAATCTAAGAAATAAAAAAAATGCAGTTTAGGAACGAAGGGGAGAAAAAATAAAAATAAATTTCAAATGTCTTTGGCCACTCTAGGCCTCAGATTGTATCTATCCTTGTTTGGCACAGTCTGGTCTTGAAAAAGTGTCTCTGGATCAGTTGTATCTATTCTGAGATGCGATGGTACAGCTTCTTGCAAAACATCATCGTCCTCTTTCTCAGTCCGAGTCCATTCTAGGTGTGCATCGCCAAAAGGTACAAACCGGGGAACTCTCTCTCCTTCACAATCACCTATACCTTCGCGGACCCACTGATCAAAAGGCAAAGGCAAGGGTACCCTTTTGCAGTGCACACCATGGATCCAGTTCTTTTTCCCAACGACTTTTACGGCTGTACGTGTCGTCAGCAGGACCTGTCTTGGCTCCCGCCAGCGAGGCTCCAAATTCCTCTTCCTCTGAAAATTCTTGAGGCACACCCAGTCGCCAGTTTGGAGGGTGGGCCCAGGATCCGAGGAAGCCTGTGGCAAGGTGTCTTGTACCTGCTGATGGAGAACACGCAATTTAGTGGTGAGGTCATGCAAATAGTCAATTAACATTGGGTATTCTATGTCAGAGTACTTCTTGGGTCTAGGGACACCCCAGACATTAGCTGGGCGTCCGAACACAATCTCATATGGGCTAAGTCCCACACGAGAATGAACAGTTGTTCGAGTTGACAAGAGGGCTAGAGGTAAGGCGTCGGGCCAGGCAAGACCTGTGCTGGCTTGTATCTTTGCAAGTTTAAGTTTGAGAGTGCCATTATAGCACTCTACCAAACCCGCTGACTGAGGGTGGTTTGCTGCGTGGAATTTTTGCTTAATCCCAAGACCTGCACATACTTTCTGCATGATTTGACCCACGAATTCACTTCCATTGTCACTCCAGACAATTCGAGGTAAACCAAACCTCGGGAAGTATTCTTTCAGAAGGACCTTAGCTGTAGACAAGGCAGTATTATCCTTTAGGGGTAGGCCTCTATCCATCTAGAAAAGGCACATACCACCACAAGGACATACTTTAGGTTTCTGCATCTCTCCATATGAATGTAGTCTATCTGCACTACCTCAAAAGGATACGTTGGGGGAGCAAAATGGCCTGCTGGGGTTGGTGTCCCTCTTCCTGGGTTGTGCATCAAACAAACAATACAATGTTTAACAAGATTGTCTGCACATTTAGGAATCCCTGCATTCTGCCATACCGGAGCCAAAAGCTTGCATATTCCTTTCGCACTGATGTGGGCTGGACCATGCGCCATAGTCACTACTGGAAGTACATAGGCGTCTGGTAACAGCCAACGTTGGTGTTCTGACAATTCTATCCAACATCCTGTCGCATCCAACATTCCTGTACTATCTCTCCACTTACTCAATTCTTTCTCTGTAGCCTCTTCCTGAATCATTTTCACACTTTCTATTGTGTCCTCACACATTCCTCCTTGACTGACCCATCTAGCAGGTCCAGCAACATACATATGACTCGTCACATCTCTCGCTGTCTCTTTCGCTATCTGATCCGCAAAAGCGTTTCCTTCACCCACATCATCAGTGATCCTTTTATGTGCACTACACTTCACAATTGCTATGTGAGTGGGTAAAGCAAGTGATTCCAAAAGGTCATTCACTAACTGACCATGCTGTATTTTAGTACCATGTGAGGTAAAGAATCCTCTTTCCCTCCAAAGGCGGCCAAAACTGTGGGCCACCCCAAATGCATATTGGCTGTCGGTGAACACATTCACTCTCTTCCTTCAACCAATACACAAGCTCTAGTCAGAGCTATCAATTCAGCTGCTTGGGCTGAATTCTGCCTAATGCGTGCTGTCTCCACAATCGTATGCAAAGTGGTAACAGCATAGGCTGCAGTCGTTTCACCATTGGGGAGCTTAAAACACGAACCATCCACCCATAGGATCCCATCCGGGTCCAGGAGCGGCGTATCTTTTAAATCAATCCTACCTTTTGTCTCCTCCTCTGTACGGAGAAAACAATCATGTTGCTCTTGAATGTCTTTCTCTACTGGGATTGGTAACAATGTAGCTGGATTTAGGGTATTACATCGCTTGATGTGCACGTGACTAGCCAAGAGCGTCAGCTCATACCCCGATAAACGGGCGCTCGTAAGATGCTGGGTTTTTGTCCTGTTTAAAAGTGTATCCACTGCATGTGGCACCATGACAATAAGCGTATTGTCTAGCACCAATCCAGCAGATTGGCGAATAGAAACTGCTGCTGCTGCTGTAGCTTTCAGACAACTAGGTAATGCTTTAGCTACAGGGTCTAACGTAGCCGAAAAATAAGCACACGGGCGTTGTTTGTCACCAACTTGTTGTGTCAAAACTGACAACGCGCAACCTCCTCTCTCGTGCACATAAAGTGTGAAAGGTTTGCTGTAATCCGGAGTACCCAACACAGGAGCAGAACACAAGGAAGTACGCAAATCAGTAAAACTTTTCTGGCATTCCTCTGTCCAAGGGAGAGGTTGGGGGTATCTTTAAGGGTAAGTGCTAACAAAGGTTTCGCTAACAAAGAAAAATTCGGAATCCATTGTCTGCAGTAAGAGGTAATTCCTAAAAAGGCACGCACCTCTCTCTGTGTGCATGGTACAGACATTTGTGCAATTGCTTGGATTCTCTCTGGGGTCAACCGCCGTCCCTCCTTCGACAAGAGATGACCTAAGTAGGTAACCTCTTGGCGACAATATTGTAATTTAGAGGGTGAAACCTTATGATGAAGGTCAGACAAGTGATGCAACAGTGAAACAGTAACTCGTTTACAAATTTCCTCAGAATCAGCAGCAACTAGCAGATCATCTACGTACTGAATAAGGGTGGCACCTGGAGGCAAAGTGAAAGCATCGAGCTGAGTTTTCAAAGCCTGACTATAAATGGAGGGACTTTCACAATAGCCTTGAGGTGCGCGCTTGAACCGGTAGCTTCGGCCTCCCAAAGAGAAGCCAAAAATATCCCTACTTTCCTCAGCAATGGGAATGCTAAAGAAAGCATTCTTAAGGTCAATGACCGAAAACCAGGCAGCTGAGGCAGGTATCATTGTCAATAAAGCAGTGATATCTGGGACGACAGGAAACTGGGGTACAACGATCTTGTTGTCCTCCCGGATATCGATTACAAAACGATAAACCGGTGGCTGGGAAGAGTCAGTACGTTTAAGGACAGGCAGAACAGGACTATTACACACATTTCCTCTAGTCTCTTCAACCACACCTTTCTCAACCAAATCATAAATGATAGCCATCAGCGCTCTCTCACCATCACTCGAAATTCTATACTGAGGAATGCGAGGTAACCTAACATTGGACTTGAGGGTGACAACATAGGGTGGAATCTGCAAGAGACCAACATCATTGGGGCCTGTAGCCCAAAGAGTAGTAGGCAGGGAACGTAATTCAGAAGGGAGTTGGTCTCTAGACAAATATGTCGGGAAATTAATATCTTGCCTAAAGTAAGATGTACACCAGAAGGAGAACAATGCAGTGTCGCATACAGTCTCTTTAACAAGTCCAACCCCAACAAATTCTCACCACAACCAGTTGTCAAAATAAGAGGAGCCTCCAAATCATAAGGGCCAATGGAGATAGGTAAAGGACAAGAAACTGGGTTACGAACTGGGGCGCCAGAAAATCCTACAGAAACATTTGTTAAGCCAGACAAAGGTGCCCCAGGGAGTTTAGAGTGGATGATAGAACTCTTCGTTGCACCAGTATCCAAGAGAAATGGTTCTGACACACCAAGCGCAACGACATCAACATAAGGCCCATTTTGGTCCACTGGAACTGAAATGACTCCCTCACTTTGTCCACGGCTGTCCTAGCTAGAGAAACCCTGATTCTCATCTTCCATATAATAATCGTCATTATAATAATGGGCAGACTGAGTATTTTGCTGATCAAAATAATTCATGGAATTTTGCGGCGGAAAGGAACGTTGATCCTGGGACATGGTACTTCGCCCCCTCCCCTAGGTGTTGACTGGAAGCCACCTCGGCCTCGCGGCCCAGGCGTACCACCAGCACGCTGCAATAATATCGGGCAATTATTCTTGAAGTGACCTTCTTCCTTACAATAGGCACATTGATTAGGACCCAGTGGAGGCCGTGGAACAAAAGGCTCAGGTTTCTGAAACACCTTCTGAAACTGGGGAGTCGGCTGAAACTGGCGCTGAGCAGGACGAGGAGGATAAGCCTGTTGTAAAAGAGCCTTCGTCTTTAAATCTTTAGTCTTTTTATCCAATTTGTCCTTCTCCTCCTTATCCCTATTTTCGTAATATTGGGCAGTAGCCAATATCTGGGCTGAAGAAGAAACAGCCCATGAACTTTCGGAATCCTTTAATTTATTAGAGAGCTCGGGAAGCAAATTAAATACAAATTTATCTACGAACAATCGCTGTCCCCCCTCTGTGTTCATATCCTGACCACTGTGATCAAGAAACGTTTCTTCAAAGCGAGTGAAGAAGTCAGAGACACTCTCATCCTTCTTCTGCTTACAGGCAGCTAACTTATCCCAATTAACTCGCAGAGCGGGCATCATAGTTTTCATTAAGGTAATTATTCTACCAGGAAGTTCTGCAATTAAATTATCGGGTTTAGCACCACCCACTTGGAGCCCATCAGCAGCCAGTATAGCATTCCAATCTCCTCCTAATTCTTGGGCATGGTCCTCTTTCCGAATCCTAGCCCACAATGGTTGTGGGACAACATTTCCCATTAACATATCTATGTCAGCCAAATTCATAATACAAGCGTCAACAGTCTGAGATAATTCCTTGTAGTAACCAGCAGGGTTTTTACGGGGGTCAGGTAAAGACTGTTTAAGGGCCAGCACCTCAGATCTCTTCCAAGGTACATGTACCCATATACGTTGGAAGTGAGCCGGTATAAGCGGATTATTACCCTGGGCTGCAACCTCTTCTCTCCATACTGGGGGAACCTCTCGCATAGGGTAGTGTTTCAGTTTGCGCCTAACAGAAGGATCAGGTTCAGACAAAGACCGGGAAAAGAACATTGATCTAAAAGTAATAAGTGTCCGTATAGCATTCTCAACCTCAGGACCCACAATAATTCCTTTATCAAAATCAGTCCTAATATCCAGCAAACCCTTGGGAGCTAAACCCAATCCCGTGGCCTCCCATTCCTGACCTAGGATTTCACACATGGCATTGAAAACGAATCTTTGTACAGGGGCATCCCACTGTTCAAAAGTATCCATGATATCTCGAACAGTATATTCGAGATCACTCAGGATCCACCTGCGAGCAAGACCCATGAACGTATCTCGTTCTTGGGAAGCAGGAAGTAAACTACGGGTCTGCCTACGGAGAAGAACAGGAGTCAGACTTACTGACCCAAAGAGAGGAGAAAAAAGACCAGAAACAGTCTCAATCATCCGCTGACGGATAGAAGGGGAAGTTGGCAGAAAAACAGGAGATAGTGTATGAGACGGAACAGGAGAAGAGGCAACAGGTAGAGCTGAGGTCGAAGGCAAAGGAGACTGAGGCAAAGAAGTCGGAGGCAGAGGAGCTGGAAACAAGGGAGCTGAAGGCAAAGGAAATGGCGGGAGTGGCAGTGCCAAAAAGGGCTGTGTTGGAGGTGCAGGAGCTGGAGCTGGTGGGAGAATAACAGGTTGTTGGACGGGTAACAAAAGCGGGGGTGCATTAGCGCCTTGTACATAGGGCGGGGCGATCGTAATAAGTGAGACATTAAAGGATCCTTCTCAGGATCAGCATCGCGATTTGGGGAAGAAGTTGGCAGCACTGGGTAACATTTGTCAATCGCCATGTGATGTTGCCTATCTAAGATCTCTATCGCATGATCTATTTCATTATCTTTAAACTGTTGGGCAGCCTGTATGACAGTGATATCTTTTTCTTTCCTATCTCTTTTTGCCTGTTTAATTTCTTTCTGTTTGGCTTCCTTGCGCCAAAGGCGAAAAGAGTCAAACATAGCCGGCCGGGCTTTTCTTTTAAACAAAGTAGCTTCTAAATTGTCTAAAATATCAGGTTCAAAACTACCATTATGTGGCCACTGTAAAACACCATCTTTCTTCGTATAGCGGACCCATATTTCATTAAAGGTGATGGGGCCTATACCATGTTTAGAGTAAAGCTCATAAGTAGGAGTTCCAGCCGGAGGAATTGGACAAGAGTCCTCCAGTCGGGAGTCCATATCGCAACAAAAACAACACAATTTTTTAAACTTACTGAAACCAGGCATCGTTACTTTCACTGGCTTCCTACAAACAACAAGGGGCTAATCAAAACAGCACAAACGTACTCACCCCTTGGCTTCGACAATTGCAATTTTCGAATCTAAGAACCCAAAAACAAAAGAAAAAAAAGAAAAAAAAGAGTGGGAGCTACCCACCAGTACTTAACAAATGTCTTCTGCACGCCAACAGAGGTCCGTTTAACGTCTCGCAATACCAGTCATCACCAAAAGAGGGACCAAGGCAGGGCAGCAGTCAGGGCAGCAGTCACCAGCAGCCGTTGGAAAGGAGAAGCCACACTTCAAAAGACCATCGGTCCACTCTTCGACATACAGGGGTCGCTGGTGTGGGGGCGCCTCCTCTGGAATTTTCCTGCGGGGCTCCTCACGATCCTTGGGCTCAACCGCTACCTCTGAAGCGGCCCCACGTTGGGCGCCAATTGAAGAACCGGGCCTTTGGGCCTGGCGGCGCAGGGCACGCCTGAAATCTTCGGGTTCACCTGCCTTGTTGCACAGAGACACGGAATACTCTGTTGGCGTAGAAAACCAAGTTTATTAGCTGCAGCTAAGCACAGTTGTCCAAGAAGTACATCAAGTAGGTTCTCAGGAGACTGCCACTTGACTCCGTGGCTCACAAGCTTTTATCGTCGAAATACATCTGTACAAACATACACCCATCGCACAAATTTTTAGCCAATCAGGAGAGTTTGAAAACAAGATATTGTGTCACCAGAATGCTCTCTGCTTACATGTTGTGTGTTATCCAGCCCCCAAAGTTAATCAATACTGGTACCCATAGTTCGGTGTTTGCAATGGCAGGACATATCTGTATGCTTCAAGAGGAAGGTTACGAAGTAGGAAAACACAGGGAGAGAATAGCGAAGGCCAGAAGATAAGATATGGCGAGAGGAGAATACTAAAGGCTAACAGATAGTTGATACGGGGAATAGGTAGTCCAGACAAGGATTAGTTAGGCCGGCTGGTGTCTGAGATTGGTTTAAGGACAAGGACGGAGGGGGTTTTTGACACGTTGCAGTCCAAAAGGGCAGAGACACTTCGCTCATCGGGCAGCCTGTGTAACTGGCAACACAAAAATGGCGGTGACTGTAAGATGGGGTCAAAATTAAAGAACCTCAATACTGATCGTTTGTTTGCAGGTATTGTCAATGGCTTTTCGACCCTGTGAAAAGTGTAAAGGTCTCATCAGGACTAAGGATAGCCTGGGGGAACTTGCACCTTGAAATGGATTCAAATGATGCAAAAAATAGGAGAGAAAATTGTGGTATCTAGTATTCAGTGCCATGCATCTTTCCTACTTCCCTGCCTTGCTGCTCAGCCAGAGTGGATGTGTTGTGGAATGCTGGTGCATGTGAGGTAATGGAATGTTGGGGATGCCTGGTGGATGAATGTCAGTTGGGAGTATGGGCTGAGCAGCAAGGGAGCTGCTCCTGGTGGGGCGAAGATGTGTGGTATCTACTATTCAGTGCCATGCATCTTTCCTACGTCCCTGCCTTGCTGCTCAGCCAGAGTGGATGTGTTGTGGAATGCTAGTGCATGTGAGGTAATGGAATATTGGGGATGCCTGGTGGATGAATGTCAGTTGGGAGTATGGGCTGAGCAGCAAGGGAGCTGCTCCTGGTGGGGCTCGCATTATAATCTACAGAGTTACCTTATGTTCTACAATAAACCTTCATCATCTATCTACACCTTGGCTACATGGACTTATTTACCACTACCACAAAAATATATCTTTCTGTTAGAAAATATAGTGCCACCAAATGAAGGCACCAAGGTAAGGAAGTATAGGTAGTCTTCCTTCGGACACTGACGGTCCATTGGGTCCACGTTGTTCTGCCTACGCTCTCATTGCGGAGGCTCTTTGGAAATTTGTATGCCATTCTTGACTTACCAGCATTCTTTCACAGGTTTTAACCCATGAGTACATTTCCTTACCTTGGTGCTTTAAACTTGGTGGCACTGGGATTTGATAATAGTGCTAGACATAAAAAAAAGCAAAAAAAGATTGTACTATATGGTTGTTTGCATACCAATATACCTTTTAGCTTCACTCACTGCCTCACTTTCTTGTTGAGTTATGGTAGCTGCTCACTTGGGGGTCACTGTGCGCTTTCAGTATTTTACGGCTCATTTATGTTGCGATCTATAAGGTGAATAAATTCACTTGCGTGACTGCAAATCTACAAGTGTTTTCTGTTTTGCTATATCTAATACCACAGTTATTTTACTGTATCACTCAACATGTTTACAGAATGAGTTCCATATTTTGCTTTAAAATACCCAAGTTCACATGGACATTTGGGCTGCTCCTGTCCTACTGAGATATATTTATATAAAAGTGCCTTTGGCGTCCTACAAGCTGAACTAGTATTAAACTGCTTTGTGTGTGATGCTTTTTGACTCCTGCATCTTTGTTTTTGACTCTGTTAAATATTTATTATCTTAGACTCTATAAGTTAGTCAAAATTAACAAAACATATACTTTGTTGTTTATGCTTCATAAATAGGGGTGGGCATACATGGCATAATTGTCTCTAGCGTAATTTTGTGTAACTAACCCAAAATTACACGTAGTTACTTGTAATTACGTGAGGAGCTTAACCCAGCATTTAGAACTATTTTCTAGCACAAAATGCACCCTTGTGTCAAAAATGGACCAGAGGATGCAGTTTGCACTAAGACAACAGCACTGAATCCATCAGGACATTGTTAGAAATGGGGGTCTCTAGTTGGCAGATGTAGATACCTTTGTCCAAATAGGGACCCTAGCTTCTAGTCAGGGTAAGGGGGATACACACTTTGGATAACCCCTACTCACCCCCTGGGTAGCTTGGCACGACCGACAGACTTATCCCAAAGGCAATGTGTAAAGTATTTGTACTCAAAACACACAGTAATAAGGTGATAACACCACAAACGGTCACCACATCAGTTAAGAAAAAATAAAGTATCTTTATCTAAACTCAACAATGACAAAATGACAAAAATCCAACATACATGTAATGAAATACATGAGGGAGAGGAGTTGGCCTAACAGCTAGAGAGGTCGACCTCGAATCTGGGGAACCGGGTTCGAGTCTCGGCAATGACACTGAACATCCTGTGATTCTGGGCAAATCACTTAATCTCCCCGTGCCTAACAAAAAAATGAATGTGTCCTCCTGTAACGCAACTGGTGCTATGTAAAGCGCTCTGATACCCGATACGGGTCAAGTTTGCGCTATATAAAACTCCGTAAAAAAAAAAAATACGACTTTAAATCAGTTATTGCAAAAATAAAGCAGGTAGAAAACAAATAGCTTTGCCTGGGGCTATTGCGACGTCGTGCCAGCAAGAAATCCAAAGTACGGCGCAGACCGCGAGGAGTGCGGCATGGGGCACGGAGTCACACGGACCACCCAAACAAATAGTACCTTGGAAACGAAGTCTATGATGATGCACGGCGTCGTGGAGGTGAGGCGTTGGTGCCGAGGTTGAGGCCGGCTTCCTGGCTGCCATGGGGGAGGCGATGCGTCGTGTCCGCGAGGAGACGACGTGTCAAGTCCAGGACAGGGGAAGACGGCTGCGTCGGCGATGAGGCGTCGCTTTCGGTGACGATGCGAAGTCGGCGAGTTCGTGGAGTCACCCTCGGCGGTTATCGGCGCTGCAATCACAGGATGCAGGAGCTGGCAGTGACGGAGTTGGTGCGAGCGCTGGCGTCGGGCACGGCCGATAACTGCAGGCGTCGGCGTGCGTCGAAGGGCATTGGAGCTGCGATTCAGGCTGGGCGGTGCGTCATTCACTTCACGAGCAGTGCCCCGGTGCAGGTTGCTGCATCACAGTGGCGTCGCTGATGGCGTCAGAAACAGGTTTTCTTGCTTCTTTTAGGTTTCTACCAGCTCCCAACAGCATGAACAACCCCTAGAGGCCCAAAACTGGAATAGGCACCTCCTGGCAGGTCAGAACTCTCAGCAAGAGGGTTCAGGGGAGCTGGGAGTGAAGTCTTTGTGTCTCTGAGACTTCAGAACAGGTGGCCAGCACACTTCAGGCCCTTGGAGATCATCTTCAAGCAGGTTCATAGCAAAGTTCCAGTCTTTGTCCTCTCCTTGGCAGAAACAGCAACTGCAGGCAAACCCCACACAGCACACAGCAAAGGGGCAGTACTCCTCACAGCTCTTCAGCTTTTCTCCAGAAGTCCAGAGTCCGGAGTCCAGAAGTAATCTAAAGTTCAGGGGTGTTAGGTCTAATACTGATACCCCAAAATGTCTTTGTTCTCTTTGTGCAAGGGTCTCTGAGTCTAGTCCAAACCAGGTCTGTCCTCACTGGTGCAGCATGACCACAGAGGGTGGAGACAGCATTGTGCAAGGGAGACAGGCCCTATTCAGGTGCAAGGAAAATCTCCTCCCACCACTCTAAATGCATACCAGGCCTATTCAGGTGCTAGTGAAAATTCCTCCCACTACTCTGAAGCAGCCCAGGTCTATTCAGCCCAGCCCTGACTCATTCAGGAAAGGCAGAACACACATCAACCCCTCCCCCCGACCCCCCGGTGGCTGTCTGAGAGAATGCACCTCCCCAGCCCATGTCACTCCAAAACCAGACAGTCAATACACAAACAGGCAGAGGCACACAGAATGGTTAAACAAGAAAATGCCTACTTTCTAAAAGTGGCATTGTCAAACACACAATTTAAAAACCATCTTTACTAAAAGATGTTTTATTAAATTCTGAGTTCAGAGAGCCTAAACTTTATTTCTCTATCTTGGCTTAATGGGAAGTTATACTTGTAAGATGTTACAAAGCATTTCCCATTCTATCCTATGGGGCAAGATAGCCTTTCAATAGTGAAAAACGAAATTGGCAGTATTTCACTATCAGGACATGTCACATACACCAGTACATGTCCTACCTTTCACATACACTGCACCCTGCCCAGGGGGGTACCTTGGGCCTACCATAGGTGCACCTTACATGTAAGAAAAGGGAAGGTTAGGGCCTGGCAAGTGGGAGCACTTGTCAAGTAGACATGGCAGTTAACAACTGTGCACAGACACTGCATTGGCAGGTCTGAGTTACCTTTTCAGGGTTACTCATGTGGGCGGCACTAGCAGTGCTGCAGGCCCACTAGTAGCATTTAATTTACAGGCCCTGGCACACTTAGTGCACTTTACTAGGGGCTTACCAGTAAATCAAATATGCCAATCAGGGCGAACCAATCATGTTCACAATTTACACAGAGAGCATATGCACTTTAGCACTGATTAGCAGTGGTAAAGTGCCCAGGGTCCTAAAACCAACAACAACAGGCCAGGAAAAAGTAGGAGGAAGAAGCAAAAGGTTTGGGGATAACCCTGCAAAAAGGGCCAAGTCCAACAGACACAAACAGCAGAAGCTTCCTCCAAATTACTCTTCATTACTCAAGCAGGCGTAATCACGTAATTTCTCATCACAAGAGTAATGCAGAATCACCAAAACTACTCCAATTACTCTGGCATAATTAAAATTTCTCTGAGGTCTATTTATGAACACATTCCGCATAACAGAGGCTCTTAAATATTTGTAACACAAACATTTGCGGGAGTGAACATGCATTATTTTGCATTGCTCTACTTCTTCCATATGACATATTGGGAGTCCCCTATTGAGGGGACTTATACTAGATTATGTTGGTTTGACCCGGCAACTCAAAGAAGCAGCAACTCTGAGATCTATAGAGAGAAGAGAGGCACACAGAAGCCAAAAACAGAAAGAATCTAGGAGCTGAGATCTAGGCAACCAGACCCCAGCGAGTGCTTATTTATGTGACATGTCATAAGGTCAATGGTCCACTTGCATAATCCACGTTGTGTGATAAACTGTCACACTCAACACTGCGGATTACTGAACCCATGGTGTCCTTGGATGAATGCATGGTGCCTGTGACAGTTCAGCGAGAAATGGAAATTATATTATTAAATCGATCATAAAACCAGTATTAATGGAGGATCATTTCACCTTAGGATCTGTAATCAAAGAAAACATGGTTTCCCCAGACAATATATAACGATACAATCACACGCAATGCAAAGTTTTCAACAAAACACACAAAAAAAAAATCAATAAGTGAAAGACGTTTTTTTTGTTGCTATGATGATGGAAAACGTGGCAGGAAAGAGCAGTACCGCACTGGTAATGTGATCAGGCAGTAAATGTTTTACATATAAATGTATTTTGGATGTTAAAGGTTCCTGGAAAGATCTTATGTCCCCTTCATGGCACTGACTCTTACACAGATTCACCCTTCAAATTATGTGTTCCCAATACCCTATCTGGAGCAATAAAAACGTTTGAATTATGTCACGTTTAGGAAATTACGTTGGCTGCCAGTAAAGCAGAGATCATCTTTTAAAGTTTGACTTACTGTTACAAAGCTTTTCCAGCAAAGAGCCGGGATACCTTCACTCCCTGGTGAAACCGTATGTACCTTCAAGGAACTTCAGATCAGCTGGGGAGGTGCTGGCGATTGTTCCAAAGGTAAAGAAAGTGCGCTCTGGCAGGATTTTTTTCAGCTACCTGGCGGCACAGCTGTGGAACGCCTTCCCCTGTCGGTTGGTCAGGTGCAATCAGAAAAGCTTTTAAGGAAGACACCAGTAGTGGCTCGTGGAGGAAGTGCTGTGGGGCGGTGGGGCGGGGGAGGAGCAGGGTGGGGGGTAGTAAACTACGGCATATGGACGAACAGAGGTAAGTAAACAAATAAATAAATAAAACGAATTTCGTTGCACGCTCTGCATCGCATTTGGCAATGTAGCGCACGCAATGAACTTCGTTTTATTTATTTGTTTACTTACCTCCGTTCGGCCGTATGCCGTAGTTTACTACCCACCACCCTGCTCCTCCCCCGCCCCGCCCCACCCCCCGCAGCACTCCCTCCACGAGCCGCTACTGGTGAAAAGTAGGTCCGAGCGAAATTTGCATTACTATCGTAATTAGCATAATTTCAGTCATTTCACGTCATGCACAATTCCCCCAAAGGTGCTATCATGCCACATTGCTTACCTGCACACCATTTGCTAAATACATTTACAGTGAATCTGCCATTCACATAAAAAAATGACAGCGAATGCTTGAGAACAACCCAAATGACAGAGCAGCTGTTGTTCTCAGTGCTTTAGATTATTTTTTTTTTTTAAACAATTTTTTGGTAGAAAATGCATTCTCGCATCCAAAATGAACACAGCGCAAGTTTATGATTTCTCGCAATTACACGTAATTTCACGTAATTTTGCTAAACATTCATGCAAAAGCAAATTATACGAATTTTACACAACGCTGGTGAAGAGCATCCCCTTTGGTAAATTAAGATAGGCATATTTTAATTGTTATTAATTGCAGCCTTTGAGCGAATTTCTCACTACTTAGTAATGACCTTTTAGAACAATTGTTTTTTTTGCAGTTCATAATATAATTCTTCTCTGAAATGTTTCTTTATCTATCAGAGCAGGGTATAATATTTTTATTTATTTCACATCTTTTATAGAAGAGGAAAATACATCTTCTTTTAAGGGACCGGCTTTTGAAAAGAGTGCTGTTGATAATTACTTCATATGGACACATAAGCGACGTCTAGCATTTCAACAATGTAGCCATTATAATGATGTTAATTTCAACTGAGAGTTTTCACATTATATCAAATAGGCACTAAAATCAAAGCTCAAGTTATCTATGTGGCCAATTAGATCCCTAAAATGAAAATTGATCCATTATTAATCGTCACCCCTTTACACATTTTTTGTTGTGTACTATCCTTGTAACCCATGAGAACCCAATGTAAGCTGAACTCATGGAGCATCTTTGAAGAAGGGCGGGAATCATGGGTAAGCACGACAAAAATATCATTCCTTCCCTAAAACACACCTTCCTCAGGCTTCCAAACACCTTCAGTAATTCACAACAACATACACAACATTTTTTACTGGTTATCTTTAAACCCTTCTCTACAACCAATGGTAGCCCTCGCTCCCTTCCTTTTTTCAATACTAATAAAAATATATTTGACTTCCTGCCACCTTTGGAATGAACCCCAGAATCATCACCCCACTTTCTCACTTGAAGGCTATGCTCTCTGCTCTTAGTTCGAGACAAAAGAGACAATTCCATTTTGACAGCGGCAATGACCAGGTCACTGTCAAAATGAACTAAAATCTCCACTTAGCTATGGCTGATGTGGACCCAATGATGGGTAGTGCAACAGTGGCAAAGGCATTTCCTCACAGCCCTCAGAGGGAGGCATGGGAACATGGGGGAGACCAGGGCTTAATTTGAGCTGGTGGTTATAGGTGAGATCCATCTGCACTCATTTTTGGGAACTGGCACTTATCTTTCCTCAACATACTTTAATACAGAGCAAGAGCGAGAAAAACACAAAAGAGGGGGAAAAGGAGCAAGAGATACTCTGAAAAACGGTGACAAAGGTAAAAAGCAGAGAAGAAAATGAACCTCCATGAGCGAGACAAAAAGGCAGAAAGTGTGGGGTGGGATATTAAAAAGACATGAGGTGGAATCAAATTAAGCAGGCTTAGTATTCTGCATGCTGACATGCCATAGCACTGGCCATGGGCTGCTAAGAAAGCTTTAGGCATCTGTACTTATTCTTTTACAAATTAAGCACTGTAACTGTCATCTGCCCTTCCACCACATCTCTCCTATTCCCAGCGAACCGGAGGAAGCAAAAGATCAGGGTTGGCCACAGTGCCGCCGCCATTAAAACATGTTTTTTTCACTGTTCTGATGTTAGAGTATTTACAAATGAAACACCTCTCTGACAGAGCAGGGAACAACCGGTTTCTGAATGTGGTACTGTGTGTAGATGCTTCCAATGGAAGAGGGCTGCGTGTTTGGTGGCTTTGCTCTGTTGATAATAGATCCTGTGGGCTGATTTGAAGAAGGCTTTGTCAGTTGTGCAGTGGGTGAGGCACAATTTTCGTTCCAGGTGCTTGCAATTGCGTTTAATGAGTCAGAGTTCTCTGGTGTACTAGCCAGCGTGGGCATGGTCTGTCATTTAGCATTAGTTTGGATTGGGGTCAGGGAGTCCACAGAGGTGGTTATCCAATTTTTGAAGTTAGAGAGGGCATAGGTGAGGCTGGTGGGCAGGGAAGCGCTGCTAGCGAGGAGTTTGGATTTCCTGTTGACATCTTTAATTTTGTTCCATTGTTACCATGAGATGTAGATGCTGACAGGTTAAACTTGAGATAGCTGGAGGTTGAATGTGATGCAGTGGTGATCAGTCCAGGTCAGAATCTACCGAGATGTTGAGGAAGTTGGTATAGATGAGGTTGAGGAGATGGCCCACCATGTGGGTGGGGCTGTTGACTCATATGGTGAGGCTCACAATCCTGAATTCGTCAAGGAAGTTGGCAGAGTTGGTGTCTGACTGGTTGACAAGTTGGATAAAGGCGTTGGATTCTAGTGTCCAGGGGACGTTGAGTTTGGAGAGAGCATGGCTGAAGTTTGATCTTTGACCAGGTGGACAGTAGAGGAGGACGCCACATATGGTGGTGGAGTTGGGGATATTGATCTTAAAGGTCAGCTGTTCCAGCCAGTTGTTGGTTTCACCTGAGGTGTCAGTGCAGTTGAGATTTTGCTGCCTCCCAGTTTGTTGGCTTGTCATGTTTGGTTATTCTGTAGCTGAGTGATGTGGTGATGGCTATGTCCGTAGTGGTAGCAGGGTTAAGCTAAGTTTCCTTGAGGAAGATTAGGCCAAGGGAAAGGTCACCCGGGAGGCCCCAGACATTGACAGCATGCTTGACTAGAAAGAGGGTGTTGAGTGGCAGGAATTTATGTGAGGGGCGTGTTTTGGAGACTGTGGTCCCCAGGGTAGACCTGTGGTGTGTGGTATATGTCAGTGTAGATGTACGGGAAGGTGCAGGAGAAATGGCATGTGGGGCAGGAGAAAGCCCCAGTCATCTGGGTGAGTGAGACCTTGGTATAGTGTGGGGAGGGGCAGCGGGAGTTGAAGGAGAGGACTTTGTGAGCTGAATAGTGGCAACTGGGTATGGGGTGGGTGGCTGGGGGAGCAGGGTTTCTGTCCCTGTTCATGGTCAGATCACAGACAAGGGCAAATGGGCTTGCCTTTGGCATGCCATTGCCACGCCAGATGTGTGTCCGTTCTGCAGCCTCCATTAAGAAGGTCCAGAGGAGAGGTAGGAGATCTGGAGGGTGGTGAGCAGGGTGAGCACTAGGGGAGCAGAGATGTGAAAAGGCGGCAAAGATCATATGCGAAAAGGCAGGAAAACGAGGAACAAAGAGTAAGGAAAAAGGTGAGCGAAAAGAGAAAATGCGAGTAAAAGAGGCAACACAAAACAAAGCGAGTTTGGGAGCAAAAGACTGGGAGTGAAAAAAGCAAAAAGAGGAAAAACAAAACAAGGAAAGTGGCAAAAGACAGAGAAAGAAATTAAAGAGAGAGTTGGAGAGTGACAAGAAAGGCAAAACAATTTAAAAAGAGACGAGAGAGAGACTGAGGCAAAACAGGTTTGAGAGAAAGAGTGTGAAAAGGGGGAAAACAAGAGTGAACAAACAGAGAAAAGGGTGCAAGAGCAGTAAAAGAGGGTGGGTGAGAGGTAAGAGTGAGAGGGAGGTGGCTGGGGCTTCAGAGGAGCAAAAGTTGGTCTGAAAGGGCTGGGGTCGGTTCGGAGCACCGGGCAGTTCCAGGAGCAGAAGGTAATGTGAGCAGGCAGGACCAGGCAGCAGCTTCTAGTCCCTCTGTGCCTTCCCCTCTTCTCTCTACCCAAAGCAGTGCTCTCTGCTTTAGACAGCGTTCTTGAGCTTTGCTAGGAACAGTGCTCTCGAGCTCTACTGGCGTCTCTTTGATATGACTCAGAATCCCACAGTGAAAAATATTTTCATTATTCACTGCTACCCATCTATAATTCTAAAGGTGCTATCTAGCTCATTTTATAAATATTGAAACCACGGGGTATGTTATTTATCGGGTCTGATAAATAGCACCTGTTACAAGTTATTGTACACCAAAATCCGCATGGTACGATAAATACCCCAAGCTTTGTTAAATTTCAGTAGGTGTGACCTGCCGAAATTTAACGAAGCTTAGGGTATTTAACTCATCTGATATTAGCGCATCTGATAATTATCAGCTGCGTTAAAAACCTTTAAACTCATAATTCTGGCCTGTGCGTAAACAGGGTTTAAAGCACGGGTCAGAAAACAACGAGCAACTCATAATCAGAATGTAAACGTTTTCTGCCAATGGGTTCCAAGTGGCTTCGAAGACAGTAATATAGCAAGCTGAAGTAGTTTATATATGATGACACTGTAAGCAGGTAGTAGGCACCCCCGTTATTGTTTCTGTTCCATCTACAATATTATGTTGTTCATGGCCCCTACTGAGCCCATTCTTTTTAAGCTGGTATCTCTGCTGATGGCTTCTGGGCGAGTAACGACCAAAGCCCAGATGTGCCCCCTACCAAATCTAACCACTACCCACCACTACTCTAAACACGTAGGTCCCGATTACAAGACTGTCCAGTGTGCGCCAGGTGCACATCTCAAAATGGGTGCTTCAGTGCATCATGCTGTAAATAAAAAGGAATGGTCAATTTTCCAACTACCATCTGTTTGATAAAATGATAACAGGTATTGCTGCTTCAGTGGCGGCTCCTCCGCTAAGGCGCAGGAACGTCGCCCCACTTCCTTGAAGCAGCAAAAAAAAGGAAAAAATAAAATGATAATAACGTAATGTTATTATCATTTTACTGTGTCCTCCTGCTGCGGCAGCATGCATGTGGGAGCGGGGCTGCAGAGCAGGGGAGGAGTGGTAGAACACTCCTAAGAGCGCAATGACTGTTTGGCTGGCCCTCTCAGGCCGTCCAAAACAGTCATCCACACTTTCCCTGTTCTCCATGCAGGCTGCATTACAGCCTGTGCGGAGAACATGCCCAGCCCCTGGCTGAGCACCGTGTCACGGCGCTCAGACCAATCATAACACTCCATTGCAGCGTTTTGATTAGCTGCGGGGAGCGTGGGACCCTGGTGCTTCCTGCTTCTTGTTTCTCCCAAGAAGCCAGGAAGAGAACGCAAGAGAGGCGGCAAGGGCCAGCCAACAGGTTGGCCGGGAGGTAAGTGTTTTGTTTTTTTAACCCAATACCCCCCACCCGCCCCACTGCTGCTTCCAGGTAGCAGCCGCGACTGTGCTGCTTACACGTACATCATGTACTTTTATTCTCTCCATAACTGGTCTTGAAAATTCGGTTCTGGCAGTACTGTTGGTTTTGCTGCAGGTGGTCATTTTGTTGCTTCAGAAAAATCACTGCTTGAGAAAAAATGGTAATTCGAAATCCGACATGCTATTGTGGATTGAATCTTCTGCAAGAATGAGAGAGATGACTCATGCTGAATCATACGTCAGAGACTAATAATGGGTTATTGGCAGATTTTATTCAAAAACAAGAGTGCTGTTTCATTGGGCAATGCACCGATTTCCATGTTTGCAAGTATTCCTATTGTTAATTCAGTTCTTATTACGATAATTTTCATATGTGGCAGTGATATAAACATTGCAGAATTGTACGACTTGAAGGGGGAATCTAATGTTCATATGAATCTAATATTCTCATTTAGAGAAAGGGTCCAAATTGTAGAAAGGCTCAAATGACGTCAATAGATCTGCAACGTTGTAAGGTATATTCCTTTTTTATGCAAAGTTTTGGGCCTGACGTCTGACAGAATGTATAAAAAAAGGTTTATGAAATGCAAAAATGTACCCCTGTGATTCTATTAGATCTCTGGTAATTTACATAAATTGCTTGAACAATACTTGCAAATATATATCATATATTTACACACATACTCCCCATCTGCAGTTACTCGTGAAGTTTACCCACGGGGAAGAATATCTAAATGCATAAGCGCACCAGATACGTTTTTGTATGTTCAACTATTTTTTTCTTCACAAGGAAAATATTACTGTTTGTGAAGAAACACCTTGCATAACCCCAAGCAGTACTTAATTTGTAAAATTATAAGTGCTGGGGCCCAGAGTTTTGCTCAGAGGCTTGTGTGCAGCGCTAATGAATCTTAGTATGACAAATACCATGGCAGTATAGCCTGGATTCCACATTGGGCCTCTTTCATCCACCACCAGAAATTCTCTAACCCTTTAGCTTACTCTTTCTTTACTTTTTTATCTTTGCTTTCTTTCTTTGTCAATGTTTTTGCATGTTTCTCTTCCTCTTTCTTTCTTCCTTTTCTGTTTTTCTCTCTCTTGTTCTGGGTCATAGTCTGTTGATGAAAAATAAGTGCCAGTCCCCAAAAATGGGCCCGTCTGCAACCACCGGCTAAAATTAATCATTGACCCGAGAAATTGTGAGGTTTTCCTTTCCCTTTTCCTCCCTTGAAACACTCCTGTGCCTTTTACAAGGATAATACACGTATCTCCATGGACGTCAACATCATGCAAATCGGTGAATACCCATAAACTTGTGTTGAGTATTGTGAAAAATTGGGTTGTTACTTGACTGAGGTGTGAGCCCTGGTCAAGCAGCAACCACGGTGAGGCATTAGTCAATTCTAAATAGACCTGTGCTCAACTTGGTGCTACCTTGGCGCAGAGCAGTCAAGCTTAACTTACAGGCAGTGTGTAAAGTATTTCTGCAACAATTCGAACAGTAATAAAGTGAAAACATCACACAAAAAGGATCCCACACCAGGTTAGTGAAATAGAACTTATTTTAATAGATAAAACAAGACCAAAAATGACAAAAATCCAATCAGTAGAACCAGAAATGTGCAATTTTAAAGATTTTAGTGAAAACAGTGCTAAACTTTGGATATCTGATCGATCCAGACTGGGACAAAGATACAGCCTATTCAAGTGTAAGTGGGGCTGGGCACGACTCCCCCTCCCATTCTGACTGTGATGGCTCTTCCAGTCACACCTAAGCTACCCATTATGTATGGCTGTCTACAAGGAATGCACAAAGCCCAACTGTCACCCACACCCAGTCATGTGACCCAGAGACAGGCTGCAGGCACCAAATGGCTAAGGCAAGAAAATGCAAACTCTCTAAAAGTGGAATTTCAGAATTGTAATCTACAATCAAACATCACCATAAATTATGATTTTAAATTGTGATTCCAGAGACACTAAACATGAAGGGGTTACCTGTTCTCAATTGGAAATACACTTTTAAAATGTAATAAGGTAATTTCAGTGTTATCCTATGGGAGAGGTAGGCCTTGCAGTAGTGAAAAATTAATTCTAGAGTTCTTCACTAGCAGGAAATGTAAAACTTAAATTTACATGTCCATCTTTTTACATACACTTCACCCTGGCCTTGGCTGTCTAGTGCCTACCTTAAAGTGACTTATGTGTATTAAAAAGGAAAGTTCAGGCCTGGCAACGGGTTTATTTTGCCAGGTCAAAATGGCAGTATAAAACTGCCTACACACAGACTGCAATGGCAGTCCTGAGATATGTTTAAACTGCTACCTAAGTGGGTGGCACAATCAGTGCAGTAGGCCCACTAGTAACATTTACTTTACGGTCCCTTGGCACATGTAGTGCCACTTTACCAGGGTCTTACAAGTAAATTAAATATGCCAATTGGGTATGAACCAATTCAACAAGTTTTAAGGAGAGAGCACAAGCACGTTAGCACTGGTTAACACTGGTAAAGGGCACAGAGTCCTCAGGACTGCAAAAACAAAGTTAGCAAAACACAGGTCTGAAGGCAAAAAGTTAAGGGAACAGTACGTCAGGAATACCAGGTCTAACATGTGTTCATACATTTTCTATGCACGCACCCTTCAGACTACCTTACAACCCTATCTCTTAAATTGTGATCTGTCATTCTACCAAGGTTTTGCAGTTCTCAGTTTCCCTTGCAGTCTCATCCTCTGAATAAGGGTAGCAGGATCTATGCATCCAGTTTAAATTTCCACTAAGCAAAATTCAATTTAGGTGTGCGAAATGTTTGTAATGATGTCTTTACTATCATTAACTTCATATCTCAATAAAATGGATATAATGTCCCTAGCAGATCTCCTTCCATACCAATGATTAAATATCTGGTTTGAGCCTACGCATTAGTCATACACATACCGGAGGACTTTCTAGAAGAGTTGCACCTTGTAGAAAAGAACAGGTCAAATCCAGATTGCACTATTTTACTGCTTGTGCAATTTGGAGTGGAGCAACCGAATTTTTCTCCAGTCCATATAAGTGAAACATTTTACAACCACAGTGAAATATTTTAAAACCAGAGGAAAAATTGAGGAAATTTATTTTAGAAACGTGGATAAGCATAAATAGCAGTATGTTTTTCACATATTGTTTGTGTTTGCGGTTATATCAAAGAAATCTGGTCTCAAGCATAACCTTTTATTTAAATAAACACATCAACCTCATTTTTCACTGATGTTCCTTCTTATGCTATAACATTAAGCTTTTGATTATGCATCAAAGATAGTCACATATTTTCTAATCCAAAAAATAGAGAACGTGTATTTTCTCCAGTTAATATTATGAGAACATAGTGAAAAACAGAGCTTAAAAGTGGGGTTTCTGAATGTTTTACCCTAGTGAAACTTTTAGGCAACTACTGTTTACCTCATTCCCTTTTCACAAGCTTCAAAAATGGTTCACATTTATTTATCCTCTTTTTGTATGAATGATGTGCAGCATCCATTGCTTGCACACTTCCGTTTTGCAGTTTAGAGTAGACTGGGGATAAAAAGTAAAACCTCATTTAGAGATGTGTGGAAGAGGTTGTAGTGTCCCTAAGTTTGTTACCGTTATCCCATACTTACCTTTTTACTTTCATAGATCATTTTTTAGACATGTTTTGGTATAACTTCAAGCTCACCCCATTTTTCCAACCAGCACTAACAGACACTGGGCGCACAGGAAGGGAGCAGAATTTCAAAGGGTGCAGCTGGTTTCTTTCCTTTCCTGGGGACAAGACCATGCACCACTGACTGCCAGAAGTGTAGCCTACATCAGAGACCTACGAGAGACCTCAAATACGTGTACAGGAAGCAGGTGCTGGTTCTGTACTTCATACAGTCAGAGGAACTGAAGATATTGAAGGGGTGTTAGAAATGGGATTTCTGGTTGGCTAGGGCAAATGCCTAAGCCAGGCAGAAACCACCACTCTAGTCAGGGCAAGGGAGTTACACACCGAAGATAGCCCCTGCTCACCCCTTTGGTAGCTTGGCACGAGCAGTCAGGCTTATCCCAGAGGCAATGTGTAAAGCATTTGCGCAACACACACACAGCAGCAACACACTAGACACACTACAAAAGAAACTCCACACATGGTTATATAAAAATAGCCTTTGTATAATCATAAACACATTAGATCATAACCACACATATACACTGTGCCAACTGGCACCAGGTAGTAATTTACAGGGGATTATATACATGACCGGGCCAATCGGGCCACGGTCAGAACCATCAGAAAGCACAAGTAATAACACAACCAGTAACTACTGGTAAAATAATGAACTCAGCATTATCACATTAGGCATAAGCACATTATGCAATCTCATTAGGCGTAAACATCATAGCATGACATTTGCATTAGGCATCACATTAGGCATACATCCTAATACCCAGCAGTGTACCCCAGTAACACTAGGGAGGTGCACACATCTCCTGGGCGCCTTACGCCACACCAGGACGCCAAATGACCCCAGGCCAACTGGCCTTCCCCGGGGCCCAAAGGCCCTCTGTCCAAAAGTCAGGGCTCTAAATTATAGGGCCTTCCCACTGACCCTCCGGCTGCCTTGGCAGCGAAACCAGTGTGCGCAATGCACTGGGGGAGTGTATCTCACTCCTTCCTTGTTATCAGAATGAACATGGCCCCATCGTTGCAGCTGCCCGCGCTCCTGCGGTGCAACTGAGGAAATTGGCTTTGGCACCACTGTGCCTCTGGAGCCCCACTCTGGGACTCCTACAACAAAATGGCCCCCATGTTGCAGCTGCCCACGCTCCTGCGTTGCAGCTGTGGAGAACAAGCACTGGCATCAACCGTGCCTTGGAAGCCCCACTCCGGGACTTCTAAATACAACTGCCCCTTCGGTGCAGCTGCACGTGCTCTCGCGGTGCAGCTGTGGCAGAGCAACGAACACTGGCACCCACTGTGCTTTGGGAGCACCAAAACTGCTCCACCCTTAGCCCCCACTCACCGGGGCTCCTTGTAGGCAGGTTCACGGCACTGACAGGGAGCTTGGCAGGCCCAGAAAGCTGACGGGCGGCTCCTCCTCTCTGGCGGCCGCCTGGGGAGACTCCGGTCGAGCTCTTCTTCCTGCAGCCACTCTCTGGCGGTGCGCAGCGGCTGCGAGCCGCTCAAGGCTCCGTCTCCGTTGGGGGAAGCTCTGCCCCTGATCAGGCAGGCTTGCCTGACTTCCGGCCCGGGCCGGGGCCGACCGGCACTGGGAGCGAAGTCTCCTTTTCTTAGGTTCCCTCTTTGGCACTCACAAAGGCGGGGTAGGCTCCCGCCTGGGTGTACTCTTCTGGGCCAGACACGCGGGGCTCCCACCGGCACACGGGGGCCCCGCCTTCCTCCAGGCACGATCTGCCTGGCTTCCGGGTTACGCTGCCTCGCCTCCGGCCGTGCCCACAACCAGGCAGGATGCCTGACTGGCCACACGTCGTCCGTGGTGTGGCGGCTCCTGGGAGAATTTACCAACGCGGGGTGGGCTCCCGCTCCACCTCCTTTCCTGCACCAGAATGCGGGGTAGGCTCCCGCTCGCAGTGGCACGGAATGCGGGGTAGGCTCCCTCTTCCCCTCCGGGCAGCACGGGGGAATATCCACACCGGGATTCCCTCTGAACAAGTTGCAGCCCAGCGCTGCAGGGCTCACACGCCCCTCTCGTCCTCTGGCAAAGTTTGGAGTCCCCCTCTCTGGGGCTCCAGCAATAAAGATATAGCGCTCACGAGGCGCTAGAGTCCAGAAGGCAAAGCTGGGCCCAGGCAGGCCAGCTCAAAGGACCCTCCAGCAAAGTGGCAGTCCCTCATGGCGGTTCCTCCTGGGGCCCAGCAGTTCAAGCACCCAAAACAGCACACCATACATGGGGTCACAGCCCCAATATTTATACTACATTGGTCTTTGTCTGCCCTGGCACAGGGCTTGGGGTACCAGTCTCAACTGGTTCTGGGGGGTACTGGAGCACTCTGTTTACAGGGCTCCCACGCTCCTTTGTCAGGTTGGGGCTCGGTCATCAGACACACCACAGGGGGGCAGAGCCAGCATTCACCCAGGCAGGCACAGACATATTCAGGGTCAGGGGACTACTCCTCCCACTACTCCAAATGCAGGTCTCTTATTCAGCCTAGCGCTGACTCGCCCTGCCCTCCCTGGAGCCACACACCTCACCAGCCCCTGTCACTCCAGAGCCAGACATGCAATACACATCAGGCAGGCAGACACATAGCACACAGAAATGCCAACTTCTAAAAGTGGCATTTCTAAAATAGTGATAATAAATCTGTGCACACCATTACGCAGCATTTATTATTACTATTCCAAACATACCAAACTTGAACACACTGCTCCTCTCATATCAGGAATTACCACTGAAACACTTATCAGGGAATCCCCAATGCTAAACAGGTGTAGACCAATCTTACCATGTTTACCACAGAGAGCACATGCACTTTACACTGGACAGCAGTGCTAAAGTGTCCAGAGTCCTAAAACCACCAACACCAGGTCAGAAAAAGACTAGGAGGAAGGCAAAAAGTTCAGGGATGACCCTGCAAAAAGGGCCAAGTCCAACACAACCCCCTTCCAGCCAAAAGCCAGGGTAGACCAATCATTACCTTGATGGGCTTCCCTGCTTGGGGCGATAGAACACGGACGCGGGCCCGCAACTGCAGGGGCACACTCCAGTTCTACGCCATTTTGAACCCATGTGGTTCCCTCTGTCAAAGCTCCCAGGACCAACTAAGCTACCCCACTGGTACTCCCTAGTTGTCTGCGGCCAGGACCAGGCCCTAGGCCACCCTGATGTCTCTGGTCCTTGCCATCTCACAGAGTGGGGGGCAGTAACCCCTGGTACATAGTATCCATTCTCCACTCCACCTCTCATCAGTGCAGTTCTAAACTGCCACTGATCCTCCAACCTAGGGTCCACACCCTCAGGCAGACCAGAGGTCTCGTGCGAGGCTCTCCTCCCCTTACCTCTCCTTCTGGGGTCCAGCACTCTCCTCCCAGGAGAAGCACCCCCAGAACCAAAAACTGTCAGGATGCTGGAACCAGACCTCCTACACAATTCTTCCACCAGTTCAGGGCCTTGACCCTATAACTGATCTACCAACCTAGGGTCTAAACCCTCAGGTTGAACTGGGGTCAGAGGCAAGGACTCCCTCCCTCTGCACCCCCTTCCAGAGTTCTGCACCCTCCCACCTGGAGTGGTACCCTCAGAAGACAAAACGGTAGGGACATTGGTTACAGATGTCCTTCCCTCCAGGTCTGGCAGAACCTGAACCTGGCCTCCCAACCCAGGGACTAAACCCTGCGGTTGAACCGGGGTCAGAGGCGATGACTCCCTCCCTCTGCACCCCCTTCCAGAGTTCTGCACCCTCCCACCTGGAGTGGTACCCCTAGAAGACAAACCGGTCAGGACACTGATTACATATGTCCTTCCCTCCAGGTCAGGCAGAACCTGAACCTGGCCTCCCAACCCAGGGACTAAACCCTGTGGCTGAGCACCCGCCTGGCACACCAGGACTTCCTGTGGAGCACGCATGGCCCCCGAGGGTAACACATGACTCCTGTGTTGTGTGACAGTCTGCGTGGCGCAGATCTCCCGACCCCTGTCCATCTGACAGTGCGCGAAGATGCCCCAGGACAGAAGTGGTGTCACCATGGTCACTCCTAGGAAGCTCAGCCCTTCTGGCTGGCCCCTGACCCACTGGTTCTCCCACTGGGGAACGCATCCCCCTCTCACCCCTCCATCTGGACTTCTGCACCCTCCACTTAGGAGCGGCAACGCCAGACACCAGAATCGCTGGCGCTCTGCTTACAGTCGCTCCACGTTCTCCTGACACTAGGAGATCCCCCTCAACGGACGTCCTACCAGTACAGCCTAGGCTCCCTACCTGGTGTTCCCTTAAGGAACCCTCCAGGCCCTGAGACTGAGTTTCGGACACCTTGGGACGCATCCCATTCTCACTACTTCTCCTTGGAGACAGGATGTGAGTCCCTACACCCCTCCCACTACACCGGGACCTAGCTGGGCTACTCTGAACCTCTCCCACCACTCTGGGCTGGGAAATACCTGAGCCACTCCTCTTAGGGTCACTCCCCAATGCCTCTTCAGACCCTCAGGCAACCACCGCGAGGTCTGCCTCCCGTGCAAGCTCCCTGGGATCAGAGAACTCACACTCCAACATTTGTTGGCGTAACCCCGGAAAACAATTACTGAACATGTGCTCTCTGACAACCAGATTGAACAGCCCTTCAAAATCATTTGCCGTGCTACCCATCACCCAATCTTCCAGTGCATCACAACATTCATCCACAAACTCCCCCCAAGAATGGTGAGACAGTGTTCTACTGCCCCTGAACCTCAACCTGTACCCCTCTTCCTGGGAACCAGGCACCATACTCTGGGATCTGGGAGTGGGACTTCCTGCACTGGACTCCATATTGCTGCCACCACTGGACCCCACCCTCACTGGTGAATCCAGACAACTAAAACTACACTCAGAGGACGTACCCCCAAGAGCTAGTTTCTCCCTGGCGAAGGCCCTCTCTGCCTCCGCCATCCTCTCCTGCGCTAAGACCCTCTCAGTCTCTAGGCTTTTTCTCCTCCACACCCAGCTGCGCTAGCTCCAACCTGAGCCTTTCCATTGCCAGCTGATGCTCCCTTTCTTCCCTCCTATCCACCCACTTCTCTGGGTACAGGGAAAGGGATGGGGCACTGCCCCCGGCACTGGACCCAGCGAGGGACTCCCTATCTATGGGGTCCTCCCTACCTACTGGCGTCCCTGCCCTGTCATTTTCTCCCTCCTGCTCAAACTCTCCAAGGCCACTGCCCTCTGGGGGTGCTGGTTGGGGACCCTCCCTCTCAGAGACCTCACTGATCTTGGGGCCCTCCTTCCCAGACTCCTCCCCCACCCGGTTTTGGGATGTCCAGCAGGCCAACAAGGCCTTCTGCAGTTCCGCTTTCTGGGCAGACCTCTTCACTTGACACCCAAGATCCTGACAGAACCTCTTTAGGTCCTTCACAGTATATTTACGTAACCTCTTTACATTAAATGCACTTCCTGTCACAATAACTGTTGGATCACGGAGGTGAGACATTACTGACACTTTAGGGGTGTCACCAAAATTTTGAAGAGCAGAAAACACAATTCAAAAATGACACTTTGAGGAGAAATAAAAATCAGGAGTAAAAATCCCCAAACCTGTGACTATCTAAATGCAGAGATTGCAGAGCAACCAGTTGTTGCTGTGGTACTGCGCAAACGCAAGTCCTATCCTCACTGCTGACAACCAATGTTAGAAATGGGATTTCTAGATGGCTAGGGCAAACGCCTAAGCCAGGCAGAAACCACCACTCTAGTCAGGGCAAGGGAGTTACACACCGAAGATAACCCCTGCTCACCCCCTTGGTAGCTTGGCACGAGCAGTCAGGCTTATCCCAGAGGCAATGTGTAAAGCGTTTGCACAACACACACACAGCAGCAACACACTAGGCACACTACAAAAGAAACTCCACACAAGGTTATATAAAAATAGCCTTTGTATTATCATTAACACATTAGATCATAACCACACATATACACTGTGCCAACTGGCACCAGGTAGTAATTTACAGGGGATTATATACATGACCGGGCCAATCGGGCCACGGTCAGAACCATCAGAAAGCACAAGTAATAACACAACCAGTAACTACTGGTAAAATAATGAACTCAGCATTATCACATTAGGCATAAACACATTATGCAATCTCATTAGGCGTAAACATCATAGCATGACATTTGCATTAGGCATCACATTAGGCATACATCCTAATACCCAGCAGTGCACCCCAGTAACACTAGGGAGGTGCACACATCTCCTGGGGGCCTTACGCCACACCAGGACGCCAAATGACCCCAGGCCAACTGGCCTTCCCCGGGGCCCAAAGGCCCTCTGTCCAAAAGTCAAGGCTCTAAATTATAGGGCCTTCACACTGACCCTCTTGCTGCCTTTGCAGCGAAACCAATGTGCGCAATGCACTGGGGTGGGGGAGTGTATCTCACTCCTTCCTTGTTATCAGAATGAACATGCCCCCGTCGTTGCAGCTGCCGGCGGTCCTGTGGTGCAGCTGAGGAAATTGGCTTTGGCACCACTGTGCCTCTGGAGCCCCACTCTTGGACTGCTACAACAAAATGGCCCCCACTTTGCAGCTGCCCATGCTCCTGTGGTGCAGCTGTGGAGAAAAAGCACTGGCACCAACCGTGCCTTGGAAGCCCCACTCCGGGACTTCTAAATACAACTGCCCCTTCGGTGCAGCTGCCCGCGCTCTCGCGGTGCAGCTGTGACAGAACAATGAAAACTGGCACCCACCGTGCTTTGGGAGCACCAACACTGCTCCACGCTTAGCCCCCACTCACCGGGGCTCCTTGTAGGCAGGTTCCCGGCACCGACAGGGAGCTTGGCAGGCCCAGAAAGCTGACGGGCGTCTCCTCCTCTCTGCCGGCCACCTGGGGAGACTCCGGTCAAGCTCTTCTTCCTGCCGCCACTCTTCGGCAGTGCGCAGCGGCTGCGAGCCGCTCAAGGCTCCGTCTCCATTGGGGGAAGCTCCGCCCCTGATCAGGCAGATTTGCCTGACTTCCGGCCCGGGCCGGGGCCGACCAGCACCGGGAGCGAGGTCTCCTTTTCTTGGGTTCCCTCTTTGGCACTCACGAAGGCGGGGTAGGCTCAGCCTGGGTTTCCTCTTCTGGGCCAGACACGCGGGGCTCCCACCGGCACACGGGGGCCCTGCCTTCCACCAGGTACGATCTGCTTGGCTTCCGGATAACACTGCCTCGCCTTCGGCTGCGCCCACAACCAGGCAGGATGCCTGACTGGCCACACGTCGTCCGTGGTGCGGCGGCTCCTGGTAGAATTTACCAATGCGGGGTGGGCTCCCGCTCCACCTCCTTTCCCGCACCAGAATGCGGGGCAGGCTCCAGCTCGCAGTGGCACGGAATGCGGGGTAGTCCCCCGCTTCCCCTCTGGGCAGCACGGGGGAATCCCCACGCCGGGATTTCCTCTGAACAAGTTGCAGCCCAGCGCTGCAGGGCTCACACGCCCCTCTCGTCCTCTGCAAAGGTTGGAGTCCCCCTCCCTGGGGCTCCAGCAATAAAGATATAGCGCTCACGAGGCGCTAGAGTCCAGAAGGCAAAGCTGGGCCCAGGCAGGCCAGCTCACAGGGCCCTCCAGCAGAGGGGCAGTCCCTCGTGGCGGTTCCTCCTGGGGCCCAGCAGTTCAAGCACCCAAAACAGCACACCATACATGGGGTCACAGCCCCAATATTTATACTACATTGGTCTTTGTCTGCCCTGGCACAGGGCTTGGGGAACCAGTCTCAACTGGTTCTGGGGGGTACTGGAGCACTCTGTTTACAGGGCTCCCACCCTCCTTTGTCAGGTTGGGGCTCGGTCATCAGACACACCACAGGGGGGCGGAGCCAGCATTCACTCAGGCAGGCACAGACCTATTCAGGGTCAGGGGACTACTCCTCCCACTACTCCAAATGCAGTCCTCCTATTCAGCCTAGCGCTGACTCACCCTGCCCTCCCTGGAGCCACACACCTCACCAGCCCCTGTCACTCCAGAGCCAGACATGCAATACACATCAGGCAGGCAGACACCTAGCACACAGAAATGCCAACTTCTAAAAGTGGCATTTCTAAAATAGTGATAATAAATCTGCGCACACCATTACGCAGCACTTATTATTACTATTCCAAACATACCAAACTTGACCACACTGCTCCTCTCATATCAGGAATTATCACTGAAACACTTATCAGGGAATCCCCAATGCATTCATATGATATGGCAGCCTCACAGCAATGAGAAACCAAAATGGCTGTTTGTCACTACCAGGACATGTCACGCACTTAAGGTACATGTCCTACCTTTTACCTACATTGCACCCTGCCCATAGGGCTAGGTAGGGCCTACCTTAGGGGTGACTGACATGCAGTAAAAGGGGGGTCACAGACGTGGCACACACTTTAGGTGCCACGTCACAGCGGCAGTAACACTGCGCGCACAGGCCCTGCAATGGCAGAGGCCTGAGACAGTTTTGAAAGGCTACTTTGGTGGGTGGCGCAAGCAGCGCTGCAAGCCCACCAGTAGCATTTAATTTACTGACCCCGGGTATATGAGATACCACCTTACTGGGGACTGACAGGTAAATTAAATATGCCAAACAGGTGTAGACCAATCTTACCATGTTTACCACAGAGAGCACACGCACTTTACACTGGACAGCAGTGCTAAAGTGCCCAGGGTCCTAAAACCACCAACACCAGGTCAGAAAAAAGACTAGGAGGAAGGCAAAAAGTTCAGGGATGACCCTGCAAAAAGGGCCAAGTCCAACAAGGGGGATGTCATATATATATTTCAAAACAAAAAGTACAAAATGACAGTAGAAGCAGTCAGGAAATTAGAGCCATGTGGGTAATGATTCCAGAAAAATGCATGAAGGCAGGGCGACAAACACCTTGCTTCTTGTAGAGGCAAGAATCAGTAAGTAACAATACCTAATGGTTCTAAGGATTCAAGGAAATTATCCAGCAATTGTATGAGAAGCAGGGTCAGAATGACAACCCATAAATTCATAGGGCCCAATTCACAAAAGTAATCTGAGACAAAATCCTAACTTTACGACTTTCGTTATTCACAAAGGACATTTAGGAGTAGTAAAGTTAGGATTTTGTCTCAGTTAAACTTAAGTTTTGGTCTTAAGTATAACTTAAGTAAAACTTAAGTTTAATTGAGACAAAATCCTAACTTTACTACTCGTAAATGCCCTTTGTGAATACCGAAATTCGTAAAGTTAACTTTACTACTCCTAAATGCCCTTTGTGAATACCGAAAGTCGTAAAGTTAGGATTTTGTCTCAGATTACTTTTGTGAATCGGGCTATCCGATCTTCATAAAAAAAGGACGTAGAGGCGGGGAAAGCAGGGTGACCCTGGTATAGAGCCTTGTTGTTTAAATGGCATTGAGTCTGCTGCACTGCCCGGTCACAGGCCAGGCACTGGGCCCAGAGACTGCTGCCCACAGGCATAAGTTGTGCGCTCTGATTCCAATAGGACAGGGCCTGCACTGATCCTGAATGCAAACCAGGCCCTGTGTTCAGTGCCCACTATACACAGGGTTTGGCTGGGGGCATGTTGGCTGATGCAGGGCCTGGGTGTAGGCCTTCCCCCCAGAGCCCTGAACACATATCAACTCTCCTTTCAGCCTACCAGGTAGTTTCTCTTCTACATTACTTGGATCAGATTGCTCTTGCAGGCAAGATGTTGACCTTAAACATTAGAGAAAGAGGGTCTAATCTTGGTTGCAGCTACTGAGCAGATAGTTGTGATAAAAATCAGCCATGTATAATGCACATGACAGATTGGAAAGGGTAAAATGGATAATGTGTATCAGTAAATAACAACTTTAATACAGTTGCAGCTGGTGCATAGAGGGTGCAGGGACTTTGACCCACCAACAGTGTAGACAGGAGAAGCTGTTCTTCCAGCAGCAGAAATCATGTACAGAGATGAACTGACTGTTTCTTTCTGAGGCCTGTGTACAGGCAGCAACACAGCATTAGGTAGTTAGTGCTGGGCACCATGGATTGTGCACGTCTGAGGGTCGCTTTCATTTACAGTTCCCTATTTCATTCACACTCCATAGAGATGCTGTGCATGCTCAAAACTGTTTGGTATGTCTGAGGATAGCTGCTCCTCGGGTGCTGATGTAAAATTTCATGAAGCCCTATCAGAAGTGAGGATCGAGTTAGGGGTGGGTGAAACCCCGTGGAATGAATTTCATGAAATTACGTAAAACAACTATGCCAAATTCTGCGGAGTTCCGCCAACGGGCGTAAATGTGCATGTCACACTGCTCGAGCTGCAGTTTAGCGCCAGTAGCACAAGCAGCGCTGAAAAATCAGCACTAATGGCGCCATGCAGAGCTCGAGAGTGCGCAGCCATTGAAGTATGGTTTGCTGGCACTCAAGTAGAAAACCTACTCGAGCGGCAGCAAATTCACTCGAGAGGCAGCCCTCTGACTGCAACCGCTCGTGGCCGCCCTAGACTACCTGCATTAGAAAATTGCCCTAGGGGACGCCAAATATTTCTTGCGCTAGCCAGCCGACTTATTCTGGAGCCTTGCGGGAGCAAATTTCTGCAACGCGGCAATTGGCGTAATTTGGTCTGAACTCTGCGTTAAAGAGTAACTCGGAGTGACCATAATTCCGCCAGTTCCGCAGGCAGAGCGAAACATTCCCCACACCACTAGATGGAGTGGGATAGAGAACTGTTGACCCCAGCTGTATTCCCATGAACTATAGTAGAGAAGCCGATAAGCTGATTGGGAAAGAGGGAGAGAGTGAGAACTACTTTCTCTGCCTTCTAAAACCCACTGAACACTGTGAAGTGCCGCAGAAAGGTAGAGGCTGGGAAGTTGAGGTGCCTTTTATATTAGAATAATTGGGAAGCGTGTTTTAAAAAGTGATGTCAAATACAGAGGTTGGCTGTGACAAATAATATACGCAGATGAAGAAATGTAACCATTGTAAAGGAAGAAAATGTGAGGTTGTGTAATATTATGATGAATTAAAACTATAATGAGTAAATTCTTATGTGCTCACATCAGGCGGCTTCAGAAACCTGCAGCATTAATGTTCATTTTGGATCATAAAAGCACACTAGAAGGTGTTCAGAAATTGTTGAGTAGGGTCGTTGGAAGAGGAATGTTGTTTTTGTTCTAGTATGATCCTATTTCTGATTATGAAAGCAACCATGAACATAACAGGAGAACGCAGGGTTTCGGTTACAGGTAAAGTATGTTGAGCCTGCTGGAACCCAGGTATTTTAATTTATTTTTGCAAACTTACTGTGCTGTTCACAAGCTCGTGTTATACCACTTGTCCATCCCATCTAGCTTAAGAGACACAGTCTTGGCAACGTCAATGGCATTGAGAGGGTGCTGATTCCTGTGCATTATTACCAATGGTGCCAACTGCACGTATACTTTAATAACACCAGCTTAATCACCAGTAAAGCCATAGAGCTAGCGTTGCTGACTTACTTAAAACTACAAATCCCAGAACGCTTTGTGTGACTGAGAGCATCTTGTTGACTCCAGGGGTCAAAAGGCTTTTTCACCTTTCACCTTTTGTTCACCAGCACCTCCTGCTAGCCTTGAGCACTTTTAACGAACGTTGGCGTATGCAGTGTTCCCCATCTCACCCGTTCTTAGTAATGTGCACTTCTCACCTGAGATGCACGCGCTCCTCACCATTTCTGAGCATAGTGCGCTTCAGTCAACAGACGACAACGAGGAAAATTAAATAAATATTTAATTTTCTCTTGGCCATCTCTCAGGGACTCAACAGACAACGACGAGGGAAAATGAAATAAATATTTAATTTTTCCTCGTCGTCGTCTGTCGAGTTCCCCCACCCCACCTAGGGTGACCAGATTTTTAAAATCAAAAACTAGGATATTTAGCACAAATAGGACTACAATTTTTCATCAACCGAGCGCACAGAATGCAATTTTATAAAGCCAGCTGCATGCCTATAAATTAAATTGCCTTCTTATAACAGCTGCTAACTATCCCTGCTTTAGAAAACAGAAAAACGCACCTCCCACTCTTTTCACTCGACCCTCTCTAAAAACCGGGACATGAGCTAAATTTCCTGAAATTTGCTGGGACAGCTCTTGAAAAACTGGGACTGTCCCTGAAAAAATGCCTGGTCACCCTACCCCCAAACAGCCCCACCGCTCTTACCTGCACAGGCCGCTCCTGCACCTGGGCCGAATACTTTGCTCACTACTGCGATGTGCATTACCCTCCAATGTTAATGCTATCCACCAGTTCTGAGTGCACCGCACACCAGGGCTGTGTGCACTGCCCTTCAAGGTTCAATACTGCTCACCCGTGTACCCTGCTACTAATGGTAAATGCACTGCTCGCCAGTCCTGCGTGTACTGACCATATCTCCTTTGTGAACAAACTTGCATCGTTATTTACATATGAAATCGTCATCCTGCGTAGTACTGCAACTTCTGCTCTCATGTTAAGCTCATGAAATAGTTCTTCCCTGCATAACACATTTCAAATTGTGAATCGTAGCAGTGTTCACTGAAAGCATTTGAAGCAAGCAGTGGCAAAACCAATAGGTATGGGCTTGGCATTATGTATGGTTTACTGTGTTTATTGTTTGCAAACAGCTACTGTAGGTATTACGAATTTTAAAAAAATTAAATGCTGCTATCTATGGATGGTGTATGTATGTTTGCCAAATCAAAATCAAAATTAAAAAATGACCCTTTACAAAAGTAAACATGAAATCAAACCAGAGATTGGTCCATCAGCCCTGGCACTCAAGTGGACTACTTTTTAGGGAGATGTGCACAAACCCAATGCCATTAACGAAGAGAACCAATGACTGAAGTGGAGTGACCCATAGCCCTCCGCCCTATGCTGCTGGAAGCAAAATGGGAAAGACTCTTGAACAGACCATTTGCTGAAGAGTGCTGACTGAAGGCCCCTTCCTGTATACATACAATTTATGTATTTTTATAGATTCTTTTGAAAAACATGAAGGTGGTAACACAGCTAATAATGACCTTAAAACAGTTCTTACAAATCGTTTATGATGGCATTAAATGTCTCTCTATGCACTTTCTCAAAAGAAAGATGTTTGCTTTAACAATTGAGCACATTTTAGAATTTTAGAAGTGGCAATAAAATAAATGAAGTGAGTGCCTAAACAGAGGCGATAGTGCCCCACCAGACGCAGAGCCCTCACATTTTCCTGGTTCATGCAGGAGTAGCTTATAGAGTACGGGTTTTGCTTTACATTCTGGGACTTGTAGTACAAATTTTATAATGGATCAACAAGACTACAACCCCAAGAATGCAACCAAAAACCCGGACTGGATAAGCTTATAATTTATGGAACTAGGAGAAATAGCACTTTTTGTTTATGCCTCAACGTTTTCTAATTTCTCCCAATTACAGACAGAATCTCATCACAACAGTCTGGGGGGCATGTTTACGAGCCCCTTTGCATCGCTCTTGCACCAAACAATGTGGTGTAGGAGCGACGCAACTTAAAAATGAGATTTATGAGGGCACACAAGGCCACCTTGCATGGCCCTGAGTGGCGTCATAAAACTCGAGTAATGCAACGCAGCGCAAATCGCTGCGTTGCATTACTCTGTGCCAGTGAGGCATTTCTATCGGTGTTGCGTGAGTATTCCCACACAACATCCATGGATTTTGATGCATTCCCAGATTTACCAGAAGTGGCAGACCTGGGAATGCGCCAAAAACATACGCCTCACCTGGGGATATCTCTATTTCTCATAATTTTTTCCTTTTTTCATGTGTGCTGCATTCTGACTCAGGGGATTGTTTTTGTGCAAAAAGGTGCCCCTTCCTGCACAAAACCTATCGTCCTTACAATGCAGTTGGCGCTAGGCAGCCAAAAGGGCCCCAGCGCAGGGGGAAAGGCAGGAATACACTTAAATACAGCACATTCCTGCCCTTTCTCTGTCACGAAGACTTGCTGCGACTTGGCCATGTATGTTCTTTAATTTGGAATTCACTGGATCTTAGACACCATTCTGTTCTATGCAAGGGATGTGATGCTTGTGACTGCTCCTAACACCAAAAATATGTTCTCTGTAAAATTACCTTTGTTACTGCTGTGTTCAGTTGTATGCTTGAGAGGTTTCAACAAATTATGCTAGATTACAACCAAATGCAGCACATGCTTTCAAGGTTCCTTTTCAGCTGTTTAAAACATGAGTGTATGTCAATTCTATGACAAAGACCAGTCTTTCATTAGCACTTCCATTGGTTACTTTATGTGATACAGCCCAAGTACCCAAAGATGCATAACCGACGGCTCTCGGAAGGAAAAAGCATGAGGGTTTTGTATGTACGAAAAACAACACATTTTTTGCCTATTTTTTAAAGCTTATGTTTCTATCTTTTACACATTGTTTAAAATACTCATTCCTATAATTAAGAAAGTTGAAAACGTCAAAAATCCTCTTTCCTACACCGAGCTCAAAATATTTCTCTGATATGTTTGTTATGTTGTGGGCCCTGGGCCCACATAATGCAGGAAGGATGACATGGATACTTGGGTATGGTACTAAACATTGGCCACAAGCACGTGCACTTGGGCTCTTTTATTGGCAGGGTCACCTGACCGGTGACACCTCTATTGGATGGGTGTGGGGTGGGTGTATGGGCCAGCCCTCGAGGGAGTGGCTGGCAAAACACTAGACTGTGTCCGGCAGGACACAACATTCCTCCCAAATGTTATTAAAGCAAAAAAACAACAAACAAAAAGTCCAACCTGTGGGAACGAATGAGAAGACAACTAAAAATAACTGAAGTCTCACAGTTCTGAGATGCAGTTCGAGGGACAGCGGTGGACAGGTGCAGCTGGGAGCATCCGGACATCTTGGCACGTATCCATACTTTAACCAGGTACATCTGGACACGAACACGGTGCTGATGAAGTCCGGACCTTTCAGCTTTGCGTCAGTTGAGTGACAGTCCACCTATGTGATGTTCGTCGGTCTAGCGTACTCGTGCTGGGAGGCAAATGGTGTATTATAGTTCAAACATAGGTGCATCAGGAGCGTAGGTGGAGTCCATTGTAAACACCTGACGATGATGTTGCTTGATCCCTTGAAGACAGTCTTGACATTCTGTGACCTGTTGAAGCTTCTGTTGCCGGGCCTGGCTACTTCCTGGAATCCATCGGTGAGGCAAAGTAAAGTCCATCTCTCACGCATGGGGGAGGCCCCGTGGATGAGTTGCCACGGGACTGCCTATGGGCTGCACTGGGTCTGCACGTGTCTGCATCTGGACAGCCGCAAGACTACCTCGGAGCCACCGCCTAGTCACTCGTGCAATGTCAGGGGTGGCTGTGTCCTGGTCAGAACATGCTCTCGCTACCGGGATTAGGAGGTAAGCCAGTTAAACAAATGGTCACTGTTTCTTCAGATCGTCACTCGGTATGGCAATGGTGCAGGACTCCAGTCGTGTTATGGGATGCTCCAGGGATGGTGGTGATGCACGTGGCAACTGATGGAGTGGCTGCCATGAGACGACTTGTACGACAGGTGGTGATGACTTGCATGGAGTAAGGATGACTGGAGAATCTTTGCAGTCATGAAACTCATCGGACACTTGGTGCAGCTCTTCTTATTCGGCATGTGTGTAAGCAAACAGGGATGCCCTTTACCTTAAGCAGCCGGTGACAGGTGGCTGGACGGTCACACTGTGAAGAATGGGACAGATACACAGTTTTCGCATGTAGGCGGCTTACGTTTGGTACTCCTACTGAACTATCTCCTGTGACGTCACTGCACCCCAGTGGCTGGCTTGTACAAGGAGGTGCACTCAGGTGATGGTACGAGTACTTGTTCTTGTCCCCTTTTGTTGACTTCTCCTGCGCACCTGTTGTAGTCTGTTTTTCTGTGATAGGATTGTCACCCTCCTATCTCTCCACTCCTTTTCTTCTCTGCAAATGTGGCAACGTGCCACGCTCTCTTTTTCTTGGTTCTTGCTTCATGTGTAATGTGGCGTCTGGCCACATGTCTTCTTTGTAACCGTTGCAAAAGTGGCGACAGGCCACACAAATGCATGTCTTTTCTACACATGCTCTGAAAAAGTGGCGACAGGCCACACAAATGTATGTCTTTTCTACACATGCTCTGAAAGTGGCGACAGGCCATGCATTCTCACAGGGACCTCCTGCTCACTCCCTCGTGTCCTTTGGACTACGCATCTTCTCCCGTCGAGGACCACTCCCCGGTCCGGTCCTGTCTATAGGACTGGGCGTCTTAGAAGGTGTGTCAGCCATTTCATGGACGGCAGTGGAGGTAGATGTGCTTTGATGGATCCTTCTGCAGCGCCTTCCATACCCTTCCCCTCGACAAGGTATTCTGGCTTCAACTCAGGATCGCTGTGGGAGGTAAGTCCTCTCTTTTTGCAGTTGTGGCAGCTTGCCACTAGGAGAGTGGGAACCTCCTCATGCCTGTAATGGACCGATGCACAACACAGTCTTAAGGCAGTGTTGGAGGCACTCTCTGAATAATCTCTGGCCCACTCCAGGGCAGTGCAAGTGCAGGTAGGTTGAACACAATCTCTCTCCTTCCTGCATTCGGGCCACACGGGCCCCTCCTCTGGGATCTCCTTCTCTGGGATATCCTTGGTGCTTTGCTTCTTTTCTTCGGAGAGGTCTCTCTCTCTCAATCTTCTGACCGTTTTGTCAGGTTTCTGGGTGCAGGCTTCAGCGCACCTCTGACCATCGTGCTCTTGGTCCTTTCTCATGGGTCTTCTCTTCTGGCGCTTACCGTGCCCAATTTCCTCTCTTTATGCGGCATCCAGTCACCACTGAGGCATGTGGCACAACTCCCTTACGTGCGGTGGCATCAGACAGCCACTAGAGATTGCGCGCGTCTATCTTGTGTTTTCTGGGGTGGATAGCTGCCTTGAGGCTTTGCTGTCTGGCTGCTCTTGGCATCACAGGATTCTTGGTAGCTTCCTTGGTTGGGCAGCTTTGGGCTTCTTGTGGGTCAAACAGTCTCTGCACCGGGGTTCACAGTCTCTCCCGTTTTGGAGCGACAGGCCGTCAACACAGCGGGGATGTAGCACCACTTGGCCGAGGTCCTGCCGCTTGGACCCACAACGTTGGAGGCCTCTCTTCTTGGCTGCTCATCAGCTTGCTGTTGGGGCACGGTTTGTTTTCCACACTGGATATATGCGCATGCAATCGGTGCTCCTCTTTCCTTCACCCACTGCGGCAAGGGACCCTGGCAGTGTGCTGCTGGGACAAACAACTCTTCCCGTGGTGTGACGGCAAATGGCTACTGGGGGGAAACTCAGGTGGCGAGTGTTCACATGCTGCCTGGGAGTCTCAAGTGTAAGCAGTACTACAAATGTGTCTCATTATTCCTCCTTTTGCAGGAAGAGACTGGTCGGTGTGTCACAGAGCACACAACCCCTTCTTTGTTGCAGCGATATCAGACGGCTACCATGTAGCCTGAGTTTCATCTCTCAACTTCTGCCTGGCTACCAGTGTTTTGTGTGCTGTGTTTTCTGTGCAGCTGCTGGTCTGCACTGGGGTCGGGATAAGAGTTCTTCTAGCTGACCTACTGTGGCCTGTGCAGCATGAGCAGGCTCTGGCTTACCTCCGACAAGGCTGCAGTGTATGTAGCCACCACTAGGGCCACTGAGGCTGCTTTATGAAATCAGGATGCCAGGCGTAGCTGAATTAGCAGTGCGGGAAACGGCCAATAGGTGGCATTGCAGACACTCTTCTCAATGCTGCAGCAGCCATTTCACCAGAACGGGGCGGCCTTCTCCCACTGCCGGTCATCCACCCTCACGAGCACTGCAGAGATGGGTGCAGGAGGGGTAAGTGTTGGATGGTCCTGTGTCAACGTGTTTGGTCAGGCTGCGGCAGCTTGTTGGATGCTGGGGGCATCGCGTGACATTTAAAATATTTGTGCAGGAGAAACCCTTAGTGTTATCTCCCAGACTGCCGTGCTTCTCCTCACAGGCTTTGGCAGTCATTCCATAGCAGCGGGCTGAGCAGGAGCTTACGAATGTAAACGCAGTGCAGACTATGTGCTACCAGGCTTTCGCAGAAGACAGTCTCATTTTTTTTTTAAGCTTACTGCATCAGATGCGGTCTCCTCCCTCTGCGCAGGTGGCTTTCAGCTTACTTCGGGCTTGTCATTAATGCAGGCGATGTGGAGGTAGGCGCGGGGGCATGCCCTTCCAGTAGGCTTGTGCTCAGCAGGCGGGGCCTTCCCTCGCAGTGCCAGTGGGCAGCTTGCAAAACCTCACACACGACGCTGTCTGCAACACTTCACCCCCTTTTCGAACGTGTCCACTCATGGCTTCATGCTGCCACCTGTGGGCTCACCTTACGCCCGGCGGGTGAGCGGGCACTTCTTATGGTTCTCCATCGCCTTGCTGGGGTTACGGCAGCGGGACAGGAGACCGGTTTTTCCCTTCTCCTTTCGCTCTGTGCTTCTGGAGACGCGGCCAATCAGTGTACTGGTGCTGGCTCATGACAGGCGGGCAGCTGTAGGGGCATCAACAGGTGAGCGCCATCGTCCTCGCTCATAGGGGAGCCATGGGTTTGCCCTGTTCTGACACTGATGCTACCATGCAAGCAGAAGAAGTAGGTGCGGGGGGTGCCTCTGACTAGACATCCCCCACGAGGCACAGCAAAGTGGCATCTACACGGGGCAGACCCTCTCGTCGCCATTGTTATGTTGTGGGCCCTGGGACCACATAATGCAGGAAGGACGACACGGATACTTGGGTATGGTACTAAACATTGGCCACGAGCACGTGCACTCGGGATCTTTTATTGGCAGGGTCAGCTGACCAGTGACGCCTGTGTTGGATGGGTGTGGGGTGGGTGTATGGGCCAGCCCTCCAGGGAGTGGCTGGCAAAAACACTAGACTGTGTCCAGCAGGACACAACAATGTTCTTTCTTCTTCTATTCTTTTGCAGTTGTTAGTCTATCGTAAGTTTTTGAGAAACCTTGAAAGGAGGACTTCATGGTTTGTTTGCCATCCCTATACAGTTTACAGACAAATCAGCAACGCTGTTCGGCTTAGAGTGAGATTCGAAGAAGGTGGTTTAAATCAATTTACCATCTTAATCTAGGACACCATTTTTAAAGAAATCCCATGTGAAGCTCAAAATCCTTCCTGCGCTCCTAAGGCAAGTTTTGATCTATCGGAGATTGCAGTCACTCCCTTGGGGGTTAGTGAGCCCGGCTGTAGTGTCAAACACAGTGGCTGATCTTTTAATTAGCCAAGAGTGCAAGCACAATATGTCTTCACCGTCACCCATAGGCTTGAAATAGACTGCCTTACTTCCTCCTGTAAAGTCGCTGTTTCATAGAGCACTCTCAAAACTCACAACAATGAACTGGGGGCGTCTTCCTTCCTGATATTATTATAATTTTGCATAGGAAAATATTTCTCAGTTAAATGTGGCAAATTATAGAGCGGAATTGACAGATGTTCACTGTAAAACATTGCGCCTTTTTAGGTAAATACAATGTGCAAGTACTAATCAAAGGGGTAGTACAAATCATTAAATAGATTTTCTACCTCAAAGTTATTACACCTAAGCTTCCTTTCTCTCTTTGGCTCTCTTTACAATACAGTAATATTTGAGTTGGGTAAAGGATTTTTTGGCATAGCTCAAAATTCAAATGAATATTGCCTAAATATTTAGTATATTTTATGGCGGGTCAGTGGCCATAAACTGTGGACTGAGAACACTTCAGACTAAAATCTTTATACAAAGAACCTAATGCCAGGGTCTACATGAACAGACTAAATCCTTTCTAAATATGAGGTGACTGTCGAGAAGGCAGTATGCTCAGTCTAGGGGTCAGAGAGAGAGATATATATATATATATATATATATATATATATATATTTATTTAATAATCAGTGGTCGAAGTGGGCGGGATCGGCAGGGCACGGCGTGCCCCTACTTCTTTAATTCCAAATATTCAGTTCCCCTACTTTTTTATTTTGAAAATGCGTCCCAGGACACAAGAAATCGCCATGGCCTATAGATAAAGCTCGGCGTTCCTGGCATTCGGGGACAGGCGGGTGGGCAGAGAAGTAACAGGACTCTGTCTTTTCCTTCTTGCCCAGAGAAGACAAGGACAGTGTCCACTTCTGCTCTGCCACTTCAGCTGCCCCCTCCCACTCTTTCCTTCTTCCCTCTCTTTCTGTCTAGTAGTTCCTCTCTTACTGAAAACCGTGACTTCAAGAAAGGGTTCTCACTCTCTCTTTCCTCTCCTTTCGTTTATTTGCTCCCCAGTGAAATGGATCCAAAAAAAAAAAAACACTTTTGCTGGAAATGTCGTATTTTTCTGACATTTTAATTCCAAAGTGCAGCATCGGGAATAAAAGGTTAAAAATATGAAAAATAAATAAATAACTAAATAAAGTAAGACAGAGTGGTAGCAAAGTGGCCAGATTGATTTTATTCACACCCAAATACATTAGCTCCACTTTTACAGAGTTTGCCAGTGAAGCGCTACTTTTGTTTTCTTGTCTTTGTTTTCCCCGGGCTTGGAACTAGTGCACCAATCCTGGAGGTACTGCAATGCGTGGATTGGAAAACAAAATGTGTACTGCGGCTCTGCGTTCAGGGATGTGGCCTTTTTACCATACTGCTTACGTTTTGTACATTGAAATGGGTCCATTCAGGGCCCTGTAGTCATGTCCTTAACTTTTCAGGCAAAAGCACTCACTGATTTCTGAATAGTGAGTGTAAAAGCGTTAAGGTAACCATGTTGTTCCTGCTTGCATTTCACATGGTTTGCTAAATTTTGCATTGCCTATGAGTGTTTGCTTTTTCCAGGATGTTGTTACTTTTTTTTTCGTAGGCAGCATATTGGTCTTATCTAGTGCATAATTTAAATTGAGCCGCATCTAGGTGTTTATAGCGGGGCACAATTGGTTTGTAGTTGAAGGCAGTGTGAGTCTTTCTCAGTGAGGCAGTATGGTGTTCAGTGGGGGAGAGGATGTGGCACTCTGGATAGAGCTGCTGAATTTGGAACTGGGGACCCAGGTTCAGCCTTCATAAGCAGTCCACCAGACCACTCTCCTGATGGAGCACAATCCCATGCTAGACCTTAGAAGGTCCAGCAAGGCCTTAGAAGCCCTGGTGTCTTAGCACCAGCAGATGGACCCTAGCGTGGCAAGTGTAGGTTAACCTTCAAGGCCTGTCCACCACAATCCATACGGAAGTTCACCTTCAGTCTTGCGGGCAGGCCTATGAAGCAGCACACCCTAAAGCAACAGTGACTCTGTCACTGAGGTCACAGGACCCTTGAGAAGGGCCAGCTCCAGGGCCCTTCTCAAGGCCCTTCTCCAGGCTCCAGGGAGGTGCGACCGGTATGACTTTGGGTGGAGGCATCATGTTTGCAAGTATATTATGGTTTTAAAAGCGCTTGCTGCCTCCTTCCTGGCCTCCAGCATTTTTCGGCAACAATAAAAATGTCATGATGACTCTGGTGAATGTTCTTCCTGGGAGATCGGAGTTTTGTCTAGTGGAAGTTTTGACTCATGGAAAGGGAGCGCAGAGGGTTAATGTGCCTGCTGCAAAGAACATGTACCATGCTGATCACAAAGTGCACATAATGTAAATGGGTCAGTGGGTTACTGCTTTTGTCAGAGAGATCCTTTTGTTACTTGCAGTTTATAAGTTAAAATCCTAACATAGAACAGTGAGCTATTGACTGTCATCTAAGAGCTGCATACAAACTGCAAGGTATAAATTAGAGCGTTATGTTTTTTCCCCAGTCTTTGATTATCCTATTGTTGCAAAAAGTGTTCTTTTGGATAGAAATCAATTCTGATTATTAAAGAGAACCCCTAACCATGGTATTACGTTTTAAATTCTGAGTTTGTGTTTCTCCAGACCAATCACTATTAAACTATACGGCCTACTAGTATGGTTGTTATGTGACTCCTACACCTTGTAGTCCTTACTCTTATGTAACATTTTATATACAGTGATTTACACACATATTGATTGTCTCTGTGTAATGTGTGTGATGTAAAGTGCTCTGACACCCTACACTGGTATGAGTGGTGCTGTAAATCAAATTAAATGCATCTGAGAGAGAGTGTGGTTATGGAGACTTGAGGGGCACTGTTAAAGGGTGGTAGTGAGGGAATCCATGGTGGAGGTGGTCATTGGGAGGCACTAACAAACATTAATGCACAGGGAGCTACCAGTGCTAAGGTGGGCCCTGCCCTTGAGGCCAGTCCGCCTCACCCATAGGTACCTCCATTGGCCTTGTTTCAGCAGTAGTAGCTGCAACTCACCAGGGATTGGCAATGCAGGATTTGCACGCACACCAAACTAAGACCGCAAACTTCACAGTCTGTCTGCTTCATTCACAAGCACTTTTAACATGTGCTATCTGCTGTGGGGCCACTGGAATTAATTATGCAGCAATGGGGGACAAAATTATGCCGCAGTGTTGACTAAATTATGCATAAAAAAAAGGCTGCAGCATACTGCAGTATATTTTCTGATATTTTATTATTTTGACATGTGTACACATGCTAACAGTCTCTGAAAAGATTTTGCCTTATTAGTACCAGTGTAGCATACAAATGCAGCAGTGAGAAAGGTGATCAGTCAACCTTTGCAATGGGCCGTCCACTCCGCAGCAAAACAAGTCACATTTTTATCAACTTTTGATATGTTTGAGCTACAAACAATTTATTAGTTAAAATAGTCTGATTATGCAGCAGTTCTTGTATTATGTGGCAAATATGGCAGAGCCATAATTATAAAGAAAACATTTGCAAACTAGGATATTTTGCCATTCATGTTTGAACTGTTCTTGTGGAAAAAGGAAGTGCTGATGACAGAAACTCCATGGCACGGAGACAAATGGCTTGTGCTTCCACATTTTAATTGTATTTGGGACATTCTGTGATTAGAAGCATATCGCACTTTGTGAATGTATTTTAATGTCAATAACTCATATTAAACCTTAAATAATCATGTGCATCCATTGGTTGAATTAAACTGGGCAGTGAAATGCCAAACAAATACTAAAAATTGGGATTTTTTTAGCATTCTGGCCACACCTCTTACTCCGCCCACTGATCCAATCCTTGGGTTATTCCTGCCCTTTGATTGTCCGCCCACAGTTCCCCATCTTTTTTTCCCCCACTTCGACCACTGTATATAATGCAAAAAACGACAGAGGCTCAACCAAAAGCGACGGGAGAGACGTCAATGTAGCCTCAAACGCAAAACAATACAACAAAAAATCCACGAACAACAAGTGGCAGCGCAAATAGGCACTAAGGAAGGCAGTAATGATGCTCAAACGGTGATTAACCTATCTAATATAACATTAAGTGAAGCGGAGAGGCAGCTATTGGCCCTTGGACTATCCTATAGTCCAGAAAGTAACTTCGATTATGCACAAACGCATTTCGACGTATACAGATTAATTCGCAAACTCAAATTGCGAAAATATTATCTTATGCAGGGTAAACAAAATAAAAATCAGCGGGAGCACAAAGTCCATCAATACTTACAGCAGGAGACGTTGAGTTATTACATGACCTTCAGCAACTACAAAATGAAAATAACAGTGCTGAAACACGGCAAGCAGAAAATCTGCCAACACTCGGGGGGACAGTGCGCACTAAGTTTAGACCAAAGTCTACGTTTCACCCCATCATGTTACGTGATAATCTCGACATGTTTAATGAGCAAGTGACATCTGAACTTAAGAAACTCTACTCACACACCACAAGAGCTCGCAGGAAATACACCCAACATAACAATCAGTACTTTCAGTTGATAAAGAAATTGCAATCTAATTACCACGTCATCATTCGGCAATCTGACAAAAGGGGCAATGTGGTGTTATGGCCGAGCGCTTTATACATGGAGGAATCCCTCAAACAATTGAATGACAGGGACTGTTACAGGAGGAGCAACATTCAAGTAGTGAAAAATTCTTGGAATGATTTTTATGCAAAGCTCCTTGCCTGGAAAAGCGCTGGTCTATTGAGCAATGAAGAGTTCAAGTTTCTTAAGAATGATCACCCTGTAATCCCTGTGATATACTTCATTCCAAAGATTCACAAGGACTCAGCAAGACCACCCGGCAGGCCCATTATTTCCGCTCGTAACAGTCTATTGGAAAATACGTCACGGTATATTGACTTTTTTCTCCAGGAGCACGTGCGACAACTACCGTCTTTTATACAGGACACGAGTGACTTCTTAAGAAACATCAGTGATTTTATATGGGATTCAGAGTACGTACTGATTTCTCTTGACGTTACGTCACTCTATACCAGTATCCATCACCATGATGGAATTAAGGCGATAGATCACTATTTGGGCACTAGACCCATGTGCCTGTACCTACACAACAAAATGTTGGTTAGCATGATTATGATATGTTTGGAAAATAACTACTTTCTATTCCAAAACCAGGTATTGCATCAAACCAGAGGCGTAGCTATGGGTGCTTGTTTCTCACCAAGTTACGCCTGTCTCCATATGGGGCTATGGGAGGAACAAGTCCTCAAAATTGAATATGAAGAGGTTCTGCGCAATCATGTTTTAAGATGGTATAGATACATTGATGATCTGTTTTTAATCTGGAGAGGCACGGAGGACAGTGCTCTCCATTTTATTGAATGGATCAATAACAACAACCTCAATCTGCAATGTACAGCCCATATTAGCAAACAGTCTGTGTGCTTCCTTGATGTTGAAGTCTATGAAGCTAATGACAAGTTGGAAACCAGATTATATAGAAAGCCCACTGCAGGCAACACGATACTTCATGCCTCTAGCCATCATCCCAAACATCTCATTCACAGCATTCCTTACGGGGAAATGTTGCGAATCAAGCAAACCTGCAGTAGAGAAGATGAGTGCAACATGGCGCAGAGAGAGAGCAAAAATAGGTTCCTGGCCAGGGGCTATTCTCTAGCTATGATTGACAATGCAATCAGAAAAACGAATGCTGTGCGTAGATCTGATGCTCTGATCAGCAAAGCCAGTTCTAGGATTGAGGTTACGCAGCCATCTGATCAACCCACTAGACTTATCCTAACGTATAACAGACATCAGTCACTACGTAGGATTATGAATAGGAACTGGCCTCTGGTATGTAATGACCCTATTCTTGGGGATAGACTGTCAAAAAATCCTAGCATTGCGTACAGAAAAGCTAGGTCAATGAGTGATGCCCTTGTGAGCAGTAGCCCAGAGATAAGATCAACTAAAACCTGGTTAAACTCTAGTAAAGGGTTTGTAAGATGCACATCGTGCAGAGCCTGTAGATATGGGGTCAGTAAAACTTCCTATAGTACCCCTTTCAAGGAAGATCCAGTGTCGATCTCCAAGATGCTCACCTGCAAAACAGAATTTGCAGTGTATGTGCTGGAGTGTTCTTGTGGCCTGCAATATGTAGGGAGTACTAAGTTGCAGGTTCACAAAAGAATACTCCAGCACATGAGGGCCATCACTAACTCTGATGCAGCATATCCGGTTGCGAGGCATTTCAAGGACTCTCATGCTAACAATTTGGAGCATTTGAAATACTTTGTTGTGGATCCTGTCCTGCCCCTTAGGCGGGGAGGCAACCGGGAAGCCCTGTTACGCAAACTTGAAACTAGGTATATATTGGAGCTTGATACCAAGACGCCTCAGGGCCTCAACTCTAGCGAAGATTTTTATACTTGCCTTTGATTGCTTTTTTCCCCCACAATACTGTAAATATTTCTGCTGTGCCTCTGTAACAAGTTTTTAGTCTTTACATACATCTTTTGCACATTTGCACATTATGAACCATTCGGTTTAACTTGGTGACACCACTCTCTAATAGCACTTTATTGGCATTAGCACTTTTCTTCTTAGACATAGGGGCAGATTCGAAGCCCACTTGGGCCGAATTGTTTAACATTTGCACTTTATGTAACAGCAGTTGACATTTAATAGTTTGAAATTAATATTCGGGCTATTATAGGCAGAGGGCGGAAATAAATGAATTAAAACTGGGTTGGAAATGTGCATTAAGCCTTAAATTTACCCGGTACCACTCAGTGTTGATGAAACTTTTGCTCTCCTCAATACGTTTGATTTTTAATATGTATTGCCTTTTATAAATATTTATGATTCTTAAATATTTATTGTTCTACTGCTTTTACCTGCTAGTAAAACCACGATGGATTTGTATTTAACACGTACTTACATCGAATTTGATGCAATGACTCTTCTATGTCTATGATGAAGTTTTCGTTGTCACATGTTCATGCACTTGCACTTTAAATATGTGAAGGCACTCCGCATGCGTGTTATGTGATCAAAGTGGTGATTTTCTGGTGAAGTTTTGCAGCAATATATATATATATATATATTTATTTATTTAACCCAGCAAAGTTGGGCAAACTCAGGAGACTTTGTCCATTGTGAAGGCAATCAAAGCTTCCCAACGTGCTGAAGTTTAAAAGACCCTGGCTAGCAGCAGTAACGAGTGTCATCAATAGGTTATCCCTTATTCGAGACATCCTGCAGCAAAGAAATATATGTGAGCCTGAAATCCTTATGCACTCTCAAGAGGAAGAAGAAGCTGTGGAGGGCAGCAGGAAATGGAGTGGGTCGGATGGAGGAATCTTGGAAGGTCGCGGTGCAAGGAAAGGAGCACAAAAAGAAAGGAGATGGTACAAAGGTGGGGATCATGCCAATGGACCTTTCTTGAGGGAGGAAAGGTATGATGGTTCAGATCTGTGGTTTCGGGGTCAGAAAAGGAATTATTGAATAGCTGTCAAATGATGGCAGTTCACCCACTGCCCTGAGTGGCCGTTCAAAACAGCTGGAATTTTTTCTTTCTGGCCATTTTTTACAACCTTTGCAAACTTCACAATGGATGGTCATTTAAATTTGCATCTGTTCTGAAGATGGTTCTATGCATTCATTTGCTTGGACAGAAGCATCAACTATTAAAAGTTAACATTTGACCTCCTTGAAATCTACTACAAGTTGGCTAACCAACACTGTAAATCCAGAAGATTAAATGTAATGACAATTTGCCAGTCTAACCCTAAAACCTCACAAATGTATGTTCTATTTGTTGGATCGCTCCCTTTCTGCAGAGTCGCCCTGAGTTTTGCCTTCCTTTGCTAAACCTGTTTTTGTTGGCTTTAGGACTCTGCTAACTTTACTCATTCTAATCAAACTGCTAGTGCTCTCTCCCTTAAAATAGTAACATTTGTATGCACCTGATTGGTACATTTAATTTACTTATAAGCCCTTTGTACATGGTACTACATGTCCCCTGGGCCTGTAAATTAAATGCTACTAGTGGGCTTCAGCAATCATTTTGCTACCCACTTAAGTAGCACTGTGAACAATGCCTCAGGCCTGCCACTGCAGACTGCAGTGTGGTTTTAAACTGCCTATTTGACCTGGCGAAATAAACCTTTTGCCAGGACTAAACCTACCTTTTTAACACCTATAAGTCACCCCTAAGGTAGGCCCTAACCACGGGAAACGGGTGGAACAACGTGGGCAAACTCACGCGTGCCATTCCAACGCAAGCGCAACCATGCTTGCCTGAACCACGCATATGCGTGGTTAAGGCAGATAGCGGTATAGTGTTCAGGATGGGTGGAGAGAAGAAGAGGAAGCATCGGTACAGGAAGCTCCATATGCGGACAGGTAAGTGGGGCTTGGGCCGGGTTGAGGTGGGTAGGTTTTAGGGGTGGGGGTCACTTTAGGGCTCATGGCTGGAGGGGTCGGGGTACTTTTGGGAAGGCGGCAGGGTTTTAAGGGGCAGACAGTTTTAAGGGCTGTGGCTGGGTTCGGCGGGATGGTTTTAGGAGTGGGGGTGGTTTTAGGGATCAGGGCGAGGGGGGTCAGGGTAGAATTGGTGGCAGGGTTTTAGGCCTCAGGCCAGTGGAAGGGGTTGGGGGTAGCAATATGGATAGCGTGGGGGTAAGTTTTAGGGCTCATGTCGGGGAGGCTGGGGGTCAGGGTAGTTTATGGTAGGGGACAGGGTTTTGGGCATCAGGGCGGGGGCGGGGGCGGGAAAGTGGTAGTTTTAAGGGCATGGTTGGAGTAGTGGTGATCTTAACCACGCATAACCCCTTACCAATCATGCCTTTGCAACAAAATTGTGTGGTAAAGGCATGTGTGGTAAAGAAATGCGTGGTTAGGATGCATTAGTGGTTCGGGCTGCATGGTAGAGGCATTCGTGGTTTAGCCATACAACCATAACCACCCCTATGGCAGGGTGTATGGTATTCCCTTGGCCCTCAGATGCATTCCAGATAAAAAAAAATTCTGCAAACAATTGAAAACCCATCTGTTTAAGGAAAAGGATGCCTCTGGCACTCACTGCTGGCTCTGCCTAGTGCCAGGACACTCTTGTAGCATCCGTGCGTGCTACAAATCCATTCATTCATTCATTTATTCATTTGTTCATTCATTTATAAAATGTTTAAGTTGTATATGTCCTAACAGTCATTTTGTCACTGTTGTAAGGTCTATTGCTCCGATAGACTAACACTGAGGTACTTAATTGCCTTTAATAAGTGCTAACTTCAGATTGGGAGCAGATAGAGAAATTATAGTCACACTCAAATAAATTGTAATTTAAAATCCTCTTTAATGGTGAAGTCGGATTTTAAGTTACAATTTTAAAAATGCTATTTTTCTGCCCAAACCAACTGTGCCTTCCTGCCACTGTCCTAGGTCACATTACTGTAAATTGTTCTGCTGTGGTGGGTTGTGCATTCCTTCCAGAGAGTGAGACAAAGAAAACCTAGGTGTGAGAGGAGATTACCGGGGAGGAGCATTAACCTGTCCTGATTACATTTCAAAGGGCTCTGCCTGCAGCACAGACAAAGCAACCGAACACCAGTCTTGTCCTGACCTTTGTCACCGAAGACAGTTTGTATTCAGGACCAAGTGAGGAAGAAGAACTGACTCGCCAGTTTAGGGGGTAGATCAGGGAATTCCCCAACTCAAAGGCTGGCACCAGGTATAAATGTGGCATCTTCAGAACCTCTCATAAGATGTTAGACCTGGCCCTTTTGACAGGTTTACCCCCAAAACTTTTTGCCTTTTGCCTCCTATTTTTCTGATTCTGTTTTTGTTAGCTATAGGATTCTGGGCACTTTACCACTGCTGATCAGTGGTGAAGTGCATATGTTCTCTGTATAAATTATGAATATGATTGGTTGTCCATGATTGGCATATTTGATTTACTGGTGAGTCCCTACTAAAGCGCACGGTGTGTGACAGGGCTTGTAAATAAAATGCTACTAGTGCTGGTATCACTAGTGAACTTACAGCACTGGTTGTGCCAATCACATGAGTAGACCTGTAAGTGTATCTCAGACCTGCCACCGCAGTGTCTGCATGTGCAGTTGTGAACTGCCATGTTGCCTTGACAAGTGCACCCACTTGCCAGGCCCAAACCTTCCCTTTCCTTACATGTAAGGCACCCCTAAGATAGGCCCAAGGTATCCCCATGGACAGGGGGAGCAGTGTATGTGAAAGGTAGGACATGTACTGGTGTGTGTGACATGTCTTGGTAGTGAAATACTGTGTATTCACTATTGAAAGACTGTCTGTTTCATAGGCTTATCATTGGGGCTGCGCTGTAACATTTTACATGGGTAGCTTTCAATAGGGACACAATAGAAAAATTGAGTTTAGGCTCTCTGAACTCAGAATTTATCAAGGCACCTTTTGGTAAAGGTGTTTGAAAATGCCACTTTTAGAAAGTGGACATTTGTTTGCTTTGCTATCCTGTGTAGCTCTGACTATTTGTGTATTCAGCGTCTGGTGTTGAAGTGACAGGAGCTGGGTATGTGCATTCACTCTAGACGGTCACTGGGGGGGTTGAGGTGTGCCCTGCCTTGCCTGGGTGACTCATTGCTGGGCTGAATAGACCTGGTCTGCATTTAGAGTGGTGGGAGGATTTTCGCTTGCACATGAGTAGGCTGTGTCTCCTTTTCACAATGCAGTCTCCACCCCCTGTGGTCATGCTGCAACAGGGAGAACAGGTCTGGTTTGGACTGGGTTCGGAGACCCTTGCCACAAAGAGAACAATGAAGATTTGGAGTATAAGTATTAGACCTAAAACCCCACAACTTTAGATTGCTTCCAGGAACAAGAAGACAATGCTAAGAAGAAGAGCAGAAGGACAGTGTGAGGAGCGCTGCCTTTTCTGAGTGAGGGGTGGGTTGGCCAGCAGTTGCTGCTTCTGTCTGTGCTGGAGGAAAAGGACTGACTCTTTTTACCCTGCTTTGGTAACCTGCTTGGGAAGGAAATCTCTAAGGGCTTGAGTGTGCTGGCCTCCTCTTGGAAGTCTCAGGGACCAAAAGACTTCCGGAAAGATCCTTGTGGGGTCTAAAAGTAACCTGCCTGGTGGGAGAGCTGAAAAGCTGTGTGAGGAGCGCTACTTCTGATGTGTTTGGGGGTGGAAGGCCTGCAGTAGCTGCTCCTGACCGGAGCAGGAGGAAGGACTGGTATGTTCCGGCCCAGGTTGCAAAACAGCACGTGGTGAGCGATGGATGCATCATCTTGAAAAGGAAGCGTGTGGTGAGCGCTTTGTTCCTACAGTTAGCGAGCTTTGCAGAGTTGCCAACCTCCCAGCATGTGGAGCACCATATTTGGCCATTTTTCCCCTTTTCTGTCGTGGAATAGCGCATGCGGAGCGCTTTACAAAGTTCATGGGAAGAGAGGCGATGGCTCAATCCAGTGAGTGCTGACGCTCCCTCGCCAGTTTCAGCAAGAGGGAGGTGCAACCCCAGGGAGCGAGCAGAGGTAAGTTGGCATAAGACGCGTTGCCAGGTGACCGCAACCGCACGGAATCTCTGATGTCAGGACCCGGAAGCAGACGGGGATGCGGTGTCATCTCCGCCCGGCCAAGAAAGGCAGCACCACCAAAGAAACGTCCCTGGTGTGGGACATCCCTGGGCAAACCGGAGTCTCACCAGCACCGCCCCAGCTGCAAAGGTCCAACGGGGCCACACACCAAGGAGAGGAGTGGTGCCTCCTGCCCTGAGACCGGGTGGGGAGCTCCCCATGCGGCAGTTGTGAGTCCGCTGGGGGCCAAGTTGGTGTGAGGTGCTTGGGCCAAAAAAGGCTGCAATGCGACTTCGGCAGCTGCACCACGCGTTGGCAGGCAACTGACCTTAGTTTCTCTGCATGCTAGGGACCAAGATAGGTCTCCCTGCAGATCGCTACCATGGGTGCCTCCTCCCCCTCATTTTTCTTGCCCATACCTGGGGGCACGGCAATGTAATTGTAGGGAAGGGTAAAACCTTGACAGAGGTACCAATCCCCGGTGAAGGTTGACTGCATTCCCCAGTATAGGCGCGCTGGTGCTGCTGCAGTCTACAGTTTTGGCTGGACTTTTCTGTTACCAATTGCATGTTTCTCTCGATTAGGATTCCTGTGTCCTTCACCAACCTGCTGCAATTTGAGGCCCTAATGTCATGATGTATCCCTTGTGACACGATAACAAGTATCATTTGTAGGAACTGCATATTATATACAGTGATGATGTAAGGTGTTATTTTCATAATGTTTTATAATGTGTGCAACTTATAGGTAATCACCTTATTGCACTACATGTACGGTTGTGGCTATTGCCTAGTTGGCAAAGTGATTATTGATTTATGTGATTATTGTCTATGTGTCATATATATAATACAGTGATATTTTTATATAACCTTGTGTGGAGTCTCTTTGTGTCGTGGTGTGCCTAGTGTGTCACTGGTGTATGTGTTGCACAAACGCTTTACACATTCCCTCTGGGATACGCCTGACTGCTCTGCCAAGCTACCAAGGTGGTGAGAAGGGGTTATTTTGTGTTTGTAACTACCCTGACTAGAGTGGTGGGTTCTGCCTGGCTTAGGTGTTTACCCTAGCCAACCAGAAACCCCATTTCTAACATCAGAACACTCCTAGACCTGTGGACAATTCAGGAAAAGGACTGCCCTGATGCCCGAAGGACTGCCCTGATGTCTAAAGAGGGAAGATTGGACTTACTTGCCTTGATCCTAGGCAACCCAGAATGACCCCAAGGGTCAGTTGGATGACCCCTTGTGTGAGCTACAGGGGCACAACAAACATCCAGAGGCCTCCCTGCAACTGCTCAGCTGACCAGCACCAACTGGGCCTACCTGAACATGCATGAGCACTGCTGCTGGCCTCTGCTGGAGTGAATCCTCTGAATTCCTGCTCAAGAAATGTGAAAATCCTGACGTTTGGGCTCCTCGCAACTGCAAAGTGACCTCATCGGGCCTAGAATCATCTGCCCACAATGATCGCCAACGTAAAGCACTTCATGCCACAGTGACCATCTTCAATAATCAACAGTGCGAAGCTCCAGCAATGACCAGCTCTTCGTGCTACAGCAACGACCATCCATACTTATAAGCCATCCCTAAGGTGAGATCTAAAGGCTCACAGGGAAGAGTGCATGGTATTTAAAAAGTAGGACATATGCATTTAAGTTTTACATGTCCTGACAGTGAGAAACCTCGAGACTCATTTTTTACTGTAATAAGTTATTTGTCCATATGCTAGCACTGAAATGCCTTATTACATTTATTAAGTGATAACTTTAGTTCGGGAACAGATAAAGAAATGCTTATTCCACTTATTTGAATTATAATTTAAAATCCTCTATAACTTCTTTGCTTCAAAACTGAAATTCAGGCAATAATCCAGATGTTTGAGGCTTTTCGAGACTGCAAAGGGGCCACTCATGTCAGCAATGTCAGACCAATGCCAAATTCCAACAGCGACCTGCTCTTCACATCAAACAGCAACCACCCACATCTCTTGCAACGCAAAGCTCCAAAGACAACTTGCTCCTTGCGCTGATGATCTCCATGCTCCCCTCCTCCAATGCGAAGCTCCTGCTGAGGCTACTCACGTGGATTGGGATTCAGAGAAGGTAAACTCTTTACCAGGGGTGGGTGGAACTTGTGGAGTTTCAATCTACAGAATTCCACGGAGTTGCACGAAAACTTCATCGTCCTGCTCACGCTGATTTTTAGTGCTGGGAGCTTGTTCCATGCGCTGCTTCTTTGCTGCCGCTCGAGTAGATTCTCTACTCGAGCGTCAGCTTTCTCACAGTGAAGAGTTGCGACCGCCCACATTAAGAAAATCTCGCTGGGTGCCACCTAGCGCCAGAAAATCTAGCTAGGGATGCCAATTCTTACTCGCAAACTTAACGGTGAGCTGTGCATGAGAAAAAACTCCCCCACGAGGCAGGTGGTGGAGTTTTGCCGGAGCTCCACCTTACAAGCATAATGCCGAGTGGGCAAAACTCTGCGAACTCTGTCGGCAGAGCGACATTTATCACACACCCCTACTCTTTACCAGAATGAATAGGTCTATTTATTTGACCTGCGCTCCATCACGGATGGCCTGAACTTGTCAATTAGATACACTTAGTGGCGCAGTGCGCTTTTTGGTGCTATTTTCATTAGAAGTTTAAAACTTCATAACTCTGATTCTACTTTTTGAAATTGGTTTGGGATTTTTCTTTTGTTCTGTTTTCAATTTGTTACTTTTCGAGTGCTGCATAAAAACTTTACACATTGCCTATATGTTAAGCCTGACTGCTTTTGTACCATACAACCAGAGCACTAAGCACAGGTTTATTTAGTGACTTTGTGGTTCATCCTGAGGGGGATTGGGTTTATTATTTGAGTGGAGCTCTCACCACTCTCAACTAATAATCCAGTTTCTTACACTACTCTATTGCATAAAAATGCATGATTATGTATCTGAACTTGCCACTTGGAGTCCTGGTGTTTGGAAATCATTATCTCCTTGTAAGAAATTGGATTATTTATTGAAGGGGGTGAGAACCTACTTCAAAGAACATTCACATTACCTGTGAACGTTACTCTCTAGAATTGAAGTAAAAAATACTCAGCGGGGCAAGGTAGCAGGCTAGTTGCATTAGATAGCTGCTAGAAAAGGTCTCAGTGAGGCCCTTGACTTTTGGCGGAAAGTCTCAGAATTTAAGAACTTTGAATTTCTCACAAAGAGAGGGTCCCTCGCCAGCTGCATACCTTTTGTGCCATCGCCTAGTACGGATTTTCTGCCTTCAGGCTAGACACCTTCTTCACAAAGTCTTGATGGATCACATTTGCTGCTGCGGAGAAGAATGTAGCAGGAGTGTGAGAAATTGGGTTGTTGGTGAACTGGGATGTGAGCCCTGGTCAAGTAACAACTACAATTCTTGTCATGATAAGGCACAAGCAAACCCCAAATTAATCTTTGCTCAACTCCTTGGTAGCTTGGCACAGAGCAGTCAGGCTTAACTTATAAGCAGTGTGTAAAGTATTTGTGCAATACTTCAAGCAGAAATAAAGTGAAAACACCTCACAAAAAGGATCCCACACCAAATGAAAAATGTAGAGCAATATTTAATACCAGAATGAATAGGTCTATTTATTTGACCTGCGCTCCATCACGGATGGCCTGAACTTGTCAATTAGATACACTTAGTGGCGCTGTGTGCTTTTTGGTGCTATTTTCATTAGAAGTTTAAAACTTTATAACTCTGATTCTACTTTTTGAAATTGGTTTGGGATTTTTCTTTTGTTCTGTTTTCAATTTGTTACTTTTCGAGTGCTGCATAAAAACTTTACACATTGCCTATATGTTAAGCCTGACTGCTTTTGTACCATACAACCAGAGCACTAAACACAGGTTTATTTAGTGACTTTGTGGTTCATCCTGAGGGGGATTGGGTTTATTATTTGAGTGGAGCTCTCACCACTCTCAACTAATAATCCAGTTTCTTACACTACTCTATTGCATAAAAATGCATGATTATGTATCTGAACTTGCCACTTGGAGTCCTGGTGTTTGGAAATCATTATCTCCTTGTAAGAAATTGGATTATTTATTGAAGGGGGTGAGAACCTACTTCAAAGAACATTCACATTACCTGTGAACGTTACTCTCTAGAATTGAAGTAAAAAATACTCAGCGGGGCAAGGTAGCAGGCTAGTTGCATTGGATAGCTGCTAGAAAAGGTCTCAGTGAGGCCCTTGACTTTTGGCAGGAAGTCTCAGAATTTAAAAACTTTGAATTTCTCACAAAGAGAGGGTCCCTCGCCAGCTGCATACCTTTTGTGCCATCGCCTAGTACGGATTTTCTGCCTTCAGGCTAGACACCTTCTTCACAAAGTCTTGATGGATCACATTTGCTGCTGCGGAGAAGAATGTAGCAGGAGTGTGTGAAATTGGGTTGTTGGTGAACTGGGATGTGAGCCCTGGTCAAGTAACAACTACAATTCTTGTCATGATAAGGCACAAGCAAACCCCAAATTAATCTTTGCTCAACTCCTTGGTAGCTTGGCACAGAGCAGTCAGGCTTAACTTATAAGCAGTGTGTAAAGAATTTGTGCAATACTTCAAACAGAAATAAAGTGAAAACACCTCACAAAAAGGATCCCACACCAAATGAAAAATGTAGAGCAATATTTAATAAATAAACCAAGACCACAGTGACAAACATCCAATCAACAGAAGCAGAGTTATGAATTTTTAAAGATTTTAGAGAAAATGGCTCCAAAAACTCGGAAATCTGGTTGTGCTGGTGCAGGTCAAAGTCATACTCTCAGGCTGACTGCGATAGAGCATTGCACTATGGTGCAAGGGTGTCTGTGTTGCAGGGAATGCTTGTTTATGTGCAGGAACGGACACCTTCCTGCACATAAACAATCTTTAAAGGCGATTTGCTGTATCTATGTGTGCTGCAGAATGCAGCACATATAGAAAGAGTAAAATGAGGCGAAATTAAAGTATTTCTCCTTGTTGCACCAAACTAACATCTGCTTTTACATGGTGTTAGCTTTTGCCGCTGCCTCAGATTTACACATCCTTGTAAATCTGGGGCAGCGTCAAAAGGCAATAGCTGTTGCGGTGGAACTCCCACAGCAACACCCATTGCACGCCTCCTTCACGCATAAAACTATGTGAAAGGGTACCATATTTAGAAAGCGGAGTTAAGCTGCGCAAAGCGGATTAACGCCGCTCTGTACATATGGTGCAGGGCATTGCGCCACCGGAACGTCGAAAAAAGTGACGTTCTGGTGGCGCCATCCCCTTGTAAATATGCCCCTTACTGCTTTATAAAACGACTACATTTCTAAATAAATAACATTTAATTAAATGAATGTGATAGACCCATCAGGTAACAATTGCAATCATTCCTCTCAGAAAGCCTTGGGTGTGAAGATACTTCTGAGAAGCTGACACCAGGATCACAAAACCATGGCTGCTTACAGAAAGACAATAATGCCACAAATTTCCATCACTCAGACCCGCCATCGTTTCTTCTATGCCATCCTGCTCCTCCAGACTTTGCTTGCAGCGAGTTAAAATATTGCTCGTGTAACACTGAATTAAGAAGCAACTTGAACATTTGTGTCTTAAAGATGATTGAAACAATACAAATGTGTTTTGTAATAACATCCAAGATTTGCAGCAGGGTGGAGGTCTGGGAAGGAAGGTCATCATCATTAGAACAAGCATAAATCCATATTTCTATGAATGATAATCATTTTACAGGAGACAACTACACCTATAACCATTTGTACAAATGTTATGAGCAAGTGCAGTACAACATGACAACAGACACTTAGCATTGTCATTCTGGTGACATGTTAACATGATTAAGATGTAAGTTGCTCATTTATCTTGAGTCAGGCGCAACAGTAAATGTGCATTGTTTCAAAAGATGCATTTACCGAAGCTGTTGTGTGTGATCAGGACATTCAAGCAATGCATTCCTTTTCGTGGTGAGGCTTTCTGAGTTCCCCCTCCCTGGTGCCCTGATGCCCTTATCAGTGCCCGCGAGGATACATTTCCATGGGCACTACTGCGGTGCCCCATGATTTCCATTACTGGTAACTCCAAATATAGGTTCTGATGAGTCACTGTACTCCTCCAACAAGAATTCAATGTCAGAGTTGGAGAGAGTTGCCAAATTCTCTATGCAGACAAAAATCTAATCTTTTTGGATGTGCCTTTCATTATCTTTAAATGCCGGCTTGGTAGGAGTGTCTGATGGGACTTTGACTTTTTCTGCAAGAAAACTATAATCAAAGGAAAAGGTCAATAATGCTCGAGTAACTTAGTGCTACTATATGAAAATCAGGCTCTAATGTGGCACTGCTGCAAGGGTCGTTAAGGTCATATCACATGATTAAAGGCATTACCTGCGTTTCTTTTTCTTGCTACCAGGACATTTTGTACAATGAGAAGCTATTTAGATAGGCACAGGGCCACTAGAATAATGCAATTCTCTCGCTGCATAATTATGGATTTACCACACTTGTCACGTAATCCATCATCTGCTGCACAATGCAGATTTCGGCAAAAAAAATGTTTCAAGCTCAAATAGATGAAAAATTACAAAACAAATGTGGTACACGTGCAGTCCTACACTCACAGACCCTTTCAAAGGTTTGCCATTATCTGTCAGTTACTGATTGAAGTTCCAGAGGCAGTTCCTCTGCTAAGGCGGAGGAGCGTTGCACCACTGCTTTTCAGCAGTGCAAAAAAGGAAAAATAAGATGATAATAACACGATGTTATTATTATTTATTTTTCCCTGCTGAAGCCAGTTTTGGGACAGGGCGAGTCTAGACTATCGTCACAGCGAGCAAGGGTAGGATTGGAGAGTGCACTTAAGTGCACATGATGGTGTGGCTGGCCGTCCTGAGCCGGCAAAACAGTCATGCGCAGTCAGCATGTTCTTCACTCGGCTGTATTGCACAGCCTGGGTGGGGAAAATGCACAGGCTCCCACTCCCTGTCTGAGCGTCGAACCACAGCGCTAAGGCCAATCAAAATGCTGCTCTCATGCTGGTTACAGCAGCGTCATGATTAGCTAGGGGAGTCTGGGAGCCTGTGTGCTTCTGGTTCACAGAAGGAGAGGACGGAGGAGAGGTTCTGGCCGGCAAGCCGGCCGGCAGGTAAGTAATCTTTTCTGTTATTTTTTTTAACCACCCCTCTCCCTGCCCCACCACTACTGCCTGGGAGCAGCCTCCACTGTGCAGTTCTAGTGTTAAACTGGCACTGATAAGCTGAATGTTTGCCCAGACAGAATTACTGTGTCTTAAAATGTCAAAACAGCGATACAATATTCCCATGGCAGGTCCTGAATATAGATAATTGTAGATGGTCTTAACCAAGGTCCACTGGGGAAATTCCTGATGAAATGAATGGCCAGTCCTACCCTGGTCTCCACAATGGGAATTAATTGAGCTTGAAGTGTTCCAGGCAAAGCCATAGTTGATGAGACCGAATAAAACCGAAAGATGTATCACTTGGAACTCATTCGAATTTGCTGTCCTCTTGAAGATACCAAAATAAATTAGGTATAAAGATTGCTTCAAAATGTGTGCTATCCATTCTGTTTACATCCTTTAAACAAGGATGCTTATGTTTAAATTTGATGTGGCCAGCCTCTCAACGCAAAGGCTTTCTTAGCTAGGTGGTTAATAATCGAGTCAAGTACAGCGCCAAACCCCTCTAACATCAGCATCCTTTTTTGCTAACCTCAAGATGACTTTGTAAGTCACAGTGAAATGTTTACTGCAGTGCATATATTATTTTTGATTTACAGTCGCTGAGCAGTGACAATTGCTGAGTTCTACCTCCAGATTCTCTAGCATTCACCCTTGTACATAATAAGATATGCCAGATGTTTAATGACCAATCACTCTAGAGTGTTCCTGCATTGTAGGTGACATTGAACTGTAAGGATAAGTCACTATAAAATGTTCACTAGATCCCGGATATCTGCAAGCTCTCACTATGGTCACCAGATGAAGATGCGGAGACATTATTACAACACAAATGTGTATCTGGAATTCATAAAACAGAGAAAAGCCATTCAATCCATCATACTTTTAAAACTATTTCCATTGAGTTCAAGTCACAAGTGCAAGACTATGCCAGGGGTCTCCAACCTTTTCTGTGCTGGGAGCTATTTAAGTTCAATGAAACGCATTGAGAGCTACTAATATTATTAGTGTTGTATAATTTCCAATTTTTTATGTGTATAATAATTCAACAAAGCAAAACTTTCTAATGTATTAAGCTGGGCTGCACACATGTGAGCTACTCAGAAGTAGCTGGAGAGCTGCAGTATCTCACGAGCTACTGGTTGGAGACCCCATAAACCCACCCTGTCGTTCAGCACGGGTAGAGGAACAGGAGCAATGAGCAGGCCTTGCTGTGGTATTCCAATCAGTCCTATCGCATCTGGTGATGGTCATATTTTGAAAGACTTATCTACACATTGTGTGTCCCACAATCCCTAGTGCCTTTTGATGGTACCTAATCTAACTATGACTTTTCTGTCAGTAGCTTTAGCTTAAAAAGGGAAGTCACCTGACACTTTACTACAAAGATGATAGGCATTGTCCTATCTACTGATGGGTATTCTCGCCGGAGCTAGAATCTTACATACTTTGTCTCTCATTAAATACCCCAAACATTTTTTAGTTTCACCTAACTAAAAGGAATATCCCCATCCCTTCCTATATTTAATACTGTGTTGGATCTCCTCAGTACACTTCTCCAATGTCGCACATGGCCCGGTCTATGCTAAAGAAATCTCAAATAAAAATATTTTCTAGAGTTAGATGCTTGGAAAATATGTTGTGCTCTGTTGTGATGTGCCCTCATGCTCTACAAAGGTGCAATCTAAGCTTCCCAGGAACAGAAGGATTTCTAGGACTTTGCACATGCAGTGTCACCGGGCATGGTTCGCGGGTGGCGGGGCGGGTGCTGGCGCCTGAGAGGGGGAGGGCTCAAGAGGGGGGAACGGTGCGCAATGTTAAAACAAAATAATAAAATAAACACTTACCTTGCCATGTCGGGTCCCGCGTCTCTGCTCCTGGTCTCCTCATCGGACTGAGGCACAGGAAGCACAGCCAGGTTCCCCAGACCAATCACAATGCTGCAATGCAGAGTTGTGATTGGTTTTGAGGGTCCTGGTTCGACGCTCAACCAGAGAATGGGGACCTGGGCTTGTTCTCCACGCAGGCTGTAATGCAGCCTGCATGGAGAACAGGAAAAGTGTGCATGACTGATTTGGGTGGCCCGAGAGGGCTGACCAAACAGTCATTGCACACTTAGGAGTGTGCAAACCCCTCCTCCCCTGCCTTGCTCCGAGAGCAGAGCAGCCCTGCCCAACCACCCGCCCGCAAAGCAGCAGGAAACATAAAATGATAACTCAAAGTTATTATCATTTTATGTTTCCTTTACTTTGCAGTGCACTGCTTAAAAGCAGAGGGGCGACGGTCCTCTGCCATAAAGGAGGAGCCACTCCTGTGCACATGTGCCCTGACAACCTAGCTCCGAGTTAGTTATTGGAGGCGTTCACCATGGGATACTTCAGATTAGCATATGAGGTGGGAACAGAAACTGCAATCAAGTGCATCAAGTGCAACGAAATCTGGGCAGGTATTCAATCCTGCAACATGTATCCCCACACGCTTAGTGTCTACAAAGAGAGTCACAACTTCAATACAATAAAAATCTATTCGAGCGATAACGCACTAGTGGCCGCTAACATCTTTAAAGTGGGATGCATGCACAATGATCATGTCCATAATTGAGAACACACTTTCTATTGCTACCAGTCAGTATCACAGCAGTAAAAAAGAACACTAAGAATACTGCTCTTAAATAGAATACTTTCAAAACAATTGCAGTGTTACATTAGTGTGTATACTGGTCTCTGCATGAAAAACACACGTTGGTTTCTCAACAAGAGTTTTGATGGTAGATGCAGAAGTAAGAAGTTCATTTACAAAAATATTTATGTATCCATAGTGTGATCAGTACACTATGACCCTACAGAGTTTAAGACTTTCTTTCTGCATATTATTTTTCCTCCCTGGGACCTTTAATAGGATGGGTTACACTGAGGTGAGAGACAACCGGAAGACATTAGAAATGGGCAGATCTGAGAAACGTCAGTTCTCCTTAAATTCTGCTTAAATCACTAAATTGAATCAAAGTCACCAGATTAAATAAGAGGCAAGAAATAAAGTGGCTTTAGATTACTAACCATCATGTTAGGATGTAGTGATATTAAAGGATATAATACCCAGTCTCGCAGGGATCACAGTGTATCCCTATGTTCAGTACATTTGGGTGCCAGTGGAGGCAAGACATAGACTAGTGGTGGTGAAATTCCCAAGCCGAAAGAGAAACACAGGAATCTTACCTCTTTTTTCTTCTGCATGCGTAACAGAAATGGACCTGATCTGCTAGTCCGTGAATGGGAAAAACACAAAAATCACAGCTGCATTTTGAAGCACTGTGGTGGGGCAGAACAATGTATTTAACTTAATGCTAACTGCATTAAGCTAAAAACAGTGCCTGAACCCCTGACTGTGCACTTCTAAGCAGGGAAGTGCCTTGACAGTGCCTTCCTACAGGGTCCTCCTGACAGGTTGGCACTATATCCAAGCTCCCCTGCTAGTTAAGCTTCTTTGAAAAGCACTGTCAGCTAATGTAAAGAACTTCATGTAATTACCATTTTCTTAATTACAATGGGAAGCTCCAATTTCTTGCAATCCTTGCTGGACTTGGCCCTTTTTGCAGGGTTATCCTCAAACTTTTTGCTTCTTCCTCCTATTTTTTCCTGACCTGCTGTTGGTTATAGGACTCTGGGCACTTTACCACTGCTAATCAGTACCAAAGTGCATATGCTCTCTGTGTAAATAGTTATCATGATTGGCTATCCATGATTGGCACACAAGATTACTGGTAAGTCCCTAGAAAAGCGCAGAGTGGGCCAGGGCCTGTAAATCACTGATTGTGCCACCGACATGAGTAGCCCTGAAATGGTATCTCAGACCTGCCACTGTAGTGTCTGTGCACACAGCTGTGAACTGCCATGTCGACCTGGCAAGTGCACCCACTTGCCAGACCCTAACCTTCCCTTTTCTTACATGTAAGGCACCCCTGTGGTAGGCCCAAGGTACCCGCATGGGCAGGGTGCAGTGTTTGAGAATGGTAGGACATTTACTGGTGTGTGTGACATGTCCTGATAATGAAATACTGCCAATTTAGTTTTTCACTATTGAAAGGCTATCTGTCCCAAAGGATAGAATGGGAGATACTTTGTAACATCTTACAAGTATAACTTCCCATTGGAATAAGATGGAGGAATAAAGTTTAGGCTCTCTGAACTCAGAATTTAATAACACATCTTTGGCACCTGCACATCTACACGATGACGGAACTAAAAGTATTTTGCAAGGAGAGGGGGCTACCTGTGAAGGGGGAGATCCAAAAGGCAGGATCTTGAGGCAGCCCTGCATAGCTATGAAGTACCACACTGGGGAGCAACGCTGTCAGGTGACTCTGAGGAGGAACCTGCGGGAAGGATCCCCAGCCAGAATATCCAGAGGGCAGTGGCCCTGAGAAGGGAACATTGTGGGGAAGATTGGCTAGTGAGGAATGGAATCATATCCGCGCTCATGACCGTAGACTGAGACAGCTGGACCGGGAGTGCGAGGAGCTAGAGCTAGCCTTAGCTGAAAAGGAAATGTGTGCAGCTCATGAAGTGAGCTTGGCTGGGTTGGAGGTGAAGTCCAGCTCAGATGGTGGCAGCAAAATTGTAGTGTCCAGTGCTGAGGGAGAAGTACACACACCCAGAGATGTGGCGCCTGACTTGAAGCAGGGGGCTAACATACACCAGGGGATTCAGTTTTATGACGTAGCTCCAATGGTGCAAAGTGTCCCTGAGGTGGATCGGGGAACTGGCACAGGGGTTCATACTCCTAGTGGTGGGAGGAACTTTCTACTGACTCTAGATGAGAGGTGCAGGGAGAGGGGTTCCCCCATGGTAGAAGTCCTGGTATGTGAGTGTGGAGACCGCCCAGAAGAGTGTGGGTTGAGTGACAAAGACATTCAGACACTGTTTTGCCACTCCCAGGAGGGTGATGTGGGGTACTTGTGTGAGGCACTGGATGGTGAGGCACAGAGTAGCTTGGTTAACACCTGTGTGGGGCTGTGTGATTCAATTGTTGGAGAGCATGTTTTTCAGAGCTATGCCAACTCCAGGTGGAATGTGAGTTCTCTGACCCCAGGGAGCTTGCACTGGAGGCAGACCATTTGGTGGAGTCCAGAGGGTCTGAGGAAGCTTTTGGGAGTGATCCTGAAGGGGGTGGCTCAGGTTTTCCCCAACCAGGTGAAGTAGGGGAGGGTTGGAGTAACCCAGATAGGTCCCAATGTAGTGGGATGGGTGAGAAGGCCCATGTCTCTGAGTAGAGGGAGTGGGGGTGGGCTGAGTCCCAGGCCTGGTTGGTTCCAAGGACTGGAACTTTGCTTTGAACCTGCTTGAAGAAGGATCTAGAAGGGCCTGTGTGTGCTGGCCTCCTGTTCTGAAGTCTCAGGGACACAAAGACTTCACCTCCAGCTCCCCTGAACCCTCTTGCTGAGAGGTCTGACCTGCCAGGAGGTGCCTATTCCAGTTTTGGGCCTCTGGAGGTTTTTCGTGCTGTTGGGAGCTGGAGAAAACCTAAGGAAAGCAAGAAAACCTGTCTCGCACACCGTTAGCGACGCCGCTGTGATGCTGCGACCTGCACCGAGGCCAGGGGCACCGCTTGTGAAGTGAACAATGCACTGCCCAGCCTAAACCACAGCTCCGACGCCCTTCGACGCCTGCTGACGCCTGCAGTTATCGGCCGTGCCCGACGCCAGCGCGCACATCGACTCCGTCATCGCCAGCACCTGTATCCTGTTATCGGTGCGGCGATAACTGCCGAGGGTGACTCCATGAACTCACCGACTTCGCATCGTCACCGGAACTGATGCCCCACCGCCGACACAACCGTCTTCCCCTGTCTTGGACTTGACAAGTCACCTCCTCGCGGACACGACGCCTTGCCTCCCCTGTGGCAGCCACGGAGCCGGCCTCAACTTCGGTACCGACGCCTCACCTCCAAGATGCTGTGCATTGTCATAGACTTTGTGAGTCCATGCCCGATGCCGCACACCTCGCGTTTGGCGCTGTACTTTGGATTTATTGCTGTCACAACGTCGAAATAGCCCCAGGTGGAGCTATTTGTTTTCTACTAGCCTTATTATTGAAACAACTGTTTGGAGTGCTATTTTACTACATGTATGTTGGATTTTTGTTGTTTTGGTCTTGTTGAGTTTAGATCAAGATACTTTATTTTTCTAAACTGGTGGGGTGTCCATTTGTGGTGTTATCACTGTATTACTGTGTGTTTTGAGTACAAATACTTTACACATTGCCTTTGGGATAAGTCTATCTGCTCGTGCCAAGCTACCAAGGGGGTGAGCAGAGGTTATCTAAAGTGTATATCCCCCTTACCCTGACTAGAAACAAGGGTCCCTATTTGGTTAAAGGTACCTACCTCTGCCAACTAGAAACCCCGATTTCTAACATTCCCCAACATCTGAAATGAGAAATTATTTTTTGTAGGCCATTTCACCATCATTTCTACCTTTTTCCCATGCAGAAGGCAGATGTGGAAATGGAAAAATTGCCCAAAGTTTTGTGTCCACTGACTGGAAGGGAACATTTTTTATTTTGCCCATTTCTAACGCAAACCACTTAGATCTAAATCTGGGAAATGATGGGGGGGGCGGACAGGTGGTATTCTCTTCGGCATTAGGGTTTCTAGCTTCATCCCAGCAACGAAATGCCCTCTTCCACTGAGCTGTTTCATTTGCCTTGAGCCACCATAACTGCCTGACCCAGTGGAGAGGGATTAATTGTGTTCATCGCTGCCTGATTAGGTTATCTAGTGGTAAATTAACAAATAAGAACGTCCATCTGAATGTCAAAGGATGTACTTGATGTCTACTTCAAGCAAATGTCAGAAAGACATCCCTTTCAGCCAATGTATTCACTGGAAACTCTGAACTTTGGCATCAATTGGGCAGCTCATCTTAACAAACAGATGCCCGGATGGAGATCACGGCAATGGCAAAAAACTGGGAGCAGAGCTACAAGTTTGGATTGTCACAATCCACATGTGGATAATGATAAAGGTTGCACATCAAGAATAGGCTTATGACATTTTCTATTAAAAAAATTGTATATAACTGACAATCCCAAAAAAAGAAATCAATAAAAAGGAAATCATAGCACGCTAGTTTAACAGAAGGAGATAGGAGACAGTAAGAAAGGTTAATATCTAAAGAAAACAAAGTGCACTAAATGGTTATCGGAGAATTCGGTAGGGGAACTAATGGATTAGTTAGGCAGCTTAACTCATGCACTCACGTCTCCCTCAAAGTAACTTGGCAGAAAACAGAAAGTATCAGCATAACTCACAAGCCCATGACATTTCCTGTTCTAGTCATAGTCATAGTCATAGGATTTTGTTGAGTGCACATATCACCCGGGGGTCTCAAAGCGCTGGCCTAATCCCTAGAGCATGAAGGAAAGAGAACAGAGGGAGCCAGCAGGGAGAAGGAAAGATCAGAACAGCCAGGTTTTTATAATTTTACGAAATTGTCTGTGGTTGGTTTCCATACGTAGCTGCAATGGGAGCGAATTCCACAGAGTAGGGGCAAGGTATGAAAAGGATCTGCCGCTGTTCCTGGCGGTACGAATCTTAAAGGGGGTGAGAAGATATTTGGTTGAGGACCTGAGTGTTCTGGTAGGTTGATACCAGATGAGTTTTTTGGCAAGATAGCATGGTCCGTTCCCATAGATGGATTTGTGGACCAGGCAATTGATCTTAAAATGGATGTGTTTCCTGATGGGAAGCCAGTGGACAGCTCTCAGACTTAATGCCGACAGGGGCCGTGAAGGTAGATTTAATACAAGTCTGGCGGCTGTATTTTGTAGCACCTGGAGTTTGGTGAGAAGCTCTGCATTGATTGAGGCCATCAGGGCGTTTCCGTAATCAAGCCGACTGATGATTAGTCCTTGGACCAGCGGGATCCATTGGAAGATCTTGCGAAGACTGTGCATTAGTCCATAGCAAAAGCCCATCACATGATTAACATGGTCTGTCATAGACAGATTGTTATCAATCATCACCCCTAGGTTACGGACCACCGATTTGGGAGATGGACAGGGGTCGAGATTGGGAGGCCACCAATCGTTGGACCACAGAGTTTGAGCTTTCACGAAAAGAATGATCTCCATCTTGCTGGCATTGAGTTGCAGGTGATTAGTTTGCATCCAGATGTTGATGTCAGTCATGCACTTCATGAATCGGGGTTTGGTGTCCGTTTGATCTGAGCCGAGAGTAATCAGTAATTGCGTGTCGTCTGCATACGGCACGGTGTCGAAACCATGCGATCTGATCACTCTAGCTAGGGGTGCTACGTATAGGTTGAAAAGCGTGGGGCTTAGAATGGAACCCTGGGGTACTCCCTTGTCTATCACTTGGCTGCGAGAGACAAAGGTACAGATGTGTACCTTCGAAGATCGATCAGTTATGTTCTAGTATGTCTGTGTCAGGTTTGGGTGACTGGGGAGTATAAATACCACAGTGGGCAGGAGATGGAGCAGATATACATTCATACTGTGGCCTAGAGAGCATAGAGGTAGAATCAAACCACCTTGTTCAGAAGAAAACAAATGTGATTCAGGCACCTAACTCACCTACAACTAAATGACAATTGGTTGCTGAATTACATATGTCGAAGTAACCATGAGCTTGTAAAATTAATCTAGAATGAATCTCAAGGCACTGTTAAGTAATCTAAGTTTGTGCCTGAGTGAGTTATCCTTGCAGCTATGCTGACTGCTCATATGTGGTTGCCTTCTCTTAAGTCACTATTATAAAAAGTAGAGGTGTGTGAAATTTGCGTAGCTTGCTTTCTCATAATTAGGAAAAAACCTTGAGAAAATTATGCAAAATTATGCGTAATCATGCAAAATACAAATCCTTCATTTAGCGCTATATTTTAGCAAAAAGCGCCCTTGCGTCTATTTTTGATACAATAATGAAATTTGCGTTAAAATACAGCTAAAAAACACTAGTGCTGCAAGAAACAGCTGTTCACTTTCACGCCGTTCGGGTTGTTACTGAGCTCCTTTCCTATGAATGGCATGTAATTACAAGGGACGTGCGAAATCACATAATTTGCTCTAGGGCAAATAAGCTGGATTTAGGAAAAATTACTCAAAATTATACCTAAGGCAAAACTAGCACTTGGTACTTTATTTTAGGGCGAAATGCATCCATGAGTCCACCTTTTTTGCATTTCACTTTTCACGCTACAAAAAATGCAAAAAACCCCAAAAGCACCATAGACAGCAGCTGTTCATGTTCTCTCTTTCGTGTTCTCAGAAATGTTTTACAGCGAACAGCAAGCACATTCACAGTAAATATTTACCTCGAACAGCAGGTAATGACACAATGTGCTGGAGTAGCGTAATTTCTGGAATTTTGGCTGACAAGAGTAACTACTGAGAAATCACCAAAATTAGGCTAATTATGCCAGCTTAATGCAACTTTCGCCCAGGCCTAGTAATTATGTGACATGGCGCTTAGGAGTAATTTTGGGAATTTTGCATAAAAAGCTTAAAGTGAAATTCTTGACACTAGGCGAATTAACCCAGCGCTATTAGTATTTCGCCCTGGCTTATTAGTAGGCAGTTATGGAATAACAAATATGATATGTTGCAAATATATTAAACGTAGGCGCGCGCACAACAATGCTTTTCTACAATTCTGCCGCTGGTCTGGTAGGATGACAGCTTTAAAACCCTAATGGTTTCCAGTCTCGTGACTACCTGAATTTTCCAGTCTCGCGACGTCACGATCTAACCCTAGAAAAACATGCATTTAATCGATGCATTACGATACGTCAAAGAACATACAAAGCATACACGTCTAAGGGAAGACTGCAGCAGTAAAGGGACAATGAAGAAACGGACCCACAGCAGGCTTCGCTCCTTTCTTCCAAGTTTTACACTTGACTCCCATCTTCGACCCTTCGTCATTGACACGACCCAATGGCATCACTTGTCTCTTTGATCAATGGCAGGCAGGCTTGGATGCTCAAGAAAAGATCGCGGAAGCGAAGGGGCCCCATCGAATGAGGAAACAGGGATAAGAAGCGAGGCTTCTGTCCTCTGTTCTTTCTCTCAGCATAATAGTTTAACAGCTGCCCAAGGTCAAGTCGAATCACCCAGAACTAGTTATCCGTTTTCATTCATACCTCAACGCACTGCCATTACCCTTAGTAAATAAGAAAAATGTGTAAGACATTAGCGATGTCTGCTGCCTTCTAAAAGTATTATTGCCGAAGGGTAAGATCAATGACTGCTGAATGAGTACCAATGAGTTGGGTAATAAAAAAAAAAAAACATCTGTTATTTCAGCGCCACTTACCCTTCTGGGTCAACATGCGCTTTACCCAGTTATGGTTAAATTATGTCTATGGTTATGCTATGTTTATTGTTATGTTATGGTTACGTTATGTTTATGGTTATGCTATGTTTATGGTTATGTTATGTTATGGTTACGTTATGTCTATGGTTATGCTATGTTTATGGTTATGCTATGTTTATGGTTATGTTATGTTATGGTTACGTTATGTCTATGGTTATGCTATGTTTATGGTTATGCTATGTTTATGGTTATGTTATGTTATGGTTACGTTATGTCTATGGTTATGCTATGTTTATGGTTATGTATGGTTATGTGTATTGTTATGTTATGCCATGCCATGCTATGTCGTGTCATGTTATGTTATGTTAGGTTATGCCATGCTATGTTATGTCCATTGTACGTTTTTCGTCTTTAATATGAACACGTGTTACAGTTAATGTTGAAAGTTCATTTTGTACATTTTTGTAAAAGAAACAAATACTTGTAAACTCCTAGTATAGTTTGCACGTAGCACTTTTTCTAAATCAAATGTAGCTACAAATGAAGAAATTAGTCTGAAAATGTAGGCTTCATTTACATTTTTATGATCTCTGTAAAATATTCCAAATCTTTTTATAGGAATTAGCTCAAACAGCCGACACTTTCATAATCTTTCAGTATCATTTCTGCTATATTGCTAATTAAATGCACACGAGAAATTCATTGCTATGGGTGTAAACCTTCCCCGCTAACATTCAAAATATTGAGGAGATTGTGTATCACCTGTAATTATCCTGGGCACGATAAATTGGCCTTCTAAATCCTGTCCAACATTCCTGAAATGCTAGGGGCGCTAAAATAATTGGAAGCAATGAAGGGCGACTGCTTACCAGTTATAGCCGTGTCTGATCTATATTTCCTCAGACTCCTTAATTAGCGAGCAGAATATAAAACACCTAAAATCTAAAACTCTCCACGAGAAAGCAGTGTTCTCAAAAATAATGTATGAAATATGTAAAGAATATTGAGAGAGAGCTTGAACTCTTTTCATCAGAATGGAATCAGAATCCGAGTTGCATTAACTGGCTCACAGGTAGTGCAAAGCTCGTATGACTTTTCAATAGAGTACTGGTCACTTGTATCATCCCCTGCTACATACTGTTCACTTATGGACCAATTAACGTTACTTTGTGGTAACACTCAACCTGTACCATCCAATAATGAGTTAATGTCCCAGAATGAGGAATAACTGTGAAGTCCTGGTTTTACCAGGCATAGATCGCCATATTTTTCTCTGTTCCTGAAGGATTCACACTGACATTTACAACCTGCCTTCAGCAGGTGGTAAATGTGAGCTGGAGAGTAGGTACGGGCAGTGGTGTAAGTAGGGGTGGTGAGAGGGTAGAGCGGAAGGGGAAAAGGTGCCCTGCTAGGCCAAGTGCTGGGAAAAAAAACCTCAGCAGTGACGGGGACAGAGGCATGCCTGCTGTTGCAGCCAAAACCATCTCAACAGATTTTATCTGCTTGATTTCTGAAAAATGAGTCCAGTGGGCCTGCACCCAGGAAACCGAGTGTGGGAACACCAGCCAACCTATGATCATTAAATGGCCTAGAATTTCATATGGAAAAGATGCATCAGCATTGGTACATTACAAAAGCCTACTTATGGTGCAAGCAAGGGTGGAATCGCTATCTTACACGTGAAGACTTGGCCAGGAAAGAGGACTAGCACTCTCACCAAACAATGTGCCACCAAGTATCTAAGCGGTGCCCAACTCTGAATTGCTGACTATGATCTAAACAAAGAACTTTAAAAGGATGATTGGGGAGTTAGTTACAATGATATAGTAGGAGACTCAGATTTTGTACCGCTCAATATTTCTTACCAATTAGAGAAAAGAAGGCAATGATTAACGAATATCAAGCCAAACCAAAATGCACACAAGTCCGCATACAACATAAATAGATGGACCTATACTTACAAGTTTCTTAAAATTCAGCCATCAATTCCAAAAGGGTCTAGCAGCCATCACATTCACAGGGATCAAAATATCCCTGAGGAATCATTGATTATCTGAAATGGTATAAAATACACTCTTGTGGAACCAAATCTAACCCAATCATTTAAAGGATGCCTCCTTCTAAGTTAAAAAATCTTGAAATTAACATCCCAATGAATTTGACTGAACCATCATCCCATATGGCCCTGACCTTTTAATGAGTTCCCTTTTAGTCCCAGCAGCCCAACCTGTCATCTTTTAGATCAGCAGTAGTTTAAACACCTCTGGTTGCTACTGAGAACAAGAGAAAAATGTGATCAGTTGAGCTACACTCGAAGAAGTTATCCAAATGAAGTGCATTATAGTGCAAGTTTTAAAATAAGCTACTAATTCCCCTATGTGGTTCTATTTGTCTACCACAACAAAATCTCTTGGGTCTAACAAGGAAGGCAGATAAACAGGGGAAAAAAACAAAAAAAGGAGACATCGTGGAGGTGGAGTATTGCTTTTAAAGGATGGTTTTCCTCACCCACCAAAGGTGGCATGTTTCTTCATTGGGTAACCTCCTCGCACCATCAAGCCTAGTCATAGTGCGGGCTACAACCCCCTCTCTGAGAGAGAGGAGCTCAGGGATGTATTTAGGAAAGAGGTATACTAATTACCAATCTGGATGAGCAAAGTGTTATGAGGGGTGTAGAGCAAAAATTATATAGTGAAAACTGATGATTAAAACTAGCTACTGGGTATGCCAAAAAAGTTTAATTAATGCATCCATGGGCCAGGATTAAAAACAAGAATAATGCAAGACATCAATATATAACCTGCTTCTGTGTCAAGCAAAATGTTAGTTCAACATGTTTCTTCCAAATACCCTCAGAATGAGGTGTAGCGGCCTTCCTCAGGACCTATAGTTGTTGCTTCTGCTTAATAATGTGCACAGAAAAAATTAGAAAAATT